>CM059228.1:4917373-5552373 GCA_030347435.1 Clarias fuscus
GTGGATGAAAGCAGTGCTAGCTATAGACAGAAAGTAACAGTGGAGTATTGTGGAGTATTGTACCAGTTAACATTCCTCAAACAGCTGCTCAGTGAGGCATATGGAGGAAGCTATTATTCAGTCTGTTTGTGTGGGCTCTGAGGCACACTGAAGAGTCAATGAACAGGGAATAGTCCATGACTGCGGTGAGAGGTATCTTTCATAATACCTCATAATCTCTTGAAAATGTCCTCCAAGGTGGGTAGCTGGATACTAATGACTTTCTTGGACCGTTTTCTTATCCTTTAAAGGGCTAAGATGTGAGAAATTGGTCAACCCAAAGACTCTATGTAGCCACCCTTTACCGTTGTGTAAGACGCTAAGATTATCAGCCCTACGTAGACCTGCAGGTCATCCTTCTAGACATTTGGAGTGCCTCTGTAAATATGGAGCTGATGGACGGATGGAAGGATGGATTCTCCATATTTACAGAAATCCTCTACGTTTATTATGTCCAGGATGATTATTATGACAGCTGGTTTGATGATCACATTATATTGAGACAATTGTATAATCTCATTATAATGAGATTATATTGACACATTATATTGAGACAATATGCTGTTACGAGCATATTTCCAGCATGTTACCAGAGTTTAATTATTTAATGGAAGGCTTATACCCATTCGCTTAGCCAAATAATTACTGCACTGATTGATTTGTTTCAGCTGGCAACAACTTATTTAACCCTAACTGATGCAGTGAGTAGCTTCTCATTCCTTAAACAATGTCAGAAGATATATCCTGTGGTCATAATGATACAAAGATACGCCTCTGTTTCAGAAGGGTCAAATTATTGTCCTGCATCAAGCAAAGAGTGACGTGTGAAGAATGAAGTGAAACAAGAAGAAGATTACTGAAACAACTAAAACTGGGTTAAGAACTGTAAGATGCATTAAAAAAACTGAAAGGATAGTGCTGACCCATCATCTTCGAGGGAGAAATTGTTATGTTTAATAGTGAAAGTAACGGCATTTCTACATGCACAATGCGGAGAGAACTTGAGGGATTGGGACTAAACAGTTGTGTAGCTTTTTTTTCTTTTCCCCTGCTAGTGAAGGCAGACTCCAAGATGGCAATGCCATGATTCATCAGGCACAAATTGTGAAAGAGTGGTTCAGGGAGCATGAGACATCATTTTCACAAGTGGATCATTGGCCACCACAGTGTCCAGAGCTTCACCCCATTGGGAATCTTCAGGATGTCTGATCTCAGTGGTCTGACTCTCCCATCATCAATGCAAGGTTTTGGAGAGAAACTAATGCGACTCTAGGTGGAAATAAATGTTTTGACAGTTGACAAGCGTATTAAACCCGTAATCAAAGCAAAAGGCAGCCCAAAGATATATAGTGAGACCTTTTGGCCAGTCAGTGAATAAACACAGTTAATAAAAGTAGTGGGACATTTTTGACCCTGAAGACAGCAGCAGAACAGTGCTGGTCAACAGAGGTTGACCTTGGCGAGGAGAATATCGAACACAGCAATAAGGGACTTGAAAGACCAAGCCAGTGGTGGACCGCCCTGGAGAGAGAGACTATTTGGTTACTAAAAGTGACTGTAACTGTGGGTTGGCTGTTGATGCCAGATTCTTTTAAAAATCTTTTAAAAAAAAACAAACAAATTTTGTTGTATACACACTTTATTTGCTTTCATTGTAGCCACGTTGTAGTCGACAAAATGTTGACAACATCCCTTTTAGGGTTTGGTCCATGTTAACATTATTTCATCAGGCAGGTTTCATGTTGCAAATCTCCTGTTTTTCCACACTGGGCAGATCACATGACCACACCTCACACTAATTATTGAGCTCATGAAACCGGTTTGAGCTGGCTTTGGCCTTGTGGCATGGTGTATTTTCATGCTGGATGTAGCAATCAGCAACCATATTCATATAGTCTGTGGAGTTCACATAAGGATTCATTTGTTACTAACAGCTTAAACAACAACTGTTACAACACCACCACCACCTGTCTGGCCCTGCCCACACAAGCCTGGTTCAGTGCATGGATTCAGGCTGTTGGTATAAATTTTGTCCCGATCAACAGTGGTAATTAGCAGGGACTATGATTCATCAAACCAATCAACATGTTTCTTGCATTCATCAGTACAGTAGACCGGTTCTGCTGTGTGCATGAACTGTCTTAACCAAATATAATCTAATCTTATCTAATCCAATGAAGTGCATTCATCATAATACTGGATGTCTTTTTTTTGTTTGTTTAGACTGGTTTTGTCTATATGCAAATTGGTCGATGGGGCAACGTCCCAGCCTAGATAGACCACTTTGTATATAGACAAAACCGGTCTAAAAAAATAAAACAGTAAACAACAGGGCATTCTTGTGATTGAAAAATGTCTTGTTCGTGTAGAATGGCTGGAATGCTTCAGGCTGACGGCAACTCAGATAACCAGTGTACAAATGTGGTAAACAGAAAGGTATTTCAGACTGAACAACACAAAGTACCATTGCACATTAATCTAATCTAATCTAATGAATTGCATCCTCAGTATACACACGTGGACAAAATTGTTGGTACCCTTCGGTCAATGAAAGAAAAACTCACAATGGTCACATAAATAACTTTAATCTGACAAAAGTAATAATGAAAAAAAAATCTATGAATGTTAACCAATGAAAGTCAGACATTGCTTTTCAACCATGCTTCAACAGAATTATTTTAAAATAAACACTGTGTTGTTTGGTGACATGGTATGTACCACACTCAACATGGACCAGAGGAAGCGAAGGAAAGAGTTGTCTCAGGAGATTTGAAAGAAAATTATAGACAAGCATGTTAAAGGTAAAGGCTATAAGACCATTTCCAAGCAGCTAGATGTTCCTGTGACTACAGCTGCACATATTATTCAGAAATTTAAGATCCATGGGACTGTAGCCAACCTCCCTGGACGTGGCCGCAGGAGGAAAATTGATGACAAATCAAAGAGACGGATAATCCGAATGGTAACAAAAGAGCCCAGAAAGACTTCTAAAGAGATCCAAGGTGAACTTCATGCTCAAGGAACATCAGTCAGTGTCAGATCGCACCATCCGTCTTTGTTTGAGCCAAAGTGGGAGATGGGAGACGACCAAGGAGGACACCATTGTTGAAAACAAATCATAAAAAAGCCAGACTGGAATATGCCAAACTACATGTTGACAAGCCACAAAGCTTCTGGGAGAGTGTCCTATGGACAAATGGAACTTTTTGCCAAGGCACATCAGCTCTATGTTCACAGATGGAAAAATTAAGCATATCAAGAAAAGAACACTGTCCCTACTGTGAAACATGGAGGAGGCTCTGTTATGTTCTGGGGCTGCTTTGCTGCATCTGGCACAGGGTGTCTTGAATCTGTGCAGGGTACAATGAAATCTCAAGACTATCAATTTATCACACATTTATCTAGAGAGAAATGTGCTGGCCAGTGTCAGAAAGCTGGGTCTCAGTCGCAGGTCATGGGTCTTGCAACAGGACAATGACCCAAAACACACAGCTAAAAACACCCAAGAATGGCTAAGAGGAAAACATTGGACTATTCTAAAGTGGCCTTCTATGAGCCCTGACCTCAATCGTATTGAGCATCTTTGGAAGGAGCTGAAACATGCTGTCTGGAAAAGGCACCCTTCAAACCGGAAACAACTGGAGCAGCTTGCTCATGAGGAGTGGGCCAAAATACCTGCAGAGAGGTGCAGAAGTCTCATTGACAGTTACAGGAATCGTTTGATTGCAGTGATTGCCTCAAAAGGTTGTGCAACAAACTATTAAGTTAGGGGTACCATCATTTTTGTCCAGGCCTGCTCAAGAGGGCTCCATGAGTTATTTTTTTTTATATAATTCCGTTGAAGCATGGTTGAAAAGCAATGTCTGACTTTCATTGGTTAACATTCATAGAATTCTTATTTATTATTTCTTTTGTCAGATTAAACCCTAAGCCCTCACACGCTTGGAGGGAAACGATACATATGCGAGAATGCCTTTTCATCTATTCATTCTCTACATTCAACACAGTCATCCCATACAAACTTTCAGTAAAGCGCTTTACCCTTGGACAGTCACCCTCTCTCTGTAACTGGATGCTCAATTTCCTGACAAATAGACCTCGGTTAGTCAGGAAATGGCACCGAAAATCTGGCATTAGAACTGTGAGGACAGGGACTCCCCAGGGCTGTGTTCTGAGCCCACTGCTGTACACCCTCTTCACACATGACTCCTAGATTAACACTAGGATCATAAAGTTTGCAGATGGCACCACAGTCATTGGACTGATCACTGGAGGAGAGGGAACAAAGACAATCTCCCCTTAAATAAAGATAAGACCAAGGAGTTGATTATTAATCCTGGGAAGAGAAGGAGTGAGCCATGTAACCCAATTTACATTGGCGGGACTGAGATAAAGAGGTTAAAAACCGTTAAATTCCTTGGAATTAACATCAGCGAGGACCTCAGATGGTGCCACAACACTCAACTGCTTCTGAGGAATGTCAGCAATGTCTGTATGTCTTTTGATGAAAATGAAATTTGGCATGTCAGCCAACATCTTCAGAGTTTTCTACAGATGTAGAGTCGAAAGTGTAATCACCAGCTCAGTTACATTTCGGTTTGGGAATTGCACTGCTCAGGAAAGGAAAGCTCTACAGTGGGTGATTGACTGCACAGTCCATCTATGGAGTAGACCTCCCTGTACTTTGGAACACTTACAACATCAAGGTTCTCAAGAGGGCTCTTCACATTATAAAAGACAATACACATGTGCAACACAATCTATTCATCCACCTCATGGTAAAACGTGTTGTGCAGTCTGAAATACCAGGCTCAGCATCACCCAGATGGTCCTGATGGTTGATGTGAACAGCTCCTGTGGCGTATCTTCCTATTATACATTGCATGGTTGGACTTCATGAACAAGTAGGTATGAGTGTAACTTTTTATTTAAATAAATACAATGCGGGTATTTCATCATAGGAGCGAAATTTTTATTTTTACTTATGAAGTGTACAGGAAATAGACTGTTCATGTTAGGAAGAAAACCATGTGAGGTGATAGACACTTCATAGCTGTGAGGGGACGACAGAGAACACAACGGTCTATCGACACAAAGTCCCGAATACTTTCTCGAATGTGCTTTTATCGCACACACGGCCCAGCCTGGTGGAGAAATACAGAGTGTCCGAGCAGCTGTGGCGCTTCAGCCTTAATATAAGTTCACCTGGCGAGTCTCCAGTGTCTCCCAGAGTCATTACATCCGACACAGGAAGATACACGTCCCTCCGGTGGCCCCAGAAAGACAGGTGCGCCACCTTTAACGTGGTGCCCGTGTGGTCCAGGTACATCATGCCGACCACTCGTTGAACGTAGTAGCTGATGGTGTAGAGCATGACGCCGGCGAACACAGCGATGCCCGTGGTATAGCTTAGGAGACTCAACGTTGCCTGCCCGTGAAGGTAGAAATAATAAACTGCGGGGAGAAGGACGCCGGTCATACCAGTTTGAGCCAGTTTGAGCCTGGAGAGTGCTCGCAGTCCTCGGATGGCGGGGAACGCATAAATTAAGTTGTACTTTCGTGAAGCGAGGTCTGAGCACGGAATGAGAGCTTGACGCTGTATCGAAAGAAGCGACGGCAGCTTCGCTGGACACCTCGCCCATAAAAGCTGCCCGTTTGACCATGTCTGCCTGCGGGAATGGAAGAAGACGAACGGCTGGACGCTCCGAGACGGACGGTGACACCTTAATGATGCGGTGACACGGATCAGACGTGAGGATCTCAGCTGGAAAGAGAGAGAAACAATGTTCAGCTATCAATTTCAAAATAGTGTTGTGTATGTAACGTAGGGACGAGAATCACCAGTCACCACCCGATACGATATTATCACGATACCTCGGCACCGATACGATTAGAATTGCGATCCCATATGAATCACGATTTTATAAATATCCTGATTTGATAGTAGACTTTTTCCTGATTGTGTTACAATTTTAAACCTTTAAAAAAGTTTCATAAATAATTCAATTTACCCTGTTCCTGTAACATTAGTTTTTCCCAAGCGCAGCTGTTAAACAATACAAACTTACTTCAAATACAAGAGTTCAACACTTAACTGAGCAGTGCGTACCTCTGTCATTCGCCATAATTATTATTTTTAAACAAACTCAGAAAAAAATTCACTTCTACCACACAGCATGAAAACAGTTTAGAATAGAATAGTTTAGAATACGCCACCTGTAGGATTACAAAGGCAACTGTAGCCGTGTCCGGCTTCTAAAGCAAGCACATGATCAAAAGATTGTGATCTTTTGATCAAAAAGTGTAGTGACGTCCAAGCCCTTGCTGAGAAGTATCATCTGAACAAAACAGATACATAGACCTTACGACGCAGTTGAGCAATTGTGCCGCTCAGAAGAAATAAATGTCTCTGGATAGATTTTTAGTGAAACCGGCTGCCACGTACGAATCAAGGAAACAAAAAAAAGAGAGAAAACCCCTGAAGGAGAAATACCCAGTCTTAGGAAGGAGGAGAATAACACTAATCTCCTTAATACCCATCTTGCTCTCCTTCATTCCTTCACGTCAGCAAATCTCCCTAAGAAAGTTGCGCAAACAATACGTGTACATGTAAAAATAAAAACAGTGTTCGTTCTCTCCTGTACAGCTTATATTTATATTTAGTGCTGTATTATTTTTGTATAATTAAGGCTTTTTTTAATACTTTGTTTTGTATTTTGTGATGTAAACAAATAAAAAAGTAAAAAATTAATTGTGACGGAGAGCGGATTCATTCACATTAATTTACATGTAGTCCTATGGAAAAAAAACTGAACCGGTCTACGACCAAAACAAGTTATGACCAGAACCTAAGAACGAATTATGTTTGTGAATTGAGGATCCATTCAACGTGAATCACGGCACAAGATAATAGCGATTCATAAGTGAATTGATTTTCCCATCTCTAATGTAATGTACAAATAAATAGTTTTAAAAGTATGTTTTATTAATATTGCTAAGTAAGGTAGGTGAAAAAAGGCAATTCCAAGTGATTATTAAAAAAAAAAAAAAAAAACCTATATAAACCTATATAACACACACATCATATACCATTTATACATATACCATATCAGTAACATGGCTACATCACTCTTTTCCTATACCACCAGACATACACACACACACACACACACACCTGCTACTCTATTCCACACACACTGCTCATTCCACGAACTATGGAGCGTTTAACACTCGATAGTCTTGTTAAACACCTCTGTGGGTTTAGTATAAGCTCTGTGCTTTTAGGTTTGACATTGATGTGTTACAGAGTAGATCACATACACATGATTGCGCGAGACTCACCATTTCCGCTCTTGGAAGTGAAACAACACGTGACACCAGTTTTCAAAATAAGAGCCCGAAATAAAAAATTTAAAAATGAAAGGTGTGTGTGTGTGTGTGTGTGTGTGTGTGTGTGTGTGTGTGTGTGTGTGTGTGTGTGTGTGTGTGTGTGTGTGTGTGTGTGTGTAAAGGAAAGTACAAGATGAGCCGTACGTTTCCATACATAGGAAAAATTAATATTTGTATTTTTAAAAGCAAATATTTAATTTAAAAAAATTAACATTTTTGAAGCATTTTCTTTCTTTTTTTATCTTTTAGACACCATAAAACGATGCGTTTGACAAAATAGCAACAAAACTTAACAGAAAATATAGGCTGAACAACAGTAACAATGTAGAGAATATTACGTGAATAAAATGTTTCATTAAAAATATATATTTTGCCTATGTTTGGAAACTCATGGCCCATCCTGTATAAAAAGAACAAGCAACCCATGTATTATTAAGATATTATATGATATTGTAATCTAATGAGAAGGTTCCCATGGTCATAAAACAAACCCCCTCATTGCGCTTCCCGACTCCTCATGTGTGTAACACCTCCTATAGTCTGTGTCCAGACGAGTATACATCCAAATGGCTCGTGTCGTCTAGAACACGTTTGTTTAACTAGGAGAATGCAAATGTATTTCCTATCGTCTGTCTGACTCCGGGTCTCACTGTGACTGACATGGTAATGACTGGTTCTTTTGTTGATGGGCGTGTATGTGACAGCACCTGGCCAAATGCTTTAAATGTGTTCTCTTTGCTGAAAATAATCTTTAGAGCTCTTCAGACAACATGCCTGCGCGCGTGTGTGTGTGTGTGTGTGTATGTTTGTCTCTCCCGGTTGATTGGGCCCTGACCGGTAAGTGTATCAAGGTGCGGCTGACACAACAAGCAATAATTTTTTTTTTTCTCAGTTCAACTTAAACTTAATTCAGACACTCTTCTTCTATGATGCGTGGCAAACAATGGAATAAATTCATTGAATGAAATATCTATATTCCTTAGAGTGTTATTTGGAACAGGGAGCAGTTGCAGTTATACACTTGTATGATGTGCATGTTTTCTTTTCTTTTTTTATGTGTTGGTGCTCTCCTCTGCATAGTTGTTTACGTGGACTCTGCAGGCGGGACAGAGGTCCATATACTTAAGAGTGTTCTCAGGAACAAGGTAGAACGTTTATGGGTTTCCCAAATTTAATTTCCCTCGTTAATTCAAGGTAGTTGCATTTTATCAATGTACGAATCATACATCCATGGTATAGAGGTGCGCGGGTTTAAATACCTGTTTTTTGCTGTGGTGTGTATTTGTGACCTTAGTAATTAGAGATGCGTAGATGTGCCAGTCTGTTTTCCTGAGAGTGTTCTCAGGAATAAGGATCAAATGTATTTGCAATCAATTTTTTTTGTGATTTTTGTTTTAAATTGCAAAATTTGTTTTGGATAAATGTGTAAGACACCTATAACTAACCACAGAAAATGATTGCGAAATATGTCAGATTTTTTAGAACAGTTTCATTAACAAAATATAACCTTAGATGAACTTGGGGCCACCAAAACAAAACACATGCATTTAAACATGCATTTGTCAAAACTATCATTTGAACCTTTCCATGGCTTTCCTCTGGGGAGGATTATAAAAATAAAATAAAAACTACATAAACATTAGTAATTAAATGATTTAATTTATTAGTATTGAAGTTTCGTATGACTACACACTAGTCTCTTTCTCTCTCTCTCTCTCTCTCTCACACACACACACACACACACACAATCATCAAATTATTATGCACTCAAGCATGTAGGTGAAGTCACAAAGTCTAATGAAAAACAAAACTTTTTCTTAAAATTGAGAATTAATTTACACAAATTGGGTAAAGAACTGGTTTTTCATAATCATTAAAGCTGTCAGTCCTTTCGAAAACTCCTGTATTAAACTGAATGCTTCATTTTCATCAGGTCTGGGCTGAGAGGATATGTGTATCAAACCTTCAGTTCTCTTCTTCTTGAAATATGTCAAAAGCTGCGCTTGAACTGTTCTCTTGGCCAGCGCAGAATGTTAACAGCGTGGAAAATGGCGCAAACTTGCGTGAGCTTGTGAGCAGCGCGTTATAATATTGAATTCTGATTGGCTAATCGCCATTATTAATTTGAACATGATCATATATACTTTATCTAATATTTCATTGGCATGACAAATATGACATAATACACAGCATTATTAATCTAAAGGGAACCGTAAGGGGGATGGTGGTTTTACAGAGGGGATGCTTTTTGTCTTTTTGTTCAACAGGGAGGATAGAGCAGCTGATGACTGACTTTACTTTGTCTACAGAAGTGCTAGTAACATCTCTCCAGCTGACTCTCTACTACACGTAAAGCATCTGAGTCAAAGATGAGATCAGCTTAAAACAAAGAAGACATTGTTGTTTGATTTTTCTCACCTTACCACCTACACCTATAGTGAACACTACTGTATTAGCATGAAAAAATACATTGTGAATTCCACACATATGATGGATTCTTTCGCGTACATATTTCTGAAGCCCAGGTAGATTAGTCAGACTTGATGTCTTTTACTTTTTCCTAGTCAAGTGTGGAGAGAGATGTTTGGCTTCATAGTCTGGGGAACTGGTTTTGAATGGAATCTATTGATAAAAGACCAGAAGGACCGGAGACGGCCTGCTGAATTCTTAAATGGAGGTATGGAGTTCAGGGTTCTGTCTCCAGAGTTGAACACTGTATTCACAGAGTGAGGAAGTTCACCATTCCTTCCTATAGGTTAATTGAACCACATGCGTCATGAAGACACGGCAAAAGCGGGCTCATTTTCTCATTTTTACACAGACACAGAGTTCTGATTAGTTACATTTTTTTATTAGATTTTTTAAAAATCTGTTTGATGTCTGACGATTTATTGTCATTTTTCATTCATAACTGTAGTAAAATCTGTTAGAATTTAAGGAGGCATTGTAAGGTATTATAATTTCTGTGCTCATAAAACAACCCCCTCATTGCGCTTCCTGACTCCTCATGCGGTGACACCTCCTATAGTCTGTATCCAGACGAGTATACATCCAAATGGCTCGTGTCCGCTGGAAACTTTTATAAAAAAAAAAAATCATTTTCTTTGGAGAATGCAAATATTCTGGATATATGTTATAATATATATATATATATATATACATACATGTTATGGACTGGTTCTTTTGATGATGTGACAGCACCTGGCCAGATGCTTTAAATGTGTCCTATTTGCTAAGAATAAACAGATCTTCAGACATAACGTGTGTGTGTGTGTGTGTGTTCGAGTGTGTGTATATCTCGCTCTCTCTCTCCCGGTTGATTGGGCCCTAACCAGTAAGTGTATCGAGGGGCGGCTGACACAACAAGCAATAACTCTTCTTTTCTTAATTCATCTTAAACTTTTTTTCCCTTCTTTCTTAAACCTAACAATATGTCAATACTACTACTACTACTACTAGTAATAATAACAGTAGTTTATTAATAAAACTATTCTAAAAATAATAATGTACACAAAGATTCTTATGGGAAGGGTTCAACTCTACGACATAGTGAACACTTCTATTCTAGGAAACGAGGAACCGTTTGAGAAGCGTTTTGTTCCGCGCATGCGCACTGAGCGTTGGCGTTTGACAGGCAGGGCAGAGGGTGTTGTGTCGAAGCTGGTTCCCCGATAGAGATGCGCTTTTCATAGCCCCGCCCCATTGACAACGGCGCAGGGAGCGCGCGCGCACGCAGAGGCAGATCCGCCCGCGAGAAGTTGTGCGCGCACCACTGGGCTTCTACTGAAGAGACGGAGAATTTCACGCGCCTAGAAAACGAACCTTAACATAACGTGCGTTGTAGTGTTTTTTTAAATTATTTTTTAAAAATAACTCTAAACACAACTCATGATTTTCTTATGCTGTTTTAAAATTGTAATAATTTTCTTTGTTACTTTTTGATTGGAATTTTAAAATGTATATATATATGGACCACTACCAGTGCTGAATCATGTTATGTTCAGTTTGGGTTTATTCAGGTAGACCAGAGATTTTGTTTAAATAAATGCAAATAATCTCGCATTATTATTATTAATGTCTTGAGACGGGTCTCTACAATATGATGGCACAAACAGTTTTGCTCCACTTTACCCACAAAACATGAGAAGAAATAAATAAATAAGACAATAAATAAAATAAATAAATAAAATGAATAAGACAATAAATAAATAAGACAAGATCTCGCCAGTGTTTCTGCCGACGTGTTTCCCGACCACAGGGAATGTCTGTGCATTGTTACTATCAGATACTGTTTTCCTCATATTTTTCTAAGTAAAGAGGTTCCCACACGACTGGTGAATTACAGTAGCTGACTTTTGTCCTTCTAAGCATGTTCATGATAGCAAAAGGGAAACACATCCCGATGGACAGAATTCTCTTTGCCAGACACTGTTCCCACTCTGCATTCTGCTTTCTATGTAAACAAAATCCCCCGCGCGTGTCGCAATGCTGTTTACACACCACACACAGATAACCAGGCTCTCTTGAGTTTCATCATTCTAACTGTTTAAGTATGTGGTGCGCGCACAGCCTCTCGCGGTCTGAGTGCGCGCGCGCTCCCTGCGCCGTTGTCACGGGGGCGGGGCTACGAAAAAAAAAAAAAAAACGCATCTCGATATGGATGGGGGGGGGGAACCAAACTTCGACACGACCGAATGGAAATGGCTTACACTGCAGTTTCAGATCAGATCAGCACATGACGAACAGCAGGCCGGCGTGAACGAGTGCTAAAACGTCATATAAATCCGGACGTTTATTGATCGGACGCTGCTCTGGTTTTCGTCGTGTGGAGGAAGAGATGCTGCAGTTAGGGGACGACTGGAGCTGTTTCTCGGCTCTGTTTGTGCTCGTGCTGCTCGGCACCCGGAGCGCGGCGTGCTCGGTCGGTCTCACTGCGGTCCTCTACCTCTTCCTGGTGGCCTTCCGTTTCCCACAAGTCCCCGCGAGCCGGGCTAGGCAGGTGCTGCGGCCCGGGAGGCTCGCGCCCGCCGGGGTGTCGGTGGTGGCTCACCGGGCCGGGGCTCACGACGCGCCGGAGAACACCATCGCAGCGATCAGAGCGGTGAGTCCGCATATTACACCAGGGTGTGTGGGTGACCAGGAATCATTAGGAACGCCCGCTATATTGAATACACGGCGGCCATTATTACCCCAATGTCTCTCTCTCTCTCACACACACACACACACACACGCAAGGGTAGGTTATAACGTTACACTGACCAACCATAACATTTCTGTCTAATACTGAGCATGACCACCTCCCCCCCCACTGTGCGTTCTGACACATTTCTATCATCTATCATCTATCAGCTCATCAGTGTGATCAGACTGCACTCCCCGGCCCCAACACCCCGGCCCTCACTCCCCATGTGCACCAGTGTGATCCGTGGCCGACCAGGACAAGATCAAGTGCTTTGACGTCGGCCTGGTTGCGGTGTTTTCAAACCAAACACGCTGGCGTGAAGCGCATTTTTCACGGCGCTTTCAGATTACTTTTAGTGTTTGAAATTTTACACGCACACTTGTTAAATACTATTTTTAGATTATTATTATTATTATTATTTCTTTTGATAGATGAGTGTGATACGTTTGTACATTATGTTCCGCACTGGCATCTAGACACACCTGAATCTACGCTGGTTGCTATAGGAACGATGCTCGCGTGTGTGCTGTGCAGAGCCGCTGAAGTGGATGTCATGTTTGTAATTATAATTATAAGCGCAACAGACACAAAGACAAGTAGACCATTTAACTGAACCGTTTACGTGTGCTCGAGTCCACGCCGCCTCCTCAGTCACTGCTGTGCAGGTGAGAACGTGTCGCCTCCGTTGATTTATACTTTTATATTGTATTTATACAGAAATGGACGCCCCCTTGTGGCGGAAGAAGAACAGAGTGAGAATGAGAGATTCTTGTTTTTTGTTTTTGTGGTCTGAGGGTGGACCTGGTGTCAAAACAACCCCCAGACGTGCGCGAAGACCTGCAAACAAAACTCGACCCGATACCCTGAGGAAGGTGAAAGATTCTTACAGAGAACCTCGTCGCCAGTAATGATTCTCTTTAAGAAGTTACGCCATCCTCAGAGTATCGCTTCAAATTTAGTCTGCAGATATCCAAACGTTTCTGTTTATGCTCTTCCGTGAGTTGTTTCTGCACCAGGTACTCTCCCTCAGAACACAAAGTCACAAGTGGGTCGTCCGTTTTTTTTTTTTTGCTCGCACTGATGTGACACGTTCACGCCGGCGCAGTAGTGACTGCTGAGACACTAGTCACGAACGCAAAGCGCTGATGAGACCAACATGCCACAGGAGTTTGAATATAACCTGACAGAAACTTCTTCTTTATACAAAACAATCTTCTTGAAGACATGGTTTGTCATTTTTTTTTTAATTAAACTTGAGAACTGAAGTGTCGTGCACAGAACTTCAATCTCAATATCAAACCCATTAAACCAGTTCGCCATCATCAGCTTCTGATCTCACTAATGCTCTTGTGGCTGATTACACAAATCTCGAGGATGAGGTAGCGACGGTTCAAACGGCTTCTTAAAGAAGTGGAGCATATTGTACCAGCGAAGAGCGAATGGGATGTTCAGAAAGCTCCTTAGAGCGAAGATAGTCAGGTTTTGGCTGCGTGGTATATAACACCCAAAAGCAAGCCAAAGTGAATTAACTGATCTTCAGAAGGTGCTGGTTAGGATGGCAGTGAATCCATGTTGTATCCAAGGAACTCACCCCAGAATTCAAGAAAGAAAGAAAGAAGACACGCCACACAGATGTCTTATATAATATCGTTTCCTGATATTATGTCTAGGCCAGCGCGAACGGGGCGACAGGAGTGGAGCTGGATCTGGAGTTCACCTCCGATGGCGTTCCCATCCTCATGCACGATGATACCGTGGACCGGACCACCAACGGATCGGGACCGCTGAGCAAGCTGCGCTTCTCGGAGGTCGGCAAGCTGGACGCGGCGGCCAAACATAGACTCAGGTACTGTAGGAGACAGAAGAGTTGTTAGATAGATATTTAATGTTTAATAATCTGAGAATGACTTGAATGTTTTTGTGTGTATAGAGATTATAAAGCGATTTAATCACTGGTACTCGCACTGAACCTTTAAACATCAAGATTATCAGATTCACGACCACACCCTGATGAAATGCGTTAATGATTGTTAAGTACACTCTACTTTGTCCCGTAGTGAACGTTTCCGTGGAGAGAAGGTTCCGACTCTGCAGGAGGCGGTGGAGGAATGCATCAAGCACAAGCTCACAATCTATTTCGATGTCAAAGGTCATCCGGATGAGGTAGTTTAATCAGCAAGATGATGACCAAGTCTGCTCCTGTTACCACGTTAGGATTTTCCCTACACATCATCATCATCATCATCATCATAGAAAAAAAAGAACTTTGTGAGAAATATTCTGGATTTATCTGGAATGATCCCTCCTGGTTTCAGGGGACAAACAGGGTGTCCCAAAAAATTGACATCTTTTGAAATATTAATATCTGAGTAACTACATGTCCCAGGCCAATTACATTATATAGGCTTCATGCTGAAAAATAAATAATTTATAAAAATTCCAGGAACATATTCTAACGGATGCAGATTTTATAGCTGATTTCACAAAGGTTCACAAAGGTTTTATATGCGCAGCGCCTGGGACACGACACACGTCAAGTTGGGAGTCCAGCTCCTGCCAAGCACTCATTTAGTATAAGATAAGATAAGATATACCGCTATTCGCCCACAGTGGGGAAATTAATATGTTACAGCAGAACAAACATAAAGTAGAGACAGTACCGTGTAGAAATACAAAAGAAAAGGTTAAAACAAAAAATCTAATTAAATTGTACTAGGTAATTAATATTGGACAGTTTTTAAAAACAGGTTATTACACAGTTTCTGTTGTGCCAAAAATGTTAGATATTGTAACTATATCACGAGATAATGTAGCTATAATTATGATATTGTAAATACAGTATATTGTAAAAATGTAAGGTATTTTGTAACAACAGTATATGACAGTAAGGACAGTGTCTTGTGTAACATACATTCTCCAGCGCCTCAGTGATTCTCTGCTTGAGGTCCCCTCGGCTTGTTGGTAGAGAAGGAGGAGGGGGGTGGGGTGGGGTGGGGGGGGGGGGGGATAAAGACCGGTTCATTCACATAGTCCTATAGAAAAAAGGAGTCAAGTCAGGTGAAGTCAGGGGTTGGCCATTTCAACTAGACTGAAGATGAGACTGAAATGTGGTAAAAATAAATAAATAAATAAAGTCTTTATTCTTGTCAACATTTAATTTTACTCACAATCCGCTGCAATATGGCGCGCGGCGTATCAGGAGTAGCACAGTGATGGCGCGTTACAAGCTCCGTAACTCTTTGTTATGAACAGCAGTGTTACTCTGGCGAAAGAGAAGAGACGATATTCAGGCCCGTTATCTTTCTATTGAGCTGGAGGGGGGAAAAAAATCCGATGTGTGGTAATATCCCAGGGGAAACAGTGTGGGAAACACAATCGCTGGGAAAAATACCACAAACCTGAAGAGCCATGTAAAGGCATACCATAAAAATCTGAAGGTGGTTTTACAACCTCTTTGTGATCTTTTGTTATATGTGATGTATTCAATTTGTATAGTTGAACCGTTGCCAAACACATTAAGCTAAGAGGTTAGCAAGTGATTGTGCCCCAGGATCGCAACAACAGTGCAAGTGTGTAAATTCATGTCCATACTGCTTTTATTGTTTCCTAGTTTAAAATAATAATCATAATAAAAATTGTATTGGACATGCAGCAGTTGTTGAGATGGTTAAAAATAAATACAATTAACTGAAGACATCAGATGAGAAGATACATTTTAAATGTTAAGATTTAACTACAAAAAATGGTTTTGGCTAGACTAGATTGACTGTAATAAGAATTTCATTGCTAAAATGTTATGCTTTCATTGACTAAAACTAGACTAAAATGCCAAGACTTTTCGTCGACTAAAACTTGACTGAACAAAACTAGAATAAGATTGACTAAATATGATAAAAACTAACAGGGATATTTATCCCAGGACTAAGACTCGAGTTAAAATTAGACCAAATTGCTGACAAAATTAACACCAATTCCAACAGTACATTGTCATTATCACTGAAAGAAAAAGTAAAAAAAAAAAAAAAAACTAAAATTTGAGATCATTTGAGCGACAGGTGGTTATGTTCTCAGACTATGAAATGATGTGAAATTCTTTAGGACACCCTGTATATTTATTATACTGTATATAAAGATGGCTTGTTTTAAAGTCACCTGTAGGTTTTAGTGGCCTCTGCTGGCTGTAAGGTGAATTACAACTACTGTGAAAACACTAACAAGCATCCCTGCTAAACTCAACCCACTGAAAATTATATATGAAAACATATATAATCCATTGAGGGATGGAACTGATAAGCTTTTGGGTAAATAAATCTAAGCAGAAGTCTAGGAAGATTGCCCTCGCATAGTAATGTTGTAAATCTCAGGTACAGGTCTAAAAACAAAGATTAAACATTTATAGATGGACCTGTTAAAGCTTAGGAGTAAAGGTTTTTGTCAAAAAAAAGCTTAAAGTTCCTGAGATGCAATGAAAGCTCACTGGTTGCTTGTATTTTTATTACTCTGCAGGCGGCGGCGGCACTGAAGCAGCTCTATAAGAAACACCCGGTGCTCTACAACTCCAGCGTGGTGTGTTCCTTCGAGCCTAAAGTCATCTACAGGGTAAAACAGCTATCTCACAGCACCATTTCAGTAGTGAGGTGTCTGAATCATATAGCATCCTGTATTCAGATCTTCAGATCCGGACTTGATATATAAGCCCCGCCCTCACCGTACTGAAGTCATACGAGCTTCATGCACTAAAGCGTGTGTTTGTCCTCCTACAGATGAGGCAGGCGGATCCCGAGGTCGTGACGGCGCTGACGCACCGGCCCTGGAGCCTGAGTCACTTCGGTGACGGGTCGCCGCGGTTCTCGTCGCCATGGAAACAGCACTGGATGCAGGTCCTGGATGTGTTGCTGGACTGGGCGCATCATCACCTGCTGTGGAAACTGTGCGGCGTGTCGGCTTTCCTACTGCAGAAAAACTACATCTCCACGTCAGTGCATTCGGTGTTACGTAGATTTCAGATGATGTGCCTTTTAACATGTTGTTATCCACACCATATAGTGGTATTATGTTTTAGGTAACTCGAATAACATCCACCATCATGACATCAGATCTAAAACTCTAAAATTATTTCCCTCTCACTTTCTTGCCTCCCGTCTCAGGGTGTAACATATCGAAGTTATACGCCCTACCGAGTGCACTCCATGTGCAGTGTATCTCAAGTTTTGTGTTCACTATTTTGACTTTGCATTGTCAGAAATCCAAATTTCATGAATCCAAAAGTATTGGCACCTCTAAGCTTTTTGGATAAGAGCCCTTTTTACAATCTTTGACACTGATGTGAGCAGATTATGAGCATACATTTTATCTAAGGAACAGATGATTAAGCCAGATGGTGAAAACCTTTTATACAGGGGGATCTTTTACAATGCAGAACACGTACTGTACAAATCTGAGAATTTAAGTTGTGAAACATAATCAAACAGAAATAAAAAAACTTTTAACACGCACAAAAAAAACTAAAAAAAAAAAAAACGTCCTGCACCATATGACCTGTCCATGGCACTAGGTTTCTCATGTGTGTGTGTGTGTGTGTGTGTTTTAGGGACACGGTGCAGTACTGGGCCGATCGCGGCGTCGAGGTCGTTGCTTGGACCGTGAACAAGGCTGTGGAGAAGAATTTCTACCAGCAGCAGCTGAACATCAACTACATCACGGACAGTCTGACGGAGGACTGTGAGCCGCACTACTGACACCACAGTCAGCGACGACATCATTCCCAAAGCAAATGCAACACAGCATTCGGCCTTACGTGTTAGTAGTCACTGATACTGTGTTCATCGGTTTATAATGTGTAGTAACTGAAGTCAATGTCACGTGAATGCTGAGGATGTTGACGGTATCAGGAATACCAGTGTGTATGATCTTTCATTTCCTCTAGTAGGTTCTGGGAGTTATATCATAAAATGGCATGTGCTATAAGTTGTTATATAGGGTTTTTTTTTTTTTCCCTCCACGGTAGGCGTGCTTTACCAGCAGTTAAAAGGTGCTAGCATTATACAATATCACGAACAAGATCGCCACAAGGTGGTGCTAAAGTGCTGCTTCGGGAATCTGGGATTCGCAACGTTACAGCGTCATCGCGGGCCGTATTGTTTATCGACATCAGAAAAACAGTACCGGACATTATTGGTCTTGACATAGTCCATGATTTTTCAAGAGACAAAACTGAGGAAGTGATGTTTTTTTTTTTTTCCCCCCCATAATTTTCCACCACAAAAGACAGTACATTGTATAGAAGGCAAAACAACAAATATAAGACAAATAACAAAGACAAACAAGACAACAACAACAAAGACAAAAAAAAAAAGTGTGCGATCGATAGTGCGATGCTAATGTCAGGTCATCAAGTAGTTGCAGAGCAAACAGGAAAACCTGAGAAAAAAAAAAAATCTGATTTCTCAGCAGTTGTCATGGGAACATGCTAATTACAATCTTGGATGCTCCACACAATCTAGACCTACATGTGTAAAATCACTGATATGGTTAAGTCTCCCCGTAGGTTAAGGTTTACAGGTTGTTGTTCTTTTGTTTTGTTTTTTTCTTTTAGGTTTCTTACACTTACTTTTTTAGTTTTCCCTCATTAACGCCAGGGGGAAAAAAAACAAACAAAATGACATGAACGACTGCTGCTATAAATGGGAACAGGAACCAACTTGACAAACCGCTGTGGTCCAAGAACAAAACAAATCACATCAGGTGTTGTGCCGTTACACGCAAAGGAGCAACTCGACTGTTGATTGTTTTCCTATAACAGCATGCTCCCATGTGTGTGCTTGGTTTTTTAGGCGGGTTTCAGGCACTGAACGTATCGTACGTCTCCTCATGGGACGACCCTTTGACTTTGACACGCACAACGGCTGGAACCATGTTAACCTCGTGTACTTCCCAAGACAAAAACGTTCGCCGCGTGTGCGTGTATTTTATACATCAACTCAGGTCAGCATGTCTAAATATAAATATAAC
Organism: Clarias fuscus; assembly: GCA_030347435.1. Classification (NCBI taxonomy): domain Eukaryota; kingdom Metazoa; phylum Chordata; class Actinopteri; order Siluriformes; family Clariidae; genus Clarias; species Clarias fuscus. The sequence continues at coordinate 4,936,995 of CM059228.1, forward strand.
TGTTTTTTTTTATTTTTATTATTTATTCCAGTGCTTTGGCAGTTCAATTTAAGAATAAAGCTGTCCTCAGAGCATCAGGCTTTAACCAACAGATAGGGAACTTTGAGATTTCTTAGTGTAGTTAATAATTCGCTTAGACTTTTATCACAGTTTTATATTACTGCATTGTTATACGTATTTGTGCAAGTTCTACGTATTCTACGCAAATCAGCCCAAAGCAATCAAAATCCTTTCCGCGTCACTGCTTTTATATTTTCGCAATAGATTTAGATAACAGTAAGAAGCTTGTCATGAAAAAATCAGCTGATCGTTATCTCATACGTCTGATCGTGAAGGAAAACTTATCTGCTCGAATTGAGTGGGAGTCGCGACGGCTGCCCCGTTACAGACCACGGGTCTTGATTAGAAGTTGAAGTCAGTTTAATCAATACTGATTAGATTGATCTGATAAGTTTAATCAGACTGCACTTTCAGCAGTAACACAATACTGACACTGTGTATACAGTACTATTGTCTTATAGTAACGTCTTATCAAGCGCTTTTTACTTTAGGAACAATCGGGTTATCTCTCTGCACATTCTCTTACTTGTGCAAAAAATAAAACTAATATGAAGATATGATGTGAGAACATGATGTACATGAGAGTAACTTAGATGTCGAACATCTACAAGTGGGCCTGAGGTTCATGAGATTAAAACTGCGCACTGTATGACAATTGAAAGCTTGTTTCTGTTTTTTTCACTCACTAAAGAGCAAACTAGTGCACGAAACTGGCAGCTTGCTGATGATAACGGATTCATAGTTAGCAAGATAAAAACTCAACGGCACACCCGTTTCGGTTTCCAGAACAACCAGTTTAGGGGTTTCAGGGGTGAACTTTTGCATCTTTTGTCTTTAAAAAAATATATATATATATAATAATAATAAATGATTCTGCAATATGTATTTGCAAAATATAAAATGAATGAAAATATTTCCTCAGTCATACATGTCCAATCCCTTATTTATTTGATTCTTTTTTTAGTTTTTAGTTGTGTTCAGAATGCACACTGTATGGCTAAAAGTATGTGGACGCCATGTGCCTGTTCTCATCTCATCTCATTCGACTCCTCTCTCCTGGGAAGGCTTTCCACTAGTTTTCGGAGCGTCTCTGTGATGGGGATTCGTGTTCATTCAGCTAGAAGGGCATTAACGAGCTCAGGCGGTGATGATGTGATGTCGTCGAGGATCCAGTTTCAATTCGTCTCAAAAACTCCGTGCAGGACACTCGAGTTGCTCCACAGCGACCTTAACGCACGTCATGAGTTCACCGAGTTCGCTCTGTGCGGCGTCATCCTGGAACACAGAGGAAAATGGAAATCGTAATGTTGTATCATACAAAGAGAGACATTTTATACAATTGTGTGCTTCCAACCTTTCTGTAACTGGACGAGTGTGAAGGTCGGGTGTCCACCTACCTTAGGCCATGCAGTGTATTTAAGAAGAGATGTGAATGTAATATTTCCTCATTACAAACCTTACACTAATGTAACTTGAATGTTATGGAGAATGGATTGTACATAATGAAGAATAAACTTGGTTAAAGAGCTGATCCTGACTTTGAGGCTGCTTATGTAACCTGCAACAGGGTGACACGTGCCGCGATGACGTAACAGTTGCATCATATTCACTTCTTTGTTTAATTCAGCCTTAAGTCAAGTTATAAATGTCGGCTGTAATTAATTGTGTATATATATATATATATATTTTTTTATCTCGGTGGTTGTAAAAGCTGACCTGGAGGACGCACGCGCACTTTGATCTCGAAAGCACAGACTTTATGAGCCGTCTGATCCGTTAGAGCGGCGCGCTGGGGCTGCTCGTGTCTGCGCAGGATTTACGCAGACAACCTTTCACCTACTGACCTGCGCGTCTAGTTGTGGGTTGCCAGATTGATGCAATTGAAACTTCTTGATTCTCGTGCAAAAAAAAAAAAAAACGTGTAAAAAGGTTTAACCTTAATGTTTCGACCCGTGGAAATAAATATGAGACGTAATGGCGCGGGTGAAAATCTCTCTCTCTCTCTCTCTCTCTCTCTCACACACACACAGAATTCAATGTCTATTCATATCACACTGACACAAATTTTATCTATCATTTTTTCATCTCCATCTATTGGAATTTCCTTCGGGATCATCCATCCCACTGGATGCAGTGCCGGTCCCAAGCCCGTATAAACCAAGTTGTGCGGGTCCGCTGTGGCGACCCCTCAAATGGAGCAGCCAAAAGACTAGGAACAACGGGAGGCTCTGTATTCGAACTAGGGGCCATGGAGGCCAATGGTAACCATTATATTCATTCCCATTTTACAGCCAACATTCACACACTCATTCACACACTACCGGCAAATCTGCATATCTTTGGACTGTGGAAGGAAACCGGAATACCTGCAGGAAACCCACTAAGCACAGGAAGAACATGCAAACTTGATAGTTGTCAGAAATTATTATATTATTATTTTATACGCATTATAATCTTTGTATCACACTTACGGCAGCACTGTGGCTCAGTGGCACAGTTCTCCCCGTGCTTGGTGGGTTTCCTCCGGGTACTCCGGTTTCATCCCACAGTTCAAAGCCATGCAGATTATACTAACTAGCTCTAGGCTTTGTGAGTGAATAAGAGTATCACGTTTTCGTTTTCTGTTGCTAAGAAACGACCGCACTGGCAACCCTGATGTGCACAGACGCATCGCTGCTAACTCACTCCGATTACAAATCTGTTCTTTATGAATATATAAAATGTAATCCATCGACCATGTCTCTTCAAAAGAAGGTAATGTTAAAAAAAAAATTCTATACAAGCATTTTTTTTTTTTAAAGACGCATGCTCTGTGTGTTGTGGAACACGCGTGTCCTGGAGCTCCTCCTCTACACAGGGGGCGTGTGCTGACGTCACAGCGGGAGGCGCAGGTGACCTTCTCTGTTTCTTCCCCGTGTATGTAATGTGTAAAACCCCCTGCACAGTGGAGTGTCACTTCACTTCACTCCGCGACAGTGTCTTTACAGCGACACACACACACACAGGGACCTCTAACAGCGGCGCTCAAGGGCACCCGAGCTCAGCGCGTGCACACTTCTCTCTCGCTCCTCTCACCTTCAGCCGCGCGTGACCTACGCAGTGACCGCGCTGTGCTCGCGCGAAGATCTCGTGGGAGACGTTGCGGTGTGTTTGCGTGCATGTGTGCGCGTGTGTGCCGGTGCTCCAGAGGATCTCGAGCGGTTCCCGCATGATGTACACAATAACGCGCGGCCCGAGCAAACTCGTGACACAACGCAGAACAGGTTCGGAATCTTTAGTATCATTATTTAATCTATGTTTGTCATATTTTCTGCATTTCCGGTCAGGTGATTTAATGTTGATTTGTACGCATGATTTCCTTCAGGTCCCACACAGCAGCAGCAAACTGATCTGAAGCACAAACGGAGTCACTGGCTCGAGTCCAAGTGAGTTTGAAAACCACACACACACACACACACACACACGTGGTTGGTTAGACTGTATGCACGCGGCTCAAACTTGCTTGAAGTTCTGCGCGTGCCCATGTGACCCGCTATGACCTTGTACCTCAGTGCGCGAGTGTTTGTATTTCCGGTCAGCCATAAAAACGAATTTAAAGGTGCCATAGTCTTTCTTTCTATTGGTTTTTTACTTTAAAATAAAAAAATATATAACATCATAAATATATAAAGAACATGACAGGTTTGGTAAAACCATGAGTCATGTACAGGAGTCTGAACTGTGCTAGTTGAGAAAAAATATGAGATTTTCAGAAGTGAGTGACTTCCGGTCCGGAATGTTTGCGGGGCGGGGCTTAGTTGAATATTTAATTAACCACGCCCAGTTTACTTTTTCTCTGTATAAATAAGAGAGAGTTTTTGTCTGTACTCACATTTTCAATTATATCTTTGTTTTAAACATTGGAGGACCCAAAACCAATCTGAGATTTTTTTCTTTTTCTGTCTGTCCAGTTACATTTGAAACTTAATGAAACTGACAGAACTGTGGTATTTGTTTGGATTTAAATCTGCACCATAAGTGAGTCAAAGCGATGTCATGAACAGTTATGTGACAAATTTATCAAACTTTAAAATAAGCTTCTAATGCGCTACGTGCTCAATGCAAACAAACACCTGCACCTTAGTTCATATTTTCACTTTGGCTGAAATAACAGCGCTGAAGTGGTATGAGTGAATTTTAACACGTTTTAAGTCGTTTTAAGACAAAACTTCATCTTTATCTGATCTACTATTTCCATTTCTCATCTGTGATTCACTCTCCGATTACCGAACAGGGAGTGTATTTGTCTGACAATGAAAGAAGTACAAATTAATGTAAACAAGGCGTGAGTTAATCAACCATATGTAATTAATTCGTATTACAGAATGTGATTTCTTTGTGCTAATAAGTTGGACAGAGAGTTCTGCCGTACAGAAAGACAGACGCGTATATATGGGCTTCGACCTGAAATGATATCATCACTGATTTACATTAAAGATCATCAGATAATTTTTAGCTTTAACCTTCCAACTCTTTTTCCATAAACCACGGGTGTTTCAGCTAGTTCACATGAAATAGTGTTCAATTTCTGTGGTGTTAGAAACCAAGCATGAAACCCTTCTCACCTGGAAGGACCTGGGCTGCGTTCCAATTTTTGTGCCGCACAAAAAGACGCGTAGATAGTAACGTCGTTGTTAGTCTTTCGGCTGCTTCCATCGAGGGGTCGCCACAGTGGAACGCCACCACGGCACAGGTTTTACGCCCCAACCCTCACATTTTATCCAGGGTTCAGACCGACTCTGAGTCTAGTGGCTGGGGTTTGGGTGTTAAGTGGGATTTGAACCCGGGCCTTCTGAAAATCTGAAATCTTTCACACAAATGTATTGGATTACTGCGTACAGTTCTGGTTCCTCTAGGTGTTACGAGGGTAAATAAATGTAAGTCCTCAGGGCTGCGTCCTCAATCGAGTACATCAAGCCTCGGTACATAGAATATATGTTTTACATGAGCTCAGGTTCGGTTTTTTAGATTTCCATAACAGCAGAAAAAAAAACAGGTTTATCTGTTGCTTATATAACAACATGTCATCGTTGATTTGGTTAAGATGAATTTTTTTGGTAAGGAAATATTTACTTAACATTCCTGGAAGGCCACACGCCACAGCTCGTGTTACAGAGAGAGAGAAGCGGTTACAGAGTGACTGTTTATACCTGCTACAACACAAGCGATCACAAAACAAGCTTGTTCCTGTTAACACTTCACAGCGTATAGTGGTCGTGTTCATGGATAAACAGTCGCTGTTAAATGACTGGCTGCTGATCTGATTAAGACCTGACTTGTAACTGTTGGCTGATGTCTGTGGTGTAAAAGAGAAAACGCTGCAGGATGTGATGGGGAAAATAATTCATTTTGTGGTGATATAAAAGTAATAATGTTGCAATCACACTGCCGAGATGTTGACCTTTTAGAGTTTTTTTTTCCCATTACAGATGGTTAATCACATGAGACGTGTTGTGTGTGTGTGTGTGGAATCTTTTCTACCTTAGTTAACTAACGGACCGGATTAGCATCGTCTCGAACTTGTGTGTTGTACGGTTTCAATTCACAAAGCATTTCATCACAAGTCCCGGTTTGACTTGATCATCCCTTGTAACATGGATTTGTTTTTGTTTGTTTTTGTAGCTCTCCCGCCCCTAAAATTGTATTTCAGCGCCTCAACACGAAGCGCTTTCTCAGGTCGACCTCGCCGAAGGAGGAAGACACGTCCGAAGGCTTCACGCCGGCACACGAGGAGAACGTGCGATTCGTCTATGAAGGTGAGTTTGTATGACGGCGTCTCTGCAGCCGGGTGACGAGGCCGAGGCCGGATCTGGCCGTGACACCGGGGTGACGGTGATGGACAGGGGTTACTGGCGCAGCTTGAGCGTTCAGGGATTTATTTTTTTATTTTTTTCGTTCCATGCAGCAAGAGTTAAGGTCAGGCATGTGATGGAAAAGTTAGGTCAGGGTTTGTTTACTGGAAGCTTTCTGATTCGGTGCTCTGAGCGCTCGTGGTGCGTGTTTAAAGTACTTTTGAAGGAACGGTCCCGAACGGTCCTCTCATCTCCGCGGCTCTTCCTTTCTCCGGAGCCGACGCGGTGATGCGACTCACACAGAGATTTATTTTGTGTGAGAAATACAATAGTACTGATGTTTAGTCAAAATCTCCTGGAAGTTCTGAAATTCAGTTGTTGAAATAATAAATGCTTGATTCTGATTGGTCAGACAGCGCTGCTGTTATTAAATGATGAATTCAGTAGCTCTCGGTGTATTTATATATTTTTTAAAATATATTAACACACACACTCTCACACACACCTTTTCTTTTCTTTCACTGGTCGTCACGGTGAAAGTGTCCATGAGGTGATGGTTTGAATTTATGTAAGGAGTCTCCAGTGTCAGAAATACAGCTCTATGTTTTCTGACACTTAAAAAAATCTTTCAGGACGGACAGGGCTTTCAACGTTTCTTTCTTCATATCTTTTACATAGATTTTTTTTTTTAATAATTTTTTTTCCCCTTGTTAAAAGACTGATGAGTTAACGCCTTTTTTATAGCTGCTATAATGTTTCAAAAATGTTGTAGAAACATTAAACAGGTAAAAGTTAAATACTTGTACCGCATGTACAGTTTTAGCAAAACAATCGACTTTGCGTGAAGCCGCACCGCCCAGGTGTGAATCGTTTTCTGATAACCGCACACCGTATTTTTATTTACATTTTTTAAATTTTTTTTACCAAGGAATACATTGTACTTTCGTTTTCCTATCCTGTAAATTGTGCCGGGTTTCAGGTGTGTTTAACGCAATAATCTCTGGCTTAGCATATCGAGTCTGAGTTTTTTTTTTTTTTTTCATCTGATGCTTGAAAATCATGTCTGAAGTGAGACTGAATGAATGATCTGTGTGTACAGCATGGCAGGAAGTGGAGCAGAAGCTTGGTGAAGGAGCTCAGACAGAGAGCGGGAACGGGCTGGTGCAGTACGCCGAGAGGAATCCCGACCCCAGCATGAAGAGTGAGTCACAATCATATTAAAACACCGGACAGCACACGGGGCATCAACATACAGCTTTTCCTGACACTGTACACATCTGTACAGTTTAAATATACACCCACTGTTACATGAGCAGTGAGGCATTAGGAGAACATTTGTCAATGATTTGGTGCTGAAATGCGCCTGATAGAAGAAAAAAAAACCTAACAAATAATGTATTACTATGATTCTTCTTCTTCTCCTGAGACAATTTCTTTTATCTGTCATTTATCTTGTTTTTTTTATTATTGTTTAATAATTTACATACGGGGTGTTCAAGTCAAACCGGGATTTTTGATGAAATTTCTCATGAATAACAATTTCCACATGTTTGGGGAAAGCCATTAAAGGAGTTCCTGGGAGGCCGGCGTTTCAGACGTGAATCAGTCAGGCGAGTTTGATCGTGGCTCGGGCGTACTGAGGAAACGTTCTACCTTGATGGTGTCCAAGCACAAGTGAAACAACGGGATAAGTGCATCAGTGTAGCGGAGGATTATACAGGGAAATATTTGTGAAAAGTTTGTCCTTTCATAAGTGCGTTCTGTTATTCTGCACCAGTGTTGTAACTAATTACATTACAAAATTACTGTCTTCAAAAAGTAATCCGTTACATTACTGCGTTACTTTCTGATAAAAGTAACTAGTTCGAGTACTTTTCCATTGCAGAAAATGAAAACTAATTATTCTACCATCATCACTCAGTGAAGTTTGGCCCGTAATCTGTTAACTACTAATACCCCTCTCTCACCTACGCGGTTTCGTGCGGCGGCCGTAAGTACGATTCATCATGATTCACCGCGAGTTTCGGCGCTGTGCTTAGGTTTCCATCTTTCCGCGCGTCGGTCCTCGCGTAGTCCGACCGCATAAGTGAGATATGGGTCTAACAGCAGGAATAACAGAGGGGGGGCTTGTAGGATGACTTTCTCTCACATACACACACACACACACATACATGCATACACACACACTAATGGATTGGGAATGACTGGCTGTCTGGCTCACGGGTTACATAAATTGTCTGAGTAACGGATTAAATTTTTGAAAAAGTAAGTAAGTAACTGAGTATGTGAATGGCGGAGCGAACGCGTTAGATTACTCGTTACATCAATAAAGTAATCCGAGTACTCTGTAACGCGTTACACCCAACACTGTCCTGCACAAATCAAAAGTCCCAGTTTGAATCGAACGCTCATCCCTGCTGCATAAATAACTGAAGAGTAATATCAGAAAATAACGGATCAAAAACAATCAGTGTATCATACCACACTGAGACGCCTGTAAATAGTTTTTTTTTTTTTTAATTCTGACGCACACAAATCAAGCTGAGAGAACGGTTATCTTAAAAAAAAAAAAACTTGTTAAATACAAATACCAGTTCAATCTAAATCCTAAAACGAAGAAAAATCCTAGAAGGTGTAAGAAAGAAAAAAAAAAACATCTTACCACACGCAGAGAGGGTGAGGGTAATGAGAGAGAGACCGCTCCATGGCAACGGCACGCTCTTCCCTGCGTCTTTACTGACCAGAGACAGAGACTTCAACAGGTCAGGGTTCACCTGGATGTCATCATCACAACACAAACTCTTTAACTGCATGACTGTACATTATACTCCAAAAGGTTTCATGGCTAAATGTGAGCAGCCTGGTGGTCAAGGGTTTTGGAGGAGCGAGTCAGGAAACGTCTTCCTCCACCAGCATCACGCAGTGGACCTGGACACTATTCTGCAAGAAGAACGGCTCAAAATCCCTCTGGCCGCCGTGCAGGACTCGTATCTGTCCTTCCCAAGACGAATTGATGCTGGAATGGCCGCAAAACGAGGCCGTACACCATTCCAATGTCCAACCCCTGTGTATATGTGTATAGGACATAAAGAATATCTATATAATAAAAGAAACCATCCTCAGCACTCAGACCGGGTTCATGAAGCCAACAGATTATAAATTAACTGAATCTAGATTGTACTTTACACTCTTCCTTCAATGCGTTCACCTTCGATTACAATATAAACTGTAAATTCAAGTCTTTCGAAGTGTGACCTGACTTGTCCTCCTCGTCTCCCTCTCTACAGACTTTGTGCCTATCGATCTGGAGGAGTGGTGGGCGCAGCGCTTCCTGGCCACCATCGCCAACCCGTCGTGACCGGTGTACATCAGGGAAGGAGGAGCAGCAGGGGATTGTGGGAGCTGGACTTGGTTTTGGAGGATGTATGTTTTGGGGAGGGGCATCAGGGTCCAGGATGACACTTTAGATGAGCCCAGGATGGGGGGGGGGGGGGGAGTGGAGTGGGGTGTTCAGAATCCAAGAGGCCAGAATGCACTACAAACACACACACACACACACACAGACACACTAGACAGAGGAATGTGAGATTTTCATTCTGATGCTGTAACTTTGTGAGACTGCAGTGTTGCTGAAATGTGAGATCTTTTTTTTTTGGCTGGTCTTTCATTAAAAAAAAAAATGAAACAAAAAAAAAAAAAATCTTAAAAAACAGTAAATTGTATTTCAAGACGTCTGTGTCGGGATCGTTCTTTCAGATTAAAGACTAACCCTGTGGACATACTAAGACTAAAGGTGCAGTTTGTATTTGTTTATGCTTCTGTCTAATCTTTAAACTGTAATAAATGATACAAACTGCACCGTGAACAGTCGTGTAAGTGTTACATTCGGGGGAAAACATGATGAACAAAGGTATATTTTTCTTTTATTTTTTTTATAGAATAATATCTTTAAATAAAACACAAAAACTGAACACAACACATTAAATAAAACTCAGAATTTTAATGCGGCTCGCGGGTAGTCCCTCTCGTGCGATTCCGTCACGTGCCGCTCACTCGACTGCCATGCCGAGTTTCCTCCTCCCTCGTCCTGCGCCGCGCGCTCTCCTGCGTGAGCGTGCGGGATGGCCCTGCTTTGCTGTGGTGAAGGTGATGCACTGGGAGTCCAGGAAGTCCAGCAGCTTGGCGGTGCCCAGCCTGATCCCCGCCGTCCGGAGCCCCGCCTTCAGCTCGCACAGATACAGCGGCTGGTACTGCAGCACGCGGCCGTACAGCGCCGGGTCGGACAGGATGAAGGAGCGCACGGCCTTGAGCTTGTCCTTCTCGCGGACGGCCGCCTGAGACGCCGTGATGCCGTCGCTGTCTGAGCCGCCGTCGGAGTCGCACAACTCCGGGTTTGATCTGGAGGAACCGAGAACACGCAGATTCACACAATAAGTTTTTGCATTAATTGTAATACATCCTTCATAAACGTTGGCTTAAAGTGGCCTGATTTAATAAAACAAAATAAAGCATGTAAACGGTTGATTTCCAGCACACACACACACACACACACACAGGCCTTATTCAAACTGCAGGCAAATCTGTGCCGTATTCATGAAAATCCTTCATGCAGATAAGTTTGTTTACTTATAAATTACACAATCATGATGAACATTATTACTGTATAATATATGTCAACACATAAATGAATAATTCATTATCACAGGCTTATTTATATCATTATTAAATCATCTCACTCTGTAGTTATACACGGGTCAGGCATTTTGTCATACCTGCACCCGATCCAACCCGATAAGTGACTGAACCAGAACCACCTGACCCGCTAATATCTAATATCTCGAATATCTACAGTAGACAGCAATGGAGCGAGGGGGAGAACTTGACTCTCTCTGTCCCCTGATCTCAGAAGTGTGAGAGTATTAATAAATATAAAATGAAAAATTTTAAGAATAAACTCAAATCAACTGTTTCAAACAAAAACAGAGTTTTTCGTGCTGTATAAGCAAAAGCTACGGATACCAATTAGGGCGGGAAAAAAGTGAGTGTCTAATAATAAATCTGCCTGGGTGTGTGTGTGTGTGTGTGTGTGTGTGTGTGTGTGTAATAACCTAGAGAATGACAGAAATAGGGGAAAAAAAAAAAAAAAAGAAGCGAAGAAGTGTTCAACCTGCTAACGATCATCCGAACCCGTCTGACCCGATGGTATGTTTGTAGTCGAGCTGCGCGATTAATCGTCATTATATTAACTGGATTTTATGGTTGATGTTGATGAATGAAAAAAAAAAAAAAAAAGAGGATTTTATCGATGTCACAGGGCGTGTCTCGAGCGTGATGCAGTGGACAGTCTAAGAACATGTACACCGGCACCAGTTTGATTTTATGCTGCATGTGTTTTTTTATTTGTTTACTTTTACAAGTATTTATTTTATTAAAAAGTAATTTAGGTCTGCAGTTTGCACTTTACACATCCATCATATTTTACTAGAATAACCAGAACTTATAAAGACGGGTGAAAGACGGGTTTGCTCTTTATTCCTCCCAAAAAGAGCCATGTACAGTATGTACAGTACTGATTACTTTATTATTTTCTAAAATAACAAGAAAACCTGTTTGCGAAAGTAAGTTTGCACTTTTTGTCCAAATAAGCAGTTCATGTTTGGCTATACTGTTTTTGCTTAAATAATAATATTTTTTTTTTAAATCCTATACGCGCTAGTCTAGAAAAATAATTATTTTAAAATCGAAAACGAATTTTGTGTCAAAAAATCGGAGATTTGATTCATAGGACATATCGTCCAGCTCTACTTTGTAGGTCTCGTGGGTCGACTTGTGCATCAGTAGCGCTTCAGTCTTCAGAAGAATGTGTCTAACCTAGTAGCCGCCTTACTGAGATGGGAATTTCTCTTTTCCTTGCTCAAAGATTCAGAGATTGGTCCTAAGTCACTCTCAAGCTTTAAGTTTTATACTTAAGTTCAGAGCTCTCTGGAAGGACTCTTAGACATTTTTTGTGACCCCTGATCTTTTGGACGTTCAGACGACTTTCAGCCCAAATCTGACAGACTGTCGACCTACTGTATATGCGCATTGGTTGCTGTGGTAAAGACAGCTCATAAGATATCGTCCTCATATAGAGGACGTTATGTCCCCTCTAGCTCTGCCTGTACTCATGCCTCTGCCAAAGTATTATCAAATATTTCACTGTGTCCTCCCATGCTTATGCCTAGCCAGCTTTAGTTGCATGGAAATTTTAAGTGCGCAGCTTTTACTTAGGTAGTGGTAATAGTGCCAAAAGCTGGTGATGACACTGTGACACAGAAGCTGCGAAGCTTTTATCGAATAGGGGGGGGGGGGGGGGGGGGGTGTACTGGGAGCGTGTCCAAATGAAGGCTTGCTTCGGGGCGTGTGTCGGTTCCCTGCGAGTCACAACACAACGACAACTTGCGAACCCTCGCGTTTGATGGAATCACATGACAAACATTTCACTGGAGATTTTTGTTCTTAAATTCATAAATCAAGACTCAGGAAAACTTTTTTTTTTTCATTTCACAAAGAACTTAGATACATTATATACTTTCCTTACTTACAGAATAAAAATGCACACAAAATCCTTTGGTTAATATTAATGACCTCAATGTATCTCAAACTCTAGTGTTATTATATACAGGTTGTTTTCATCTCTATTTTCTTTGATGAATTTTCTTTGTGTGTTTTAATCATTGATTTGTGTACTGAATGCTTAACGCTGATTGGCGGATTTATATATTCCGTTCAAATATTCCAAGCAGTGGCTTAGTTGCATTCATGTTTATAATTAAAGAAAGAAAGAAAGAAAGAGACTTCGCTATTTGTTTTTCACATTTCCTGACGCACGACTGTTAATGATGAGTGCCACATTACTGTCCTTGCCGCTGCATGTCCGTATTAATTGTTCTTCTTGTAATGTTATGATCAAGTTGCCACATAAAATGTGTCCACTAGATGGCACATTTTGAATGAAGCTTCATGAAATGAACCCTTTGGTGAATCTATTGGCTGGGAGTCACTAATGACGACCAGAAGCAGAAAAAGGCCTAAAGATGGACGGATGGATGGATGGATAGATACTTTAAATCATAGCACAATTACTTTCTACAAGATTACAATTATTTAAACAAAGAAAACATCTTCCTGCTTGTTTTCACCATGGATCCCACGTCCATACCACGTGATCGTGTGGACAGTTTGAAATCTGATCTGAGCGTGTAGAGCATCCAGAATGTTGTTCAAATCGGATTTGCAATTTACTGTTCAGACTACACGAAAGTAATCTGTCTCCAAACTGGATGTGCAAAAAACAAATTAATAAATCAGACTGGGGCTGGCGATCTAAATGAGGCCAAAGTGAGGTCCTTCTGTCCCTCAGTGAGTGCTGTGCTGTCGGCACAGTGGTCACCATTTTTTTGGGGCTCTGTACATTATTATATCTTCAGTATTTGATGTATATACACTACAGAAATGATAAGAAGCCAGGAGTGTGTTCAATGAGACATCCCAGAATTGGAGGACATCTTCAGTCCCAGCTGTGAAATTTCAAATAATCCATGAGCAAAATACTAAACCATGCGCTTGTTGTGTAAATTATACTAGACCTGAGAGAAAAATATGCATATAGTTGCAGAAAAACTGGTTCCAAAATTATTTAAAATATTCAATAGCCTTCAAGCAGTCCTTAAAATGGCTTTTATTCCCCCCTCTGGTCTCAACTTGCATTTCAAATATAACCGTTTCCTTTTTTTGGTATGATTTATAATAAAAGACCACAAATATGGTAAAGTTTGTGGATTTTCATATAGATCCTAATATGAGTGAATTAATAATTAAAACACAAATCATTACAACACATCCTTTCATGTTTCACTCACACTGCTGATGTCATACCTACATGCCATGCCCCGCCCCTTAATATACTTCTTAGTATAATTACACTTTGCACAATGTGTAATTTATATATTTCTATTTTTATTATATTTCTTTGTAACTTGTAAATGATTTGTAGATTTGTACATTTCATCAAAAATTTTGAATTTCATATTTTCCTTAGTGCTATCTTTCTTTTATTGCAGTAAAATCTTTCTTTCCTAATCTTCCCATCTTTACTTTTTGGGTCATGCACAGTAATTTCGCTGCATGTGATACTGTGTACGGTCGTATATGTGACAAATAAAATTTGAATTAAAATTTATAAGATGAACCATAAGTAAGTATGTGAGTGTAATAGAGCAGTTATTGTTGGAGCACCTTTCTGATTCGGCTGTGGAGGAGGTGTTGGAGTCCTGAGACGCAGGGAACACGTCCTCCTCATCCTTCTCTTCCACGTCTTCTCGAAACTGCAGTTTCCTGGGTGAGACAGCAGGGGGTACTGTTGGTTGTTTGAAGGCAGCTGGAGCAGGTCTGGGGCGGTTTCGGGGTGAAGTCTCGTCCTCGGAGCCGGAGCTCATCAGCTGGTGGGTGTACTGGTGGATCTCCTTCAGCTTCAGGACCATCTGCTTTTTAGGAAGAGGTCGCACGCCATACCTGGGGTGGAACAGATGTAAAAACAAACCAATCAATAAATAAAATGTGTTTCAGGTGGTTTCATTTCCTTTATCGTTAAGACACAGGCGTAATACTGTATAATTTTAATCATCGTAGCTGCTGGTCTAAAACAGATGATGTATAACCTAGCACATTTAGATCTCTCCTTTCAAGTTGTGAGAAATATTTCTCTGTGAGACCTTTTTCATTCATGTTAAACGACTCGAATGAGCCTTCACCTGTTCAGTCTGTTCTTAAGCTCAGGTGTGTCCATGTCTGTGAAGGTTGGCATAGGTGTGATGGGCACCAGTGGGGCTTGATTCTTCGTCTTGCGAGCCACTAAAATAAAAAATTAAAGAAACACCACGATATTCAATACAACCCGACATCACATCAGTCTTAAAGTGGGTGCCAATACTAACGACTTTATTACCTGGCGTCCTTAACTGAGACACTCTCTTGGCAAGAGCAACTCCGCCCACTCTCTGAGAAAGAGGAAGCGCATCCAGTTCCTCAATATCCTCAACATCCTCCTCATTCTCTACTTCCTCTACATCCTCTTTCCAGCTGCCCCATATCGCTGCATCAGGTAAGCTGTGGTCCTGTGGAGTTCCAGGATCTGGCAGGTTGCGCTGAGCTTCGCGTCCAGGAGGAGAGAAGTTGTGTGGAGAAGCCGTCTCACCGTGTTCTGGAGGACTATTTTGGTCTTCGCTGGTCTCTAGCCTCAGACTGAAGCACGGCCCCTGCTCAGCGACCGCTCCCCCAAGACCCCACGAGTCGTCGAATGCGATGGGCGGCTCATCGAAGACAAAACAGAAGTCTTCTTCCATCGGTTCACCTTCACTTGTTTTGCTTGTCCTTGCGTCCTCTTGCTCCTTTCCTTCAGCGCTCGTCTCCTGGTCGTCAGGGTTGTCGTACTGCCGGGACTTGGCGAGACTTCCGCTCGATTCCGACTGAGAACTCTGTAGTTGGGACAACGACTTGTCAGACAGGGTAAGATGGAGGGATTCGAGTCTGCCCCCTTGATCCGGTCTTCTTCCCTCTTTCCTCAGCTCGCTGTCTCTCAGCAAAGGAGATCCCAGAGAGTCTAGACGCTGTAAACGGGGGTCTGAGTGGAGCGGAGTGCTGCTGCAGGGCTCGGCGGTAGAATTATGATTAGTTTGAGTTACAGGGTCAC
This sequence comes from Clarias fuscus, assembly GCA_030347435.1. Lineage (NCBI taxonomy): Eukaryota > Metazoa > Chordata > Actinopteri > Siluriformes > Clariidae > Clarias > Clarias fuscus. The sequence continues at coordinate 4,952,616 of CM059228.1, forward strand.
CGTGTGATGTCATGGACAATCTGGAATGGGATGTGAGCTTCTGTAAAGCTGGAGATGGTTGGAAATGTTCTTTGTGAGGTTCTTTGATGGAGTTTGAGTGTGAGGTCATTTTGGGGTTGTCAGAAAAGTAAGAGGAGGACGAAGAGTGAGAACTAGGGAAGAGCTGAGTGCGGCGAATGCTGCTGGTAGTCTGCGTGGAGCCGGTGCGGATTGAAGGTCCCGGAGTTGCCGGGATTAACCACGAAACCTCAGCAGAGCCGTCCAAAATGCTCTCGCAGCCCACTTGCTCAGATCGAGAACGTTCTGAATCAGGAGTAACATTCGATCTTTTGGGAGAGGGTCCAACCTGTGTGGTTTCTTTAGCTTTAATTTGAGTGTAGCGCAGACTGAGTCGCGATGGAGATGAGATCGGTGGTCTAGATGAGTTGCGATGTGAAGCAACTTTGTCAGGAAGGTCATCATCGCTGGAGTCTGAGAGGACGATGAGCTCAGGCTGGCTGCGCTGGGATGAAGGAGGGGACAGATTGGGTTTAGTACTACTGGGTAGTGAAACAGTAACATCGAGCAGGGTTTTACTAAGGGCTGAAGTTGAAGGAGGTTTAGACCAGTAGTTTGAGCGTTCTGATGGGAGTTGTGAGGCACCGTGAGTATTCGGAATTTCCAAAATTCGATCCTGTTGTACTGCTTCGCTCTGGTCTGGAGTCTCTCCAGGAGATACGCCGGTCTCAGGAAACAGCGACCCGGCTGGTTCTCCAGAATCCGGAGGGGGACTAATGGACAGATCGATCACTTCACTGACTGAAGACATGCGCCGTGTCGTGGGTGTATTCACCCTGTCTAAGTGACGGGTTTGTGTCTGAGCAGGCTCTTCGTACTCACCCCAGGACTCAGAGAACAGACGGTTGTAGCTTCGGTCTACACTGACCTCCGTACCATTACTTCGACGCGTGCCTTTATTAGACCCGAGGTTCGGATCAACATCAACACCGGGTTGCACATCTCTCATCTTCCCCATTTCGACATTTTGCTTTCCTTCATCCCGCTGTTCTGCATCACACCGGTCTTGGACTCCCTCTTCTTCCTCTTGCAGTTCATCTCCGCTCTCAGTGCTCACCTCTGCCTCAGCTCCCATCTTTCTCTGCGTTGCTGCAAACTCGTAAATCTCATTCAGCTCGTCCTCATCGACGAGATCCTCTTTATTCTCTCTATCTCGGCTTCTTTCTTCGTTCTCGCCTTCTATCTCTCTCTTGGCTTCCTCGTCATCCCTATCTTCTTGCTCCCACATGGAGCGCAGGAGCTCCAGGAACTGATTATCAGCTAGGCTTTGGTAAGGTTCGGCTGTAGCCGGGGAAGTATCCCATTTTTGTTCTCTTGGGTCCTGCACTGGATTTCCAGTGTACTGCTCGCATTGCTGCTGCAGCTCAGACAGACCAAACCTAACACACAAATGCACGAACTTAGAGAGTGAACACAAAAGAAAGCCAGAGATGATCCAACATGGTGTTTCTAAGTAATGAAGCATCAACTGCATTATAACAAAACTGAATCAGAAGGTTTCATGCCAATCTCGGACTAGACAATTTTTTTTCCTCAGTTTCCGTCCTTTTAAGATTACACTCACCACCATAACTTTGTTATATCCGCTTGCAAAAACTGAGTTTACCTGACTAAAAAGCATGTAACAATTGTTCGAATTTAATTATAAACAGATTAATAAGAACTTCTACTATGACGTGAGCAGGTGGGTTTCGCCCCTTGATCTCGACAACAGAATACAGTCGACCCCATGAAGTAGCGGTTCAGGGTTCACAGCCTCTGTCACTCTGAGGTTTTTCCCTAAAACCTAAGTAATATTTGTTCGCGGAAACGGCAAATATTCTCCGCAATTTTTTTATTTTCTTTTACATTCTTTTGGCAATATATAATATTTCATGCGCATCCACTATTAAGAGCAATATAATTTACAAATTTTTGTAACATATATATTGATGTAAATTCAGCAAAATTTCCATAAATTTGTTCAGTATTGTAGAGAGAACACAAAGCAACTGTAGGGGAAAACACAGCTTGAGATGGTGAACTACTATCGTATTTAACGTACAGTACTGAAAAAGACAGCGCTTACCAAATAAAACTTGCTTATAGGGGTAACATCGTTATTTAACATTCTAGCACTGCAGGAGACACACAGCAGTACAGTATACAGGTTTACCCTTACATATTTTTTAAGGGTAATGTATTAAGCGGAGTTTGAAATAAAATTAAAGTGTGTTGGGAAGAGATTTATGGTTTAAACTATTAAAATAGGCAGTTATAGGCTTTTTTTTTTTTTTTTTTACCACATCCAAAATCTGCGTTTTTTGTTTTTGTTTTTTTTTTTACCATTCTCGGGTGCTCTAAAAACATAACCCAGCAAATTTCTGGGGTCGACGGTAAGAAGAGATTGGGACAAACCTCTCAAAATGAATCAAACAAGGTATTACTTCTTTGTGCCAAATAGCAACAAACGGAAACCTTGGTAGCTTATGTTCCTAAGATTTTTATCAGTACTTGTAGATCCATCACTACTTCACAAAACAAATAAGTAACCCCGATTCTGTCAAGATATCAAACAATTCAGCCGTTCCACGACCCCTATACAGTGGAATCTCAAGATATAAATGCCCTCCCTTACGAAGATCTTAATCTTTGAAATTTTGCAATAAATTTGCATCGGCTTACAAAGCAATGTCAGTATGTGAGTGAATGAAGCAAACGCCGGAGCCGTTCAAAACTTCTTCGCGTCAGTGGAAAGCCAAGTGAATCGAGTTATCACATTTGATTTTTTTCTGGGTTTCTTTTTGCATTTTTTTTTTTTATTATATATATTTTTTTTTTACATGATTTAGTGAACACATAGCACCATAGATCCCAAGAAAGTTATCAAGGACAGTAGCAACACTTTGATTGATTTTAGATGCCAAAATATGATTATAGTGTTGGAAATTGGTAATATTTTTGGGTGTCTGGAACGAATTATCTGCATTTACATTATTTCTTATGAGACAATTCTTATCGCAATAAGAATTCGTATGCCAAGGTTTCACTGTAATTCAAAAAAGTATTAAAGGCAATTTATACAAGAGGTTTATGAATGGGTATGAATACAAGTATAGGAATATCTGAAGAAGAACAGTTTGAAATCTAGAGAGAGAGAGAGAGAGAGATTTTTGCTGCAAAGCCATGTTCAGTTTGTTTATTACTCCTTAATAGAAATTCAAAGTGGACAGATTTCAGAGCCCCTGCTGGAGGGAGTGTGGATCAGTCTCGGTACATCATGCTCATGATTCTGTCGTTCCCTCCTAAGGGAGTGATTTGGTCTCAGTAACCAAATCAGTTAAAAAAAAAAAAAAAAAAAAAAAAGAAATCTGCAGTTTCATTTTTTCTTTCCGTTTCTTATGCAGAAAGATATATTTACCTCTTAAAAGATTTTTACAGCTCCAAAGAAACCCTCTCACCACCTCACACATTTTCACCAGTACAACCTATAACTCTACTCACCGAGGAGCTGAATACTGAGGAGAACACACCTATAATCATGCTTATTTTGCCTTCTGTGATTGAACTGTACAAATCTAAGAAGTGTTATATTGTGTTGGTATACAAACAAATATATATATATATTTTTAAATCACTACGGCATCACACCGACCTGCTGGCCAGCTGGAGTACGTCAGACAGCGGGGTGTGCGTCAGGTCGCACGCGGCAGTGTAGAGGTACTGCAGCAGAGCGTACACCGCCTCACCTGACACGTCATTCAACAACACTCTCTGTGCCTGAGGGAAACCTTCCTCCTGAACTCCAAACCCTGCATCATGGACCTGGACACGAGATGAAAATAAATAAACAAACAAACTGGACATCAGCTGGCAGTGTGTGCGTCCCCGGCCCCAGTCAGACCAACACCAGCACAGTCAGGGGAGACGTGGTATTTTACCAGATGGAGCAAATATGGTCATATTTCTGCACAAGAATTGATGAAATCTGAAGCTGGTTTGTGGCGTGACAAGAATACCAACTACTGCTGTTATTGGTGTTACATTATTGTAGTTGGGTTAGGTAATATGCAAATTAGTTGTGATTCGTATTTAGAAAAGTTATTTAATGTCATCCCAGCATTTCTGTGTTTTTTTAAGCATCATTTCAGGCACCAGTACAGTTTTTAAAGTATTGATTTGGCACCGGTATTGTAAAATAATAATAATAATAATAATAATAATAATAATCTTAACAAATAGGAAATTAAGCATTTTAATTTGTCAAAAGGTGTTGATTCACCTCCCCACACACACCCCCCTTTCCTTCTTTAACACTGTGCCGGCTTTTATGGCTATACTCAGAACCAGATTTGCTTATTGAAAATTTAAATTAGATTAGATGTTTAAGATTCATTTTTTTCCGAAGAACTTTAAAACTAAATTTGAATTTACTTGGTTAAAACACTTATAAAAAAAAATAAATAAAAAAAAGTGTCAAAGTTCCTCACAGGAGTATTAGTCTCAATTAGTCTGTGAGGAACTTGTCTTAATTTTGATGACTATTTTCAAAAAAAAGTTTTGCAGGATGCAACATTCAGAAGTTACACACAGATTTTTGCTACTAGAGAAAAAAATACCCTCTGTCCATCAAATATATAAAATATGTTAGATGGACAGAGGGTTTTTACATTCTCAAATTCAAATTGTCACATATAGTCATACACAGTACGGTGAAATGTTTAAACGACCGTCCGTGACCTTAAAATAAAAGATTGGTAATAGGAAATAAATATAGTTAACAATAATAAATAAATTTACAAAAATATTAGAATAATATATCTATAGAAGACAAAATATACAATATAAGAAAAATATAAGAAAGCCTAGCGGTACAAATATGGAGAAGAAATTATTTTGTACAAATATAAAAAAATAAATAAATACAGAAATTTTAGTGAGGAATGAAGTGGGATTTTAAACAGAAATGCCTGGGGGTGGGGGGTGTCTTATTTAAAGTGACTTATGTGCAACGAACAAAGAAATGAAACAGAAATATGTAAATGTGCAGAATGAGTGCAAAGAGACAAATGTCCATGAGTGTGAAAGTGCAAAATGGTTTAGTCCTGTGTGGTGTACTGATTGAGAGATCGTCTCGCCTGCGGGAAGAAGAAGAAAATTGCTGAATTTTCTCTGGATAGTAAAACTCTGAGTGTAACTTCTCAATGTTGTATCCTGCATCATGTATCAAATTACTTGATTTTATTTTCTTGTTTAAAGAAAATGTATAGTTTGTTCCAAAATCAGGATTTATTTCATGTAATTTGTGATTTAAACATTGACCCTCTTTTCTGATTGCTGTTTATTTTTGATGTATACATTAAAACTCAGATCTATGAAAGGTATATAACTTTTTTTGGGGGGGGGCTGCTGGTGATCAATTAGTTTTAACAGCTTCAAATCAGAGGCTTCAATTAATCCCAGAATAATGTTGATTTTTGTTTTTATTTCTCAGATCCTCGTCCTGAACTCGCATGATAAACCTGTCACGCTACGAGCCGAGCGGACCCGGCGTTAAGTGAACTAGACTTGCGAGTGTATTTACAGTATTAGCCAGCAGGGGGCAGCGTGTGTAGAGCATGAAGGAGTGAGCGTAGTAGACGTCTCCGCTGTCCACCTGAAGCTGCACGTCACTGAGCTGAGGGTTGTTCAGCATGCTCGCCAGATCACAGCACAGCCTGGACACACTCTGAGACACACAACTGATGAGTAAAGACACCGGCTTCATCCTAACAAGTGTCCTATATATAAATAGTGCATTAACAAGACACTAGCTGAAGTGTTACCGAGTTCATAGGAGGTCCCGGGTTCTCTTTGGGTTCGGGAACAAATCCGCTGAGGGGAGGTTCGGCTGCAGCGGGATTGTTATCTGTAGAGCAGACGAAGGAGGAGGCGCTTAGGAGAAGTTTCAATCCCGTACACACCAAGAAGAGAGCTTTAGATTAGATTAGGTTTAACTGTATTATTACTGTGCAAAGTACATGTACAGAGTTTAATGAAATGAAGGGAGGATGCGCAAGCTAAAAGTCGATCAAAATCATCCGATAATCATTTCAAGTTTAAAGATCGGTTGTCTCTGAAATGGATGATTACCATAAATCAAAAATAATAAATAAATAAATAAATAAATAAAATGCACGAGTCGACAGCCACATGTTTTTTCACGGTCTGATCCAGAGTGACTTACATTTTCATCTCATTCCACATCTGAGCAGGTGAGAGATGAGGGTTACGGGGTAAATTTGGGTGGATAAAGGGGGATTTGAACCTGGAACATTCTGATCAGTAGTCCAACCACTGGGCTACTGCTTCAATTAGACTCTTACAGAGGAAGAATAACTGCAACTGATGGACCGCCACCTGTTTTTATTTCTCCAGATACACTCCGGTGTTCCCTGTAGTGTAAAGGAAGTTGTGTTGTGCAGTTGTTGTTGTTCAAAATGAGTCTCTCCACTGGGGGAGAAAAGTTTTCACAGTTATAGTTAGTATTATTTCCACTCATACAGAAGTGGAAGAGAGTGGAGAGCGTGTTCAACTGAGAAGATCCGCCAAGATCTTCACAGTTTTGTCACCTTTTGTTTTTTCAGTAGATTTTCTTCGTCTTTTCATTTCAGTACTGCATATTTCAGGGCAGGGGTAGCTCAGTAGTTAAGGCATTGGACTACAGTTCAGAAGATCTCAGGTTCAAACCTCACAACCACCAAGTTGCCACTGTTGGGCCCTTGAGTAAGGCCCTTAACCCTCAATTGCTCAGATGTAATGAGATAAAAATGTAAGTCGCTCTGGATAAGGGCGTCTGCCAAATGCCCAGATGTAGATTTCAGTGCATACTGTAATTATCTAACATTCGTTATGAATTCAGTTTGTTAATGCATTTTAAACATCAGAGTTGCCTGATGCCGGTGGCCGGAGGAGGGGACATCGTAAGCGGTGCGCGAGGAAGCGGAAGCGCGGCAAGCGCGCGGGAGTCTGTGCTAGGCTAAAAACAAACCCTAGCCGGCCGGCTCTTCCGTCCATCATCTTATCCTAACGTCTGCTCCCTGGAAAATAAACTGGACTACATCCGACTGCAACAGGCTACACAGCGTGAGGTTAGGGACTGCTGTGTGTTTGTTTTCACGGAGACATGGCTCAGCGACAGAGTTCCAGACACCGACATTCAGCAAGACGGACTAGCCTCGTTTCGCGCCGACAGAAACGCAGCTCTGTGCGGTAAGACTCGCGGGGGCGGCTTGTGTGTTTACATCAACACGAAATGGTGCAAGAACTCTGTGCTAGTTTCTAGCTTTTGCTCATCGCTGGTGGAGATTGTGACTGTTAGATGTAGACCTTTTTATTTACCGTGGGAATTCACCACCGTTTTCATTATCGGAGTGTTCATTCCACCTAGCGCTAATACTAAGGAAGCGATCTGTGCTAAGATCAGTAATCTGCAGAACACACACCCGGATGGACTGTTTATTGTTGCTGGAGATTTCAATCATGCAAATCTCAAGTCAGTGCTTCCTAAATTCCATCAGTATGTGGACTTTGCAATAAGAGGGGAAAACACGCTGGATCTTGTTTACACAAACATCCCCGGCGCATATTGGGCAGAGCCCCGCCCCCACCTCGGCTACTCAGACCACATCTCTGTTATGCTAATTCCAGCATACAGACCACTCGTCAGGCGTTCAAAACCGGTTCTGAAGCAGGTGAAAACCTGGCCAGCAGGAGCCATCTCTGCTCTTCAGGACTGTTTCGAGAACACTGACTGGAACATGTTTAGGGAGGCTGCTACTACAACAGCTACATCAACAAGTGCACCGATGACGTCACTGTCTCCAAGAGCATCATCTCACGACCCAACCAGAAACCGTGGATTACAGCGGAGCTGCGTGCACTTCTGAGAACCAGAGACTCTGCCTTCAAAGCGGGGGACAAGGCGGCCCTAAGAACAGCAAGGGCCAAACTGTCCGGGGCCATCAGAGAGGCGAAGCGCGCACACGCCCAGAGAATCCACAATCACTTCAGGGACAGCGATGACACACGGCGCATGTGGCAGGGTATACAAGCCATCACCAACTACAGGACTTCATCACCTACCTGTGACAGTGACGGCTCCCTTCCGAATGCGCTGAACAGCTTCTACGCACGGTTCGACATGCAGAACGACGTGACGGCGAGGAAGACCACCCCTCCGCCGAACGACCAGGTGCTGTGTCTCACCACGGCTGATGTGAGGAAAACTCTACGCAGAGTCAACCCACATAAAGCTGCTGGACCAGACATCACCACAGGCAGAGTGCTCAGAGAATGTGCAGAACAGCTGGCAGGTGTTCTCACCGACATATTCAACATCTCCCTGAGCAGCGCTGTCGTTCCCACATGCTTTAAATCTACCACCATCGTCCCCGTGCAGAAGAAGTCTTCTGTGTCCTGTCTCAATGACTACCGCCCTGTTGCACTCACACCCATCATCATGAAGTGCTTCGAGCGGCTCGTCATGAGACACATCAAGACCCTGCTGCCCCCCTCACTAGACCCCCTGCAGTTTGCGTATCGTCCAAACCGTTCAACGGATGACGCCATCTCCACCACACTCCACCTTGCACTGTCACATCCTGACAAGAAAGACACTTACGTCAGAATGCTGTACATAGACTTCAGTTCAGCATTCAACACAATCATCCCCCAACACCTGATCAGGAAGCTGAGCTTGTTGGGCCTGAACACCTCCCTCTGTAACTGGATCCTGGACTTTCTGACCGAAAGACCTCAAGCAGTGCGGATCGGGAGCTACACCTCCAGCACCACCACACTGAGTACTGGGGCCCCCCAGGGCTGCGTGCTCAGTCTCCTGCTGTTCACACTGCTGACTCATGACTGTGTAGCGACACACAGCTCCAATCATATCATCAAGTTCGCTGATGACACGACCGTGTTGGGTCTCATCAGCAAGAACGACGAGTCAGCGTACAGAGAGGAAGTGCAGAGGCTAACAGACTGGTGTAAAGACAACAACCTGGCTCTGAACGTCGAAAAGACAAAAGGAGGTTGTTGACTTCAGGAGGACACGGAGCGATCCCTCTCCGCTCAGCATCGACGGCTCTTCTGTGGAGATCGTCAAGAGCACAAAATTCCTGGGCGTCCACCTGGAGGAGAACCTCACCTGGTTCCTCAACACCAGCTCTCTGCATAAGAAAGCCCAACAACGTCTTTTCTTCCTGAGAAGGCTGAGAAAGACACAGCTTCCACCACCGATCCTCACCACCTTCTATAGAGGAACCATCGAGAGCATCCTGAGCAGCTGCATCACTGTCTGGTTTGGGAATTGTTCCATATCAGACCGCAAGTCCCCACAGCGGATAGTGAGGACAGCTGAGATCATCATCGGGGTCTCTCTCCCTTCTATCGAAGACATTTACACCACACGCTGCATCCGCAAAGCCACCAGCATTGTGGCTGACCGGACACATCCATCACACTCACTCTTCACCCTCCTGCCATCTGGAAAAAGGTACCGAAGCATTCGGGCACTCACATCCAGACTGAGAAACAGTTTTACCTGCTAGCCATCCGTCTCCTCAACACAAAGAGACTGGACTGATAAACAAACACACACACACACACACACACACACACACACACACACACACAAATCACTCAGACGAACTAAATAACATCTGGACTGAACTGATACACATGCACAATCACACTGATGTACACCCATCTCAATCTGCTCATACCTACCTATCTGTGCTGCTCTTCGCAATTTTTGGCACAATATTTATTTGACTGCTATTTGCACACGATACTCTTGTCAAAATGTAAACTGTTTACTGCTGCTCTTCCCACTACCTCAATTCATACTTCATCAAAAAAAGTACTGTTATGTGTTACATTGTTGTGTCTGTCATGTACCTCTTTGTTTGCACATTTGCACGTGCACTTTGTCTATTGTGTATTTTTGTATAGAAATTTGATAGTTCTTTTAGATTAACTTAAAAATTTAAAAATGTGTGTTGTAAATTTATGTTGTTGCATGTATGTAGCACCCTGGTCCTGGAGGAACGTTGTTTCGTTTCACTGTGTACTAACTGTATATGGTTGGAATGACAATAAAAGCCTACATGACTTGATTTGATCAGAACCGACATGGGAATATCACAAGACTCAAAAAAAAAAAAAAAAAAGTCAACTTTGCAATATGCAGTGTTTTTCTAAAGCAACACCACACGTCTGCCCAAAGCTTTGACACAACCAACCTCACTGGCGAGAGTGAATAATTATCCCAGGACTGTAATATTATTATTATTACTACAATGACTACCGAACCATTCTGGAGGACCATGTGCAACCAATGGTTCAAACACGGTGTCCTAAAGGTGGTGTCGTGTTTTAGGATGATAATGCACCAATACACACAGCAAGACTGGTGACAGAGTGGTTTGACGAACATGAAAGTGAAGTTGAACATCTCCCATGGCCTGCACAGTCACCAGATCTAAATATTACTGAGGCACTTTGGGGTGTGTTTTGAAGGAGCGAGTTTGGAGGAGCATTCTTCTCTGCAAGAAGAATGGTTCAAAATCCCTCAAAATGGTTCAAAGGAGGCCCTACATCATACTAATGAACTATTGAGGTCTAAAACCAGGCGTTTCAATTTCATTGTCCGACCCTGTAATTGCAAGCAACAATAAGCGGGGCCAAGCACTGCGCAACCAGTGTGCCGCTGATGTCACTGAAAATAACGCATGGTCATGTCTGGATGTGTCTTTCTGGTGCGTCTGGAGGCGATTAAAACATCGCTTTTAAAACAGCATTATCAGATCAATGGCATTGACATCAAAGTCATGGCATAATAGTGCTTGGGCCCTAATAATAATAATAATAATAATAATAGTATAACTTGTGCAATATTTTCTGACAATCCGGTTTGCAGCAAAATCCAGGTCCCACTGCACACATTATATATTCTGCTGTATAAATTGTTATATTACAGTGAAATTATCTTTTATTTTATTGTTTATTCTTACATTTTTTTATTGTTGCAGGTGTCAGAGAACTACCAAACAAATTTCAGTGCATCACTAAAATGATAATAAAGTCTCTATCTTTATCCCGAAAGGCAGCTTAAATCTTGTAAGTTGACCCTCAGTCACTCACCCACAGCAGGAGATATAACAAAAATAATAACACAGAGAAATAAAGAAGCGGAACGGTGGTTCACATGCAGATTAGGTTAATTGGCGTTCCCAAATTGGCCGTAGTGTGTGAATGTGTGTGTCCTGCGATGGATTGGCACCCTGTCCAGGATGTTCCCCGCCTCGTCCCATTATACCCCTCTCTCACCTATGCGGTTTGACTCGCGGTGAGATGCGGAGTTAAACACCGTGCACCGCCGCGATTGCCCGCCGACGTTCCGCTGATGTTCTGGCAAGCATCCGCAAGGACCGGCCAAAAAAATTAAACTTGTTTAATTTTTCGCGTGGACAGATGGACACTTGATTCACCGCGAGTTTTGGCGGTGTGATTATTATGAACCGTACTTACGGCCACCGCGCAAAACCGCGTAGGTGAGATAGGCATATTAGCCTCCTGGAATAGGCTCCGCCCCTCGCTGCTTACTAATAGCCGTGATTGACTCGAATAAAAATAAATAAATAAATAAATAAATAAAGTGCCTGAAGTGCGTGTTTATTTAAAAACCTTCAGTGTGGAGTTGAGATTTTAATTCATCTGCTGCACATCACACACACACACACACACACCTCTGATCAGTGGTCCATATCGGTCGATCTGGATTTCTGCGTCAATCTGAGTCTTGAATCTTGTGATTGTGTATAAATTCTCACCGTTGTTTCTGTACTGCGTGAGCGTCAAGCCCTCTTCGGCCAGATCCACCAGGTCGGTCAGGGCCTGTGTCCCGGGCGTGCTTAGACTCGGGGTGGAGGGGCACCGTGGAGGCGGCGCGGCCCGACGCTGTTCCGGGGTCGTGGTGGATTCGGACGCTGCTGCAGGACGCTGTTTCACTGGTGTCGCTTGTAACGATGGGGATTTTTTATTCTGTAGAAAAAAAAAACGAAAAAAAAAACCCACACCAATTATAATTAGCATCAACTACTTTTATTTGAGTGACACGAAGCTCTTACGAAACGACTAGCGTACTGTATGTACCTGTCCATGACGGTTAAAGAGTTTGTAGAAATAGTTAAAAGGTTAAAGCTAAAAATAATCTGATCAGCTTCCATTTAATCAGTGATATTATTATTTATTTTCTTTTTTTTCAGGTTGAGGTAGACGTATTGTACATGTATGTCTGCCTGCGACAGAGATATCTTTAAACTGTAATTTGTTTGGTGTAACAACATTATATGGTATTGGGTTCCAAAAATATCAGGAAAAAATTTTTTAGCGGCAAGATGTCGAAAAGTTATAGGTTATTTAACACCAGGTTGTACTTTTTTTCACCGTCAGCCAAATAAATACACTCCCTGTTCGGTAATCGGCGAATGAATCACAGATGAGGAATTGACAAAGTAAATCAGATAAGGATGAAGTTTTGTCTTAAAACAACTCCAGCATGTTAAAATTCACTTATACCACTTCAGCGCTGTTATTTCTGCCCAAGTGAGAATATGAACTAATCCCAGTAAAAATATTCACTTTATCTTTTCTAATTAATATCTATTGGTGCAGGTGTTTGTTTACATTGAGACAGTAGCGCATTAGTAGCTTATTTTAAAGTAGATTATTAAATCCCACACATAACTGTTCATAACATCACTTTTACTCAACATTATGATTTCACTGATGGTGCAGATTAAACTTCAGACAGAGATCTGAAACTTTGTGAATTCTTTTTCTGAGATTAGTTTCTGGTCCTCGAATGTATGAAATGTAAAGAGATCATTAAAAGAGCGAGTTCTGACTGATGTACAGACAAAACCTGTCTTTTATTTCTATATATTAATACCGGGGACGTGTATTTTTTCACCTCCGCTCCGACCCAGGGCTGGATGAACTCCCCGAGCTCTGCGGTGTAAAACTCAGAAAGTGTTGTTTCTCCATTCAGCGCGCTCTTGACCCAGAGGAGGGTGTGTGTGGACAGTTCAGAGGGCAGGAGGCCCGGGGTGGGCGGAGTCGGAGGTCTAGGGATGAGCAGCAAGGCGGAGACTCGGTCCTGGATCCGGTTCTGAGCGGCCTGAGCGTCCTGCACCAGGAGGAGGGGAGGGGGAGCGTCCGGGGCGCCCTTCCTCTTCCTCACGCGAGTCTTACCTGAACGAGGACGTCATGAGAATCAAACACTGTATTATTATTATAATAATAATAATAACAATAATAATAAATCAGTCATTACATCACTTTCACAGATCTGGAGATTTATTTTAAAGCTTAAATAGCTGCACAAACTTTCCATAAGTTCCCACCTGCTCCAGCTCTTCCCTGTACCGTGACTGACGCACTGCTCGACAGCTGCTCCTGTATCCGTCTCTCCTCCTGCCTGTCCCTCTCTTGCTCCTTCTCCTGCTCAAGCAGAGAGCGAGACAGGGCCAGGGCCACCATGGTGTCCTCGTCCATGCGCGGTGCTTTCCTTCGGGCTTTCTTCCTCGCTGGCACGCTGGACTCTGAAGTGTCTCTACTGCCCCCTGCCTGCTGCCTGAACATGAAGGAGAATGAACGCGGACAGTCTGAAATGCTCGTTCTTCTCATTTTATTTAATTTTATAATTTTTTCCTCCGTATTTCAGACGGACTTGTCTTACCCGTTCTGGCGTTCAGCCGTCTGTCTCTGTACAGCCTGCAGCAGCTCCGCCGGAGACACGCCCATGCTCGCCGAGCAGCGCTTCAAATGCGTGGAGCGGGTCTTTTCAGACTTGAATCCCCGCCCACAGATAGGGCACTCGGGTAGGCGTGGACGATGAGGAGGGGGCGGAGCAGGGCCGCGTTCACGCTCATCAAGACACCTGAATCAAAGCAGAAATCGTGCTGTATACATCAGAACGCCAGCGTGTGTTTGGGTTCGTCCGTGACGGTGGTGTTTGTTACCGGTTGATGTGCAGCGTGCGGAGCTGATGGCTCATCGCCGACAGGTCTTTGTAGCAGAGCTGACAGAAAAACAGACCTCCGCCCTCGACGTCCACTGCGGCCCGACTCTCAGACTCACGGTCTAACTGCCGCTGCAACCTCTGAGCCACGAGCTCGTCATGTTCCTGCTTCTCCTCAGGAGCTAAACACACACATCATTATTAAAATAAAACTCTGTCCACATTCTGATGTTCATGTTTATCAAATTGTCCATCACTTATTATATTGTTGCTGGAACATTCCGCTCTAACCGTCGCTCTTGATCTGACCTTTCCTAGGTACCGATCCGGTCTCGGCCGGGCTCGTCTCTTCCTCCGCGTGCACGAGCCGAGGCGGAGTCGCCCGCTTGAACCGTTGCATCCTGCTCAGCACCTTGTCCTTCGCTCGCATCTTCTGCTCCTACAAAACAAAAACGCGACGTGGGCCGTCTTTATCTGTACGTATGATAAAAGTGTAAAGTGGGCGCGTCTGTACATTGAAGATATTTGTGAGAAAATTATTTGTGGGGGCGCAACACGACACATCGAGATGGTTCTGGAATTTTTGTGTGACTGTTTGTGCACGCCTCACTTAAAATCTATTTTAATGGGGTTTTCACGGGTCTATTTGGCCGACGGAACATATAGGCTCTGTTTCATCGTAATCGGCCCACGCCCACTTCTACATTGAAGAAATCACTAGTTTGTGTCAAAATTCAACAGATGGCGCTGTACATTTTTAAAAAAACAGCTTATGAGAGTGTCATTAAGTTCCACGCAAATTAACTTGCAGGCACATCTACTTATTACTGATATTCAGTGGGACAAACTGGAATCAGGACGCAACTCGTCAGTGCTGAAGCTTTGTAAAGACCAGGAACGATATGCGAGTCAAACACTCCTCATCTCCTTGCTTTTCCATACACTTTGTCCATCTGTCAACAAGCGTTCGTATTCACTCATTTAAAAAACTGTTTACGGCTGAGCTGCGATCCACGAAAGCACTGCTGTCTTCACTTCTTCATCAGACCAAGCAGGTTAGTGAGATCAGGACTATATGGAGGACGCTTTAACACTCCAGAGTGTCGGAGACAGTGCGGGCGGTAGTGTCCTGCCATGCATCGTCACACGAGGTCAATACATCAGTCTGTGCTTAATCTGAAGTTTAGGCTTCAGCTCTTTATCAAGCGGTGCGCTGTAACGAGCACTGTTGATGGTTGAACCTTTTTCCTGATAATGTTCCAATACTTCTGGCCCTTGAGAATCCCAGAATACTATAAGCGTTGTTGAATTTTCCAGCTGATGGTTGACAACTTTTTCTCGGTTGGCGACTGAGGATGTTTCCGTTCTATACTCTGCCGTTTACTCTGATGAATGTGATGAATCTGTTTCTCGTCACCAGTACTGATTCTCTCACCTTAATTAGAGTATTGCTCCAAGTTTTATTTGCAGATATCCAAATGCTTCTGGTTATGCTCTTCCGGTTAGTTTGTCCACACTCCTCTTGAGGATCGACCACAAGCTCTCAATGGGATTACGGTCTGAGGAGTTTCCTGGCCATGGACCCAAAATTTTGATGTTTTGCGTAAGAACACAGCCATGAATAAAGAACGGTACGACAACATGCTCCAACCATACAAGAACAGTTTGGTGATGATGTCTTTTCCAGCATGATGGAGCTCCTCACCATAAGGCAAAAGTGATAACTAAGCGTCTCGTGGAACAAAACGCCAAAATCTTGGGTCCATGTCCGGCAAACTCATCAGACCTTAATCCCATTGTGAGAACTTGTGGTCAATCCTCATGAGGTGGGTAGTAACGAGTTACATTTACTCTGTTACATTTACTTAGAAGTAAACTTTTATCAAAAAGTTACTTATGAGTAGTTTTACTGCACCATAATTTTTACTTTTACTTGAGTAGATTTGCGAAGAAGAAACGCGACTCTTACTCCACTACATTCGGCTACACTCGACTCGTTACTTTTCTAACCATTTATTCGACACTTTAGATTGTCTTTGTATTCGCCAGAGAAATGCAGCTGGTGGATCTACCATGTGACTGTGTTTCACCAATCAGACAGCAACAAATTGTAGCAACAATAATCACATGACTGTTTGACCAATCAGCCTCAATAACAATAACCGCATGGAGTCACATGACCACACAGAAGGGGGAGGGGCTTGTCTTCAGCAGTGGTAAACAGTGAAGGAAACATGTTGCGGTTCGTTTAACTGTTTTATTTACTATTGCAATCTTAACATATATAATTAGCAAATAAACTAGAGCCGAAAACATATATAATTTTCTTACATTTGTTCTGCTGGACACAGTTTATGGTGAAGTGAGGCTCTTGTACACATGTTCTAATGTTATTTTCTGCTGAGTCATTTGCAGGACGTCTGAATATACAGTTTATCTTACACAGGAAATAGTTACACTGTTCAAACATGCATATGTTACCTACAGTCAGTGGCGGGTGGTCAATACGGGGCGCAGGGGCGCCGCCCCCCTTAAGATTAGGCAGAGAAGAATGCTACTTTAACATGTAATTATTTAACATAATAATGAAATAAAGTCATTTAGTCACAATATTCCACTGTATATCCTAATATAATTTATTTATAATTAAAAAAAATCTAAACTGTATTACGTTCATTTGTGTGTTCGTGTACGCGGGGCGCCGGACAAACGAGTGTCTATGTAAGCACGTACATTTTTGAAAAGCATGTGACTTGAGGCTGAGCTCTGATTGGATCTTTTCAAATCATCCTTGGGACGTTTGTTCTTAACGAATCAATATTGTTTTTAAATATTTGGGCTCATGTGATTGGACCATTCTCAACGAGTCTTTTCCAGCACTTATAGCAAACGGAGCTGCTGACTGGATGCGATGTGAGTCATGTCTTTATTTTATACTAGTAGTAATGATGCTTAATCACCTGATAAATGGCTATTTACAGGCGAGTATTAAAAGTTTAATTTTGTTTGCGCCCCCCTAAAAGTTTTTTTTGCACCAGCCGCCACTGCATACAGTAGGGATTTATTTCAAAAGCTTTATATTGTGAAAAAAGGGAGATTAGAAAAAAATGTTTCTTATTCCTTAACTTGCATTCCTTAATTTTGTAATGATATTTAGTTTTATTCGTTTATTTTTATTACATTTATTTCATTTGGGAATGTTGCAATTTGCACATGTTTTTTTTTTATTTTTTTATCATTTTCTCTTGACTGCTTACATAATTAAAAAAAAAAAAACACACACAAAAAAAAAATTATTCGGACATTATGATGAAACAGTTACTCAGTACTTGAGTAGTCTTTCTACCGAGTACTTTTTTTTTACTCTTACTTGAGTAATATTTTACATGACTACGTTTTACTTCTACTCGAGTAATATTATTTTGAAGTACAGCTACTCTGCTCAAGAGGGGGCGGGAAGACAAAACAAAAATTCTGACAAGCATGAATTATTAATTAATTAATTAATTAATTATTAATCATCAATTAAGAATGAGCTGCCATCAGTCAGCGTGTGGCCCAGAAGTTAATTGACAGGGCGAAATGCAGAGGTCTTAAGAAAAAAAAAGAAAAAGAAAATTCAACACTGCAAAATATTGACTCATTGTATGAACTTAGTATAATTGTTGATAAAATAAAAGCCTTTAACACTTACAAAATGCTTGTAATTACACACGTGGACAAAATTGTTGGTACCCTTCGGTCAATGAAAGAAAAACTCACAATAGTCACAGAAATAACTTTAATCTGACAAAAGTAATAATAAATAAGAAGTCTATGAATGTTAACCAATGAAAGTCAGACATTGCTTTTCAACCATGCTTCAACGGAATTATAAAAAAAAATGAACTCATGGAACAGGCCTGGACAAAAATGATTGTGCAACAAACTATTAAGTTAGGGGTACCACCTTTTGAGGCAATCACTGCAATCAAACGATTCCTGTAACTGTCAATGAGACTTCTGCACCTCTCTGCAGGTATTTTGGCCCACTCCTCATGAGCAAGCTGCTCCAGTTGGTTCCGGTTTGAAGGGTACCGTTTCCAGACAGCATGTTTCAGCTCCTTCCAAAGATGCTCAATAGGATTGAGGTCAGGGCTCATAGAAGGCCACTTTAGAATAGTTCAATGTTTTCCTCTTAGCCATTCTTGGGTGTTTTTAGCTGTGTGTTTTGGGTCATTGTCCTGTTGCAAGACCCATGACCTGCGACTGAGACCCAGCTTTCTGACACTGGCCAGCACATTTCTCTCTAGAATCCCTTGATAGTCTTGAGATTTCATTGTACCCTGCACAGATTCAAGACACCCTGTGCCAGATGCAGCAAAGCAGCCCCAGAACATAACAGAGCCTCCTCCATGTTTCACAGTAGGGACAGTGTTCTTTTCAATGCTTCATTTTTCCGTCTGTGAACATAGAGCTGATGTGCCTTGGCAAAAAGTTCCATTTTTGTCTCATCTGTCCATAGGACATTCTCCCAGAAGCTTTGTGGCTTGTCAACATGTAGTTTGGCATATTCCAGTCTGGCTTTTTTATGATTTGTTTTCAACAATGGTGTCCTCCTTGGTCGTCTCCCATGTAGTCCACTTTGGCTCAAACAACGACGGATGGTGCGATCTGACACTGATGTTCCTTGAGCATGAAGTTCACCTTGGATCTCTTTAGAAGTCTTTCTGGATTCTTTTGTTACCATTCGGATTATCCGTCTCTTTGATTTGTCATCAATTTTCCTCCTGCGGCCACGTCCAGGGAGGTCGGCTACAATCCCATGGATCTTAAATTTCTGAATAATATGTGCAACTGTAGTCACAGGAACATCTAGCTGCTTGGAAATGGTCTTATAGCCTTTACCTTTAACATGCTTGTCTATAATTTTCTTTCGAATCTCCTGAGACAACTCTTTCCTTCGCTTCCCCTGGTCCATGTTGAGTGTGATACACACCATGTCACCAAACAACACAGTGACTACCTGGAGCCCTATATATAGGCCCACTGACTGATTACAAGATTGTAGACACCTGTGATGCTAATTAGTGGACACACCTTGAATTAACATGTCCCTTTGGTCACATTATTTTCAGTATTTTCTAGGGGTACCATCATTTTTGTCCAGGCCTGTTCCATGAGTTTATTTTTTTTAAATAATTCTGTTGAAGCATGGTTGAAAAGCAATGTCTGACTTTCATTGGTTAACATTCATAGAATTTTATTTAATTATTACTTTTGTCAGATTAAAGTTATTTATGTGACCATTGTCAGTTTTTCTTTCATTGACCAAACAATGAACAATTTTGTCCACGTGTATACTTCACGACAACATAGGAACACCTGACAAAAAGATTTATAAACACTGACGCGCTAAGACTTTGTGAAAATTAAGTAAAATATTTGTGTCATTCTCAAAACCGTTGGCCACGGCTGTATCTCGTTCCCACGCGTTAGTAATTCGTGGCCACGACTTTTTTTCTCTTTTTTTTTTAACCCAATGGGGTCACCAGATAGGCAGAGATGAGTTATAAGGACAGAGTGTCCACACAACACGTGCAGTTACCTTCTGCTCTCCTCCTCCTGGTCCACTCACTGCTCCACTCTGGAGTCTCTTCCTTTTACAAGCCGCTTTGCTCCTGCTTTGTATCTGAGATGCAGAGTCCTCGTCCTCTCCCTCATCCTTCACCGCGGCTTTCCTCTCATCCCCAGACCCTCCTCCTCCTCCTCCCCGCCGCCGCACTCTCTTCAGGAGCCGCGAGCAGAGGAAGGAGAAGTCCTGGTCCGAGTCCTCCATGAGCGCGCGCTGACTCCGGCATCTAACTCAGCATCATCACCGTGTTTATATCCACAGCGTGTGCGGCTTCACATCGGTCCCAACATGCCCTGTTATTATGAATATGAATATTATTAGGACACAAGCCCTGCTTATTTCATACGAACATGTATCCTGATTACTAGCCGGCACGCACGCGCGTTTTTGTTTACACCAAAACAATTAACTCGAACGAAAGCCGCCATTTTACCTCTAAACAATTTTTTGTAACAGGCGCCATTTTACTGTTCAACATCGTTTTAAAAACTGACATTTTAACTCGAAAGATCCTTCGCTAAAGGCGACATCTTGTCCTTAGAATGTCGTTAAATGTAATTGTATCGCTATTTTCAGTCGGTTAATTTCCTGTTTTTTTTTTTTTTTTCAAACTTCTTCCTTTCAGGCGCCTCTGCAAACTTCCGGTGACGTATTTCCGGCGCATTTTAAAGACGTCACGTTGCAACAACAACAACAAAAAAATCCGTCACACAAATGTATAACGTAAAATTTAGTTTGTATAAAGTCAGTTGAAATACACACAGGTTTACATATCTTCATAGAAACTTTTTTTTTTTAAGTGTCTTTCATAAATATTTCATGAGACTTGATATTAATAAGCATAAATGGCCCTAATAAATGCCCTGAAACTGTGGTTTATTTGGTCACATAAAGTCCATGTAAAATATTAATAACTAGCTGAAGTGGAAGAGTTTGTAGAAATAGGTAAAAGGTTAAAGCTAATAATAATCTGATGCTCTTTAATGTAATGAGTGATATTATTTCAGGTTGAGGCCCACGTACATGTCTGTCTGTCTGTCCAGCAGAACTCTCTTGTCTAACTTATTAATACAAAGAAAATCACATTCTGTAAGGGTGAGTTTCTTACGCCTCGTTTACACTAATTTGTACTTCTTTCGCCGTCAAACAAACAAATACACTCCCTGTTCGGTAATCGGAGAGTGAATCACAGATGAGAAATGGAAAAAGTAGATCGGATAAGATGAAGTTTTCGGATAAATTAAATCCGACACACAACTGTTCATAACATCACTTTTACTCAACATTTTGATGTCACTTTTGGTGCAGGTTAAACTTCAAACAGATATCCCAGTAGTGCAAAAGTTTCAGTAAATTATGTCCATACAGTTGTGTGATGCTGTGACAAAATCTGGCAAAATAACTCTCAACTTTATTTCTACTCAATTTTCATTTAATTTATGGTGAAAGTTAAACTTCAGGCAAAATACCTAAATACTGCAAACATTTCATGAAATCCTGTGATTAAATTCTAAAATCTGGCTGGACAGACATACAGACCAGTTTCTGGTCCCTGAATGTATGAAAAAAAGATCATTAAAAGTTCTGGCCAATGTACAGACAAAACCTCTTTTATTTATGTAGATATTAATGAACGCAGTTGAGATAAAAGTGAGAAAAATTACCATTATAATGACTTTTGATTTGCCTCAGGAACGACATCCATTACCTCAGACACGGACATGTGCTAATGCATGCGTCTTAAACACAGCACTACATGATAATTCTCTGGTCCACACTGTAAATATAGTGCCGAGTTAACAGTCTGTTATAAATTAAGATGGCGCATTAAAGAACATATTTCAGACACGCTGCAACAATCGGATGTGTTCTTGTACAAATATCCGTACCTGCTCCATACACCTTTGATGCAGACCTGGGCATCGATGAGGTATCGAGCATGACTGCGACAAGGAAAAAAAGTTCTAATCATAAAAACAGAAATTGAGAAGCCATTACAAAAATAAATAAAGCACTAACCCGAATATTTACCTCTGATCAATCTGGAGAACCTGGCGTAAGCAGGTCTGACAGGAGTTCTGGCTACCAAGCAAATCATCTCATCACCACCACCATCGTCTATACCACTTTATCCTATGTACAGGGTCGCGGGGATCTCTGGCCACAAGGCATGGTAAACCCTGGACAGTGTGCCAATCTATCGCAGAGCACACACACGCTCATTCAAACACTACAGGCAACTTGGGAATGCCAGTCAGCCTAATCTGCACGTCTCTGGACTGTGTGAGGAAACCGGAGTACCCGGAGAAAACTCACCAATCATGAACGTGCAAACTCGATGCAGACAGAACCGAGGCGGGAATCGAACCTTCAACCCCTGGAGGTATGAGGTCACAGTGCCAAACACTACGCCACCGTTATATACCAACTTACATGGGGACAGGGGTATCAAACTGGTTTAGGCATTGGACTACTGTTCGGATGGTCCCGAGTTCTTTAACACTCAACTGCTCTGATGTAGAACAAGCTAAAAATTGTTTAAAAAGTACATCTCTCTGGATAAGGGTATCTGTCAAAGGCAGCAAATTTATATATGTACACAGGGACCTTATGTACTACGGATTTTTGCACCAGAAATGTGCTTCTATTGAACAACAAAAAAAAATAAAAATAAGATCAGTGAACTTCATCATGAGAAGTTTACTTTTTTTTTTTTTTTTTTTTTAAGGGAAGGAGTCTCCAGTGTCAGCGCATTGTAACAGGAATTCATACATTACTGCTTACTGGGATCACGACAAACCGTACTTTTTCACCCTTCTTACGATAAAGAGAGAGAAAAAAACTGTCTTCAAAAGGTTAAAATGAGATGGAGGAGGAAAAATACATAAAACAAGGATTTGATCTGTTGCACACAGTTTATTTAACAATATGGTATATAAGTAAGAAATAAGTTTTTTTTAACCAGTTTATACAGTGATTCCATTCTCTCTTCCTTATATTTATAGTATTTTGCTTAATAACTTGCATGATTTACATTAGGAGGAGGAAAAGTGGAGCCCCAGTTCAAGTTGTGTGTGTGAGAGGAATGAGGGTCGATAGCAGAACTCTGTGTTCCAAAAAGCAGTCAACCAGTGATCGCTCATTCCAAACCCACTCAGCTTCGGGGCCTCCATCTCCTCTCGCTTTATACTTATAGATCTGTATCACAAAATTAGGACAAAAAGCAACAATTTTCTACATCTGCGAGACAGAAAACTCTGGGTCCAGGCGAGTGAGATGTCATCTGGATTTGCACATCCGTTCGGTTTTTGTTGCCATACTGTGTTTCGGATGAGCTTCTGGTTGTGTACGTGTGTGTCTGTGTGTTGGTGTGTATGATGTGTGTGTGTGTGTGTGTGTGTATATGTATGCCAAGTTATGCCTATCAGCACAAACAAATAGTTCTCCTCAAAAAAGACTTCACGATGAGGAAAGGAGGTTTTTCCTCCGAAACGTAGATCTGGAAAGAATAGGGAAAAAAACAAAAAAACAAAAACAGTACAACACTAGAATACAATCGTCAGGAAAGATGAGAGCCAAGAAAAACATAGCCCAAATTCCCAAACAAATTATTTTACAGTCTTTAAACACAAATGCTTTTAAAGTTAGACAGGGTACAAAATAAAAATGTATGAATAATATAATGAACCTTTGTAAATTTGCTTAAAAAAGAGCAGGCATGAAACCATACCCAAAAAAACCCTGAAAACAAAAACACCAACAACAATAACAAAAAACAAAAAAAACAAAAAAACAAAAAAAACAGAGACCATGTATGGTCTAAACCAAAAAATATATTCTTTGCAATTTAAATCATTTTTAACAACACATTTTCTAATCCCTCAACTTAAAGGAAGAGATCTGAGTCTTTAGGAAACAACAACATTCCTAGCATTTGCTGACTTTTTATTTCTTTTTTTTTTCTCTCTCTTCTTATTACATTTCAGGAACTTTTTACATGTCAGTACAAAAAAAAAAAATATTTATAGAGGAAAATGTGGGAGAAAAGGAAGGAAGTAGGGAGGGAGGAGCCAAAAATAGGAAAAATGGTGGGCGCACTTTTGGGGGTCGCTGAAAATGCTACAACCGCTCCACAAATTTCTCCAACGTGTCTCCTGTGGTGTCTCCGACCATGGCTAGGTCAGTGGGTAGGCCGCCACGCCCAGGCGCGTTAAGCTGCGAGAGCATAGTGCTCTGCTCTGGTGTGCCGAGATGCCCTTGTTGTTCCAAGGTGGCGCCAGTGGGCATGGGTGTGCCCAGGCCGGGGCGAGGAGAAGCAGAGTGGGGCGAGGGCTGTGGCTGGACCTGCGGCGAAGGGCTGGAGTGCTGCTGTGCCTGCTGCGACGGTGGTCGTGGGGGCTGCACGGGTGCCGGAGAACGAACCTGGCTACCCAGCGCGTTGCCTGGCATGGACTGTCCCGGGAGCAGGTGGCCTTGAGGACTCATGGGGTTTGGTGGTGCCGGAGAGCTCATCTGGGGCTTGAGGACGGCCTGCTGCTGTTGCTGCTGCTGTTGGAGGAGGCGTTGGTGGAGCAAGTTCTGTGCACTATCCATACCCAATCCCGGCTGACCCATTTGTTGCATCTGCGGAAGTTGGCTCATAGGTCCGCCGGCGCCTTGCATTCCCGTTAGTTGCTGGTGTTGCATGCGAAGTTGCGAGTAGCTGGGTGCAGGGGCCGGTGCTTGAGGGAACTGGCCATGCGCCTGTGGCATCACGCCCTGCTGCTGCTGCTGTTGCTGCTGCTGCTGTTGTTGCTGACGCAAGAGCTGTCGACGGTATAACTCTGCATGTGCCTGGCTCATGATCTGACCCTGCGCTGGACTGAGAGCTGGCATGCCTTGTGGGTTGGGCTGCTGAGGTTGTTGTGTTGGCATGCCAGGTCTTTGGACACCCTGCATGGCTGCCATGGCTTGCATTGTGGGCTGCATGCCCTGTGACGGCGGCTGCTGCTGTTGCGGCTGGTTGGCGTACTTCGCCGTCCTTTGCTTGATGAAAGCTGCCATGAGCTGCGGGTTGGACTTGAGGATGTTAAGCACCTGCTGCTGTTGCTGTGGTGAACTGGGAGACTTGAGCGTGCGCAGAAGGTCTTGCAAAGCATTCGGTGGGATGGCTGGAGGTCTTTGGGGGGCTTGGGGTGGCCGCTGGCCCTGCGCGGGCACCATCATGCGCGGTGGTTGCTGAGGCATCATTGGCCTCTGCATTGGCACGGTTTGCTGTGGCCCCTGCGGTGCCTGCTGCTGCGGCGGAGCTGCCTGCTGCATTCCTGGCTGCATTCCCGGTTGCATTGCCTGTTGCACCCATTGGCTCTGCGGCATGCCCGGCATGACCTGCTGCCCCCGGGGTCCCACCATCTGCGTAGGGGGCTGCATGACCCCAGGCATGCGCTGCTGTGGTTGCTGGTGGTTCAGGGGCAAACCGTTTATAGTCAAACGATAGCCCTGGCTCTGCTGGGCCTGCGCCATCATCTCGATCTTCCGCGCCATTTGGACGGCGCCGGGAGGCGGCTGCGGTTGCTGCGGTGGTTGCTGCTGCTGCGGCGGTTGCTGATGCTGCTGAGGCTGGGGTTGCGGGAGCGGTGACGGCTGCTGGTGTAGCGGCGAGGCCTGGGCACCCGATTTACCTTGGGACACTTGCTGGCCGTTGCGGGGAGCAGCGGGATACGTAGGAGACATGACGCCGGGGTTGGGCGTGGTCGGCTGGCTGGGAAGGAGGGGCTGCGGTGTTTGGGGTGTGTTTGGCTGCTGCTGTGCTGTGGGCGTGCCTGGAGCCGTGGTCGGCGGAGGGGACGGCAGGCTCTGGGGCCCGGCGCGGCCCTGCATGGTGGCCATGCGCCGCCGCATCATCTGCGCCTGCTGGAGGCGGTGCTGCAGCTGCTGCTGCCGCAGCTTGTGCTTGATGTTGAGGCAGAAGGGCACGGGGCACTTGTTCTCCTGGCAGTGCTTGGCGTGGTAGCAGCAAAGCGCGATGAGCTGCTTGCAGACGGGGCAGCCGCCGTTGGTCTTGCGCTTGCAGCCCTTGGTGTGTTGCACCACCCGCTTCATCTTCTGGCAGGACGGAAGCGAGCAGTTGGCGTTGCGACACTGGCAGGCGTGCACCAGAGACTGTATGCAGCGCTGAATGCTCAGACGCCGGCTCTCCTGCGGGCTCTTGGAGGCCTCGCCGCTCTGACTGTTGCTGTCATCGTCCAGACCGAGACCCCACTTGACCATCTGGTGTTCATGGCCCTTAGTGTTGTAGCAGTTGATGCACAAGTCAAAGTCCTGTAAAAGAAAAAACAAAAACAAAATGATCACCACAAAATGAGGCACTATCAGACCTTCCCCTCCCCCCAGACTGACTCCACCCCCTCCTCCCTGAAACTTTTCACTGAATCGGACCTCGCAGACGGTGCAGTGCCAGCGAGTCTCCACGTGGTGCTTGCACTCGTTGCAGGTGTAGACGAACCGGTCCTGGCCCTGGTTGTGCAGCTCCACCAGCATGCACATGGTGCTCCACTTGCAGCGGCGCAGAGAGCTGAACTCCCAGTGTTTATCCCGCGCCAGCGTCAAGAAGGCGTCTCGCCCGTCCATCAGGTCGCAGGAGAGCAGCGGGTCGGGGTCCATGATGGGCGGCAGAGTGTTCATCATCGGTCCAGAGTGCAGGTGGATCACGAAAAAAACCTGGTGGAAAGTGTGGAGAAGGTTGTTTTTTTTTTTAACAACTGTACCATACAACACAAACATGATGTCAAACTCTATAGCAAGCTTTCATTAGTTTAATATATATAAGCAAACTGCTGGTATGCCACACCTCTTTGTGTTTCTCCATGGTGGCATAGAGTTTCTGGGAAAGGTCATTGGCTACATTCGGCATCCCAGGCTTCTTCTTATTGGCTCGACTCACGCTGCTCTTATTCTTATTGGTTTTCTTATTGTTCTTCTTCTTGGCGTTTTTGCTGTCCCCTGGCGTCCCCTTAAAAGATGAAGAAAAATATATTTACAAAGTATAAAATCTCCAGAATACACAGATTACTGTATCAAACTTACAGAATAACACTTAATTTAAGCAAAAGAAAAAAAAAAGAAAAAACCTTAGTGAGATGTCTGACCTCTGGAGTTTCACAGGCCGCAGTGTTCTCCTCTTTTTTCCTCTCCTCTTCCTCCTGCTCCAGCTCCTTAATGCTCTCCTCCAACACATTAGGCCAGAAGTCGCCCTCGAAGTAAGGCAGCTCGTTTGCACTCGTCAAACGGTCTTCTGTCGCTTGTTTAAAGATATCCTACAAAAAAATAATAATAAAATAAATAAATAAATAAATAAATAAATAACAGGCCATACGTCCAATTAATTTCACAGTAAACACTGACGAAGGCTGCAAACGATCAAAACACGCTTTATTCCTTACACGGCTTCTGATCACATGACATTTCACAGTGCAAAAAATTGTTTCAGGAACAGAAAAAAAATAAAATAAAATTCAAGCAAGAGAAACCTCTAAAAATGTACCTTGTAGTCATGGAGTATCCTCTCTGCAAAGGCCTTGTCTAACATCTTCCGGTACCATTCCTGTAGGCGCTTAGGTTTGGGGATCTTCTGATCGGCAGGGTGACAGTGGAAGATGTAGTCGTCACCTTCGCTCGGAGGGCACGCCCAAATATGTCCCGTCACGTACCTGCCAAGGTCAAATAATATTAATAAAAAAAATTAAAAACAACTTTAACATCCATGCACAAACGTTAACAAAAATGCGCAAGACGCACCCCAATTTCTTGACGTATTCCAGATAACCGATGAGGATCTCGTGATAAACTGCTGTCCGAAGCGCGCGAGGTCTGAAGAAGTGAATACTGTCGAGGTATGATATGTATACACGTCTGTAGAGAGAGAGAGACAAGAACGCAAGATCACGACTCTCCATTCAGAAAACATGTAAACAACCGGATACTCTGCGTTCAGGAAGGTTCTTACCTGGTGTTCGGGAAGGGGCAGTCCGAGCCGTACTCCTGTACGTGCATGCCGAAGAAACACACGTCGACACCGTCGATCTCCTCGAAGGCGAAAAGTGCTTTGGTTCTGTAAGGGAAGCTCTCGGCCATCTCGTTGTTATCGACAAACCTGGTGGGTCAGCAAAGCCGTTAGTGAGTTTTTCTTAAAAAAAAAAAAAAATAAATAAAGCTACCGCCTTGATGTTCAGCAGTATTTCACTAAACGTACACGCTACATGAATCCACATCTACGGGGAGACAAAAGCTCGCGTGAACTCACCTGGCCTTCATGCCGGGTTTGACTTCCACCGTTTTGTCTGAACTGGCCACCACTCGGACGAACACCTCGCCAGCTTCCGGGTGGTTCTGTCTCTTCAAGTACTTATTCACTCGGTCCTCTATGTATGTGCCCAACCGCGTCACCTGCAATCCTGAGGGAGAAAAAAAAAAAAAAAAAAAAAAAACCACAAACACACACATTAGTGGGATCCATCACCGACATGAGGTCGAAACAGAGATTCTTCACAGGTAAAAAATATTGATCTTAAGTATTTGCACCCGACTTGTGACTCCACATTCGCGTATACGAGGCCGCGTGTTCTAATAAAGACAGTCATGTGTAATAAGCTTACGTCCATGTTATTGACGCTCCAATGCAAAATCAAGTGTAAATCAGTGTTACTGTGACGCATTTAACCTGCACTCGTTTTATCTGTTCAGTCAATTAGTTTAAAAAAAAATGGAAAAAAAGACTTTACAAGTATATGTAGTTATGTCCAATTTAAAAAAGAAAGTGTAAAATAATTATGTAATGTCTAACAGAGTTCTTTCTGCTCCTCAGGTTATAGCGCAGTTGCTAAAAGCTCAAACTCTGAGACTTCTAAACGCTCGTCTCACATTCATTGCCGAAGTTGAGAAAATATCCTAAGGGTTGTAAGACGACTGAGGGAGGACACGAGGGACGTCTTCACAAACTTACTTTTGGCTGAGAACTTGTTTTCCTTCCTCGTCTTCGCGCTCTTCTTCAAACAGTTATCACAAATAAAGCTGTGGAGGAAAAAACCTCATTAGACCTGACTGAGAGAACAATGAGAAATCATACACACACACACCCGCACGCATACACACACACCCGCACGCATACACACACACCCGCACGCATACACACACACCCGCACGCATACACACACACCCGCACGCATACACACACACCCGCACGCATACACACACACCCGCACGCATACACACACACTCACCCAGAGGGCCAGATGACTTCATAGTGCAGGACACAAATCTGATGCATCTTGCGTCCGCAATCTTTACATTCAACAAACCTGAGGATAGAAAATAAACTGTTAATAGACCGAAATGGTTTGATCGGGTTTTAGTGCTTGTGTGTGTGAGAACTCTGACGTGCTGACTGCAGATTCACACAGCGAGACAGAAGTCATGGTTCGATCTCTAGACCTCGAACCAGTGCACGTGCGCCTTTGTTTTAGGACCGCCGTGGTGTAAACTTCATCTACAACTCAAAATGCCTCACTGTAATATTCCCTAAATCGCTCCGAGAGCCACAAGGGTGGGAGTGTCACTCCGAGTCTTACAGCAGGGGGCGCCATCCAACAGAACGCTGGGTGCTGGAGTGGACTGTACTGTCTGGTGTGTGTGTGTGTGTGTGTGTGTGTGTGTGTGTGTGTGTATGCGCAGACACCTTCACACTGTAGGAGTACAAGTGAATCCACAACACATGGAGCAGTGAGACTCACGGTTTAAGACACGACGGGTGTTCGGGTGAGAACTTACGGCTCAGGGTCTAGTGTATCATTCTTCTTTCTCTCGAACTGATCCTTGGAAATCATTCTGCAAAGAAAGAGAGAGAAATTGTTAAAGGAGGAGACAGAGTGAAAGAAGGAGAGAGAAAATGTGAAGGAAGGAAAAAGAGAAAAAGAAGAAAAACAAGAGTGTAAAAAGACAGAAATGCAATAAAAAGGGGACAGAAAGAAAGAAAGAGGAGAGAGAGAAATATATAGTGATGGAGACCAAGAAGAGATCAAGAGGAAACTTTTCATCAGTTTTAAATAATAACTCTCAGCCACAAACGTGCATTTTTGTAATATTTAGCATTATATTTTATAATACAATAAAATAATACATCTTATTTGATATTGACGTGTTTTTGTGATCACTCACGTTTGCGGCTGCGCGGGATCGTCTCCCAGCGTCACGCTGTCTCCCTGAATCTCATTGAAGCACTTCTCGCAAAAGTGGTACCTGCACACGGACAAAACAAACGCGGTCATCATTACCACAAACATACACACACTTATCTTCATCACATTTTAGCATTTCGTGTTTAAAATTCCATCCTCTCTGATTCCCTGCAGCTGTATTTAATTGCAGTCTGCTATTACACAATTCATCCTGCAGGGGGCGCAGGTGAGTCTGTTTGGACTAATCAGGTATTTAATTAACGGAGAAAAGAAGAAGGAGAAAGGAAAAAAAAAAAAGGAGCGAGTCGACCAGCATGTTTTATGACAGACTGAATTAAAAAAACAGAAGTAATGAAGATCCACACTCGTGTCTGTGCACCGAACATGTCCAGATTCTAATAAAGACACCTTTTAGACTTTTCTCCTCCTTCCATTATTTTTCAAATAGCGAGTTATTAAAAGGATTGGCCGGGTCATGAAAAGGCTGCATGTAAATGTGGTTATAAGGTGACTTTTCACATGGTAGGGTGAAGAACTTGGCATGAGGTTGTGTGTCACGCCAGCCTTCACTATGCAAATCCTTTCATATGTCCTTTTACCCTTCCACTTCAAGCACAAAAATGGCTCGTCACACACGCGCGCACACATGCGTGTTCGTGGCTTTGCCTCTATGACTCACCTGTTCTGGTAGCTGTAGTAGGTGCCGTCGCGGGGAATGGTGCAGAGCTGCTTGCCGTAGCAGCAGAGTGTTTGAGGCGAGAACTCGTACTGCGAAGGAACAACAAGATTTAACATGGAGGTAAGAGACCCAAAGAAGTGGGGTGAAATATCCAACCGGCATGATCAAAAGTGTCTGCTAAACACACGACACTCAAACAATAATGTGTATAGAGCGGAACCTCGCACATGAATGCCCCCTCTTTTATGAATTTTATTTTTGCCTCAATAATTGAATCATAATTTTGATCACCGTATGAAACCTTTACAGCACGCGACGAAACAAACAAACCTGACTCAACGCTAGCTAAGTTGCGCGTGCGTCATGTACGTCCGGGATCCGTTCAAAGACGGTTTGCATCGGTGGAAAGCCAAGTGAAGCACGTTTACAATCCATTTTATTTTTTCCAGTCGGCGAAAGCTGTTTTCCGAAAGAGCCGACCAACTATATCGATGCTGCCTTCGGCACGGGTTTCAAAAGAACATTTTTATTTATTTTTTGCTAACATTTTGGGTGGCTTGAACAGATTATCGCCGCTGAGATTATTTCTTACGGAAAAGTTCATCCCGCGCTAAAGCATTTTCGGCTTTTGAAAGACAAATGAAAATTCTTGAGTATTTTTTTCCTATTACAGATTAGGAAATGCTAGAGAAGGCCAGATTGAGGTGTTTTGTTCATGTTCAGAGGAGAGATTGTGAGCATATCGGTAGAAGGATGCTGAGGCTGGAACGGCCGGGCAGGAGGTCTAAAAGAAGACCAAAGAGGAGATTTATGGATGCAGTGAGAGAGGACGTGAAGTTAGTTGGGGTGGGAGAAGAGGATGCGGAGGAAAGGGTTAGATGGGAGGCGGATGATTCGCTGTGGCGACCCCTGAGAGGGAACAGCCCAAAGACAAAGTAAAAACAAACAAACAAAAAGAACTATAATAAGCGCTGCGAGGTCGATACTAAATAGAAAGGTCTGACCGCAAACGTACGTGAAAGAATCCCTCAAGAATGACCAGATGTCACGATTCTAATTAACGTACATTACAGTTCCAACCTCAGCATCCTTCTACCGATATGCTCACAATCTCTCCTCTGCACATGAACAAAAACTCCTCAATCTGGCCTTCTCTAGCATTTCCTCTTTAAAAGGAAAAAATACTCAAGAATTTACATAGCATGTGTAAAAAAAAAAAAATAAATAAATAAATAAAAATTTGTTTTTTAAATGTTTATTATTTGACAAAAGACACAGTATAAAGAATTTATACACTTTTCAGGAAAAGAAAAATAGTATCGTGTACATTATATTGACAATTTTAATATCGTTATCATATTGCGATACATTTAATACTAAATATTTAAAAAGTATTTAAAGTGTGTATAAATCTTTCCGGTCGACACCCTGATGATGGCGTGACCGCTCACCTTCCGGCCGCAGCAGTACCCGAGGCCCTGCATGACGGGGTCGATCTCCTGCTCGAACACCTCGGCCAGCTTGGAGCAGTACTTGTAGACGCGCGACGTCTTCCGGTTGTACAGCCAGGCGTTGTTGAACATCAGCCAGACGTCGTCCACGTACTGCCACGGCTCCTGGTACTGACCCGTGTCCAGCTTGCGCTTTATGGTGGACAGGTCGATGGGGTTCTTCACGATGTCAAAGTAGTCCTGCAGACGCACAAACAAACAAACAAACAAACAAAAAAAAAAAAACAACAACCACCGGCAATGTTAATAAACAATAATTTATTTAAAGTGACAGGACTGTGCAGGGTGCGAGAGTGACATGGACTGACCGGGATGCCCAGAAGGATGGGATCCACAGGCTGGCGGAAGGGCAGAGACTCGGGATCCTGTCTGTATAAAGACTCCAGCGTAGGCATTAGTGCCTGGCGCAGCTCCTCCGGCTTGAAGACTGGAGAGAGAGAGAGAGAAGGAGACACGTCAATAACGTTCCCGTCTCTTATGTTCTAAAATAATAACACTTTATATATCCACCATCTAATACCATCGATTACAACCATGCGGTTCAGCATTTCCAAGGGAGGAACGCGGCACTCACTTTTGCGTCGAGACTGCGACGGCGAGGACGATGTAGTGCCAGCCGCGCTGCTTTCTTCCTCCTCTTTCGGCTCCACCTTGACGTCGGGCTTCTTATCCTCCGTATCCATGGGCTCCTGCTTGGTCTCCGAGCTCTCGGGCTCTTCCTTCTTGACCAGAGGGCCGGGTTCATCCTCCACCTGAGACGGGGGTCACATGACAGCTCGTAACGTCGCGCTTCGTAACATTAATCATAAAGCATTAAGGAAATGACGATGTAATATTTACGGGGTCATTAGGGGGCGCTGCTCCTTAGGAGTAAACCAATTCCATACATTAACTATATGTTTATGTATTATTTTTAATCCGTTTGCTTTTTGTAAACACAAAACGTGCATGTGCACTGCTGACATGACAAGACGTTTAGATTTAGGTATACGAGATAGAAGCGTGCATCTAGAAACAGACATGAACAGACACTCACCTCCATCTTGGTTTCGGTTTCCACGGTACTGGACTCGAAGTCCTGCTCCTCTTGCTTGGGTTCTACTTTCGGCTCGGTCACCGTGGACGGCTCGGGTACGGCATGCTGGGAGTGCAGGTCGGCGCTTGCTGTCGAAGCCGGGGTGGGGACTCGGTTATCGGCACTCTGAAAGACCGAGAAGAAAAAAAAAAAAGAGAGAGAACATGAGAAGTCTGAGACATTCATACATGATTCCAGTCATTGTGTAAATAACTCAGATACGAAACCAGCAAAACCATTATACTCACTCAAAATTGGACCGGTGTTAATAATGGACAATATAGAAATTTATTTGTTAACTTATTTAACAGAGACGTTGTACATTAAATCACTTATCTGTAAAATGTACCATAATTAGAAACCAGCTATTTTTCATCTGGACAATAAAATGTCACCTTTAAAACTATGAACAATAACAATGCACAACAATAACAAAACATTATAGTGGTGAAACCCTGACAATTAAACCTTGGACAGTGAGAATAATTCACTACGGAAGCGTGCTTGTATATCAAAACGTATATATATCGAAGCGATTTCCCCCCATAAGAAGTAATGGAAACTCTGATGATGCGTTCGACAACCCAAAAACATCAATATCGAAATCATTTATACAAAAAGTAAAGCTAAAATTAAACAAATTAACCTGGACTTTACCTTTGAAATGAATCGTGTCTGGTGTGAGGGAGACGAGAGAGGGGGGGGGGGGGGGGGTCATGTATCGTCTAGGACGACTTTTACCATCATTAACACAATCACGCTGTAATGACGCTTACTTTCGAGTATTTTGCCGAAATGTGATTGCGTAGTCGTTAAACAGATCAGCCAGAACGGTCACTACACCTGGACACAAAATTTAAAAAGTGCTTTATGCACACGGATATTGACTATACGAGTGACGCAGCGCTCCGAGACGATTACCCACAACCCCATGGTACGAGAGACCATTGGCTTGGTTGTGATCATGTGATGCAGACAAAGTGTACACATACTACTCGCATTGCAAAACACATTCAGCCCAAAGGTTTTACTGTATTAGGACAATAAGATGAGATGAGATGAGGGGGAGCCCCGTGTCCTCACTCACCGGTGTGCCGGGATGGGGCTGTGACAAGGCCGGCAGCTCGGTCTGAGGCTGCGTGTGCGGTGGCGTGCACTGCGCCGGGCCGGGCGTGGGAGTGCCGGCCTGATTTGCCTGCAGTG
Organism: Clarias fuscus; assembly: GCA_030347435.1. Classification (NCBI taxonomy): domain Eukaryota; kingdom Metazoa; phylum Chordata; class Actinopteri; order Siluriformes; family Clariidae; genus Clarias; species Clarias fuscus. The sequence continues at coordinate 4,987,013 of CM059228.1, forward strand.
GTGTCAGGTTGGAACCGGTGACGGTCGCTCCGGCACTAGGGGGCGGGGTGGCCCTGAGGGGAGCTTGGGGAGGCGCAGGGCAGTTCATCTGAGTGGCCAGAGTGCCATGTGAATTCATAGGGAGGTTCTGTGGCTGCTGGGGAACAGAGACACCAGGAATGAGCGCTAGGTGCTGGAGTACAACAACAGATACATGATACTCTCATGTGATCCGTGTAATTATACAACAATTATATGATGGTTAGCAGTGTATCATATGCATGCTTGTGTGTGTGTGTGTGTGTAACCTGAGGAACAGCTGCCTGCGTGTTGGGTTGGCCCCCCATGTTGACGTTCATAGTGTTAGCATTGGTAGAAAACTGCTGCATAAACGGCGTCTGGTTCGTTGCTTGAGGAACCATGTTCTGGCCGTGGGGTCCCATCATGCCTTGCGTTGGTGCCATTCGCGTGGGTGACATTCCGAGCTGGGGAGAGGGAGGAGAAAAACATTACACAAATTAGATTTTTTTGGACCCAAGCACTATGACATCAGCCCTATTATGTCATAGTTCTGTCTAGACGTTTAGATCTCATCGAGCTGAACAACTTCCACATCGCATGTCATGGGCTCTCCTCAAACAGGAAGTCCGTTATTTTGGGTCGTTTCATTGTGCACGCTTTTTCTCTTCAACCATCCTCGGGCGTTTTGAAGGTCCTGACACGGAACCACCCCTATTCTAAAATTATGTCCTAAAGATCCCCCTTTAAACGCATGCACACACTGAGCCAACTGTCTTCCTGGTGTGTCCCGAGTGGTGATGGTGCAAGGTGCTTGGGCCCGCTCATTGTTGCTTGCAACTATACAGTAGAACCTTGGATTATGAGCATAATTCGTTCCGGAAGCGGGCTCGTATTCCAAAAACACTCAAGTCAAGTCAATTTTATTTATATAGCGCTTTTAACAATTGACATTGTCGCAAAGCAGCTTTACACAATAAAAGAAGTGAGTTTGTATGCAATGTGTATGAATCAAAATGATAAGATAAACCAAATAGAATTTTCCCATAAGAAATAATGAAAACGCAAATTATTCGTTCTACAGCCCAAAACAATAAATACATAAAAATAATTAATAGAATATATAAAGTAAAAATAAAACAAATTAACCTGCACTTAACATTTAAAAAAAGTTTAAATAAATCCAGACAGATAAGTGTTTCCGTTTGTGCGCGCAGGCGCCGTGTATTTGTATGTGTGTGTGATTAGCCCCTCGCCTCGTCTTAAACAGTAAAACTCCTTCTCCCTCCCACACCTCGCTTTTTAAGTTTCACAACCAACACACACAATGCAAACACTGTTTTAACAGAAAAAAAAATCTCTCTAATGACAGTCACGTGAGCAGACTAACGGAATCACTGCTGTAAAGTAAAAAAAAAAAAAAATTAATCAGCACCTTACCTTTGAAAAAAATCGCGACATAGCTGAGTTTTCTGTGTAAATAAAGCGCGTGTGCAGCCGAGGAGAACGTGTGTGTGTGTGGGGCACAGTGTCAAATTCCGCGCGCGCGCACACAGAAGAGAGAGGGAGATGTTGATTATACCAGTAAGAGACGAGCACTAAGACCCAGCAGGGGAGACGATTACCCATAATTCCCGCAGCGCAAGAGAGAGAAAAATCATTGACTCAGTTGCGATCACTTGCCGCTCGGTGTCAAAATAAGAGACGCGTGCGTGATACATGATACTCGGCGCTCGTAAACTAATACTTGCTCGGTTTCCAATTCCAAATTTATAAAAAATCTTTGCTCGGTTTGCGGAACACTCGCAAACCACATTACTCGCAATCCGAGGTTCCACTGTATTTGATATTTGATGATACAGATTAAAAAAAAAAATAAAAAAAAAAGCACTAACCTGAGGAACAGAGCTCATGTTTATCTGTTGTGCGTGACTCATCGGGGAGGCTGCTCGGGAAGCCATTGGAGCTTGAGACATCTGCACATTCTGCATGGACATTGCATTGAACTGGTTCATCCCTAAAGAATGAAAAAACAAAGAACATGAGTCAACGTTACCACACACAATGCTTTTTTTGTTTTTTTTAATAACATGCAGACACCAATTAACAACCATGATGGGGAAGAGAGAAAAAAAAAAAAGTGAGGCAAGGAAAAATAAATAAATAAAAATGTCAGTACCTTGTGTGACCTGCATGCGGTTGAGCATTTGACTTGGCACATTGGGCATAGGCACGGGTCCATCTGAGCAGAGATTAAAAAGAATGATTCAGTGCGCACACGTGTCTGTGTGTGTGTGCATCAAGAGTTCCACGTCACTGAAGGGTGTGGTGTATATGTTATGTGGACGTCTGTTCAAGACTCACTCTGAGGTCGGGGTCCCAGAGAGTTAGGTTGGTTCAGCGCAGGTTGCTGCTGCTGCTGCTGCTGTTGTTGTTGCTGCTGCTGCTGCTGTTGTTGCTGCTGCGCCCCAGGCGTGGTCATGAGCGCCTGGTTGATGTTGGTCTGCTTCTGGAGCCGGGAGCGCCTCTTCTCCTCCAGCTCCTTCTGGATCTTGTAGATCTTCTCGGCTAGGAAGTGGTAGTACTCATCCTACAGTGACACAAAATAAATAAATAAATAAATAAATCACAACAAAAAAATCAAGTGGAGGAACACGTCAACACGTCATAACGGTTGTACGACTGTCCCTTACTCTGCTGTTGGCCGACTCGTACATGTCTCCCTCCACCTTCCGGGCGTACGCCACCAGGTTCTCCATGCGTCGATCTTTCAGGGCTGCAGGGTCCGGTGTTGGGAAGATGGCCTGCACTCTGTATAACACACACACAAAAACTGTTAGCGTGAAAGTGCAGACAGGAGACGAGTCGTCAGCACGTCTTATATTTCTAATACTAACAGTTTGTGGACGAGGTGGTTGCGGAGGTCCTGAGTGACGTGTTCATGCCAGACTTTTCTCACTCCGGTGGCGGACAGCGGCGCCGCCGTGGGCACGTTTCCCAGCGCCGAGCCGTCTGGCATCAGCTGACTACGGGAGAGAAGGTCGGGTTAAAGACAAACATTCTCGGATTGAGATCCATCCGGAACTTATTTACAGATCGGAGTCGGTGCTTACGTGTTGGCGTTCAGAGCGGACGGCATGTTGGGGTCGGGATGCAGTTTGGGTTGATCCGACGTGGGCACGCCCATGGCCCCGCTGCTCATTATGGGGTTCGAGGCTGCGGAGAAACACAGGGTCAGACAGAGAGCAGACATCACGTCTGAATGATCGTTACGGAGTGAGAGCGGTTACCGAGCGGGTTCAGCGGCCTCATCTGCTGCTGGTGTTGTGTCTGCGCAGGCTGAGCGGGAGACGTCTGGGTCTGCGGAGGGTTCGGGCTGCTGTAAGGGAGGCCGAGGGCAGCGTAGGCTCGTTGCATGGAGCTCGGGTCTATAGGAGCCGCGGTGCTCAGGGCCGGGGACGCGTTCTGACCCGAACTCACCGGACCGATCGTGTTTTGCAGGGCGGCGTTCGGGGACGACAGCATGGCTACGGAAACCAGAGGAAATCGTTACCTTTAACTGTAATCGGTAAAACAATTCAGTTATAAATCGCGATACACAAGTTTACATTTATAATATAGATGAACAGGTGGGTCGGTCAGTGACCAGAATCGCCTGACTTTCAGTTTGATTGTCTGTGATCGGCCTCACAAACACATTCTTACGGCATTACATCATCAAAAACCGTGTGAAAATCCACTCTGTGAGCGAATCAGTCTTAAACCCACTCATTATACAATCGATCTCAAAACAATGTGAGCGCAAAATAGTCAGAAATCGGGTGCGTTAGGAGCCACATGCACCCGCGTCCTCGCAGCGACTCGTCCCGCACGCTCACTGTGCAGATGAGTTCTGAGACGGTAAAACGTAGAAATAATAATTATGGCGGATAATACAACAGAGATACATGCTGCTCAGAAAAAAAATAATAAAATCGCCTATGAAATGGTATTTACAATTTTAAAAAACATTAATTGCAAAAAAGGGAAAAAAAAAAAAAAAACAAATGGGGGAAAATGTAATACCGATTTATAAAGATAGTGATACTTGTAGAACGATCCCCTTTAAGAAAAACAGCTTTAAGAGGACCGGTGTGGCCGCTCAGCTGAATACCAAAATCAGAAAACTGCTTAAAAAACAAAAACAAAAACAAACAAAACAATATGAAGTTCCGTTGCAGCTGCACTAACTTATGCTCAGCTTTATTTGAGTGCATGTAGTTTCTCTTCCTCTTCTCACACGCTCTTCCTCTTCAGCGATCGGAGCGAGCCGTTTCGCGGGGGCGTACCAAGTAATCGGTTATGCAATACGAACCGGAAAAGGGGACGCTCTCATTATTTACCCCTGTTTAGTTATGACGACGGTTTAGAAGTGTATAACGGATAGAGAGGGGGGTAACGGGTGAGGGAGGAGGAGTGAGGGGGTTTAGAGGAGACTCACGCTGCTGGTTGCGCTTGTCGCTGGCATTCTTCAGCGGGAGGCAGACGGGACAGTCGTGCCGTGTGCAGTTCTTCCAGTGAGAAATTATCTGTCTCGAGGACGCGCAGTGAGCCACTGTAGAGAGACGAGAGAGAGATGAGAGTTAGAAACCCAGGAAGCAGAAGTAAAGAAAAGAAAAAATTGTGGTGGTGGTGCTGCTGCAAGTGTGTGTGCGTGTGTGTGCGGTGGTAAAGCGACTCACCCTGACAGGACTTGCCGGCCTGGCAGTGCGTCATGTGGTTGAGGACGTTCTTCATGGTCCTGCAGTGGGGGAGGGCACACGCCCGCACCTCGCCGTTGGCTTGCTCACGCCGCTGGCACTTGTGCGCGTGGAGCAGCAGGACCAGCTGCTGCTGGATCAGCTTGCGCTTCTCCGGGTCGGCCGTGGGACCGGCGGGACCACCCTGACACCCGACCATCCCCACCGCCACCTGCTGCTGCGCCTGGGGCTGCACGCAAACACGAGGACACGTTAGCGAGCATGTTGGGGGACACCAAAGAGATTTTGGGTCCAACGAGATGTGAACCCGTCCTGACATAGGCCTGTGGACTAATCAACGTGGAGTGCTTGGAGCGACTCGCTGCTCCAATGTTTCATCAGAGCTCAACTCTGCCCTGTTGGGGCCCAAGCACTATAGGGTGCGCATGACACTCTTGTTTTCCTAAGGATTATTTTATTCCCCGATGTGATCTAAAGACACTGAGGACGCAAAACTGTAGAGGGATTTTTGATATCTCAAACGGGTCAGCCGCGACGATGCCTTAAACTCACGCTGAAAAATGATTAATAACTGTGTGGCCTTATATTGAGTGACATAATATTCAGTGACCTCACTATAGTGTGGTACTCATTTTCCAGCATCTGTGGCCTACTGTACACACGTACACGTCACAAATGTTAACGCTCACACAAGGGTGCTTGGGCCCGCTCATCGTTGCTCGCAACTATATTTGCTCTTGAAATACAGATGAGGAACGTCTGTGATGGAACGAGTTGTACGAGCGCCCCAAACACGGCACACTGAATCTCTATACAGGTTTTACATACAGTCAGTCACACCTCGAGAGACAAATGTGAAACGTTATAAAAACAAACAAAACATTCAGCGGAGACTTGAGAGTTAAGTAAGATATTAAATAAGATACGACTTTAAACCTGACTGAACCTTAATTTATGCTAATCTGCTAGCTGACCATCAGACGCTCGCTGTGTGTGACTGAAACTTTGCAGTAATGCAAATAATAATTGTACCATTTTTCAGAGCACCTTTTCTTTAAGTGTTAAAGTGTCTGTCGGACTGAGGGACAACAGAGAGAGAGAGAACTAAACACTCACCATGTTGGGAACGTTTGGCAGGCTGTTCGCCAGGGCCGCTTTATTCGGTAACTGCTGACCGCCTGTCTGATACTGACCGAATGGACTGCCACCTCCTGGCATTCCCATCTACACACACACACAAAGAAATAAAGATAAAAGGAAGAAAAAAAAACCCACCATGCTGCCTAAATATCAGTCATGTACAAATATTAAGATAAAATATTCTACAAACACTCAGGTTTTTTTTTTAAGCACATAAATGATCGTTTCAATTAAAAATCATTCATTAATTAAAATGGAAACTCAAGTTGTTTACTAACTGATCACAGAATAATTGTTGCCCTTCTAGGCGTTAACGACGAATGCATGCGATCGCTCCATGTGATTTCTTTCACTCGGGCAAAAGTCACGTTTTATCCATTCAGATGGGTCTCCAGTGTTTGTGTTGACATTTTCTTATGCTTTGTTTTTTCACCTTAGATCCTTTACATGGACACTGAAACGGTGGGATCAGAAGAGGAGCGAAACACTGGTAGTTTGAGGTGTGTGTGTGTGTGGGGGGGGGGGGTTTCAGCTGCAGCATTAACACATGCTTTGCGTGTGTGTTTGTGTGTATTGGGTGGGGGGGTGGTGAAACCTGCATTAACTCAGAGGGAAAAAAAAAAAAAAAGCGGGACCTTTAGAACTGAAACCTGATGCTACTTGATGGCATAAAGCATCCAACCTGAACCAAACTGCGGGGTTTTTTCCTGGGGTCTCCAAATGTACTAAAATGAGTATTAATGTATAAAAAAAAAAACACGGTAAAAAACATTTGTTCTAATTATGTCTCCGGAAATTAGTTACAGTCATGAACATTTCTCCTTATTTAAAAAAAAAAAACAAAAAAACCCATACGACCAACATTCACTTTCATTACATTCTTTCTTTTCTTACAAATAATAATAATAATAATAATAATCATCTTCTAACCGGCCGAGTATCAGCACCGTCCCACCACAGTGGATCTCTCAGTCCTGCTGAATACACATTCCACCAACCCATTTTTAATTTTTTTTTTTTTGGAAATCATCTCATTACGCTAATCGACTAATTAACAAACCTGAATTGGGGTCCATGAAGAGAGAGAGGGGGGGGAGAGACAAAACAAAACAACACAGGAATGTTTTATTTTTTCAGCGCAGGAGTGCTCGAGGAACAAGTGCACTTCCACCCTCCCACACGTCTACACTCGTTCATCCACTTCAACACTTCCACTCCTCCCTCCCTCCCTCCCTCCGGCAGCACGCCGGCCGCTTGCTCTTCTCTGTTGACATCGCTCCAGCAGACCAGATAAAAGAGGCCAGCTGAGCGCCGCATGCACTGCCAGCCCTCCTCTCTCTCTCTATATACACACACACACAGCTTTATCCTGACCCTCCTCCTGCTGTGCTTACTCATTCACATACAGATTTGTGGCAGTCTCTGCCCCGGCTCACTCACTCACTCGCTCGCTCTCATCCCTCGAGAGCAGTATCTACCACTCAGTCCACTGTCTCTTAACACACACACAAACGTCTGTTAGATACTTGATTCTAACTGCGCTGATAATACCGTACGGCCTCGTATCCAGGACGTTTTTTCTTCTTCTCATTTCGTTTGCTAATTTTGTGGCCCATCAGCGCAACTACAAGAAGAAAAAAAAAAAAAAAAGAAAAAAAAAACTCCGGAGTTGTAACAGCGCTGGCTTGCGTCATGGCATCCCGCTATCTGTTCTGTTACTGATGCAACATCTCACCTTCAGGCATGAGAAGCAGGGGGCCCCCCTGATCGCCGTCCGATTGCTACACACACGGAGAAGAGAAAGCACCGCGGCGCTCTGATGTGGTAGCGAGTAGCGACTAGTACGAGTGTGACAGAGCCTTCCTACGAGCTTCCTGTGAAACCGCAGCAGAGTTCGGTGAAAGGTAAACACCACTGCACCGTACTGTACTGTACACAAGGTTCCACGGGAGGAGGAGGAGGAGGGATGGGTTTCGACACGCGAGAATAACGCGGTAGAACCCCGGAAGCTCGTACAGCGCAGGAATGCTGTGACGGCGCACGTTTCTCTCGTCACGTGACGAGAGCCAGAACCAGGTCGCATTCATACGGCAGCGGTTTTAGACAAGGCAGCTCGGGAGCTCTTCAACCTAATTAACCAGTTAAACATGAAACGTGGAGAAGCTAGCCAGACGAGCGCTTTTTGCATGTGATCCAACAACAAAATAAGCCACTATTGAAAAAAGGTATTTTACGGGTAATTTGACGTCCTCTCACCTTGTTCATGTTGCCTGCTTGCTGAGCGTTCATACCCAGCTGCTGCGCCCCCTGAGTCAGGGTCTCTGCCAGCACACTGCCCGTTCCTCCTGGCGCTCCCCCGGCCGCCGCCGCCACCTGCTGCCCGACGGACGACGCTCCTTGGTACTGCATGCCCGGCGCGCCCCTGCCACGCCCGCCCGGGCCCAGCGTCCCGTTCATCACCTGGCTCTGCTGCTGCGCGGCCGCGCTCTGTGCCATCATGCCGTTGTTCAGCATGGCCTGGTTGAAGCCGGCGTTCATGCCCATGCCGCCGTTCCCCGGCGCGCCCTGAGCGGCTCCCGTCGGCTTCGGTGTCGGGGACGCGTGCGAGGGAGAGCCCTGGCCCAGCGGGCTCTTACCCAAGGCGCCCAGCTGAGGTCCCATGCCTCCCCCGGGGCCCGTGCTGGACGAGTTCATAGCTGCTGAGTTCAGACCGGGGCCCGTGCCCCCTCGCAGGAGCTCCGAGAGCTGCTTGTGCTTAGAGGCGGCGTCCGCCAATCCTGCTGCCGTGCCCGCTCCGCCGTTCGAAGGCATGCCGATCAGACCGAGGTCTCCGTTCGGGCCGCTCGGAATCAACTCGTCCGGCAGGTTGCTCTCCAGGTCGTCCCATGACAACGAGCTCAACTCTGAGAGAGAGAGAGAGAGAGAAATACACGTTACACTCGTTCTCACCTTAAAATGAATAATAGATAAAATCTACAACGTAGATATACTTGGGAACAAACAGCGTAGACCATTCGGGTGTTTTATGAAGATGAAGACGATGCCTCGCGTGTAGCCTGATGTGTGTGTGTCAGTGGGTACCCGAAAACAATACAGTAAACTGTCAAATGCTAGATATGACCCGTAGTTAAGTGCAGTCGCCGCGGTGTACCTCAGGGCTCTGCTTTAGGACCACTATAGTGACTCTGAATTCCTACACAGCAGTTAGGAACAAATCTGACAGGAAAGCTTTTTTCATTTTCTTTTTAAAGCCTACTGTAAGTGCATGAAGGAAGTGGTGCTGATACGCAGTCCAATTCGGAGACAGTGCGCGCACGCACACACACGTTTCAACTTTCAAGTCATATGTACAGTAAATAAACACATTTCCTCCGTACAATGAAATTCATCCACAAGGAACACCGGAAAAAGTAAATATAGATATAGAATAGATGATGATATATATATATATATATATATATATATATTTTTTTTTTTTTTTACATGCTTCTTTGAGAAAAGAAAAATAAAACAAAAGAACAACAGATATGTTAAACAGTTTTAAAAGCAGCATATGAAAATGTAAACAAATAGACTCTTTTTACGTATATGTAACATGCATGTCTCAAAGGCCGTGTCGACGCGCAGCCGGACATTTTTCTACTTTGTTTTTTAATAATTTTTTTAATTCTGTCCACACGAGCGACCAACGTGTTAAAAATATATTTGTCCACATAAAAAAGCAAAACGCCTAATCGACAGGGGGCCAATCAGAAGCCAGAAACGTCTTCACCAGTCACGCTGCATAGAAGTCCGACCGCGTCTCGTCCAAAAAAAAAAAAACCCTCCGCCGCGGTCTGCATGGTTTTGTATGTAGCAGCAGTGAGCTTCAGTACTCTGAATGTGCGAGTACGTAAAAAGTCCAGTAAGCAACGCTAACACGGTCACTAGTTTACTGTACGCGAGTCCACGATTACACAAAACATCCACATAAACAAAGCCGACGTCAAATCAACGAGACTAGCACACAGACGATGACCTCATCTGCACACAAGGTGATGTCACAAATCTCCATCTCCTAAATCTCCGCTCCTCTTGAAACACGACACGCTGAAAACTGAGGTTTTGGAAAGTCTTCACTGTTCTTCAGTTTAAATGTTGTTGTTTTTTTTGAGCCAAAAGCTCAGTTTTCAACAACTAAAGCCGCATCTGCATGTGAACAAAGGGCTGCCAAGACTGCAGAGAAAAATCTCAGTTTTTGAAAATACCGGGCTGGACCAACGTCTGCAGTGATTGTGATTGTTTAGTGTGTGAAATACTGTTAGTTAGTTAGTTTAGATTTACGGTGAGATGGAATAATATATTTCACAGACGGCGTGTAGCACAAAGAACACGGTGTCTGCTTTTTTCTTCATTATTTTTTTTTTTTTTACATTTAGCGTTTTATTCCCCCCCCCCCCCACCCCCCCACCCTCTAGGCCCGGGTTAGCAGTTCACAATGGTGAAACGTTTACATTAGAAACTTACAAAAAATTTTTAAAAAACACAGCGAGGTAACACTAACCGCAAAGATGAAGACGCTAACTGTAATTAAAAACTTTTTTTTGAAAATGAATTGAACATTTAAAAACGTAATCATCATCAGCAATAAATAAATAAAATAATAGTAACGACAACAACAATCATATCAATAAAAAGATTAAACTGCCGTATGATAAAATCTAAAACTTTTCGAGCGTCAACTCAAAAAACACCAAATCATTTTCTGCAGTCTGGCCGGTGTTCTATTTATTTATTAATTTTTTTGTGCACGCGTCGTCATTTGGATGCAGCGCGCGGAGCGTGGAGCGTCTGGCAGTAAATGAGGGCACTCTAACTGCCCGCCTCCTAGAGTAAACACACACACACACACACACCAGCAGGTGCTCGACACAAGAGCGACTCGAGAGGAGATCATCTCTTCCTCTTTTATCGCCGTCACACAGCTCTCTCTCTCTCTCTCTCTCTCTCATTCACACACAGCCCTTATCTCACCATCTTTGTGCTGAATCACTCCTTTTACACAGCAAGACTGGAAACACACACACACACTCTGCCAGGCAGACACTAGAGCTGTCCTACACACAGCTGTCTCACACACACACACCCTGGAGCGGTGCCAGGAGGCAGAGCATTGTTTTGGTTTCTGAAGCCACGTGAAGCCCTGAGCCCCAGCGTGGCGAGGGGGAGGGGGGGGGGAGGCGGATTCTCGCTCGCAGTCTTCCCTCTACACACGCTTCATCATTCCAGCACGATACACACACACACACACACACAAACATTCTCTCTCTGTGTGTGTGTGTGGATATTAATGCTGCAGATGTCATATGCCGAATTACTTCACACACTATTGTAAAAGTAGAGAGGGGGTGGGGGAGGGGAATCATTTCCTACTCTCAACACTCGCATCAAGATCGAGTCCTTCGCTTATTATTATTATTACTGCGAGTTTCCTTTTCTGTTCTGCCTCATGCAAACTTTTCTAAAGTGAGTTAACGACCTTCGCTGCTTCGAGGACGCGACGCTAGTCACGAAACGCGTCCCGTACAACAAGACTACACACGCCTCTCTCTCTCTCTCTCTCTCATTCAGTTCTCCCCGTCTATAAATAAACACTCGGGGCAGCTGCAGCTGTCGGTCGGTGGCTCGATGCGGTGATGGTCGGCCGTCTGGACTAGAACAGGTGCACGTCGCTGTGCAGCGGGGAACCCCGTCAAGTCGCTGCTTTTTTTCTTCTTTTTCCTCTTCTCATCCCCCTCGTCCAACTCTCCGAGCGCAGAGGAACGGAGCGTTGCCGTGACTACAGAGCTGTCGGGGCTGCAGAAACGAGCGTGTGGAGAACACGGGTCTGGGTCCGGATCCATCCAGCACTGGCGCACACGAAAACAAAAACAGAAAAGAGCAGCGTCGTCGGATAGGAGCGGAGACACCCGGGCGATCGCAAACGAAGCTCTTGCTTTCACTTCCGCAACTCGTTGCGAGGACGATCAAAAACCTTCTCGTCGCAAATCAAACACCTGTCAGATGACACCTTTGATATTACCGCGCCCTGCACGCGTCTGTTAATCCCGCCTCGCCTCGCCTCACCCCCCCCAACGTGATCAACGAGCCGAGCCAGCTGTAGCTCTTGCACAATTCCGGGTTTGAGAGCCTCGAGTCTGTGCAGCGACGGCTGAGATTTATGTCGTAATGCTACTGACTGCAGCGCGACACGCAACCTCCGTCCTCGTCACGTCAGACACGTGCATGTAATCCTCGAGCTGTACTAACCACAGCACGTACGCGTGTACACACACATTCACACACAGCGGTGTAGATGTAGTGCTGCAGAGTGCTTACTCATTTCCAGGCACGAACACCAAGTGAAGCCAGGAAAAATAATAGAAACTCCACCAACATCACCGTAATAACAGACTTTCCTCACGCTCTCCTTCATCCTGTTTGTACAATTTAAACAACGGATGCATTTTTAGCAAAACAAACATATAAATAAATAAACAAAATGCTAGACATTTTGCTCTGGAGGACGGCGAGCAGTCAGGCTGTTTTTATATTCAGGAATAAAGGCAGACGCCTCGCTCTATCCATTATGAAATCCCTCGTTCAAGTCACATGACTGCATCTGATCTGGGACGGCGTACGAAACCCGACCGAGATCCGATCCGATCCGTGCGTCCGAGAGCACTAAAACAAAATCAGATCTCTCTCAGACTGCTCGCCCCACTCATTCCTTCTCTCGTTTTCTTTCTTTCAAATTGTCTCTCTCCCTCACTCATTCCAGGGCTCCCCTCCGTCTGTCTCTCTCTCGCCAAGTGAGTTCAGGATATCAAATGTCAAACGCTTTTTAAAAAGGTACCCGTCTGTGCGAGCGATCTACCGGCGTGCCGCTACTCAGGTAGATTCTCTATAGTGACCTTTTCTTTGAGGAATGAGTTCACCACTCTTTGTTCTGGCCCAGCAAAGTGTCGGCGCTGCCATGGAACCAGTCACTCCCCCTTTTCCAACAAGGCGGTTTCAGGGCAGGTTCGCGGCCGATACCCAATTCCGAACCCGTTCCGCGTTTTCAGGCGGCTAAAGCCCCGGCCCTCGGACAGAAAACCCGGTTCCATGGCAGCGCCGACACTTTGCTGGGCCAGAACAAAGAGTCTTACGTCACGGCCTGAGCGGAGGACTGTCATGACCAAGTTTGTCACCGACATTTTCAAAAACAACAACAACAAAACGGACGCAATATGCAATAAGCAGCGTAAATGCTTTCTAGTAATGATCAGAAAAGTCAGGAGCTCGCGCTGAAATTCACCATCGTTGCTGTTGTGCTTGCTGCTAGCTTTATTTATTTTTTCTATTTCTTACCGCTAGCTTTGTTTCTAGCATTCCTGCCAATTCACACGGATGGATACAGGGAGGTAATGACATCACTCTCTCACTCATGTGATGTTTAACGCGGAGGCGGAGCTAAACAAGCTCATCGGATTACTTGGTGGAGTTGGTTATTTTTCCGCGCTAAAAACTTGCGCTCAGATTTTATATTTTGTGTGCGTAAACGCACACTTGTACCATCAATCTCTCTCTCTCTTTCTCAAACTGTATTTTCACTCTCTCTCTCTCCAGTCCGCAACCAATATTACAGCGCTGTGGCACTTGATTCCAGCCAATCAGATGCTAGAGGAGGGACAATATCAGCCACCAGCCAATCAGACGCTGAAGAGGTGGTCACATACTGTCAACCGTTTTCTGATCGGCTGTTCCAGCGCTTTTCCCTCTCACTTCAATGAGTATTTGTCAAAGCATTGCATTTTCTCCCCTTTTGTTTAACAACCAGTACATAATATACAGCATCACATACATTCATTTATATTCTTATTATTTTTGTTCAGCATAAAGTAAATGTCTCACACACATGCACGCCAACACACAAAAACAAAAATTCCATCCCACTATCCTAATAGAAACAGGCTACATTAATTGTGACAAGTTACAGTATCAGTTAATTAAATCTGTGTGTTGATTCGAGCGGTTACTGAGGAAAAAATTAAAGGCTACGCAGAATTATACTAGGAGTGTGTTACTGTTGAGTACTAAAACCTCACACAACAAATTCCTCACACAAACAACACACTAGCATTTACCTCATTATTATAAAAATAATGATGATTTAAACCCACATATTTAATAAAAGTGCTCCAGTTGGCCGAGTCTCCAAAAAAAGTACCAGCACTTTTTACGCGTTCTATTTATTAATTATTATTATTATTATTCTATTTATGTTTAACAGTTTTAAAGTTATTCACTCGGATTCTAAAACAAGGGAAAGCGACTATTAAGTAACAATTTTTTAATTTTTATTATCCTGGTGCTTTGCTTGAACATATGACAATTGCGATCAAATCCCATTAGAATTGTGCAGCTCCGTCTCTCTGTGGTCCGGTTCCGAGGCTCGTGTGCACATGGTAGGAGGTTTTGGCAGTTTGGCTAGCGTTCACTACTTCAGACATTACAGACGCTATCAGATGACACGGGCCAGCCTTTGTTCACTGACCCCTGGACGCTCATGAACTAGCCACGGCTTCACTGGTTTTTCTTTCCTTGGATCTCACTTTTTGGTTTGGATTTTCCTCCCAAATTTCTCCCTAATTTAGTCGTATCCCATTCCTCCCCGTCACTAGGGGCGCTACCACATTAAGGCTACTACGACCGCTCAGTCTGGAGGGCCGAAGACACCGTTAGGGGCGGCGTAACACACTCGGAGGACAGCGCCATCCGCTCCTTCCGCTTGCGTGAGCTCACAGACGCCCCTGATTGGCTGTAGAGCCGTGATTAATGTGGGAGCACCAAGTACCTCTCATCCCTCCCCTCTGAGAGAGCTCGGCCAATCAGCTCTCTCTAGACCTCCGGCTGCGAGAGGTTACAGAATCACCTGCGATCTCTTCGTCTAGACGTCACAATTCACTCTCGTCAAAGTCGTTCAACTTCTTACACTCGACTGATTTTTTTTTATTATCCCTGATTCAAAAACATTGACTTCAGGAACAAAACCTTCACCTGTCACCTAATCATCATCATCATCCAACAATAACCAACATTATTCACTTCTCACACACACACACACACACACACACACACACACACACACACACACACACAGAGTGTTCCCCACAGGTGTGAAATACACTCTCGGTGGGATCCAGCAGAACGGCTCGCCATTACGTTCAGTACAGAAGTGCTCCAACTACATACGACAAACACTTATAATCTGCAACACAATATTTTATACTTATTCGATATTTCTTTTAATTTCACATTTCAGATATTTAAAGAGTAAGAAAGTAAAGACATTCAGAACTAAACACTCTTGCCGCCCTTAAAACACACAGCAATTTGACCTTTTTTCCCTCCATTACTGTTTTAATAAGTAAATAAATATACACAAGGTAATAATATTATATACACATACAGTCGACCCCCATGAAGTAGAGGTTCAGAGTTCGCGACCTCGGCTGTTCGGCCATTCTTCCTTAGAATCTAACTATTAATAGTTTGTGGGAAACCTCGTCATTTCGCAGAAACCACACATTCTCAGCAATTTTTTAATGCCGTATATTGTGGCGATATATAATTTTTCATAAATTTTGCAACAAAAATATTAACGTACATTCAGCTAAATTTCCATATAAAATATAATACTGTATAAATGTTTTAGTACTGTAGAGAGAACACAAAGAGGAAACTATTACGCTGAATTATTACCGTATTTACCCTACAATTCTCACACCAAAGAAAATGACGGCGCGTACCAAAGAAAACGAACTTGCATGAATTAAAGTGTTTGGGAGAATATTTAGGGTGTAAATTATAAAAATAAAAGGATTTGTGACCACATCCAAACTTCACAAGTGTTCTAGGAACAAAACCTAGAGAGAGAATCGGCTGGTTTTCGGCTTGACTTCTCATCAGCCTCAGATATAAACGATTCTGTACAAGAAGCTTCCGAGTTGTGCAAAAGAAAAGCATTTTTACGGCGTTACGTTATCAAAGATGGTGCATGAATTAGTCTCAAAGCAACTCATTACACACACACACACACACACACACCAGTCTAAAAACATCACGAGCTAATTAAACATCACGCTAATTACTCTGAAATCGTGTGCGCTAGTAGCCCTGCGTGCCCGCGCACACCAGCACGCGCACTGTTGAGTTTGGAGACTCTGGAGGCGTTAAAGCGTCGCCGCTTCTTTACAATCGTACAGCTAAACTATTCACACGTTCCTCTCCATCGTGGTAGAAGTGAATTAGTTGGAATTATTATTATAAATAATCATGATGGCGGATGATCGTAATTTTAATCCAAACAGCACCCAAGAATTGTAATAATATCGTATGGGGAGGTAATTGCTGATCCCGTCCTTAACATACATACATACATACATTTGAAACAAACAAACATCAATGTCCACATAATGAACTGTTGGACACGTAACCCTGACTAATCTCGCCTGTGTGTGAAAACCGAATGTGCTGACGGGACTCACAAGCTCCACACGTGGCATCGGCTTGTATCCACTGTTGAAGACTCAGGCGGCGGCGGCAACTAACGCGCGCCATTTAAACAGATTTTAAAAGCATGTTAGTTCTCACATTTTTTTTTTTCCCCCTCCACTAATTCATACTCCAACCAGTTTTTCAGAACGCATCATTTCTGGGCTACAATCTGGATAAGGAAAGCGGGAAAGATGTACTTTATGTTGCGCATCTCTGCGACGATACGATGGTGGTGGAATGCATCAGAGTTTTAGGTTTTTTTCCCCCGTGATTAAACATCATATCATCAGACAGAGAACAACTTAGTTTTTTCATTCCAATAAAGCAAGTTATATCGAAAAAGATAGAGAACACGCATTCGTATTTAACAAAGAAAATATATAATTATTAACACCGAACAAGTATGCAAAGTGACCTTTGCGTTCAGTTTACAACATTAGCAGCCACTTGTTAGAAAGCAGGCTGGAAATTGCGGGATGTGTTTACGGACAGAGACTTCAGAACACTTTATGGATGAGAGCGTCTATAAATGTAAATGACTTGGTGACGGAGGCTGGACGATACAGGTGAATGTTTTTTTTTACTCATAAATATGGTGATGTTAATTAATTGATATCGATAATCATTAATGTAATCATAAATAAATCAACTTTTCTTACATCTAGAGCATACTTGGCGGACTTGTTTAAAAAAAATCTGTCCGTTGCCATCTGCGATCGATTAACTATTAGCGGACGGCTCATTCTCGCGCTAATCGTTTATTCTGCTAACGCGAGAGTGGCGTACTGAGAGGCAGCAAATGCAGCGGATGCCAGCTGTCATTAAGAGAACAAGAGTGTACTGCCTGTCTCTCATGATCTGCAGAGAAACAGTTTAGCACAGTAAACGGGCTGCTTTCGGAAAAAAAAGAAAAAGAAAAAAAAAAGAAACTAAAACAGGAAAATTAACCCTTAAAACTCAAACAGCTCGAATTCATCCAACAGCAAAGCACTGATCAATGACCGATTAATAAACGCATATACAGAAGTCCTGCCAGTGTGTGTCGACGCAAGGAGGTGCATTTGGGTCTTGTGATGCGTCATGCAGAACCAAAGTTAATAATATAGTTGCAAGCAACGATGACGGGCCCAAGCACCCTGTGCCATCACCACCCCGGGCGCAGCACCACACAACCTGTGTGTTATTCGAGTGTCTCAAGACCTCGAAAAAGCCATCGCCACTCGGTTGCACCACACAACCTGCACACATCACACACTATACAGGGCTTGTGTGTGTGTGTGTGTGTGTGTGTGCGCGCGCGCCGTCAGAAAGGTGTGTGCGAGTGTAAACATTTGTAATATGGGTGTATGTATGTGTCCGATGTGTGAGTGTGTTTGTGTGCATGCATGCATGCGTGCGTGTGTGTGTGTGTGTGCGCGCACGCGCACGTTAGTGTGTGAGGGTTAGTGCGCTCGCGCGAGTGAGGGAGAGAGGTGTGTGACGTGTGGATGTGTCAGTCTGTGTGTGACAAGTAAATGTGCTTGCGTTTGACGTGCTTGTTTGTATGTATGGTGTGCGAGATGTGTGTGTGTTAACATTTGTGATGTGTATTGTGCGTACAATAGGCCGCAGGTGCTGGAAGAAAAGCCTCACACTATGTTCCTGAATGTGATGTCACTGAACCTGATGTCACAGAAGGTGCCACTGAATATAATGTCACTCAATATAATGCCACACAAAGTTATTAATAATTTTTCGGCGTACGTTTAAGACATTATCACAGCTGACCCGTTTGAGATATTAAAAATCCCTCCGCAATTTTGCATCCTCAATGTCTTTAGGTCTCTTTGGCCCGATTTGGTCTCGATTGTATAATTTCCCTAGGAGGAGTATATAAAAATCCATCGGGTGCATTTTTGTGAACAACCCAAAATAACCGGCCTCCTGTTGAGTTTAGCCCAGGACATGCAGTGCGAAAGTTGCTCGGCTCAATGAGCTCTAAATGTGTACCGGGTTTCGGGTGCCTATGTGAAAGTGTGTATGAGCTAGGCAGCAAAATCTCTCCCCTGGGGGCCCTGGGCCACGAGACTCGCAGGCATCCTGATGGCAGCAGATTCCAACCTGCTTGCCAAGTTTCATGAGAATTGGAGCATGTTAAGACCCTCGAAAAGTCCAAAAGGGTGGGAAAAAAAATCCTTAGGAAAACAAGAGGGTCCTGCGCACCTTATAGTGCTTGGGCCCTAATTACTGTTACATTTAACTGGTTAACGGAATATGAGAATGGCGTCACAAAAATATAGAACGAGATGCGCAAATTTGAAATTTTTGGACATAGAAGCAAATGAGACCAACCATAAAAACTAGGGGTGCTCCGATCAGGATTTTTGGGGCCGATCACTAGAAGCTGTATCGGCCGATCACCGATTGCAGGGTCTACTTGAAGCCTTTTCATGTAGCATTATTTATTAAACTATATCTAACATGCCAACTGTATTCATAGGCAAGCAACATGTGCAACACGACAACTTAAAACATAGCAGCCTGTGCTTGGTTAGTAATTGGAAACAGCTTAGAGCTTGACAAATACAACTTTCCTGTAGATTGTATAAAATTAAACACACAAGTACGAGGTGAGTTGCCGGAAGTTCTGCAAGGTCCACAAGCATCCGCGAGGGCCGTCAAAAAAAATTAAACATGTTTAATTTTTCGCGTGGAAACGTAATCACAGCGCCAAAACCCGCAGTGAATAATGATGAACCGTACTTACGGCCACCGAGCGAAACCGCGTAGGTGAGTGGCGGCGCGCGAGTTGCTGAACTCTCCCGCTCTCTTAGCGCTAGTTAACTTTGAAAACTGCTCGTGTTCCTTTTTGTGATTAACCCTCAAATGTCTTTTGAGGTTTGTTGTGTTAAAATGCTTTGGGTGCTTCCCGCCTCGTGGAATTGGCTTGTTACACAGGTTGCAGATTTCTAATGTATTGTCTTGCACACAACACGTAGAATGGCCAGACTGGTGAAGCCATTTTAGCAGCGCGCAAATTGTCCCGTGAGTTTTGTGTCATCTGATCGGCTTTTCTATATCGGCCATTATAGAGACAGATCAAACTTCCCAAAGCAATTATCGGCCAATTATGATCGCGACCGATCAATCTAAGCACCCCTAATAAAAACATGCAAAAACCCATTTCTTTGCCCATGTGACCCATTTTCATCTATCTATCTATCCATCAAAACACACACCTCGGTATACAAATGGCCCTCTTCACAAATTTTCACCTTTAAAAAAAAAAAAAAAAAAAGGACAGAAATTCTGCAAGAAATTTCATATGGAGCTTTTTCAACATGCAAGCAAACAAACCACACCGGACCGACCGCCGACAAAGCTGCGCGTACGTCCGGTAGCCGTTCAAAACTCGTTTGCATCAGTGGGGTTTTACATATTTTTTTGTATTTGGTACAAGATTTAGTGAAGACATAGCACCAGAAATGTTAGCAAGAAGAAAAGGTAAATTATGAAAAAGAAATCATAAATGTATATTTATTTAATATTTTACATAATTTATGTGCCTCTTCTAAATGTTTACTTTACATTTTAAATGTTTTGATTGCTTTTATATGAAAAAAAATATGATTATGGTGTTGGAAATTGGTCATATTTTGGCTGGCTGGAACAGATTACCTGCATTTACATTATTTCCTATGGGAAAAACGTCTCGCAACACAAAATCTCACCTCAAGAACTCCGGAAGCCTCTGGAACGAATTCAATTAGTATGCTGAGGTACCACACACACATATATATATATATACACATACATACATACACTGTACACACACACACGCGCGCACCATTTATATCATTTTTTTAATCGTTGAGAACAAGTTAAATTCTCAGCAAAGCGTTGTGTGTGCATGATTAGACAGAGAACTAAAGCTGCTCATCGAGTGACATTTGCCTGCTCACGTCATCCAAATCAGCTAAATAAAACCTTTGACAAGGTCAACAAAACTTAATTTTTAATCATGTTTTGACATTCAGATGAGTCTCCGACACTAAAATGCATTTTTCCATGCTGGTTTCAGTCAGGGCTTCAGACAAGATCATTACATTCCACCCTAATGTGACCTCATAAGACCCCCGTCTCCCCACTCAGCTAAGATGTTCTCCGGTGGGGGGTGTGGCTTAGCAGTCGATCATTTACATAAAACACGGAAACAGCACGTTTGGAGGAGGAGTGAAACCGAATATAAAAAATAAAAAAAATTCCTGAGGGGAATTATCTGAGGGGGAGTTTCATCTGAGACATTAACACACACACACACACACACACACACACACACTTCTGATGTACTTGTTTAGTACTGTGAAGTAGGAAAGAAAAAGGAAAATGTTTTTCTTTGACTTGTATAATTTGGACAAATTTGAAAACCATGAATTCCTAAATACATAAACACACGGAATGTCACATAACTACTTTCTTAATAAATGACAAAAACAACTACATATCTGCACCTAGATGTCTAGTACATCCGGACGGTAAATCGCAAGTTAAATGATATTCAGAGTCTCAAATCGTGTACATGACAATTTTATTTATTTTTTATTAAAAAGTAGTGTCTAATAGGGAAAAGTATCCACCCTAGATAGAACAATATCATCACAACACCTCGGTGCCCATTCAATAAGTATCACGCTTTTATAAATACCCTGATTTGATATTAAATCTTCCTCTGATTTTGTTACAATTAAAAGAAACAACTTTAATGAGTAATTAAAAATAGCCCTTCCCCTATAATAAAATAATAGTTTCCACACTTAAAAAGTGTAGCATTTAAACAATTCAAATTAACTTCAAATACAAGAGTTTAACTTCAAATTAAATTAAGTAAAAAGCTACATTGTCCACCATCGTTATTATAAAAAATAAAATAATTCACTTCTACCACAGGGGATGAGAACGCGCAAATAGTTCAGAAATGTACCAGCTGTAAGATCATGAAGAAACGGCGATGTTTTCCCTCTAGGGGTGCTCCGATCAGGATTTTTGGGGCCGGTCAACGATCTCTGATCACTAGAAGCTGTATCGGCCGATACCGATCACAGGGTCTACTTGAGGTCTTTTCATGTAGCATTATTTATTAAACAATATAAAATTAAGTATTGAAATTACAAGAAGAGGAATATCATGAATTGACAACTGTATTTATTTGATAGTTTGATCCTATCCATCCTCCAGGTTAATGGGTATTTATTGGCAAGCAACATGTGCAACACGTCATCTTAAAACATAGCAGCCTGTGCTTGGTTAGTAAGTGGGAACAGCTTAGAGTTTGACAAATACAACTTTCCTGTAGATTGTATAAAATTTAATTAAATAACAGACAAGTAGAACGCGAGTCGCCGGAAGTTCTGCAAGGACCGACCGCAAGCATCCACAAGGGCCGGCATAAAAATTAAACAGGTATATTTTTTCATGTAAAATTTTTTAAATATGCTTTTAAACACGTGCGGAAAGATGGAAACGTAATCACAGCGTCAAAACTCGCGGTGAATTATGATCGGAACCGCATAGGTGAGAGATAGGGGGGATTACCGACAGCGGAGTGAGCTGAACTTTGAAAACTGCTCATGTTCCCTTCCGTGATTAACCTTAAAATGTCTGATGAGGTTTGTGGTGTTAAAATGCTTTGGATGCTTCCCTCCTCGTGGAATTGGCCTATTACACAGGTTGCAGATTGCTAATGTACTGTCTTTTTCACACAACACGTACTGTAGAACTGCCAGACCGGTGAAGCCATTTTAGCAGCGGCCAAAAATTGTCCCACGAGTTTTGCGTCATCTGATCGGGTTTTCTATATCGGCCATTATAGAGACCGCCGATCAAACTTCCCAAAGAAATTATCGACCGATTATGATCAGCGACCGATCAATCGGAGCACCCCTAATTACCTCCTCAAAAGCCTCAGACTGGCGTAATTGTGTGGGTGGGTGTGTAACGAGCGGGTTTGAGACTAATTCAGCAACGTGAAGAGTTTGGGGAGGGAAAAGTAGATTGGAGACTTTTAACGCGCGATTCGTTTTACGATGCGTCAATAGTCACACAAAAGAATCACGATTCATAATTTAATCTCTAGTTTCGAGGTGGCGAGTTGTTCAATAGTAGCAGCACTACATTTATACAGCAAATAGTGAAACCAGCGGTTCTTTTAACAAGCGATAACGAAAAACGTTTTTTGTTCTTATACGTCATCTGCACTATTATTTCTGCGCTATTTTTTTTTTTTTGCACAACTTCGCCAGCCTTTCTTTCTCAACACAATAAATATGCAGTGTCTTTCGTGACATGAAAACTCTACCTCAGCTGAAGTCAGCTTGGGGTATTATTCCCGAAGTGGAGTTTTTCCGAGTGACATCAAATTGACACGACTGTGCACAGCATCGGGGGGGAAAATAAAGTCAAACGTCTTGACTCATAACTTTGGATTAGCTATCGAATTAATCAACATACAGATGTTTTTGTTTGTTAAATCTAACACACTGACTGTTAGCAGCCTAACGTGCCGCTTACAAAACCTGACGATCCAGTCTGTCGAACGTACTGAAATCGGATACGACACAATTCCACCTGGAAATTAGCACTTAGGATGGCACGTGGCGTTACATTTCAAACAAACTGGCTCGTGTGACTTTTCAAATCTGTATGAATCTCGGCGCCATAGGTAAAGACAAAGTATATTTCACTCAGGTCACCACAGATGCTAAACGTGTAAACACGTACGGTATCAGTCATATGGTATGACTAAGTGTTTACACACTTTACACACCTACAATTAAAAATAAAGAGGAAGACCTTTAAGGCTATTGTTTGAAAAACAACAGCACAAGAAAGAAGGTCTAACCCAGGATTGTCCTGTTTGGCGTCCAGACTGAATGAGAAACAATAAGGAATATTCCACGTCCCGCGTCCTGCATCCAAACGTGTACGAGATACGCGTCCCTCCTCACAGGCTTTATAACTTCAAGTCACGGTCAGGGCCTCGAACATGCGTGAACACAAAATAAATCAGACTCCTCTCAAACAGAGCGATTAAAGAACGCAAGAACGCATTTCATTTTATGCAAACCTGATTTAGACATTGCTAAACTCTACCTCGTCTTCCCTCTTGTTAACGTTTACATGTTTTTATTCCAACTGCGCCGTGCGTACAAGCGGTTTAGTCAGCTAAACAGTCTTTTAGTCGAATTAAGCCAAGATTGTGCTTTAAGAATTAAGTAAGATCATGTTTTTATTCCAGTCAATTGGTACACCAGAACATTTTTCAGATTAAGCCAGAAGTAAAGGTTTTTATCCCGGTTAAGACCAACACGTTAACGGTTTTATTCCATTTTTAGGTTTTTTTACGCTACCGTTTTTTATTCCGGGTAAGGCCAACGTGTGAGCGTTTCTTTATTTATTCCGGGCAAGGTCAACACGCGAACATTTTTTTTTTTTTTTAATTACGGGTAAGGCAAACATTTTTTTTCTTGTTAAGGCTGACATTTGAGATGTTTATCCCACTTAATGCTAAAGTAAACTTTTTTTTTTCTTTTCAATTAAGGCTTACACGTGAAAGTTTTTATTCTGGTTAAGGATGACACTAGGGCTGAAACGATTCCTCAAGTAACTCGAGCAATCTGATTACAAAAAATGATCGAGGCAAAACCTTCTGCCTCGAAGCTTCTTTTAATGAATTTTAAAAGCTTGCGTTATGTTTATGCGCAATTATTTGTTTGGCGTGACACAGCGCGCTTCCGGATGCAAGCTGCCAGTAAATACAGATGAAGAAGAAACGCTTACGTCAACCACAAAGCAGAAGGAGACGCGAACAGTTAGCGGTGTATTGATTTGAGGGAGTGTTCTGTTGCGGGCTGCAAAATGGAAGGGAGAAATAAAATATATTATAATTTATTTTAATGTGTGCTTTAGCTTTTTGGATACTTAAAGTAATTTGAAATCCCTTTTTTTTTTTGGTTTTTGCATCTGAGAAAAGGCTTTAAAATAAGAATGTATGGCTGTAATGCACTTAATTCATTTCAGTCAACTTTAAGCTGTTCCTTGTATTGTGAATAATGACAATGTTTATTTTTGATCAAATGATGTATGCATTTAAAAAATAAAAGTAGATTTTTCTAAAAAGAAAACCAATTAATCGTTGTTTCTCTTATATATTTTACATTGCTGTTTAATTAAGCAAAAGTGCATTTTATCTGATTACTCGATTAAATTTTTGGTAGAATACTCGATTACTAAAATATTCAATAGCTACAGCCCTAGATGACACGTGAACATTTGCATTCCGGCTGACGCAAACACATGAACCTTCTTATTCCAATTAAAGGTGTGTAACATGTGAAGATATTTATTACAGATAAGACGTAAACATGAAGGTTTTTATTGCAGTATGTGGTTTTCTCTGTTCACTACATCTGTCTGAAATCACATGATGGCGTGTAATAAATATTTATTCCATACATACATCTGAAACTAATCCAATCCAAAGAGAACTTAAATGGCTACAATATTGATACGGTGAGTATTTATGCAAGGCTTTTTTGAGATATATTATTTTTTTTAAAGGCAATACCACTTTCTTATAAGTAGAAGATGACAGAAAGGAGCTGATACTAAAATCTCGATCAGCTCTTATGACGATAAAAAAAAATCTGTGGAGTTTTTGAATATTGTTCAAATTTCATAACTAAAAAAAAAAAAAAAAAAAAAACTTTGTATGCAGTTCTGAACAAACCTATAAATAACAACGCATATCACACATTGTTAAAGTAAAACATGCTTTCAGGAATAGTAACGACTTTATTTTCTCTCTCAGCCCGAGCGCATATGAAATCGACTACATGGCCCTGTAGATGAAGCGTTTAATAATCAAAGCTGAGGACGGCTTTAAAACAAACATACAGGGAAAAAACGCTGCGTTTAATGCATGATGAAACGTTGCTGCTGGAAAATGATGCAAGAGCAGTTACGGCTTCGTCGCTAGCGTTAAGCAGCGAGATTAACTCTGCTTGTGCACAAAAACCGGTCTGCCTTAAATTACAGCTCGAACGCCTGACTTTTCCCTTCCCCGTTTCTCCTCTGGTCTGCTTAAACCGTCAGGAGGTTTGGTGCTGATTCATTTTCTGTCGCAGCGTTTCTTTTTCTTTCAGACAGTAGTGCAAACCTTAAAACCTCGGTTTACTCCACTCTAACGTCCTGGCACGTTATCGTTTCTACAGCAACGGCTTAAAGGGAGAACTAAACGAGACGGATTGTTAAACATCGATGTGCTGGGAATTTTTATTTATTTATTTTTTTTTATCTCTGCATAGATTTGACGTTGAGATTTTTTTCTTTTTTTAAGGAAAAAAAGAAAACTGGACCCCCCCCCCCATTCAGTAGGACAGACTGGCGATAAAAGAAAATGTGAACAGACACCAGAAGATGACTTGCTGCATGGACCGAACGTTATAGTCGACTAGAAACTGATCATAAATTGTGTTTAATGTCACGTACAGGAATCGAGTTTATAAGTCAATCGCTGCGGTGTAAGATCCAGATCCAGGATGGAACCGCCGGTGTTGATTATTTATCTTGTAGCATTTTATTCTTTGCGCAAAATGTGTACAGTTATACACTATGAGAAATGCTGACAAAAAAATTGCTATAATAAAAATTTTAAAAATCATATTCAATATATTATTATTGTGCACAATGTCTTACTTTTGATGTGCATTAATCGCTCACTCGCTCATCGTCTACACCGCTTTATCCTATGTACACGAGTCTTATGGTACAACCTGGAAGGAGTTCTAATCCATCACAGGGCGCACACACACACACATGTGCGCTCATTCACACACTTTGGGCAATTTGCGAACACCAACTCCCAACGAAACCAGAGGACCCAGAGTTAACTCACCAAGCACGGAAGAAAGCATGCACGCTCGCACACAAACCCGAGGCGAGAATCGAACCCAGAGCCCAGAGGTGCCATCATTAAAGAAGTAGTTCGACATTGGGACAGGTGCATCTTTGCGCATACCTACAAGTGAAAACTCATACGGAGCTTCTGATTTTTAATCTGAGGGTTAACCCTATTAGAGACAAATACCTAGATTCCTGTCTATCGCTAATAGAAATCATATTGTCTCTATTGCAATTTTTCGACCAACATTCACACACAATTTAGGAAATCATTCGTCTAACCGGCACGTCTTTGGACTGTCTGAGGAAACCCGCCATGCAAACTCCATGCGCGCACAAACCTGAGGTGGGGGAAAAATAAATACAGAGAAACGTCTAGAAATCGAGCTATCGTTAATAGAATTAGCCATCCAGGAACATCTGTTGTCCAATGGCGATAACTGGTGTATTTGTTTCAATCTTACACCCGCGGTAGGAACTCCGATTTAGTGAAATCAGCCGCGTAACCAGCACGTCTTTGGACTGTCCGAGAAAGGAAACCCACCAAGATAATGTAACACGTGCACAAACCCGAGGCGGGAATCGAACCTGGACCCTGGAGCCAGGTGCCACCAAGACGTATCGATTTATGTACATGCCTTACATTTTTATTTCAAAATATATTTTTTAAAGACTCGTTCACGCTTTTTTGACTGTGTGTCAACCTTTACGCCATGCAAAACCTTCTCCAATCAACAGTAACGACTTATTACCTCACACAAGCATCAGAGACTGATTGATTAGTTAGTTGGTTGATTGATTACAAAACTTACCCACTCACCTGACCCACAGGTCTAGGTTCAAAAGCTGCTACAGTGTTTCACCGCGTCCTCGCGCACTACACAGGCTGAGGCAGGCCTGCACGCGCACTACATCGCTTCCATCCTATCCAGTACGCTAGTACGTTTAGGCTATTAAAGCGTCCAACGGTTGTACTTCAAGACGTTTAAGCACACATGTCTCCATACGAACATTACGGTGTAAATTAAAATACATTCGTGATAATGTTCCAAAAAAAAAAAAAAGACACTTTAATGCGTTTAAAGCTGACAGGAGAAAGAAAGTACGCCGATGTGAGCTAAGCTAGCTAGCGGAGTGTTCTGGTATGAGCTAGCTTTCAGTGTCAATAAAGCGTAAACAGTGCACTTAAACAGCAGCAAAACGCCAAATACGTGGAATATACCTCAATCAGAATGATTTAGTGACGTCTTACGGGTGTAACAATATGTTTAAGGGAGATTAGAACCAATAAACCGGGCACTTTCCTTCCCCTTTTTGGACATTTAAGTTACTTTAGTTTAGCTTTAGCGTTAGCATTAGTTACCTGGCCCGTCTGAGGCAGGTGCTGTCATCTTCGGCCTCTTCGCATTCGGAGGTCCGGGATCAAGCATATTATCAGCCATGGTTTATTATTTTTTTTCTTTTTGTAGAAACGAATGACGAAGGGAATCCTTACGAGGTGGGAATTTCGAGCAAAAAAAAACACGCGCGTTCCGGGATTTTCACTTTGTTTATACGTTCGAGTTGCTAATTAGCTAAGCTAAGCTAACAGCGAGGAGGAGGAATTCTGAAAAAAGTACCAACAGCGCCACCGCCATTTACCCCATGATAATCCAACACCCAACACCCACATTATCGTCGTTCAATTAGCCCCGAGAGAGGGGTTTTAAAAACAGAGAGATAATTTCTTTAAAAAAAAAAAAAAAAAATCAGACTTCGATATGAGGGAGAAATTTCCAGAAGGTTCCCGGGCGCTGCGCGTGCTCGCCTCGGCGATGTTCTTTAAATGTGCATCCTCATCAAAACCTTCTCTCTCGCTCTTCTGACGTCAAAAAAAAATCGTGCAAGAAACACATCTGAGACGCGGCTTTAAAAAACGCGTCAAATCGCCGATCGTTTCTCCTGCATGCGTCCCGTCGATGCTGTGCGCCGTCCCGACGGCTCTCCCTCTCTCTCTCTCGCCCTCTCTCTCTCTCTCTCCCTCTCTCGGTTTTAACGAAAGGGGGAAATCAGAGGGTAATAACGCGAGGAGGTGGTGGAAGGGGAGGGGGGGTTGTTCGTGGCCGACGAAATGCCGCTGAATTCCGGGGGATTAATAAAATTTTCGCCCAAAAATCGGCGTCGTCGCGGTTCACCGGCGGCGTCTCGGCTCGAAAGCGGTCGTCGAGCGTCGGCTCGGACGCGCCGTTCCGCGGTTAAAAACCAGCGCCGTCGCGAAATCCTGATTTCCAAGCCGCGACAAGATGGCGGCTGTTGATTCCTTCGATACAAAAAAAAAAAGTTTTTTTTTCTTTTTCCAGCTAGAGGGGGAGGGGCTTCGAACGTGTCTGTACGCGCTGACGTAATCACACCAGCGTCACACAAGCGCGGATATGCGCATGCGCCGTTCATCCGGTAGGGGGCGACAAAGTAACACGAATAGTCACGTTCAGTTCAGCCTTTATTCGTCACATACTGTATACAGTACATTACATTACTGCATAGTGGAATGCTTTATTCTTCGCATATCCCAGCTCCTTTTTGTGTTTTGTTTTTAGGCGGGTCAGAGCGCAGGGTCAGCCATTATGCGGACAGGGTTAAGGGCCGTGCTCAACATGGCAGAGTTGGGTCTTGAACCGCTGACCGTCCGACGGGCCTTAACGAACTGCCCCTTCAGGACGTATTTGACCAAACCTCACTCACTCACGCGTCATCTATACCGCTTTATCCTGTATTCAGGGTCACAGGAGGCCTGGAGCCTATCCCAGGAGACTTAGGGCGGGGTACACCCTGGACAGGATGCTAATCCATCGCAGGGCACACACACACACACACACACTCATTCACACACTACAGCCAATTTGGGAACACCAATTAACCTAACCTACATGCCTTTGGACTGTGGGAGGAAACCGGATTACCCGGAGGAAACCCACCAAGCCCGGGGAGAACATGCACACAGAGACAGGAATCGAACCTGTTAACATTTAAATGTAACATTTAGGCATTTGGCAGACACTTTTATCCAGATTGCACTTACAAAAAATTTACATAATTGTATAGATCTTTACACTGGGTTACTACATTATTAACTATATAACATACCATCAGGTACAAGTTAAGTTCTGTCTTTATTCGTCACTTTTCTTTTTGTTAGTAGGCTGGGCTCAAAGTGCAGGGGCAGACATTATACTGTGCCCCTGGAGCAGACAGGATTAAGGGCCCAAAAGCAGCAACCTGGTGGAGCTGTGTCTCGAACCGCCGACTTTCCAATCAGGAAATCAGAGCCTTAACACAGAACTCTTCACCAAACCTAAAACACCCCTTCAGAAACATACATGAATACATTTATATGGACAAAGGTATTGGACCAAACCTGTTTACATTTAGGCATTTGGCAGATGTTCTTATCCAGAGCTGGTTACTAGGTTACTGACTAACTACACTTGTCCCCCCCCCCCCCCCCCCCCCCAAATATCTAAAAAATGGATAGATCTTTAGTCGTCGCTTAAAAATTGCCAATGACTCGGCTGTACGGACATCTATATAATACATTAATAATTTAATTTAGGGAAAAAAATGTTCCAATCAGGCCCCTTATCCAGCCGTAATGCTTTTCAGCATACCAAGACATCTTGGACGACACTTCCAACTTTGTGACAACAGTTTAGTGAAGGCCCTTTTCTATTCCAACATGACTCCCCCCAGTACACAAACCAAGGACTATAAAGACATGGTTTGATGAGTTCTGTGTGGAAGAACTTGACCGGCCCGAACACAGAACCCTGACCTCAACCTTCTTGAGCACCTTCGGGATGAACTGGAACGAAGATTGCAAGCCAGACCTTCTCGTCCAACATCTGTGTCTGACCTCATAAATGCTCTACAGGACGAATGGAACAAAGTCCCACAGAAACACTCCAACATCTTGTGTCCAGCCTTGTAAGAATGAAGAGTGGACGCTGTTATGGGGGACAGAGTCCATACTGAAGTATATGTGTTTGGATACAATGTCGTTGCAGGTTTGGCCAAATACTTTTGTCCATATAGTTTCTAAGAAGTATAGTATAAGTTTTTTATGACGAAATTAATGCAGAGAGTTTTTTGGCTGAAGTCAAAAACAGGCGCATCTTTAAGCGGAATTAGAAGCTTCAGATTTTTAATCTATCAGAGAGGCGCAAAGCGACATCACTAAGCCACAGAGCCTCCAGTAGAAGCCACAGAGCACGGTCATGATCTGGGCTGCATCTTCGTGTCACTCTATGTGTAGCTGAGTCAATGCTCGTAAAGGCACAAGTGTTAAAACCATACAAGTGGTTATAAATCCTACTTACTGTACTTGCTCAAAAATATAACACATTTTAGTGTGCATGTTTTATCACAATTCTGCGGGAGTTTTTTGAATTCCTGTCAGTCTGTGCATACTATTTATTATAATACATACATGGCTATAGATTATCCCTGATGCATTTTATTTATTCGTTTTTAATACATTTATTTACTTATGTATGTGATGAACAAACTATGATTGATTTCTAAGGCGGCTCACAAACGCTTTGATCACAGCGCGGCGATGTGCAACAAAAATCTGTCGACCTTGTTTTTTGTTTTTTTTTAATTGAGAAAGGAATTCTCATGCCTTATTTATTTATTTTTAATGAACTTTTCTTGATATAAAAAGGAAATCCACAAGATGATCATTACAGGAAGGTCTCATGACTTTAAATGAAATTAATTTAAAAGTCTCAATGTTGATATTTGAATTTGTAACTTTTAGTAATTGTGATTTTTTTTTAATTCACTGAAACTGTTCAGATATATTGCATGGATTAAAGTGTTTTTTTATAAAAATAATAATAATAATAAATGTAGTGATTTTAATACTAGATTTATTTTTTTATGTGCCAAACTAAGCTTCAGATTTCTAAAAATGAAATTTCTTCACAACTTGACATTACCTGCTGAGAAAGAAACTGCATTTCTTTTTTTTCTTTTTTTTTTAGGCAACAAAATACTTAATTTCTGCACCCCATTATTAGAAACTTGAATGATTCTCCTTCTAGCTCGAACCCCCTTAAAAAAAAAATCACAACCACACACCAACACACCAGTGACAATAGTTTTTTTTTTTTCTTCTTCTTTTTTTCTGCTCTCCAAATCTGGCACATGCACATTACTTTCAATCTTTAAATTTTTTCCAAAAAAAACAAACAAAAACAAACAAATACATATGAATATGTACATACAAAGTGAATTGTGCAAATGTATACAGATTATGCTCATGTATGGATTAAATGTATAATGTGCACAGAAAAAAATAATAATTATAATAATTCAAACATGTGACATATACTACACACACACTCAAAAAAAAAAAAAAAACCCATCAAAGGCAAAATAAATTTGTCAGATCTCTTTGGTTCACATAAAAACATCCTCCCATATGGCAAATATATATAATACTCATTAAAAAGTTAGATTTGATGGCACATTTAAAAAAATAAAAAAAATGTTTTTCAACTTTGGTACCACACCAAAACCTAATCCATTTTAAGATAAATAATCAGCTTCCGGCATAAAGGCACGACTTTATTCACCCTATCAGGATTTCAAAATCTCTATTAAAAAAAAATTATAATAATAAAAAAAATGCTCATTTTGAATCATCAACTTTATTATTGAAATATCTTTTAACTTGGTTCGCTAGCTGGTTATCCTAGCTAGCTTGCTAGCTTATTCTTCTCTTATCACAGATATGTCTTTACACCTAGGCTGTGTCCCAATACTGTTTCGGTCATCCCGCCCCGGACAAAACACTGTTCTAGGTATCACAGGAGGAAGAAGAGTGGAGCGCATGACACGGACTGAAATGTTAGAAAGGACAATGAATTGACTTTATTAAGGCTATTTATGTTGTTAGACTCGAATCAAGCTTAGATTCTATTCGATTCTTCGTTTGTTACCGGTTTTGAAGAATTACAAATGACTTAAAGTATCTAATGAACATTGAAATGCTGTGCGTACATTGTGTCATGTCTCATACAAAGTGACTTTCTTTTTTTTTTTTTTTTAACTAATGATCTTCTGCTCCACACTCCAGTCACATAAACTCGAAAGAAGAGGTGATACTCTTGCAAAATGTGAGTACTTGCAAAACATGGAAGCAGTTTGTATTTTCTGATAAATAAATTTTATATACATATACAGTGTCAGCCAAAAAAAAAAAAAATGAACACTTCAGGAAAAAGAAAAACATGTATAATTACTTAAAATACTAAATGTATTGCTCACTGTTATATATGACAATATTATAGTAATATAATATACATTATACTATTTTTCTCTTCCTGAAGTTTGTATAATTTTTTTAGCTGACTCTGTATATATATAAATTTTAAAGTCAATTCACTTTGACTTGCGTATTTGGTTTTATAAGCCACATACGCAATCTCATCACCTCGAAACACGCAATTTGCCGTTTCTCCACACCAGCATCGATCTTCCGATTCAGGGTGTGGCCTTAAGGTTGACGCTGGAATCATGTGCGTGTTAGTTTGCCCTTACATGAAAGATCTTGAGTGGATTCCTGAAGGGGTTAAATACCAAGGGTGAAGATCAACGACGGACCGGTATTGGAACACAGCCTGGAGTTTATTCCCTTTAGTCTCAAGTGCTCAAGGGTTCAGGTGAGCTGGAGTGAAGACGGTGCACTAAACGTCCCATCTGTCCCCTTGCTCGCCACTCGATATCTTACAAACATATATTTCCATACCTAAAAATAAAAAATAAAACCCCTAACACACACAGCTAGCCATGAGTGAGTAATTAATTGTAAATACTGTCAGCTTGCATTGTTTTTTTTTCCCCTTTTTTTATTCATTAATTTTTTTTTAAACATTTCCTTTGCAGATGGTGTGATACACTTTAGTGACTTTAGTGTGGCGTGATCGAAAAGCAGTGCACCATACATTAAAATAAATTTAAAGAAAGAAAGAAAACCCTTATCCATCCCATTATTTTCATGTCAAAATACACAGTGTTGATCTTTTTTTTTTTTTTTTTCCCACGAGTTTGAAATGCACAATAACAACAAAAAAAAAAGGTTACAGGAGCCAGTTTTCATTTTTTTTTTTTTTTTTTTATATTCATGAGGGGGGGGGAGTGCTGGGGGTGGGGGAGAGAAAAAAGGCACTGGAGAAGAAAAGATGGGGAAAGTAAGCAGCAAATGCATAGAGCTTATCGTTATAATGCAGTGCTCGTCATCAGAAGGTTGTGGGTTCGACTACCGGAGCGTAACATCACTGTTTCGTCGACGCGGATCTGCTGCTGGACCGAGGAACGCGTGAAGTTTAAATATAAGAGATAAGAGCCGGCGATCCGAGAGAAGGACCGAGATCGATATAGATTTTCAACGTGTAGTTAAAAAATAAAACATTTGAAAATAAAATGATACACATGAGGATTTCTGTAAGGAGGTGTTTATGGAAGGAGTCTCCAGTGTCAGCAGCTTGTGTTTGCAGTCCCACAAGAACGTGTTGGAGTGACTGTTTACAGCTGCCGTGAGAACAGGATCTAAAGTGTTTCATGGTCGTTCTACAACATTAAAAGTAAACTGATGTGTTTTGTTTCATAGTTCAAATTAGTGCAATGCAGCAGGTGTCAAAATCGTTCATATTTTATCATGAATAAGCTTCAAAATCCCTGATTTTTTTAATTTTTTAATTTATTTTTTTTTCTTTTTCAAGTGGCGGTTAGTAATAAGGTTAACCCAGTTGTCATGGCAACCAAGCTCTGACGCTCCTGTTTCCAGACCGGCAGATTTTTTTTTTTTAGCGTGATGGCAGAGAACCTTTTTGAGGTTTAAAAGTGCCAAACTGTCGGGCATTTCATCCTTGAAAGCAAGTATTTTAACCTTCAACTGTTTAAGCTTAGACTGGATTCTTCGTCGCTTGTAAGGCGTTGCGGTACCGACAAAGGTAACGACGCGGATATGTGACTCCCTCGGCTCTTAATCTGCTACATGATTGAACGATAATGCCGTATAAAAAAAAAAGAGAAAGAAAGAAAGAAAAAAATGAAGGGGGGAATTTTGAACTGGGCAGAAAGGCTACTACGGAGAGAAGGCGGTTGAACAGGATGCGTTTCAAACAATTCAACTGCACAGTGAGCAACAGGAAAGGAAACAAAACAAAAATATATATATAAACAGGGGGAAAAAGGCATTCTACTCCATAAAAAAAAGGACTAATTTAATAATACAGCATGAATGGAGATTCACAGAGGTACAGCAGAAAGGGTCTGATCAAAGCCACGGGAGAGAGAGAGAGAGAGAGAGAGAGAGAGAGAGAGAGAGAGAGAGAGAGCGCGTGCAGACGCGGAGCGCTACTGGCACGATCCGAGATATCAATCCCACTCAAATCAGGACATCTCCTATGTCCAGCATAAATATATATCCAAGTGTTCTGTCATCATCTGAAATGTTTCAGAGAAGGCAAAAAAAAATTTTTTTTCTTCAAAAGAACGAACGAAACAATTAACAGAAAACTGTTCTTAGAAAAAAGACAAATCATTCACAGTAATAACTGAGCTAAAGGCTTCTCTGTTGGAAAAACAAAACAAAAACGATCCCTTGTGATTCCTTTACTAGATCATTTTGTGTTGAAATGTTATGAATTCAAGGTTTTCACTGGATCGCTGCACAGCGTAAGGCGATGATGAGAAGTTGCTGAAATGATGCTCTAGTGAAATATCGAAACTATGACGAAACTCCTCCCTCTGTGTAAATGCAAACGCAAGTATACGCAAGTAGGCTCAAAGATTTAACGATGAAAAC
This sequence comes from Clarias fuscus, assembly GCA_030347435.1. NCBI lineage: Eukaryota > Metazoa > Chordata > Actinopteri > Siluriformes > Clariidae > Clarias > Clarias fuscus. Next base: position 5,022,236 of record CM059228.1, read on the forward strand.
AAGCCTCAAATATGAGCTGAAAACTAACAAATTCGTTCGTGAATCGTTTCGAGCGTACACGCGGTAAATGCGGTGCTGACCAAAATTTTATTAAGTAGAAAACGAAAGTGTAAATTTAATCTGAACCTTCGATCGACTGGCTTCAAAACAATATATTCAATAAGGATTTTTTTTTCCTTTTTTTTAGGCAGCACATTAAAATTGCTTATTCGTTTCAATCATATACCAAAAAAGTCTGAGAAATAACGTAAGACATTAGCGATTCAATTAGGACAAAACTAATGGCGCCCTAGAAAAACAGAGGAAGCGTTAGTGTGTGTCTGTGGGAGCCAGAGCACCGCAGAGGCTGAGCTGCATTACTGGAAGATGTAGCGCATGCCTTGTTCAAGGAGTCACGCTTCTCCGGGCTTTTTTTTTTTTAAGTAAAAATAAGTTGCATTTTAAGGAGAACTGTGGGCGTGGCTACATGTTAATCTTCTGTAATTTTGTTCGGTTTGGCTTATAAAGATATTTACACACATAACTCTACTCTACGCAAAGAGGCCCAGTGCTTTTCTTATCGTCGTTTATGGCCAATTTAGTTACAGGGTGCGATTATAATCGCACCCTCATTATTCAAAAATGGCAATCTCATCATATCAAAGTGAAACACTTTGAATAACATTATACATTCGAGTTTTTCAATTTATACTACTTTACTATTTAAACTGGTGTAGCAGTAAAGCCTGGCTTTTACCAAAATTGCTTAATGTACTCACTTTCTTAATAAATTTCAAAAACTTTTAACTTTAAAAAAAAAAAAAAAAAATAGTGGACTGAACTTATGCTCCAACTGAGGTACTTTTTTTTTTTTGTAGTGAAAAAACAAAAAAATACAAATCGGTAATATTATTGCAACCTGTTTGTAAAGCAGACAAATGAAAAAAAAAATTATATCAGCACATGCCTATTGGAAAGTGTCCCCGGCTGCACTTCAGGTATTTTGTTGCATTGTGCGTTACTTGGATCCCCCTTGCTAGCGGTTCTATTACGACGCTAGCGCAGGTTTTGCGAACAGAGGTGTAGCCCAAACACTCCATCCAGCACCACCTCTACGATTAGACAGCAGACAGTAACACCTTGATTTTTTTCGTGTGCATTTTGAAAAACTTGGACAGCTTTGCTTAGACTTGCTCTTAACAAAAAAAAAAATGTATAAAAATGAAAAATTTAAACTCCTTATAACTTTTTGTGAAAGAGGTGATTGCCCAAAAGCGATGATCTGAACCTAATAAAATTAAATTCCCCTGATCTAGAATTCAACACTTCTGCTTACTTCTAGCCACTGGCACTTTTTGTTTTTCCATCCTTAAGGTCACATGTCAAAATTCTGAAATTAAGAAATAAGTAGAGCAAAAAAATAACTGCAATATATTAACAAAACTGGTAAAACTGAAAAACCACAATTGTCCGTTGTCAGTCTTTATAAAAAAAATAAAATAAAATAAAAAAACCCTGGCATGCTAGCATTGTTCCATTATCTCTGATTTGTTCGTGTAGTTATCTGATCGTGTGCGAGTATTCGTCTTTACTGAAAGGCACTTTAACGAACATAAAAAGCACACCACTGAAATAATGAGAACCTCGGAAACGTAAAAACCCGCCGTTCAATTTTTTTCCCCGTCTATCATTTTGTGCCAGACTGTGATCCACACAGAAAACCTCCCCCTAAATAACCTTCTTTACTTTAAATGTTAGAGTTCTTTAAGCAGGAGACCAAAAAAAAAATAAAACACCAAAAAAAAAAAAAACTGACTGGCCTCCTACATCTACTGTTGATTATTAAGGCACCTCAGGAGGTGAACCTCAGTGAAATATATACCCTTATGCCCCAGAAAAGAAAGTAGTGAGGCAAAGGGACAGTAAAGATCAGCAGCTTCGGAGGCAAATTAAAGCCTTTCTCCTACTCGGAGCCTTGAGCGTTCGTTTGCCTCTTCTTCCTCCTCCTCCTCGTCGTTCTCTTCCGCAGCTCGTAAAGGTGTCTCTGGTCTGGCTAGAGGAGCGCTAATCTGTGCTATTGAAGGTGGTTGTGAGCCACCAAATGTTGGTGCTTGAACAGAACTCTCTGTAGACTTGCCTATGAGCGGAGGGTCTCTGAAAGTGTCTTTGTGCCATTCTTCTGACAGATTAGACGGGCCTAGGCTAGGTCCCTGTGGCACCCCGCAGTTGTTTTGATGGGTACTGGGGGAAGAAGAGGAACAGCTGTGATTCCCCGAAGACAATGATGCGGGGGTTGAATTGGGCGCCATGGCGAGTGCCTTATTGGGCAGCTTGTTGATGTTCTCTTCCTTGCCCAGAGGCTCAGAAGGTGGTTTGGACACACTCTCGTTAAGTTTGGGGTACAGATAGGTCCTCATCTGCCCCTTCCCTTTGACGTTAACTGTGCCGCGGTAATCGAAGGCATAGTACATCGCGCTAAGCACAGCGTGGCTCTCCTCACTCACCTGAATGCGGCACTCAACACCGGTACTGTCCATCCGGCTGGCGATGTTCACGGTGTCGCCCCAGATGTCGTACAGCAGCTTGGTGGTTCCGATGACGCCGGCGGTCAGCGGTCCGTGATTAAAGCCGATACGCAGCTTGAACTGGAAGCCGAGCATGTTCTTGTTGAAATCGTCCACTACGCGCATCATCTCCAGCGCAAATTCAAAAAGGGCACGCAGGTGGGCGTGTGGATGCGTCTGATCACGGCACTGCCGTCCATTCAGCCCCGACGCCGCCATGTACGTGGCGCCGATGGTCTTGATCTTCTCCACGCTGGAGAACGCCTGCTCGCGCAGCATTTCATCGAAGTCTCCGATGAGCTCATTCAGTACGCGGTAACATTCTTTCCCGCCCTCGAAGCTCTCCTCGTAGAACTCGCTGAAGTTCACAATGCTGGCGAAGATCACACCGACGTTGTCGTGGTCCTTGGAGTAGCTCTGGGTCACTTTCAACTGTTCAGCAACGTGAATGGGGATGATGTTGCGCAGCAGCCAGTCGGCTTGGTTCCGCATGGTCTGGATCTTGATGCGGTGCTTGTCGGCCTCGACGTTGCCGTGATAGTGCAGACGGTAGCTGACCTCGAACTCACGATTGAGGAACCACACAAGGAGAAGCAGCAGGAAGAATGACAAGATGGCCTCGGGAATCAGGATGTCGAGAGCAGTGTTGTTCAATTTACTTGTGTCAACACTGTTGTTAGTCAAGTTTCTGTAACAGTAAAGAGAAAAGAGACACAATGACTAAAATACAGTTTGTATGAAAGTTAGGGTTTAATGAACGGTGTAAAAAAAAATTAAATTTAATTAAATTTAAAAAATGATTCACTGACATGACAGGGCTACTTTGACCAGAAACAGTGATCTCGACTTACGAACAAGTTCCATTCTGGGAGCACGTTCCTAAGTCTGATTTGTTCTCGAGACCAACAACGTGAGTCTCATATTCCATGAATACACATAAAAACAAACACAATCACGATTCCTTAAGTCATTGCTGGATCAACAGGCTATTGGGCTATTGAATCATGTTTACTACATAATTGTTTTTTTGTTTACCACATAATTCCATACATGTTCTTTCATAGTTTCATAATTATTTGATCCCCTCAGATTTTGTAAGTTTGCCCACTTACAATGAAATTGGTTATTAATTATTTATTTAAAATAATTAATAATTTTTACACCAAAGGTTTATTTTAGGATAGTGACAGAAGAGCAACCAAAAATCCTGAAAATGTGATAAATTGAGTTGCATTTCAGTGAGTAAAAACAGGATTTTATCCACAACCAACCAACGATAATTTGAGCTCCCAATGGATGGAGCCATGTATTGCAAAATTTTTGAGAACCTCCTGAAGGTGGGTCGTGAATGGGTCTTAGTGCATGACAATGAGCCAAAACAAACCACCAAGGCAACAAAATGAGTGCCTCAAGAAGCAGCACATTAAGGTCAGGGGATCAAATAATACTGGCCTAGCCAGCCTCCAGATCATAATTCTATAGAAAATTTATGGAGGAAGCTGAAAACGGGCAAGAAACCTTAAGGATTTAGAGAAGATCTGTAAAGAAGAGTGGATCAAAATCCCTCCTGAGATGTGTGCAAACACTTTTTTTTTTTACTAATTGAAATGCACATCAATTTATATATTCTGTCTCCATCCTTAACAATAAACCTATAATAAAAATCATAGACCCTTGATTTCTTTGTAAGAAATATACACACATACACACCTCAGATCAACATTCACACGTGTATTTACATAATGCTGGCAATTTGGGAACGCCAATTAATCTGCATGTCTTTGGACTGTGGGAGGAAACCGGAATACCCGGAGGAGACCCACCAAGCATGGAGAGAACATGCATGTGCACAGACCCAGTGGAAAACGAACCCGGACCCTGGAGGTGCAAGACAAACCACCATGCTGCCATATACAATATAAAAAAAATGTTTCTCCCCCACACACATACACAGCAATCACACCAAATCAGCCTAAAAAAATAAAATAAAACAAAAAAAAACACACTTACCCGGTCAGTGGAAACCCGGTGCTGGTTCTGGAAAACAAAAACAAAAAAAACCTTCAGTAGCTGGAGGAATAGCATACTCCTATTTTATCAGAACACAGCCTTGAAACAATTTTATATTTTCACAATGCCTTTGAATACCTCTACACAATAACCTTGTGACACCACTTAAAAATATTAATCGAATGGCAAGTTAAGCATGGCACTGGTTTAGAACTGAGCTAAATTATACCAGTTGCAGAAACTGTCCTTAAAAAAAAAAAAAAAAAGCCTCAAAGGGCTGTTTTGCCTGACCTTGGCCTGGTGGGGTCACTGTAGAGTAAAGCGAGCAGAGACACTCCAGCGACTGTGGCTAGGACCGAGCGCATCCAGAAACTCAGCTGGCAGAAATTGCAGTACTGTATAATGGCGATGATGATAGCACTGCACAGGAACATCGTCACCTGGCACAACAAGAAAAATATATACAAATGTAAATACTCAAATGATGCATCAAGGGCAAGAGGTAAGTGCCACATGCATAACTACTTCAGATTTACTGTACTGTGTTGATTTTACGTTTCATCAAAAATGTGATTATTTTTAATCACTCTTTAACAGCCAGCTCCATACATAATCAGCTGGACTTCGATCTTTAGCTATAAAATCCATACACAATGTCCTGGGTGTCTTTTGAAATAGACACTTTATAGAGCAATATCAGTCGGTGTTACACTGAGGTCAGGTGTATGTGTTACCTGGGAAAAAAAAGAAAAGTGTGTGTAAATGGTGTAAAACAATTTTTTTTTAAATAAGCTGACAACTGAAACAACTGTTTGCTCTGTCAGGAGATTTATAGTTCATCTGACAGTTACAAAGTACTAAGAAACTGTTCAAAAATGCTAACAAATGTCTACATCCATGAACAGTTTAATGATATGCCTACGTCAACTCTTAGAAATAACGGTCTCTGTAATTCTGTTATTATTGAAATATATTATGTATTAAATATATAATAATGTATTTAGTTTGTATCTAAACAACTACTAATTAAAACTCCATGTTGTCTTTTTCTCTCACCTGAATGGGCAGATGGAGGCTGCAGGCCAAGTGTGAGAAAACTGAGATGGCAGGAAGTGACACGAGCACGGCGCCGACAACATGACGGGGCACCCAGCCTGACACCAGCTTCAGAAGTGACTGAGTGCAGCTGAACACCCTGTCCAGGTAGAAGGTCATACTGTGGAGATGAAAGTTAGGGTTTAATGAACGGTGTAAAAAAAAATAAAAAATAAAATAAAATAAAAAAAATGATTCACTGACATGACAGGGCTACTTTGACCAGAAACAGTGATCTCGACTTACGAACAAGTTCCATTCTGGGAGCACGTTCCTAAGTCCGATTTGTTCTCGAGACCAACAAAGTGAGTCTCATATTCCATGAATATACAGTGGAAAGCATACAAATCCACTTGACTAAATCTGCCCCTTTCAGGTGAAAGGGGCCCCACAGAGAGTTTGTCTCTGTGCCTATAAAGTTTGTCTCTGCCCCACAGAGAGTTTGTCTCTGTGCCTTTAAATCATGAGGGGAATCCCTGACGCCATGTTGTCTCAGAGCTGTTTTCCACTGTATTGGACTCTGAACGGTGTGTTGTTGAGGCTTTTAGGATGTTGGTCAGGAAATTAGGATTATTCTCTGTCAGGACAGCCATTTTCTATTATCGTGCTTCCGGACTGATTCACTGAAACCGGTGAGGTCGACTCATTTCTCCTACCTGAATGGTTTTCCTTGCCACTGTGTTCCTTTTTCTCTCTTCTTTCATGCTTTTTTCTTACAGTTTCAGAGAAGGAGGCGTGACCCTGTGTGACTATCAGTGTTACTGAAAGAGGCGTGGCTTCTGCCTGTCAGTGTTACTGGAGGAGGTGTGGCCTCTATGACTTTAATAATTAGAAAAGGAGGTGTATCGTCTGTGACTATCAGTCAGACTAGAAGATGCATGGCCTCCCTGAAGGAGAGATACACATCACATCTAAGATGTACGTTGCGTCACGGGCGTTTCTTACTGAATGTAACGGGCAGGTAGAGAGACAATGGAGGGGGGGAAAAAACAACAACAAAAAACAAAACAGCAAATAAATAATTAAATCTTCAGCCTGTCAGAATGTCACCTGCGATATGTGAGACGCGAGAAAGATATTTGCAGGCGCACTGAGAATGTGCCTTAGTGAATTGAAACCACTCGCTTGCTGTTCTGTTTGTTCGCTCACCGAATAGACAGGATGAGAGACACGAGCTCGAGTATAGCAGCAGTCACTGCCAGGCCGAACGTGGTGGCAGGAGGCATCTCCATGGTAACCATCGGGTAGAGGAAGCAAGCGAACGTGAGGGCGAGGAAGACGCCGCACGACAAGAGCACGTCCAGCAGAGAGCTAAACACAGGACTGGCAAATGTCTGCACGGGGGTGTGGCTTGTCACCTGAGAAAGAGACAGAGAGGGAGAGAAAGAGGAACTTTACAATATGTCAGATGAGAGATGTGAATGGCTGCCGTTATTAATGAATGCTAAGACCAAAAAAAATTTTTTAATCATTTTGCATTTTGTTCACAACATAGTTTAAATAGCAAGAGTGTTAGATTTGGAGCTGTAATTATCGTTTCATATAGCAATCCATCAGGACACACAACAACAACAAAAAATGTTTGTAAGTATTTTTGCATAAAGTAAGTGATTTGATACGTTCACGGTGGAACGATGATAGTGAATGTGTTTAAGGGTCAGGGTCATGATCAGTTTGGTATGATGAAGGCGAGTTGTTTTGTGACGGCTGATGCGTGACCTCACACGTGGGTGAGAGTCAGGACAGGTCCAGTTAGGACTGATGATGGTTAGATGGTTTGTCATGATGGATATTTGGCCTATACAGTTAACAGGAAGTGATTTGGGACACGTCCGGTTTTGATGGACGAGAAGATGTTTTGTAATGTAAAGATGTTTTTGTATATACTGGTAACAGGATGTGTGTTTTTGAACCATGCTCACAGTGGACTGAGGAATGCACTCTCTCTCTCTCTCTCTCTCTCTCTCTCTCTCTTTCTGTGTGTGTTTATATACCTCCTGCTGGTAGTTTTTACGATAGGCAGACTCCAGGGATTTCTCCAAGAAGTTCAGGCTCAGTTTGTTGATCGGTGGCTTGAAGAAATAATCTTTCATCAAACTGAGTGAGGACGATCAAACATAAAAGAAAGAAAAGAAACAAGTTACAGAAACAATGTTTCAAACAAACTCTTTCTGTCCTGTTCCAGTGTCTCTTTCCTCACCTGTCCTCCTTGATGACTTCCACGAAGTGCACATCGCTCTTCTCTCTGAACCCCTTGCTGCGGAGCGGAATTAATGCAGAGTGATCCATGGCTCCCCCTCCTCCCGTCCCAGCTCCACCTCCTGACACTGACCCCGCCCCCAGGCTCCTGTCCTTCTGCAGCATCTCGCACAGGGAGGCCTGGCTTGCTCGAACTGCCTCCTCGCACAGTGGACTGAGAAGCCCATTGACTGCTTTCGGGAACTGAGGGGGACAGAGCATCTCATTAGTTGCATATCTTGGCCTTAATTACATTTCTTAAATATGAGTAAAATTTATTAGAATTAACTTTTAGAAAATAGAAATGCATAATCTCTTTGCTGTTCAATGCACTTTTCCCATCCGTCAACGAGCTTTCATATTCCCTTATTAAAAATGTTTAAGGCTGAGCTGCGGGTTGCGTCTTCACTTCTTTATCAGGACTTCAGTCCACCCCCCATAGGACTGCTTTCAGGGGACCAAACAGGTGAAAGTCCAATGGAGTGACATCAGGACTTATACCGAGGATGCTTTAACACCTCAAAATGAAGTTGCGTCAACAGTGTGTGCAGAAGAACACGGTCAACAACGTATCACTGTAACAAGCATCGCTGATCGTCGAACCTTTTTCGTAATAATGTTCCCATAAGAATAAGAATCCCAGAAAAGTGTAAGCGTTGATGAATTTCCCAGCTGATGGTTGGCTTTTGAACTTTTTCCTCAGTCTGAGATTGTTGATGTGTCCGTTCTATACTCTGCCATTTACTCTCAGGCTCGTAGTGATGAATCCGTGTCTCATCACCAACATTGATCATCTTTAAGAAACTTTCACCGAATCTTGTTTGCAGACACCCAAACACTTCTCTTTATAGTCTTTCATGAGTCATTTCAGCACCAGGTACACCCTCAGACCACAACAACCAACACGAATCACTTTCGTGCAAATCAAAGGTGGGGCATCCGTTCTTGCTCGCACCGCGGTTACAAAGGTTACATGCGGTGTGAGCAAAAACAGATGCCCCACTTGGGATTTTTGCTCGCACTGCATTTGTAACCGCGGTGCGAGCAAAAAACACAAGTGGGGTGTCCGTTTTCGCTCGCACCGCGGTTATAAATGTTACACGTTCACACCTGGACAGCAGTGACTGGGGCGACAAGAGCCTTGAACAGGAGTTTCGATATAACCCGGAGTGCGGTTCAGTTTTGACTCGGCCTCGTAAATGTTTCAGTTAAATGTTCTATTTATCTTTGCATCTATTGCCCTCATAAAGTAATTATACATCACGTCCATTTCAGCAGCTCTGCACTGCTCAGTGTGCACACACCAGTATCGTTACTATAGCAACCAGTGTAGATAAGTGTGTCTAAATGCCACTACAGAATGTACGACCCTATCAAACTCATCTATCAAAAAAATATATATAAAAACATGATTTAAGAAGTGTGTGTTTTAAAACACGTGTAAGTATCAACACTAAAGGAAGGCTGTCTCAGCTGAAATTCGCTTCACGCCAGTGTGTTTGGCTGAGATTCTGTCAACAGTGGCACGATCTCATTTCCTGCGCATGTCAAAGCACTTGATCTGATTGTTCGGAGATCAGCAGCATCCTATATACACTTCCATTCAAATGTTTTATGAAAAAAAAAAAAAAAGAGAGAAAGAAGTGAAACAGAAATGGAAAATCATCATTGTGTGTCTCCGTCAACCGCTATCCTGTGGATTATCCTGAAGAAGAGCCGCACGGTGACCTCATCATCAACAGAGCAAAAGCCAAACGCACTCAACAAAAGATAGGTCAATATTTACACACACTCGGTATTCAGAGTCGGCTTTACACAGGTGCTCGGGTTGATCTTTTTATTTATTTTATTTATTTATTTTTTGAGGCGCGTTCAGATTACTAGTCGACTAAAATACGCTGTCAGGCAGCAGGGAAAAAGAAAAAAAAAAAAAGTGGCGTGGACAGGAAAGAAAAATTGTTAGTCTGAGAATATATATCTCTCTGAAGGAATAAATCCACGTGACGGGAGAAATCCAGATGGCCGTGGTTTCTTCGTGAGTGACCCCGTCCCCTCGAACGCAATTAGAGAGTTTATCAGAGGTTCGTGATTTGTGCTTTTTGCTATAATGTCGAGGGGTTTCACCTTGCTGATGCTCGCTTTGTATTCGTCTTGGCAGCCATTTTGTGTCGTCTCATCAGCCGGCAAATTCCCAGCAGCCTCCACTACTACGCATGGAGTCTAGAGACAACCAGAGAGAGACAGAGTGCGCATTAGTGGCCTGTAAATGGCTTTGGTGACATGAAGAAATATGTGCATGGTTTTGTGTGTGTGTGTGTGTGTGTGTGTGTGTGTGTGTGTGTGTGTGTGTGTGTGTGTGTGTGTGTGTGCGTGCGTGCGTGCGTGAGAGAGAGAGACCTACCTTAATGCGCTCCGTCATAGCCGAGTGTGTGAGTTCAGAAGTGTGTGTCTGCGGAGAGGGTCTCGGTGTTTCACTAAAGTCTCGTCCCAGACTGTTCTGAGAACAGCCGCATTGTGAGCCCATCTTCTTCCCAGAGATTAGATACGTCTTTAATCCTGTGCGCACACACACACACACACACACACACACACACACACAAAATATAACATGACTTAAAACACAAAATCATACTTTCACTTCATTTTAATTCCTTTTTTTCTTCTTCTTTGTTTAGTCCATGCACTGTGTGTGTGTGTGTGTGTGTGTGTGTGTGTGTGTGTGTGTGTGTGTGTGTGACAAACAGGTGGGGAATCATTAAAAAAATGTAATCATTAGCTTGATGGATATTTCTGTGCAATAAATACATCTTATTCATTCTCTCCTGTTTTTACTTGACCTTTTCATGGAAATTACCAACAAAAGAAAAGAAAAAAAAAATAAATAAAACTAGCGTGTGCACACAAAACCTCTGATATCCTCCCGTCACCGTGCCTGAAAAACTTTCTAGGAAAAAACGAAAAAATTCTCACGTTCTGCTTCATTGGCTTCTCTTCTGTTCTGAGAGACAAAGCTTTTCCTTATCCTAATGTTACTACTGCTGTCTTAACAACCACGTCTCAACCAGAACATTGTATACACAGTCACTCTAAAACACACACACACACACACACACACACACAAAGAGCTCTACCCGTGCTGAGAGCAAAGCGCCACAATGCTAAACCATAAGGCCTCCTGTGCCATCACTCACGCACACACAATCCTAAAGATAAATATCGATATACACACCACAACATGGAATGCACACTGCCCCCCCACGAGGTTATTTATGTCATACACACCCACTGGTGTGTGTGTCTGTCTATTTCCCTCAGGGGCGAGTGACTGACGTGTGTGTGAATCTGCTTGCTACATCATGCTCAACTATAGCTCAGTGACACCATGACTTGATTCAGACTCACACACACACACAGCTCCTGTTAAAGGTTTGATTGCCGCTTAAAAAAAAAAAAAAAAAAGAACGCCACATAAGTGACAAGAGCTTACTAGTGGTAATAAATCAATAATAAATATTTACAAATGAAAGCAGCCGTGACCCGCAGTTACGGTCCTCGTGTTGCTCTGACTGGGTTCAACACAAGTAGCAAAGCTTTACTGAGGATGCACCACTTCCTGTCGCATGACCCCATGACCTCATGCTAGCTTTGTCTTGCTGCTACTTTTCAATTCTCTAGAAAGGATTAAATCCTGGAAAAGCTTCGGGCGCATGACAGGGCGATTTCCGCGAGTGTGTGTGTGTTAATAGAAAGGGCTACCGTCTATCTTTCAGCTCTGCTCTTCTCTCAACTAATCACAGTGTTTCCATTCAGTCTGCCAACTCAGTAAGACGGGGTGGGGGTGTGTGAGTGTATGAGAGAGAGCGTACGAGAGAGAGAGAGAGAACGACAAAAACTTAGACAGAGAGAGAGAGAGAGGACAGAGACCTGAGAGGGACGGTAAGAAAGAGAGAGTGGAAAGAAACAGTCTTAAATACATGTGTGTGTATACGAGAAAGAGAGGGAGAGTCAGTGAGAGAATATAAGAGGAAGGGGTTTCGTTGGATGACAAAATTAAACTCCCAGGAGACTGACACAGTGTGTGCATGTGCAGAGAAAGACATGGAGGGAGAGCTTGAAATAAAGAAAGCCTGTGTGAGTGAGAGAGAGAGAGAGAGAGAGAGAGAGAGAGAGAGAGAGAGAGAGAGAGAGGAAAAGTGCAAAGGAAAGAACAGAACCAGAAAAGGTGCTAATCTGATAAGATGGCAATCAAACACTCAGCACGCGTGTGATTTCTTTGTCATTTTGAAGTCCCTGTCTAATTTCTGTCCTTCTCTCCCTCTCTCTTTCCTCCAGCTTCCTTTCGCTCTGCGCTGTTTGCTCTTCCTGGCTTTTCCCGACAACGCCTCCATATTAGGGCACGGCGATGAGCCGGAGGACGGGCCCTGGGGTCGCCCTTGCGTTTGTTCTCATCTCCTTCCTTCGTCCTGTTCTATCCTACTGCTACCGCTACCGCTTTATCCGGCAGGTGGACGCTGGATTTGCAGTGCATTGTGGGTAGTAACAAAGTAACAACTACAACGCAGCTGCAACCCAGATAATAAAACGCTGTTATAGTGAAACAATCAACGGCGCGTTCGAGTGCGGAGGGTTTAACAGCGCTGCAGTATTATCGTCGAAACCACTTTGCTGTGCGTGTCACTACAAATTCGAGTGCCTAATATAAAGGATTTCCTTGTGTACACACTCACAAACTCCTACACACTGAAAGAGAGGGAGCCAGAGAGCGAGAGGGAATGAGGGAGGGAGGGAGAGCATACACGCGAGAGAGGAGAATTCTGCTTGTGTATTGCGTTATGTATTTTATCAACAGCATGATAACCGTTAGACTGAAGGTCATGGTGGGGGGGGCAATCGGTGGCCAAGAACGTTGAACTGAGACTCACACATGAAGGGGACACATGTCTGAACATTCACTCAGTAAATTTATGATACTGCCTTTTTTTTTTTTTCATTCAAGAGTGCACACACACACGACCAAAACACGATCTTTGCTCGCACGTATCGTCACACTGACTCCAAATTTGAATTGTTAACTAATCGAACTGATCAGTGACTACAATCGTCTGGTTTTCAGTTTAATTTGCCGTGACTGGTGATCGCCCGATCAGCCTCAGATATAATCGAATCTGTCCTGAGCGCAGCAGGGTGCAGAGGCAGAAACACATTTTTATGCACTTACATTATTTTAAAAAATGCATGCGTTAAAAGCCGCCAATCTACTATGAATTGAATTAGTGTCAAACCCACTCACTACGCACGCTTACACCAGTCACAAAACACCGCGTTTGCAAATTAAGCAGAAATCACGTGGGTTTGAAGTCCCGTGTACCTGCCTGCCTGTCTGCTCACAGCATGGGCGCTCGCTTACTGTCAAGCTGAGCTTTAAGACCTAGGATGCATATGAGGCGGTAAAAAAAAATAAAAAAATCATACAGACAGTACACTCTAAACTATTTACACATTCATCCCGCATGAAAGTGAATGATTTTCACTTTCAGCAGTGAATTCTTTTCTAAGCTTGTTTAGAAATAATAACAATGGTGGACGACAGATACATGCTGCTCAGTTACGTAATGTAACATCCTCTCAGTAATATAGCACTTCTGCTTAATTAAATTTTAAGTTAAATGTTAAACTCATGTGTTGGAAGTTAGTTTGCATTGTTTAAATGCTGCCCTTGGTTTTTAAGTTAGAAAACTAATGTTATAACGAACGGGCTACGTTTTTTTTTTACATCTGGATCAGGGTATTTATAAAATGGTCATAATTTTAATCGAATCAGCACAGATGTGTCATGATGATATTTGATCATTAAGTGACTGGTGAGTCCAATCTTTATAATGTACATGGTTTCTCCTGTGTTCTGACTGCATGGGAAAATGCACTTCCTTTTGTTTGGACAAGTTTGGAAAAGGAACGAAACGCAAACTCAAGCAGCCAGAATGAAGGATCCGATCTCCACATTTTGGGGACCTCAAGAAACTTGTTTAATATAAAAGAGTATAAAATGTGATTGTTAACAATGATTAAAGCTCTTCTACAGAAATTATTTCACTCATAAGCCTTGAAATCACTGACTGTCAGCTCCAAACCTTTCCAGTGGAAACATGCAGAATGATTTGTTTAATAACACCTAAAACAAAGTGTAATAAAGTAAACATAAAAACCTGTATTTCTTTGTAGAATGCAACAGGCTTATGAAGCTGTTAACTCTGTTTTCATTTCTTTACACCTGAAGTTACAGCGAAACCTGAACTTGTGCCACATAAGTAAATAAGCCAGAGGGAATCGAGACTGAACAAGTATATATATTAAAAAAAAAAAAAAAAAAAAAGGTTAAACGAGGTGAACTTCACAGTATTCATCACAGTATGAATGGCAGAAAACGAAAGCCGTGCCCTGAGACTCGCACAACAAATCATGCATCAATCACACACACAAAATGCTTTTCTGCGTTATTGCAAGTCTTCAGTATATTTTCAGATTAGCTTTTTTAAATTATTTTATTTAAGTCTTAAGATATATTTAAAAAAATGCTTTTTGGGAGCGTAAACGTATGAAATAGATACAACGCAGACAGAAATAAGTTGAAATGAGCACGACCCCTGACGTTCTGTTGAACATTACTCACTCGTTCTCTATACCCCTTATCTCGTACAGTGTCACAGGAGGACAGAGTGCCAGTCCGTCACCGGGCACAAGCGCACACTCACTCGTTTCTGGGAATGTGAGAACACCAATGAGCCTACTCTGCATCTCTTACTTGAAGGAAACCGACCAAGCACCGGAAGAACATGCAAAATCCATGCACACAGACCTGAAGGCGGGACTCGGACCCTCGACCCTGGAGATGCGAGACCCCAGTGCACTAACGCCCCCGTGCCACCCCCGTCGAATTTTCATTCATTTACTTGACTTTCAACCTGCCGTTTTATGCCAACTCTACTGCGAATAAACAGAGTTCAGTTCCACTTTACAACTCTTCTTTGTAGAACCCCTTACTGTCTGCTTGCGTTTCTTTATTTTTTTGAAAAAATATTACAATCAGCCCCGGTCACGTGAACCCTTCCTCCTTCGTGAAAATCCTACTACATAAATCTCCTCCTAACCGATCAGGACCAATAAATAAATAAAAAGTTAGCTCTGGACTTCTGAACCCAGTGTGTGACAAGGTTTATTACTTATAAAAGGTGTGTGTCTATATGAGTTTGTCAGAAGTCATGTTCCACACCGGCGGACTTCGGTATTTACACAACACATCACACACACACACACACACACACACACACACACACACACACACACACACACACACCTTTATGGTGCTTAATTTAGCCCTGCCCTGGCTCTGTTAGTTATTACTTATGACAAGACAGACCAAAATAGCATAATGGTGTGCACACACACACACACACACACACACCTGACAAACCAGTTGGGTGCAGTATTATATTCTCGGACTAGCCCAACTAACTGCACGTCTTAACTCGTATGTTGAGGTGTATTTTATGTAAGAGAAAACTAAGAAAGCAGCCTCCCTTGTATCTCTATCTCCTGTTTACACTCCCACCTGCCCTTCACCCACACACACAAACAAACTTCTGCCATCAGGAGAATTCCCAAGCAGGTGAAGGAGTTCATGAGCTCCATATCAGTCATGATTATGAACACAGCTAATAAAACAGATATCAATGAAATACAATTTAAAACTGTACCCCTGGCATCACTGCGAGAGTTCAGTATAATCCCTTAACTTTGGCTGAATTTGTTACGATCAGTGTTTTTCCATTCGTTTGAAAAATGAACCCCGATGAACCCTGAGACGCGTAATCCTACCATGGCACATTGCCTGCGCTGACCTCTGAAGAGCTCCTAAATGTTACACCACACACCACGATGAAGGCTAATTATAGCCATGCACAAGCATGCGGGTTTATATAGTACAATCTGATCTGAACATAATTTATGACAAACACGTGGCGCGCTGTGCAGTCGGTCAGTCAGGAGGATGAATCCGGGCGTAGCTTCAGTGTGCTAATTGTTTTTGCAATTAGGCGAGAAAAAAAAAAAAAATCCAAAGACTCTTCCATTTCGTAGTCTGGAAAAGTCTTTCGTCCTTCACTCTCCTTTGACGCGTCATTTCCGTCACAGATGGCCCCGGATGTGATTATTCTGCATGGAGGAGACGCGATTTGCAAATTCGTGGCTTGACGGAGTCTTGAGAGGCTGTCGTCTTCCGTGACTTTCGCCTCCTGCATCTGGGTATGTTTTCTGCTCAAGGACACACTCGCTCTCCCTCTCTCTGTCTTACTCTCTTTCTCTTCCCCTCCCCCCCTTCGCAGAGTTACAGTGAAAATAATCACCCCAGAGTGTTTCTGCAGATAAGCAGCTACCCTTGTCTCAACAAACATTTCGACACATGCACGCACAGACGAGAGACGGCAGCTTCTCAAGACTCCGCCAACAAGATTCCGCAAATTGGCAAATTTAACGCCGTACCCTAAACAGTTCCCTTGACGCCCTGTGAATTTCAGAAACCACAGAGGCAATAATTTGCCATACCCTCTCTCTTATGGCACCTTGGTGCAATTAAAAAACAAAAAATGTAATAAAGTCAGCGAATTTATCAAAATACATTAGAAAAGTAAAAATTAGCAAAGTGAAATCACCAACCGCTACTTCCTGCCGTCCTGGCGGATGCTTTATACATGCACACGGTGGGCACAGGGCTTAATTCGCATGTCACGAGCTCCATGTACATGAGCACATCATATGTACTGTACGTGGCTGTAGGTTTGCGTACGTGCCCGTGAAATTTACATGATGCCAATTATGCAACGAAATGAAAAGAGTTGTGAAGCTGTTATTACCTTGTTAAATTCTGCATCTAAATGCAGGAATATTTCTATCTAAGAAATACAGAAATAGCCACATGTATGAGAATATTAATAAAAAAGCCTTTTCCCCCTCTCACAATGACTGCAAAATGCAGCTTGTGCAAGGCACGATAAATAAAAAGTTTTTAGTTATGTATGGACTAAAAATACAACTTTAATAAAAATGTACTTGCGATGCAGAAAAAGCTGATTTGCCCTGCAACAGCAGGCCTTATTTCACTTCACAAAACAACATCAGTTACAATCACTGTGTCTTTACACTGAAAGGCATATTTCTCCATAATCTAAATGATGACGATTAATGTAATAAAAGGTCACAGTTCATCTTAATTTTCTTAATTTTAAGATCACATTCTTCTTATCGTGTAATGATCTGCTCTGTACAGTCTAATTAAAAACGCCTTCCTGCCCTAATTTAGTGACTGCTCAGTTGTCTCGGCTCCCCTTACAGAACCTCAAAAACGCCTTGGTGCCCCTGCTATTTGCAGTGCCCCTTGGGACATGAAATTCATACCCTGCAGACGGCAGTGAATATGTCAAAAGGTCCAGCATTTAGATTACTGACACTGTAAAGAGTGTGTATTGGATGTTTTCCCTGCTCCCACCTGATTCAACTATTCACCCACCAGCAGTTTGTATGCGTGTGTAAAGATAAAGAGCAGATAAAAAAACAAAAACCATATATGATGGGTTTCTTGGTCCCGGAGTTGAAAACGTGGTCTAATGAACAAAAAGACACTTTTTAATGTTGAAGAGGTCACACATTGTTTCCTGAGATTAACACACTGAAGCCATGTGACACAGAGACCACACCCCCTTCACAGGCCACGCCTTCTTCGGAGACTCGCACTCAGAACATGACCCCTTCCTTGAGACTGACAAACAGACTGGTCTTCTTCAGAGAATGACAAAACCTACAAACCAACCAGTAAAGGCATTTTTACAGCGAGGCCCCGGGATCGTTTACGAGAACACAAGACTCTAAAGTCTGGTTCACTTTGATCAGTGAGAAGACGATCGTTCTGCAGTCTGGAACCGCGCCAATCGTACACGAGAAGGGAAGCAGAATGCTGTTAAGACGCGATGTCCCAAAAATCTTTGTGCGCGAAATTTCGCCCTCTGACCCAGACAGCCATAGCTGATTCAGTAGGAAGGCACGCGAGAGCGTCGCTCTTGACATCTTTTTCCCAAAATATCAATAACATCAGGCTTAGTGTGAAGATGAACTGCCTCGTTCTCTTCTTACCGTGTTTAATGGGGGCTTACAAACCAAGTAGCAAGTGCATACTGCCACCTGCTACATCAGAAAGCGTGAATACCAAACGTACCCGAGTACAGAGAACAAAAAAAAATAATGTGGACGCTGGCCAGCGGGGGAGGGCTGGGGGGAGTGGAGAGCAATCGGTCCTGGGCATGGTACAAATCAATCGTGCCTAATGTGAAAACACCCTGAGACAGATAGAAGCCACACACACCCCTTACTGGGACAAGCATTAATGTTTTTACACCATAACGGCAAGACACGAGTGCTGGATGTGAACTTGACGAAAAAGTGCATTTAAATTTCATTGCTCTTACAGATCATTTCCACCCCAGATGTAAGGTTTATTTATTATTATCTTGATCAGGCTTTAAAATGCTGTTGGCTTCATCATGGCTTCATCTGCAAAATACTAGCAAATGTCTTCGCTCTGCACTGTACACATTCATATAATCGCTCATGCATGCAGCGTGTCTGTGTGTATGTGTGGGTGGTGTGCGCGAGCGGACTCGGCCATGTTGCTGAGACACACTCGGGAGCAGACGAAACATTAGCGCTGCAGCAGAGCCGAGTTACAGTAAAACAGGCGGAAGGAAACGAGCTGATGAGATTAGTTCCCAAAGGCAGACACTGATAATTCACAAGCTTTGCGCGATGCAGAGGGACAGAATTCCAGCAAGCTTGACCGGCGATTCGTATGTGTTCTTCCGACTTTCACAAAACTGACCAGCGAATGTAGGTAAATGTAGCTACAGCTGTGTGAAGAACCTCAATATGACTGACATGTCTGACATGATGTCTGAGGGGAAAAAAGCGCCAAGGACGATTTTAATACTTTCTTGCTTTTCATTTCTGTTTTCACAGATGTACATACAGTAAGTCCTCGACATATGTACGAGTTCCATTGCAAAAGCTCGTTTGTAAGTCCCTTTTGTTCGCAAGTCCAACAAACATTTTCTAGGTACTTGGATACTAACAAAATTGGCTATACACAGTATAAAACTAACATGTTCCATGATCTTTTCCTTGTTCTTTAAAATTGAACGAGCAATGAGCAATGTCTGCAGCCTGTGAAAGAATTATTTGCACTTTTGTCTTCTGTTATTGCTTGGTGCTTCTTAGTTATCGCTTGCTTCCAGACATCTTGGCAAGCACGCATGTGACAATGTACACCGGACATGTGATCCATCTTCCGCGACTGAACATGCGCAAACAAGTTCATATCTTCGAAAGTTCGTAACTTACTGTACTTCTGTTCCTACAGGTGGTCTAATTGATGGATTACACAGAGTGCGCACACAGCTGTGCCTTCAATACATTCACCTGTCAAGTAGTGTCCAAGGAAAATGGCAGAAATAACCTCGCAGCGAAGAGGCAGGTGGTGACATAATCCACCTCAGAACTGGGTTACGAGTAGCCACACTGCGTGTGGGTGTGTTTAGTAGGCATCGCTCACACCCTCCAGATTGAGACAGCCGTGTGAACTGAGCAGGTTGGCAGCATGCTGGAGGCCATTTGTAGGAATGTTCAGTGCCCCACAGACGGACAGACACACACACACACACGCCCAAAGCAATGTACACTTCAGTTCACATCCTGGGTTTTTCCATCAGCTTCTCAGGCTGTAAATATTCTGACGTCTATTCTGACTACTGCTCTGATTTACCGACATCTGAAATAATTACTGGGAGGAAACCGTGTGTAAATGAGTTTTTCCCCCCGTGACATGAATGCCCCCAGGAGCCAAAATGAGTTCTCACAGAGACTCCCGAAACTACAAGAAAACAGGATATACTGTAGATGGCCGTGTCCTGCAACTGCCAGAAACGTTATTCTGTCTCGCACAAGCTTCACACATACATGAACCTTTCCTAAATCCGTGCCTGTGTACTTATTTATATCACATAAACTGTGCCAGTTTCGTACAAGCGAAGGAAATCACAGGAAGGCTAACCTTATCTATGAACCTGGGTTATGATGGATCACGGGTTGATATCTGGACAAGACCTCAACAAGAAAACTCAGATTTCTGCTATGACAGAAATGTGGTGAGACTACAACGAGACTCAAGGAGGGGGAAGAAAAAAAAAAAAAACAGCAAAGAACTGAAGAAGTTCTTGATTTATCCTAGTTTGGCAAGAGGTTACCTTGAATTACAAATGCAGTTGTGAGAGAAACTCGCAATTAATCTACAAATTAAAATCTCTAATCAGAAATCTCAGTACTAATTGTCTGAAAGGAATAAAAGTTATTATAGACTTCAACAGTTCAGCGATAAAAGATGCTACTTGTATACAATCCTAGACTGGTTTTCAGCACCAGTAATGATCAGTTTCCCTAGTTTCCTCTCATGTTGGACTCAAACCTACCATAAGTTCTTTTTTGTGTACCAGCCCTCTTGGTTTTTATAAATAAGAAAACAAAGGTCAGTGTTTTCGATCTTATACACACTTTATGACAATATGCTTTACGACAACGTTTAATGGCATGTTTAGCAACTTAACCAGTTCCTGATAACACCAAATGTTTTGCTTCTTTTCAAACCAGACACACAGAGATGACTTGGCTCTGCCAGGCAGTCTAAATTCTAGCGAACTCGAATTCAAATTTAATTTTACACAAGGAACAGGATGAGTGTGTGAGCTACGACTGCCTGTTGAGCTGTGCACGTGCATGCAAAACCCGGCTGCGGCAGGCCGGAACGTACCACCCTGGGGTGGTTTTTACTACAACAACGTGCCGAATTTCCAAGACTAGTAAGTCAGTGTGGACTGTTTTTTTTAGTCATCACAAATTCTGTACTGTACAAAAGCCTTAATCTTCATATTAAATTTTATGTAGATTCAATGAAAGAAATGGGAACAAATGTTTTACTGCAACAGGCTGGAAAAAAAAAAAAAAACTGGTTGTTTATGTAACAAACTTCAGTAGCAACCTCATTTCTCCTTTCATCTGCTACAACCACTCACCATTCAGCATCACTAGTGTACTAATCACTGACCTTAGCATCGTCATCATTATCTGCACCTGTTTCTCACTGGTTCATGCTTTAAGTTAGATGCGTTTTTAAATGCTTGAAAAGATTCATAGGTCACTGAGTGGTTTAAGAAACTAAAAAAAAAAAAAAAAAAAACATTTAGATGAAGCTGCTGAGGTACTGGTACTGGACTGAAAATGGGAGCACAAATGTCGTTCAGGAAGCCTGGAGAACTATGACTCAAAACTACTACTCTAGAAACAAAATAGAAAGAAACAAGGGGGCTCAGGACTTTATATATGTGTGTAAGGCCTGTATTATAAACCTAGAATTTAAAAATTCATAAATGCATATACTGTTATTATTCCTGCCTATCATATGCAACAAAAACATCTGTCTTTTGTAGGATAACAGGATGGGTTGAAAATGACCAAACATGATCTCAAAGGCAAAGATCGCTTCACCGGTTCCTTGCACTCACTCAACCACGAAGCTTTGGAGTCAATTTCACAAGCTAGAAAAATATGATTCATCTTACAAGCCAACTGCAAAGACAATATGTCATCAGAGTTTTCCCACTTCAATTTATGACATTAGAAATATTTTTTTTCTTTTTTTAAATAAGGGACCGAAATGTAGTTAAGATCGAAGGTAAAAATGTGTACAACAATCAATCAATTGATCGCACAATCAATCAAAGTCATCTTGCTTTAGTTTGAGTCTCTTATGACATTATGGCTGTAACATTCTAGTAGAGAGAACAGCTTCAAGTCCTTCATGCAGGGAGAAGGAGTGGTGAGTCATCACTGAGAGGAAACAGCCGGGCAAAGTACTGATCGACTTATGTTCCACACACACATACACACTAATCTGTCCCTCTCAGGGTGTAATTCTTGTACCATGGATATCATGTCTTCTGTGGCTAAGAACCTACGTGACGTCAAGTTATCTGATTAACACATCCCGAATCACTCCTGGTGTAACCTGAGAGAATGATAAACCAAAAGACACGAGTTTAAAAATTGTGCTTGCTGCAAATCCTTATCACTTAATCCATCGCCCTGGACTGAGTGAGACACACAAGAAAGACAAGATCTATAAAGTTAGTTCTGGATAAAAGAGCAATACAGCTATATACATATAGCTGTAGGTTATCAAAAGACACACACAGATTATTTAAGTCCTTCACTTTGACTTTAAATCAAAACGAAATGTCCCCTACTCTTAATATAGTTGCTGGTGATAGTAAGGAAGCCGTGACACACTGTGCGATGCTATCAGGACTAACAATAGAGCTGTTTACACGCATCATTAACCGTGTTCATTGTCGTCCTGGATTGTCCCAGTTTTAGCCGAAGTCAAATTTAACTCGCCGTGGCTTTCAAAACCAGCCCTGGACTGAGCCGTACTTGAGCAATGTAAACTCCCAGGTGATAGCGAGTCTAGTTTTCCTTCTTATCAGCTGCTATCACAAACAAATATGCTCAGCCTAATCGTAACACACTATGCAAACACAGCGGGCACGGATGCGAGGCGAGCTGCCAACGCTGTCCAGGTTTGTCGTTGCCCAGACAGGGAAAAGGGCAAGCCCTGACAAATGTAGAAGGTGGTGTTCAAACTTATTTTCAATATGTGTTTCATTATGCACAAAAACACTCACTTCACTTACAAGAAAACTTACATGAAAACACAGTTTTCATAGGCAGTACACAAACGCGCATTACCTTTCAGCTGCTCGGTGACGCTCTGGCCGGCACGCTCCATCACTCTGCCGTCCTCTCTCTCATAGCGGTCGTCAAGAAAGCTTGCGGTGACCTCGGACAGGTGAACCTTCCCAGCCACTCCAAGCTGCTCCATGAGGTTAGCCTGGTTAACATCATTGGACCAGACGTCGAATTTGAAGCGCTTCATTCCCAGGATGCCACAGAGCACGGTGCCAGTGTGGACGCCGACACGCATGTCCACCGTCTCCGACGTCTCCTGGCAAAACTGTTCGATAGCCTGGATCATACCGAGTCCCATCTCGACGCAGCAGTACGCATGGTCGTCGCGTGGCTCAGGGCATCCTGCCACGCAGTAATAGCAGTCTCCCAGCGTGCTGATCTTCTCGCAGTGGGTCAGCTCACACAGCCGGTCGAAACGGCCAAACAGGTCATTCAGTAAACCCACCAGGGCAGGCGCTGATTTGTTTGCGCTCATCTTCGTGAAACCTACAATGTCAGCAAATAGGATGCTAACAGGCTCCATGCGCTTCATGTTGAAAGGCCGGAAGATGATCTGGCCGCGTGGGATGGATGTCTTCTTTCTCTTGTTGTTCTTAGGGCTGGAAGACGAGGCGCCGGCGCCAGACCCTGCAGCTGAGCAAGTCCCGGCACTGTAGCGTTTGCCGGAGCTCTCGCTCTCCTCGTCGCCCTGCTTCATCAGTTCATCGGCCACCCGGCTTGGCATGACAGAATGGATCATGCGCTCCTTCAGCGCCTTCTCCACCTCCAGCTCCTTCCCGTGCATAATGGCTTGTCCAACTTTCAAGAAGGTGCTCCGTGCGCGCACCTCCGACATGATGAACAGATGCATTCCAATAGCGTGAGCACACAGGTGGAGAAGTACTTTCCCAGGTGCCAGCCACAGCAACGATGCCTCTTGAACTTTAGACCAGTTTTCCATGTCTTGACCATCCATGTGAGTTAGGTGCAGCCATCCGAGCGTCTCAAAAAGTACAGAGTAAAGGAGGCCCAACAGCACTGAGGCATAAAGGCGCAGGTGGAGCATACTGTAGAGCAGCAGCAGGACTTCCATGCACAGTGAAAACGTCCCCACCGGGGAGATGCATGGATACTCTCGTAGTGTCCGATTGTCTGCTCTCTGCCATGATAAGCGTGCAAAATCAGAAGCCTGCATCTGTGGTGCCAGAGTAATACAAATTGTGATGACAATAAGAAGCAGCGAGGCCTGATTATAGAGCCAGACGTAGGGCCGCGAGAAGGTGAACAAAAGGAGTAGGAGACACAGGATGAGGAAGGTCGCCGCGGGAAGCAAGAAGCTGGTCGGCTCACACCTGGAACCGTTAACTCCAAAGTACACGCCCCAAAGCAGCGTGGCTACACCCAAGTAAAAAAGCACATAGCGGAAGCGCCTCTGCATCTGCGGAAAGCACCGCTCCCTGCACGCCTCTTCCAGCGTAGGGGAGTCAAACTTGGGGTCCCAGCACTGCGCCGCTGATCTCTCGAAGAGCTGCGGGACTGTCCGCTGGCCACGCAAGCTGCTCATCACCGGCCTGCGGATCCCAGACTCGCCCGAGCTGCAGCTCGACGAGATGCTGTACTTGGAAGGCTTGGCGCTTCCTGTTGGACCTTGCTCGCTGACGCTTTCGCCCCAGCTCGAAGGCTCTTGCTCTACAGAAACACGCTTCTGCGAGTGGGCGTCGCTGATGCGGACGTTCACGCCTCCTCCTCCGCTGTCACAGCTAACCTCAGTGTTTTTCACAGGCCGCTGATGAGGATGATGTTGATGCTGTGGGGATGCCATGACAACAAGTGCTCGCTGACAAGCCCGTCACATAATCATGGAAATGGAAGAGAGAAGGCGGTCGAGGGGCGATGGAAAGAAAATACAGGCCCAGAACAGACCAAACCAGTCGTCTTTCTATGCTCGCTCACTTTCTCTCACTCGTGTGTGTGTGTGTGTGTGTGTGATGGACCGTTTCAGACTCTTGAGCAGTCCATTATCCAGGCATGGATGACGTCAGCACTCGGATCCCATCAGGCTTGGTGGCGCTGGGGCACTTTTCCTCTCCTCCAAGCTCGAACGCCGTGAATCCTCTCCGGCCCTCCTCTCACCAAAACACATCGTTCACTCCCACCTGAATATGTCTGAATATTTAATCCATGCCCTTATCACCAGTGTATACAAATATTCACCACGTTTTATCCTCTTTTCTGGGGGGTGCTGTTTGTAAAGTGTGACGGAATTTCACGTTCCACTCTGCGTGTCAAACGCCGTGAAATACGTGTGCTCTCTCATATTTAGCGTTTACACCAGGTTCGGATAGCAAATAAGAATAGATTGCTGCATTTCTGACTGAGGAATTAAAATAAACAAACTTTTGTTTTAGTTATTCAACCAACCTCAATCGCATATTGTGTGGTTTTTTAAACAAGACAGCCGTTTAGAAAGCCGAGTACGAGCTGAAGACCGGGATACTTCTCCTCGTTTGAGCCTGTTTTAGCCATTTTTTTGTCTCCTTCCAGGGGGTTTGAAAGCAAAAGATGGGCCTGTTTCCCACCGAGCAGCCGCGTCCTTTCCTGAACTCCCACTCCGGATATCAGGGCTTAATATTCCTTCAAAAAAGATCGAAAACCCCTTTAATTCGACTTAAAAACACCGACGTGATTATTTAGTGAAGAAAACGATGGTTTAAAACGAAAGGAAACTGGAGAGAAACGGAGAGAAAAACTGAGAGAAATGGGCAAAAATCGACCGTTTTAGCATGGAAGCTAACCGCGGTCTCGCGCACATCTGGCACGCGACAAAAAAAATACCAAAATAACATTGAGAAGCGCGCGAGCCTCTACATGACACGCTGACAAACTTCTCCCTTTCTTTCCTTCCTTCCTTTCTTTTCTTATTTCGTTGACGCTCCTAAATATCCGCCACCTTCTCCGTTGTCCTTTAATAAAAAGCCCGTTTCACAGAGCGAGACGTCAAAGCCATGTCCAATAATGTTTCCACACAAGATGGAAAGTTTTTTTTTTCCCTCCTCCTCAGGGCCCAGTGTAGTTTCACTTCAACGCAGCGTCCAAGAAGAAAGAAAAAAAATCATATACAATCAATATCCTTCTTCATAACCGTGTCCGATCATTTGCAAAAAAAAAAATATATATATATATATATATTTTATGTTTATAAGATAATCCAGGCTCTACTCTGTTCTGGTTTGCAAAACACACTCATTTGCTGCTGCTTGTCTTTTTTTTTTTTTCTCGTGCTCGTGAATGCCAGACAACACAGAGCTGCTACTGCGTCTTCGACAGGGTTGCCAGATCAGATCAGAATTAACTCTCAATCAAGTATATTATCTTATTAAATTAAACTAAAATATAGTACACCCAGTACTAAATAAAATTATGGAAATCTTTTTTTTTTTACATTAAAAAATCCACAGATCATGTAGTAATTTCTTCTTTAGATGTTACATTTTTATACATTAAAAAAAAACACACACACATTGGGAGGGATATGAATCTGGCAACCCCAGGAGGGACTCCTCTTCCGCTAGCTTCCTCCCAGCCCTGGGAGTCTACACCGCGGCGGCGAGGGCATTATTTGGGGAGGGTTTTCTTGTCTTGGTGTCCCTGTGCTCCATCGGGGTCGTTCCTGGTGTCCGCCATTTCTGTCCTTTTTTTTTTTTTTCTTAGTTGGACCAATTGTGTACACTTACTACTAAACATTTACTAACAGGGGAAAAGGGGGATGGAGGGGGGACTGACTGTATCTACTGTACCCAATTTGTGTGTGAGAGAGAAAGAGAGATTTAATATATATTGTGTTTATAAAGTGTATAAATGCAGATTGATGTTATATATATAATGTTGTTAATTTTCAATAATTGCTTTGGCAGCAATGTAATGTTTTTAACATCCATGCCAATAAGGCCCTTCTGATCTGATCTGATCTGACAGAGAGCCGGGTTGCCAGATTGGACTGACTGACTGATCATTTTTCCACATTCTGTCACGTTCCAACCACAAACGTAAATGTATTTCATTTGGGATTTTATGTGACAGACCAGCACAAAGTGACACAATTATGAAGTGGAAGGAAAATGATA
This sequence comes from Clarias fuscus, assembly GCA_030347435.1. Taxonomy (NCBI): domain Eukaryota; kingdom Metazoa; phylum Chordata; class Actinopteri; order Siluriformes; family Clariidae; genus Clarias; species Clarias fuscus. Next base: position 5,049,123 of record CM059228.1, read on the forward strand.
AATCGTTTTCAATATATGTATATATATATATATATATATATATATATTTTTTTTTTTTTTTTACAAATAAATATATTAAAAGTGTGACGTACATTTGTATTCAGCCCCTTTTACTCTGATACCTGTAACCAAAGTCTAGTGGAACCAATTGCTTTCCACGTGGCTCGTCGCTCTGAGGGCTTCACAGAACAGCCGTATTTATCCACAGATTAAATTACACACAGGTGGACTCTATTTACAAATTCATTTTATTATCATTACACCAGTTTTATTTGCCCTTCTCATTCCATCGAAACGCCTTGAGGTGCAATGAACGCTTGTGTTTTTGTCTTTTTCTGTACTACTCTGTTAGTGTGCAAAACACACATACCAACACCAACACCACCACCACACAAGTGATGCACTTAAACCTTAAACATTCTTTAGCAACACAGTTCTCCAAAATAATCTTCATAAATGTATCAGAATCAGGTTCTAAGGATCAAAAAAAATTTTCTTTCAAAAACAGCTCAACTGTTAATCTTTATCCAATGAGTGTGCGCTATTCTGGACAGGGTTACTGTGGATCCATTCCAGAGTCTGGACACAGCAGTCCATTGATGTGTATCACACTTGCACTTTCACATCTCTGCTTAAGGATAGTCAATGCACAGTTTAGTGGCATGCTTTTGAGAGTTCTCAAAGACACCAAAGGTCAAATAGGACTCTTTCAGTACCATCACGAAAGTACATGTGGAATTATACAGTATATACTGTACAGAGTCAGCCAAAAAAATGATTCACACTTCAAGAACAGAAATTTAGTACAATTTATATTATATGAATATAATATTAATAATATTAACCTATATATCAATATACAACGTATAGCAATACATTTGGTATTAAAATATTTAGACACGTTTTTTTTTTTTTACTGAAGGATGCATACATTCTTTTGACTGACTCTGTATACACGTACATACATTATATATATAGTAAAGCCTTGGATTGCGAGTAACCTGGTCTGCGAGCGTTTGGCAAGATGATAAAAATTTTTGAAATAAATTGTAACTTGATAAACGATCGAGGTGTTGAAATATGAGTAGTACATATACATTTTGTCCATACATGTATGTTTTTGATGAACATGATAAAAAAAAATACATTAAAATTCTCCCTCGCTCAATCCAGACATTTAACAAATGAAAAAAATGTGTTAATATTTATTGATCTAAAACAGAAAAAGTTTACTCTGATTTAATGTTTGACAGTAAAGATAAAAAAAGTTTTTTTCTGAAGTGTATGTAAATATAATTTTTTTCAACTGTATAAAGTATATTTTATATATAAAACTTACAGTATATGAAATTCTGTTTGTCCGGTGTTGTTCCTCACCGAATGTTACAGTAGGTATCGTCGTCATTATCTTTTTTGTCACACAGTGAGGTAATTACTGTATATATCTTTATTTGATTGCCAGATTATCATTAGCTGGATGTACGCAGGTGGAGCCGTGGGTAGACCTCTATTAGACATATAAAGTAAGAATAAAAAATTTTCTTACTTTACTTTTTACCCCAATCTGTCCCGATAGCTTTCTGATTCCTAGACATTCTTGGTCCCTTAAAAGGGTAATATGCTAGACCCTAAACCCTTTGAACAAGCCAACACTTCAGCTGCCTTGGCATTTATAAGGGCCCCCAGTCACTCCTTAATTAACACCTTTTAATGGCACCCCTCTTCCTGGTACTTGTGGTCTAAAGTTTAAGAACAAACTAAATAAACAATTATTCTGCACTCTCCATATGATATGATTTTGTTTGTTTTGTTTGGCTCTGCCACGCCATTTCCATTCCAGTCATCACACACGTCGTCATTTTACTGAGAAAATTGACACAATGATAGTAATGATATGATAATGCATGAATTGTTTCTAAAATCATTTTTAAGTGCTGTAACATTACAGTTTAATCTGCTTAGAGATGGGACCAACGATTACAGGTTTAGCTAATGGTTTAATGACTAGTATTCTTGATGGAGTGACATTACACTCCAATATAGTAGGTGGCGGCATAGTTTACATAACCTTAGTAGTTCGCACCCAAGTGGGAAGAAATGGAGAAGAAGTAGTAGTTACTGAGAGGGTTTTTTTTCTTCTTCTAGCACTAGAGTCAGGTGGTCGATGAATGGGAGCCAGACTTGGGGTGCATGACTTTTTAACTTACAAGATGTAGGTGTACAGTCATGTATAAAAGTTAGTGCTCCCTAGTTTAAGTCTATGCTTTTTGTGTTTAAATCCATAATAAAAAATCATCTCATTGTAGCAGGTCTCAGTATTAGACAAACACAACCTCAAACAAACAACAACATATAACTTTTTTTTTCCCACAGTGCCCTTATTTATTTAACAAAAATGAAGCCAAAATGAAAGAAAAAACAATCATGCGGGCAATACTAAGTAACCCTTAGCTTGTAGCAGCTTGTGGATCCACCTTAAACAGAAATAACCTGAAGCGGTCGTTTCCGGTCGTTTTCCTTCGGAATCTTGATCCATTCTTTTTTTTTTTTTTACAACTTTGCTTCAGTTCATTGAGGTTTTTTGGGTATTCTCTTATGCACAGCTCTCTTGAGGGTTCTACAGCATTTCAGTTGGGTTGACGTCTGGACTTTGATTAGACCATTCCAAAACCTTGATCCTTTTCTTTTTCAGCCATTCTGATTTAGATTTACTGATGTGCTTCAGATCATTGTCCTGTTCCACGACCAAAGATTGACCGAGGTTTACCTGTCGGACAGATGGCCTCACATTTGCCTCTAGAATACTCTAGTATACAGAGGAGTTCATGGTGAGCTCAGTGACTCCAAGGTGCCCAGGTCCCGTGACTGCAAAAACAAGCCCTTAAATCCTGTAGGAACAGTAAGGGTTCACTTGGTACTGCCCACACACACACACATATATATATATATATATATATATATATATATATTTTTTTTTTTTTCTTTCTTTCTTTTTTTTTTTTTCTTTTTGGCTTCATTTTTGTTAAATAAATAATGGCACGGTGAAAAGTTATATGTTGTATTTGCTGAAAATTAAGACCTGCTATTATCAGATGATTTTTATGATGTTTTTACACATACAAAAAACTAACTTTTACACATGGCCGTAATTTGCTAAAGATCGTTTCTGATTTAATGTTAAACTGATTTCACAGTGCGAGTGCACTTTAAAGTTAAGTTGCCAGATAGTGCTTTATACCCTAACTTGTGTCATGTTTACATCATAGGGTTGGTGGGTGTCTGGTTTGCAAGCTTTTGTTACTTTGGTCAGCGGAGGGTAGCTGAACAAATCGACAACTCTTAATTAGAATAAAACGCGCAAAGTTAGGTGCACATTGGCAGACCAGTTTGCGAACAAGTTGCATGGACTTCACTTGTAGATAACATTTCCCAAGTCTGAACTCTAGAATTGGTGTATAATAACAAAAGAATCTGTGATTGAAAAAACTTCTTCATTTTATTCTACAATAAACTTCTCTGCCAGTGATCCAGACCCCCTCTGCCCTCCGGACCTGTCTGACTCGTCCTGATGCCTCGCTTCTGGTTGGAGATCTCGTCACATGAGGACACACGTGCGGTCTACTGGGGATGCGTGTGGTGCCTGGGGACGGTTCCACGCTACCATAAAGACGGTTCTGGCTTCGGCAGATGGAGACAGCTGTTCTGTGACTGCAGTCGCTCAATAGTTCAGGACTGAAATTCCTACAAACAGTTTGGTACCTTAGCCTAATAAACTAAATGAACTAAACGAATGAAACTGGACTCCATATTAACTTAAACACGTCTCCTGTTATGCTGAACTTCCAGCCTGCAGATCGGTTCCTGCTATCCATTATCACCCAAATTAGGAAGAGTCCGGTTCCACTCAAGGTCTCTTCCTATTGCCATCTCGGAGAGTTTTTCCTTCAGCACCGTCGCCCTTGGCTTGCTCATCAGGAACAATCCATCTTATCTGATTTTGATTCATACATTTTTTCACGCAAATTTTATGCTAATTTCCATAATTTTCCTTTGCTTCTGTAAGGCTGCTTTGCAACAATGACCCTTGTAAAAAGTGCTACATAAATAAAATAAAATTGAATTGAATTGAAAAAAAAGTAAGTAAGAAAGAAAAAAAAAAGCAAGGAAAGATATTAATAGCAAGACTCTCTATATATTACATTCGTATTAGGAGCTACGACCCCCTAAAGGTCTGATCCTAGAATCGCCCGTCTCCTAGGCTTCAGATAGGACGATGTGAAAAACAAAATGGAAAACATATGGGGTGAGCAGAAGCTCTGAGGGTGATGCGATCTTATCTTCTTCAATTTAAATCAAGTAAACACTCTTGACAAACATGGTGTGCAGAAAAGCATCAAACTTGTTGGTGTTTGAGGTTGGGCTAAGACCAAATAAGAAATGTCGGCTGAGGAACTTGTCCTGCTGTGACATGCAGATGGTAGGGTTGGATCCCTGGGCCAAACATTCCTTGTGTCAATCATTCAGGATAGTCGTGGTGGCGTATTGGTGTGGATAATGTTCTCTTTGTTTTCTTATCTAAAAAAGTTGCCGGAATGTGTAAACATCTCACACTTGCGACAATGTCTCATGGAGACATTTGACTGTTTTTCTTTTTGTGACTGGGGATAAACTTGGGGTTAGTGCAGCATTAATGATAATCTACATTAACAATTATCCCACAGAAAAGTCCTCCCAAAAACAAAGCCTATGCGTATTAAATGTATTTTTTTCCCCTTAAAAATCCTTAAAAAGCATTTGTGGTGCTGCATGGCTCCCCCAAGTGTATACTACACGCTAGAGCACCATTTAAATCTGCTCAATGTTGGAACACTTATAGGTCTGTCACTTGTTCCTTAGTTTAATCCAACAAAGTGTGGTGTAAATGTGCAATCTACACATAATTGTCATGCAGAATGAACAAACACGAAGTAGAACAGGAAAGCTTTAATTAAAAGTTACATTTCACATGCAGTGCTACACACTTCCGTCAAAATGAGTTACTTATGAGGAAATATTCAGGAGGCAAATGTACTGTATATGGTGAAGTTGGAAAACCGAGATGTTCTCCGTAAGGACTAACTGAAAGTTTAATAAACAACAACCCTGATACACTGTGTGAAGGGAAAGTGGAAAATACTGTAGGGTGTAAAACTGAAAAGAAAACACAAGAGTCGTGCTCATAACTTCTTGTGTATAAATAAACCACACATTTCTGTCCAATAAAATCTGATTATAAAGTATTTTTATTTTTTTCACGTTTGATTAGACTGTTTGTGGCTTTGACTGAAATTTATTTTTATCTCAGTCCCTGTTAATTTTTTGTCCAGAATCCATCCATCCATCCACTAATAACACTGTAAAAATATCGTAGCAAGGAAAATATCTTGAATATAGTTAAGTTAAGTTGCTAAGATATATTTTTTTGCAGTGCATTCATTTCTTCATTTAATTTCTATTTCTTAATTAATGCCTTTGTAGAATGCTTTATTCATGTATTCATACTTTTTAGTGGCTCGATGCCCTGAGTCCAGATGAACCTGTTGTGCAACCCAAAACAATATTTTTTAATCAAACATCCATCCATCCATTCATTCACTCATTGATCATTCAATCATCCAGTCATTCATCTAGATACCCATCCATACATGCACTAATCATTCATACATTCATTCATTCATCCATCCATCCACTGATCCTGATCATTCATTCATCCTGTCCGTCCATCCATCCATCCATCCATTCAGTCAGTCAGTCATTCCTCTATTCGATATCTCTTTATTAATTAATGCCTTTATTTAATGTGTTATTCATGTATTCACACTTTTAGTGGCTCAATGCCCTGAGTCCAGTATGGATGGAAGCTGTTGTACAACCCCCGAAATTTGACCCTCCACCCTCTGTCCTCTCCCTCACTGCCTCCTTCAATGCCTTCTCCAGGGGTTCTTGGGTTTCTCGGGTTTCTCCTCTACCTTGATCTTCTCCTCTACTTTGGGTTTCTCCTGCACTTTGGGTTTCTCCTGCATTTTGGGCTTCTCCTCGACCTTGGCCTTCTCCACCTTTGGTGCCTCCTCTGTTTTGCCAAGACTGGCCAGCAAACCAGGCAGCTCCCGTGTGATGGCGCTCTCGATCTTCTCCAACAAGCACCCATTCCTCCAGCCGCAGTGCTTCTGCAGGGGCTTGAACTCTTTCAGTGGGTTCACGTTGAAAAAGTCCTGGTACACCTCTGGCTCTGGGAGATCAAACTTGCTCACGTTAGTTTTGGCCAGTACCGATTTGTAGATGTAGAACCGGTCGGGTTCATCCACGATGTCCTTCATCACCTCATGTGGGTCGCCGAACCAGCCAAGCCTCTCATGGTATGTTTGAAGATAACGGTCAACCAGGAGAGCATGGACGCGAACGCGGATGGCATGGCGCCGCAGGAAGGCGATCTTGTTCTCCAGCTGGTTCTCGATGGCCTGCTTCAGGTCCTCCAGGAGGGAGACCTCCTCATGAATGAAGAGTTTTTGGACAGCATCAATTGTGTACTCCTGAGGCCTGAACGAGCCAACGTAAACACGTGGAGGCTCTGTCACGTTGATCAGTGGCGCCAGGCTCCAAAAGAGAGCACCATACACACGCATCAACTCCTGCGGCACCAGGCTGTCAGCTTTGTTCAGGATGATGCGGATTTGCGACTCACGCCCTTTCATTTGCCTAAAAAGCGTCTCCAGCTCCAGGCCCACATCCAACTTGGTGGGGTCAAAAACCAAGAAGATCAGGTCTGCTCGATCGATGAACCACTGGCACACCTCGTTATAGGGATAACCTACGGGACACAATAGTAATACTTAATATTCTTTATGTTACCCAGAAAATAACATGAGAAATACACCCAAAAGAAAAAAAGAGGTGTGGAATACTGAAGGGTTTATACTATAAAAAAGGAACTCTCTGAGAAATCCTGTCTGAAAGAGAAATTCTCTATAGAGTTCTCCCTAAGGCAGGAGCTCCAGAAAACAGCATAAGGATCTGAACGTCCCAATATTTGTTACTCCATGTACATAATTGCAATGAGGAATTACAACTCATTTCATTATAATCAGTAACTATATGCCTTAACTTATTATACATCCATTATGTATACTGATAATCTTTGTCAGGGTAGTGGGAAGGCCTTGAGCATATTGCAGGGAACTCGCACACCTTTATATTAATGCACTCAATATCATTGTTAATGTGTCTAAAGGAACAACCTACAAAGAACTTGGACTCCACATAATCTACGGCTAATCATAAACAACCAAAAATCAACAATTCTTGAAATGGAAGTTTTCCATAAAAAGACATTTCTTCATTTATTATCTATGGAAGGAGTCTCCAGTGTCCATGCACAAGTCTTCAGGACAGAGCAATCTACACTACCTCTTTCCTGCTGCTTGCGGTTCTCGATGATCCCTGGCGTATCTACCAGCGTGACCCGCTCCAGCAGCTTGTGTGGCATCTCAATGCCCACCAGCTTCTCCAGGAAACCCTGGCCGAACTTCTCCAGGGTTGAAAACGAGCGTGAGGGGTCGGTTGCCATCACGATGCCCTCAATGGTGCGCACTTTCTCGCCATGCATTATGACCATGTACTCAGAGGTAGTGGGCTCGGCACCTGAGGAGAGGGGCAGTCAGTCAGAAAAACAAAAAAGAAGAACCAGTTAATAATTAAACACCACCGATGGAACATCTTTTAGGGTGCCAATGTGCCAATGTCTCCACCAACATTTTAACTAGTTTGATAAAATTTGTGATGTTTCCACAACTTTCTATCAACTTTGCTTATCTGTAAAGCTGGCGGACAAATAAAACAAGGTTCTCAGATTATTCCCAGCATTACCTGTGTAGAGTTCTTGTGGTTTGTTGTGCAGATCCAGCAGATAGTTGATCATGGTGGACTTGCCAACGCTCCAGGGACCCAGAAACAGCACCATAGGTTTGGAGGCAATTTCAACATCTAAAACCCAAGCAGAGACAACGATTATTTGGAACGCATAATAGCCAGAAGAGGGCGGCATCTCTAGCCTTGCTCTTCACTAGGGTAATCTAAAGTACATACCGTAATATACAATAGTATAACTGTGTATATACTTCTGACTTTACCATGGTAGGCGCCATAGGCCTTTATAGAGTACCAGAGTAGGTACCACAGTCAGTACCCAAGTTCAGCAAGTATATTATATGATATGTTTGTACATACTGTACTGTAATATTTTACATGTTAGTACTATACTATTAGTATGGCATAGTACAGTTAGTACTATATTATTGTATGTAATATTTCAATATGTTACATATACAATGGTACCATATTATATACTATAAATATTACCATTATGGTACATAACTATGAATACCATATTGTTCATCAGTATCCTGGTACTGTACCATAGTACCATACTACAATACAAGGTAGAAGTGTAGTACATGTACTGTCCTATGGTGGAACCATGAATCTTAGTGTGGTATAGGTACTATATCAACAAATACTTACCTTGGTACGGTCAATAATACCATGGTACTATACAGTACCGTCTATCAATTTACAGATACCATGGAACTTATTCTTATGGAAAAATACTACTTTAGGGTAGTAATCCCATTACTGATTATTATGCGGTGATAAATTTGGTTATAGTTGTTTATAAAAGCTCGTTGATGTTCACCTGAGACCTCATGTTGCCTGAGCTCCTGATACTTGTACACCTCCTCCAAAGGCTTGATGGCTGTGTGGTAAATGTGTTGCAGCTTCTTCACGATGGCTGGCGAAATCAAGAGACAAAACCAGATAGTGAGAGAATATAATAGAGATGAAAAGCCTTCAGAGATGAAATGTGTACTGCGAATGAATTTGATGAATTGGCACAGTCAGCTTTTTCAGGACAATGAGTAAAAGGATAACCTCGGGGCACATTCTTGTTTATTAACCCGTGTTTTGTAAAGACATTAAGAGAAATAAATAAAACTGTACTCTCGCTTTTAGAGTTTTCATTTCTGATGGACATAGAAAGCACAAAGAAGTGTGTTTTTTATGTGTGTCTATCCAACCTGAAAAGCGCTCTGCAGGGTCAGTCGTCGTCAGACGTAGCGTGTTCTCAAGGTGAGACCGGTCTCTCATCTTAGGACCCACTGGAGGGTTCTTTCCTAGGGCCAAAAAATTACAGGAACGTCACCTCAATGTCATCAGTGTCACCGCTAATATATTTCCTGTTAACAGCATCATTCAATGGTGTGGCTTATTCCGCTCTTAAACCTGCCAGAACCAAAGGTCCAATTTCATTTAATTTCCTCATGTGCACATTTTAAAAACCGTGACTGCAGGAATGTTAAGCCGTTCCCCAGCAGCAGCTGGCCTGGGAACATGTTGTTATAGAATGCCATGGGGGTCTATTGAGTCCGGAGAACTATTTATGTAGTGGGGTTATTCCTGAGCTCTGTGGTGTCAAGTTCGAGAGAATGGAGAACAGAGAGGACGAGACTGCTCCCTTTTATAGCGTCGTTAACACTTTCAGATTCTATTGTAAGAATATACAGGAAAGGTAGGACACTATTATTGTGGAGTCGTTTTTCTAAATTGTATTTTGTTACATATGTTATACAGGGCGGGCCATGGAAAAGTAGCCCGCCTCTGATACACCGGTATTAGAGACGGGCTACTTTTTCATGACCCACCCTGTATCCTACCGCTACTTATCTCCCACCCCAGCTAGTTCAATTGCACTGATGAGGAAAAGACCGAAATCTCTGTGTATTTAGGAAAAAAGCTAGCTAATGTGAAAAAATTGCTAAATATACATTTGAATGTCTTTGAATTTAATGGCAATAAATAGAAAATCTGAATGCAAGCACAGCATACCTTTGTAATCTATAGTTAAATTTAGTACAAAAGCTAAATCCAATAACAGTGTAACTGTATTAGGTTGCACAACATGCTCCTAAAATACAGAAATTGTCCAAAATCATTAACACAATCTTAAATATTGTGTCTATATGTGTTTATATTCCACCGAAATCTTTACCATATAATCACACCAGTGTACCTTTTGCTGAGCTTTTGAGTGCTGGCTTCGTCGACACTGATTTTTTCACGTCTGGTTGAGCAGGAGGATCAGTCGATGCGTCCTTTCCTGGTTCTTTTACTTTCTCAGCGATAGTCAACTTAGTGTCTGCTTCTACTTCTGAAACCTCATCAGTTACATCTTCCTCAGTAGACTCATCATCATCCTCTTCCACAATTTCAGCTTCTTCAGATGCTTCTTCTACTTCCTCTTCACTTGAAACCACCTCATCGTTGTCATTGTCCTCCTCCTCCTCACTGGTTCCATCCCCTCTGGTCGGGGGGACCAACTTCGAACCAGAGCTGCAGGGCTGGCAAACAGTTCGCTCAGGTGCTGGTGTGTCATTAGAGGAGCTCTGGCTGATCTCCTCTGTGCCGTCGCAGCAGGGGAACATGTCGGCCTCCGGCTGCAGCTGTAGACGCAGCAGTGCCTCATCTTCAGGCACCTCACTCACCGAATCTAGAAGAGCATATTAATGGATCTGTAAGTCTAGACACTGGAAAATGTCGCACAAAATACTTTTAAAACACTACTGAACTTCCAAGACATTGAAATTTGAAATGCTTCAAGACTGTCTGAAAAAGAGAGCAGAATCTGTACCCCAGTCGCTACATGTAATGTTGAGAACAGCAAACAAGAGTACAAACTTTTTGCCTCTAGTAACTGATTGATTTGAAATTAGAGACTACCTAGTCTGTATCTCACTCACTTGATATAGAGTAAAGATGGCAAGGGAATGACAACATTAAGTACCTAATCTGGAGTAAAACAGCAGGCTACTCATTCTGTGCCTCAAGTAACTGAGTCTAGACACTACTAAATCTAGACCAAGGAATCATCCAAACACCAACCAACGAAAAAATATATAGAGCACTGTATTAGCACTATAGACCCTAAGTGAAAAGTGAACTTCAACATCGGACCCTGAATCTTAAAAAGAAAGAAAAATGTACTGGTTATGTACTTTAGTCATTGGTTTTAGACCGACAGGCCTGAGCCTGAGAGAGTGTTAGCTCAGTGGTTATACCGTTGGACCATAGTTTGGAAGGTCCCAGGTTAAAACCCCCGCTGCTGTTGGGCCCTTGAGCAAGGTCCTTAACCTTTGTCATGCACACTCGTAACACGACCGGCACTAGGACCCGGAAGTAATACGTCGTATTTCAGGAAGCATAAAAGGAAACAAGATGGCACTTCACATTGCTCAGTCATTGAGTTCGCCCATGCCTTTGCTGACGCTACGCTGACTATTCTGTGAGTACTCACCAATTCGGGTTGCTTCTTTGATTGAGTGTGTGTTGCTAGAACGCGGGTTTATTTGTGTAGATCCTTGCTCTTCGTGTAAGAGAGTTCTTAAACTAATCGTGTGGTTATCCTGCCTACTCGCTCTGCTTCCGCGTTTGGGTTTACCACCCACGCTACACGGGCTAACTGCTGAGGCTTTTCTGTTCATCCCTCGGTTGCTCGTGACAGAATGACTGAGCCTCCAGCAGTAAACCCAGCAGAGTTTGCTCGCCTCTGTGATGTGGTTGACCAGCATGCCGAACTGATCAATAAGCTCCGTGGTGAAGTCAAAAGGACCTCCTCGCGTCTCTCCAAAAGGACCTCCAAGACGTCGCGGCCTTGCGCCGCCAGGTGGCGGAGCTACGGCAGGAGAACGCGACCCTCCGCGGGGTGGCTGCTCAGTCGGCTGTTGCCACGCCACGGCGGTTCTCCGATCAGATTCAGATACTGCTTATTCATATGGAGAATTCACCCGTCAACTAAAGCTCACATTCGAACATCCTGCTGCTGAGGTGGAGACATGAAATTGTATCACCTGCGGCAGGGAGGGTCGTCCGTGAGCCGATACACAGCGGATTTCCGCACTCTCGCCGTACAGACCACCTGGGGAGTCGCCGCCCTCCGGATGGCCTACTACGAGGGACTGGCTTCACGTATTAAGGATGAACTCGCCGGACGGGAGCTTCCGACGACGCTGGAGGGACTAATCCAACTTGCCCTCCGGATTGACCAGCGCCTGCTCTCCGTCTGAGGCCAGCCCCCCGGACCCTGCCGCCCATCATGCCATCTTTCTCTCACTCCACGCCCCGACCACCAGCTTTCAACACCACCGCCATGGCACCCGTCGGATCTCCACCTCCCGCCTTGGTTGACACATGAGCCGGGGAACCCATGCAATTAGGACGCGCCTCCTTGAATGCTGCAGAGCAAGAACGACGCTTCAGGGAGGGACTTTGCGCCTATTGTGGGTCGGCGGCGCATCATAGAGCCATATGCCCTCTTCGCCCGGGAAACGGCCAGGCCCGGTGAACCCTGGGAACAGTTCACCGGGCTCCCTCCATCTCTCCGCCACCACACCCAGCGTCTCTCGCCTCATAGTTCAGGTACACCTCCAGTTTGGCCACACACGGGTCAGAAGTACCGCGTTCATTGATTCTGGTGCTGCAGGTAACTTCATTGACTTGTCTTATGCCAAGGAACTGGGGGTGGAAGTCGAGGCATTATCCGAGCCGGTTCGGATCACCTCTGTAGATGTCGGCCCCTCTCCTCCAGTCCCATCACCTCCCAGACCCAACCGATCACCGTCACAATCAACAAACATCAGGAGCAGATCCGATTCTACCTCACCTCCATTTCCTCTCCTCCCATCATCCTTGGACATCCTTGGCTCCTTCAGCACGACCCGTTCATCTACTGGACACAGAATCGGATCCTTCAATGGGGGCAGGCTTGTACCGAGCTTTGCCTACGGGCTCCAGCTGGGACGTGTTCTAAGGAGTCCGAGGCCCCCGATGTCGACACCAACGCCATCCCGGCCACCTATCGGGACCTGGATGAAGTATTCTGTAAGCGATGCGCCACCCACCTGCCTCCTCATCGCCCTTACCACCTGGCGATCAACCTTCAGCCTGGTTCCATCCCTCCTCGCGGCCATCTCTACTCACTCTCCACCACCGAGATGCAGGCGATGGAGGAATATGTTTCCAACGCCCTCCACCAAGGTACCATCCGGCCCTCCTCTTCGCCTGCCGCCGCGGGGTGGTTCTTTGTGAAGAAGGGGGATGGTGATTTACGCCCCTGTGTCGACTATCGGGGGCTTAACAACATCACAGTCAAGAATCGTCACCCACTGCCTCTTACCAACTCTGCCCTGGACGCCCTCTCTGGTGCCACCATTTTCACAAAGTTGGACATCCGGAGCGCCTACAACTTGGTGCGCATCAGAGAGGGTGATGAGTGGAAGACGGCCTTCATCACACCTACTGGACATTATGAGAGCCTGGTCATTCCATTTGGACTTTGCAATGCACCTGTAGTTGTTCAACAGTTCATTAACGACGTCCTGAGAGAGATGCTAGGCAGATGGGTCTTCGTCTACCTGGACGATATTCTCATCTACTCCCGCTCCGTCAACAAACACATCCAGTATGTCAGAGCGGTACTTAAGAGATTGCTCGCCCATCAATTGTACTGTAAGTTGGAGAAGTGCGCTTTTCACAAGCGCTCCACCAGGTTCCTGAGTTTTGTCATCTCGCCCCAGGGTGTGGCCATGGACCCGCAGAAGCTACAAGTTGTGCGTCATTGGCCCCTACCCAAGACACTTAAGCAACTTCAAAGGTTTCACGGGTTTGCGAATTTCTATCGTCGCTTTATCCAGGACTACAGTACAGTTGCAGCTCCCTTAACCGCCCTGACCCGACCATCTTCTCATCACTTTCACCTTAACTCTGCTGCCATCTCTGCATTTCATGAACTCTCCCACCGATTCACCACTGCTCCGATTCTCCTTCACCCCGACGCCACCAAACTGTTCGTTGTGGAGGTGGACGCTTCGGACGTGGGGCGGTTCTCTCCCAACGAGGTCCAGATCAGAAGCTACACCCTTGTAGCTTCTTCTCCAAAAAATTTGATCCCACTCTGCAGCGATCATCGTCACCGTTCATCGTCTGGACCGATCACCAAAATCTAATCACTATCCGGAGTTTGAATCAGCTTAATCCAAGACAGGCGCGGTGGGCACTGTTCTTTGAACAGTATAATTTCCATCTGTCTTACCGTCCGGGGTCGAAGAACACCAAGGCCGATGCCCGTCTCCCGACAACATGAGGAAGACGCCCCCCGGGCGGACCCCGCGCCTGTTTTCCCACCATCCAAAATCATCGCACCACTCTGTTGGGATTTGGAGACGAGGGTCCGCCAGGCACAGGCCACGGAGATCGAACCCTTCATCACTTCACCAATGGTTACACCCACCCACCCTGCTCCTCCTCCCCGTATCATTGAGGGTGGTCCCGCCTACACTGTTCGTCGGATCCGGGCCAGAGGGCTCCAGTATCTGGTAGATTGGGAAGGTTACGGTCCTGAGGAGCGATCTTGGATTCCGGCTCGGTTCGTCCTAGACCCCGAACTCATCCGGGACTACCGTCGTCGGGTATCCTCCACCCCAGGACCGTCGAGAGTCGGCCCTGGACAGGGGGGTACTGTCATGCACACTCGTAACACGACCGGCACTAGGACCCGGAAGTAATACGGTCGGATTTCAGGAAGCATAAAAGGAAATAAGATGGCGCTTCACATTGCTCAGTCATTGAGTTCGCCCATGCCTTTGCTGACGCTACGCTCTTCGTGTGAGAGAGTTCTTAAACTAATCGCGTGGTTATCCTGCCTACTCGCGCTGCTTCCGTGTTTGGGTTTACCACCCACACTACACGGGCTAACTGCTAAGGCTTTTCTGTTCATCCCTCGGTTGCTCGTGACAACCCTAAAGTGCTGTAATGAGATACAAACGTGAGTCATGTAATGTAAATTAATGCACTGCAAAACATGTGAGATATTCTTGAGTCTAGTCAAACCTTGACTATGTTGTTGGTCCCCACAACAACTTGGCACAAGTTTGCCGGACAGCGGATGCACTTCCTGACTCAACCCTCCCAATTCGTCCAGACTTGAGACCAGGCACGGCATCAAGTGGCTGGGGTTTGGGCGCTGGCTGGAAATCAAACCCAGGTCTTCCGCATGGAAGACGAACCACCTACCACTGAGCCACCAGTGCCCTACGTAATCAAACTTATCTTGAATTTCTCAAAATCAATTTACAAAAATTTTTTTAAAACATCTTGAATTTTGGGTCTTTCAAGAAATTCCTAAAACCTAGTGAAATCAAACCGTGAATAGAACAAGAAATTTTTGCTTAAAATTTGAGTACAATTTGATTAGAAATATGCTTAATAATCTTATTTGTTTTCATCATAATTTAAGAAAGTATAGATAAATTTCACTATAATCAAGATATTTTCACTTGCTAATATATTGTTTTTTTGCAGTGTGTATCCCACTCACAAAACCTAGAGTCAGGAGTGATGGATCGTGCAGCCCTGACCAGGATGGAAACAGTTACATAAGATAAATAAACAGAAGATCTGAGTAACTTATGGACCAGAACAAAAAGAGTTGGTTACAGATCACAGTCTACTCACTACTTTACAATCTACAATCCCTGCAGAAATTAAGAACACTTCTCTGACGTATGAATGTCTGTCGTGTGTGGTGTGCCCACGTGAGAGGGAAGAGATATGCACATCGTAAAGGCGCCAATGTCAAATACCTTGGTCAGAAACCATCATCTGACTGCTGGCATTTGCGACAGTGACGTCTTTGTATCTGACGCAGATTAAAATAGACGGCTTGTGTGCAAGCCAGAATGTGATTTTCCTCATGGGTCTGTGACAATGGATCTTTCCGGATTATGTGTCAGGACTATAAAATATGATCCACCTAAAGCATCAAATTAATTTAACCCACCAGATAATGATGACTTGGTTGAAAGTATTGTGCTTTTTAAAAGTGGCTGCAGTTTTAAACATTTTAAAGAGTGACTAAAACGGTACAGTGGGGTTCCTAAATGTCATGACATACAAGAACTCTGCAGGGAACTGTGCACTGACCCCGAGCGTCTCTGATAGACGGTGGGGAAAAGTGTGTGACAGCGTGTCTGAGTTAAAGCTATGCCCGGATCACAGACCTTGATCTCTCTTGTGTGACCAGCTAGAGTTTCAGCCCGTGCTGCTGCATGGTGACTGACTGAGTCTCAGCTCCACAAGAGGAACCTCAAAGCCTAATTGGAGGCTGAAGCTAGTGCTGGGATTTCGAGCCAACAGTTTACTGATTGACAGCAACATCACTGTAGTCATGGAAATACAGTTTAAATTCTGATTACATAATTTTCTACATTACACAGACATTTATATGACATTCATTTTGTCAGGCAAGGTTTAATAATGTTTATGAAAGCAGTCTCCAGTTGGATATAAAGTTCTAACTTAAAATCTTTTTAAGAGAGAGATTCACACACTTCACTGTTAAAGGTTAGTGTTGAAACAACTCTTTATAGTCATACAAGTTGTTTCATGAAAGAGCCACAATATTAAAAATCGTTCATTATCACAATACAAATCATTGATAGATGATTGTGAAGATACAGTACTCGAGGATGTGTAGTTTTTGGGGAAATCATTAACTCCAGGGTTTTAACAGTAATTCCACTTCACATCATTGATGATGTCCCGTCCCCCCCCCCCCCCCCCACCCCAACAACAAATGTTTTGTATTCTTGCATGTGAGATTTCTCACAACAAATATTCCCAAAAAACCAATTGTAAAAAAAATGGTTCCAAGAAGAATCCAATGGACAGAAACGGTTCCAAGGAGAACCCGTTGTTCAGATACAATTCCAAAGAGAAACCTATTGTGCAAAAACTGTTCCCAGTAGAACAGTTTTACAGAAATTTATCCAAGCACCACCTGTACAGAAACGATTCTAAGTAGAACATACTCTACAGAAATGGCTTCAAGAACCGAACATAAAGAAACTGTTCCAATAAGAAACCAATGGCAGAAAATGTTACAAGGAAAACTCATTGTACAGAAATGGTTTCAAGAACCAATTGTAAAGAAACAGTTCCAAGAAGTGTGCCCTGCGATGGATTGGCACCCTGTCCAGGGTGTACCCTGCCATGTGCCCTAAGTCTCCTGGGATAGGCTCCAGGCCCTCCGTGACCCTGAATACAGGATTAAGCGGTATAGATGATGATGATGATGAGTTCCAAGAAGAACCCAATGGCAGAAATAGTTCCAAGGAGAACACATTGTGCAGAAACAGTTCCAAATAGAACCAATTGTACAGAAACGGGTGTAAGAAGAAGCCAATGGAAAGAAAAGGTTCCAAGATGAACCCATTGTACAGAAACGGTTCCAACGAGAACCCATGATACAGAAACGGTTCCAACGAGAACCCATGATACAGAAACGGTTCCAACGAGAACCCATGATACAGAAACGGTTCCAATAGGAGAACTCATTTTACATAAATGGATCCAAGGAGTACCCAATGGACAGAAACAGTTCCAAAGAGAACCCACTGTAAGCTTATTCAAAGCATCCTTAAAAACTGAGTTCTGATTCCAAGGTTACAAATGTTGGTACGTTGCCATTTTTTATTAAAACATTTTAGGCCAACATAGTATTTCCAGAGTTTGAATGTTTAATTTTTTTCCCTCCAGAAATGGTGAAAGATCAAAGGCATCTATCGGAGGCGTACTTTTAGTTGCTTTAATTTTACGTCTGATAAC
Source organism: Clarias fuscus (assembly GCA_030347435.1). Classification (NCBI taxonomy): domain Eukaryota; kingdom Metazoa; phylum Chordata; class Actinopteri; order Siluriformes; family Clariidae; genus Clarias; species Clarias fuscus. Next base: position 5,066,871 of record CM059228.1, read on the forward strand.
AGCCCTGGCCCTGTAAAACAAAAGAAGCGTTCACCTTATTAGCAGAGCAGCTTTGATGTTAGATGCGAAAGCGAAGTGCCGGCCTGCCTCTGTGATTCACGGGCACCAAATTACCTTTGGTGTGAATCAGCTCTGGAAATAGCATCGAGAGAATAGTGAACGCTGTTTGTGTGTGGAAGTAACTCGAGCAAGGTTTATCCACATCATTACACACACACACACACACACACACACACACACAGACATACGTACATTACATAAGTATATAAATTCATTTATTATTACTTTTATTGTAAAAACCTGATAGAGCATGCTAGCTATTTCTTCTGTACCCAAAAATCTCACATGTAATAACACTTTAATGTTATAGGGACACCGCCTGTACAACCAAAAACATGTTTCCTTGGCATATTTTGGTGGCCCAGATGAATGAGAATTATTTAAAACCATAACATTCTGAGAACATAAAGGTGTTAGGTTGTTTATTTGAATAAACTGTTGTTTAGAAGAAAGTACAGTAGGAGCTGGGATCTAGCACTGACCATAGATAATTTACCACAGAATATTCTTTAATCAACAATATGGAGGAGAATGCTAACAGCTAACTGCTTTCCTTTCCACACACTTAGCTTCATACCTAGCCTTCCCTCTCAATAAAGCTAATTAAACTGATGCATAAAACAACTCATTTACTCAGCTTGTGACTCGGTTATTGCTGAATGTTGCAAAACAGTTGCTTAGCAGTTAGCAAAGTGGACAAGCTTCATTGAAACTAGTTATATATATATAAATTTATGTTATTTGTTTTTTTCAAGGATTTTTATAATTTAGTCTGTAAGGCACATAATATTATTTTCCTCTCAAACAGTTTTGAACATAGGTTCACTATATGTCAAACTGTTAGCAAACTTCCTGTACTTTATAGCACCGGGACAAAATTGAATAAGCCTCAAATGCTGAAGGTATCTTGTCTGATAACTTCTTAAAGTCTGATTAATAAATGTGTGGGAAAATAAAATAAAATGATTAAACTGAATTGCCTATTTTAACAGGAACCATGACTTAAACAGCAAATATATGCTAATATGGCTAATGCTAAAACAATAGATCTTTGTTTTTGTTTTTTCTTTCCCCAGCAGAGGGCACCACTTAGTCTTCCAGACTGTGATGTACCAGATCCCTAATCTCACTAGACAAATGCTTGTAACTTGAGCATCTTTAACACTTACACACTAATTTTTAATAGTCATAAGAACAGATTACTGTTACGTCTTAAAGTACATGATAATGACCCTGTGTTCCTTTAGTTTTGTTGTTGCTATGCACAGGTTTTATCCAACTACAATAATTTCTAATAATTCTGGAAATCTTCTATCAGAGATATCAGTTATTATAAAAGAACTGTTCTTATGCTGTATTACTTATATATTCAACACAACACTATAAATGAACTTTAAAATTAATTCTGAATAAATTTAGCGAGCTGGTTTATTGCTAGCTATCAAACATACAGTACACACGTGGACAAAATTGTTGGTACCCTTCGGTCAATGAAAGAAAAACTCACAATGGTCACAGAAATAACTTTAATCTGACAAAAGTAATAATAAATAAGAATTCTATGAATGTTAACCAATGAAAGTCAGACATTGCTTTTCAACCATGCTTCAACGGAGTTATAAAAATAATCAAAGAGGCCTGGACAAAAATGATGGTACCCCTAACTTAATAGTTTGTTGCACAACCTTTTGAGGCAATCACTGCAATCAAACGATTCCTGTAACTGTCAATGAGACTTCTGCACCTCTCTGCAGGTATTTTGGCCCACTCCTCATGAGCAAGCTGCTCCAGTTGTTTCCGGTTTGAAGGGTGCCCTTTCCAGACAGCATGTTTCAGCTCCTTCCAAAGATGCTCAATAGGATTGAGGTCAGGGCTCATAGAAGACCACTTTAGAATAGTCCAATGTTTTCCTCTTAGCCATTCTTGGGTGTTTTTAGCTGTGTGTTTTGAGTCATTGTCCTGTTGCAAGACCCATGATCTGCGACTGAGACCCAGCTTTCTGACACTGGCCAGCACGTTTCTCTCTAGAATCCCTTGATAGTCTTGAGATTTCATTGTACCCTGCACAGATTCAAGACACCCTGTGCCAGATGCAGCAAAGCAGCCCCAGAACATAACAGAGCCTCCTCCATGTTTCACAGTAGGGACAGTGTTCTTTTCTTGATATGCTTCATTTTTCCGTCTGTGAACATAGAGCTGATGTGCCTTGGCAAAAAGTTAAATTTTTATCTCATCTGTCTATAGGACATTCTCCCAGAAGCTTTGTGACTTGTCAATATGTAGTTTGGCATATTCCAGTCTAGCTTTTTTATGATTTGTTTTCAACAATGGTGTCCTCCTTGGTCGTCTCCCATGTAGTCCACTTTGGCTCAAACAACGACGGATGGTGCGATCTGACACTGATGTTCCTTGAGCATGAAGTTCACCTTGGATCTCTTTAGAAGTCTTTCTGGGCTCTTTTGTTACCATTCGGATTATCCGTCTCTTTGATTTGTCATCAATTTTCCTCCTGCGGCCACGTCCAGGGAGGTTGGCTACAGTCCCATGGATCTTAAGTTTCTGAATAATATGTGCAACTGTAGTCACAGGAACATCTAGCTGCTTGGAAATGGTCTTATAGCCTTTACCTTTAACATGCTTGTCTATAATTTTCTTTCGAATCTCCTGAGACAACTCTTTCCTTCGCTTCCCCTGGTCCATGTTGAGTGTGGTACATACCATGTCACCAAACAACACAGTGACTACCTGGAGCCCTATATATAGGCCCACTGACTGATTACAAGATTGTAGACACCTGTGATGCTAATTAGTGGACACACCTTGAATTAACATGTCCCTTTGGTCACATTATTTTCAGTATTTTCTAGGGGTACCATCATTTTTGTCCAGGCCTGTTCCATGAGTTAATTTTTTAAAATAATTCTGTTGAAGCATGGTTGAAAAGCAATGTCTGACTTTCATTGGTTAACATTCATAGAATTTTTATTTATTATTACTTTTGTCATATTAAAGTTATTTATGTGACCATTGTGAGTTTTTCTTTCATTGACCGAAGGGTACCAACAATTTTGTCCACGTGTGTATGTACACATTGATAAGTGCTTTTAACTTTTGACGTTCCACATCAATATACAGTACAGACCAAAAGTTTGGACACACCTTCTCATTCAAAGAGTTTTTTTTTATTGTGTTCTTTATTGTGTTCTTTAGCCCAAACAAGTCTCTTCTGCTTGTTGTCTGTCCTTAGCAGTGGTTTCCTAGCAGATATTCTACCATGAAGGCCTGATTCAGTCTCTGATCTGAGCTGCTGTTAACCTGCGATTTCTTAGGCTGGTGACTCGGATGAACTTATCCTCCGCAGCAGAGGTGACTCTTGGTCTTCCTTTCCTGGGGCGGTCCGCATGTGAGCCAGGTTCTTTGTAGCGATTGATGGTTTTTGTGACTGCACTTGAGGACACTTTCAAGTTTTCCCAATTTTTTGGACTGACTGACCTTCATTTCTTAAAGTAATGATGGCCACTCGTTTTTTTCTGCACTTAGCTGCTTTTTTCTTGGCATAATACAAATTCAACCTCTTTGAATGAGAAGGTGTGTCCAAACATTTGGTCTGTACTGTATGCAATAATGTAAAATGTTAAAGCTAGCCAAAAATGTCCCGAAAAGCAGGCCTTTCCACGCCTAAGAAATGTTTACCATTTGATAAATAACGTGGTAGTCTGATGGTATCATGATATATTGTACCGTGGTATTGTTTGCCGAAATAATGGTAATATTTATATAGTATGGTACAATTCTATGTATGTACCATTAATTAAATATCATACCATATGCATACAGTAATATGGTACAGCCTGTACTATACAATACCGATAGAACATACTAACATGACGAATATGGTACAGTATGTAGAAACACATCATATAAGATACCTGTTGAACTTTTGTCACCACTGTGGCATCAGAAAGTACCATAGTATTTGTACCATGGTATTCTCCAATGCATTTGGTACACACCATAGTACTACAGTACCATGGTACCCACTGAAGTGCCACAGTACCTACTCTGGTTATTTATAAAGTCCTATGTTGCCTACCATGGTCTAAAGTACCATGGCAATACTATGATATATTATTAATATTAATTTGAACAATTCAAATTAAATATTACAAAACTGAACTGATTAAATAGCTCATTTACCTGACTAAAATGATTTATCTATGCTTTGTGAGATACTAGCTAAACTTAGCCTTTTAACTATTATATTGTGTGAGTTAAACCAGTCGCCACGTTAGCTAGCAAGCATCAGTCTAATGGCAGCTAGGAGTGTGACTAAATTATGTGCACGTATTAATTCAGTCTTTTTATTAATTACCCTGTGCAGAAGTGCAGAGCTCGTGGGAGTCTTTTTCCCTTTAGAAAATGTGAAGCTGCGCAGGCTAACCTTCCCAGAATCGCTAGAGGCAGCCATGATGGAAAATTAAATTACAGTTAATGTGGTTAGGGAATCAGGGAGTCCTCTGTCTAGAGGGCATTCCCACATTACCCAAAGGTTTAGGCTGACTTTGGAGAGGATGTCAGGATGTTGGAAACTGCAAGTTTTTTTTTTTTTTTTTTCACATTGCGATGTGTTTATCATTTAAGACAAAATGCTAACTCGACTCTAAGACACAATACTTCAGGAAGACTTTAAGAATCACTTGGCATTAAGGACAAAAAATTTTGACTATAGTGTTTTATAGAGAAACACAGTTGTTTTATAGCCTTCAGTCACTGCACAAACCTCAACTTTTCAAAAGAGTAAGATCAGTACAAGATAAAAAAAAAAAGGCTGCTGAGCTGAATAAAGGATATTGGTTTTTCATGGATAAAGTTAGTGTAAGGTAACAACAAAAATTCAATCTTTTTTATATATACAGAGGTTCCTAGATGGATGTGTGCGTGTGTGTATATATATATATATATATATATATATATATATATATATATATATATATATGCACTCATCCATCGAGGAACCTCTGTAGTCTAACGGTGATCATTGGATTTATTCCCAATTTAAGACTGTGGTGGGACTTCTGGTCAATATTTACATGTGCATTCACACACTACAGGCACTTTGGGGACACCAATTAGCCTAATCTGCATGTCTTTGTACTGTGGGAAGAAACCGGAGTGCCTGGAGGAAACCCACCCAGCACAGGGCGAACATGCAAACAGACCCCGAGGTAGGAATTGAATGCGGATCCTGGAGGTGTCAGTTCTAACCACTAAGCCACCATGTAGATGTGTTAGAGCTAGACGCTAACCAGCAAACATTAGTCCGACAGCGACATTGGATCCCTGGCAAAAAAACAGTCGCGGTAGGATGGAATTAATTGGTAAATATATGTGACACAGAACATTTCCCAAAAATGCATTCAAATATGTTTGTACATCTACAATTGAATGTATAGCTGTTACTTTGACTAAGTGTTGTTCAATATGTAGCCTCCATGCAAAAATTTGGACGATTGATGACCAAATTATGACAGCTGTTGTGAATCAGATAACGTCAAACATGTCCTTTCAACTTTCATTTTGGAACTATTTGGAACCATGACGGGACGTGTCGGAGGGACATCATTTCAATGGTCATCAAACTTCCAAATGTTTGCTGGGTAGTGGTGAGAAACCTGGATCCAAATCTCACGAGTAATTTGAGTCACTTAAGTCAGTAGGGATTCTGACCGTATTTTCCTTTGGTATTCCACTAGAGGGCGCTCACTGGATCCCTAGAATCCACCGAATCCTTTAGTTTATGAATCTCACGTCCCTCAGATCCGGCTGTTTCATTCCGCGCTACTGAATCCCACGGTTCACATGAATCTGCCAGACACGCATAGTATACATGTATGGTATGTTGAGTCTGTTTTGTTTTTGACCATAAAAATATAAGTGACTGAGAATCGAGAATTATTAATGCCTAATATTTACTTTAATGACAAATGCATTTAGAAATTAGTTTAGATAATAAATTTAACAAGATGTAAAAGTTCAAATCACTCAGAATTTGGCCTGTGGGCTAATCTGTTGGCTAATACAAATATGTTAAATATGAAAATAAAAAAACATTACCTTTCAATTCATACAAATGCGCAAAACATTTTACAATAAAGAAAATCCGAATTTCTTATTTTTATGGGCTAAAACAGGCTATTGGGTATGGTTTCATTTAATGAAGAAAGATAGTAAAGCCAGGATTCGACTTATTTATAATGCAGTTTCATTGTATTCATTAAGCTAAAGCATCATACACTTAACATTACCATTTTGGTGGAGTTGTCTTGTTTGTTTGGAAACAGCGTTAATGTGATACGAATGCCAGAGCCGTTTTATTTTTTATTTATTTTTTATCCCAGTTTTTCATAATACACATCTACATCAAACGAACATGTTACAAATATGTTTGGTGTAAAGCAGATTATAGAGCACTACGTCCAATCACACAATCTTGGAAAAGTGAAACAGCTGCGGCTTGTTGTGGGACCTTCCACTAGAGGGCGCTCACCAAAAATCCCTAGAATCCACCCAATCCGAGTGTTTCATTACTCTCTGCTACTCTACCTAGTATTTTGAGTGTCTTATGTTTCTGACCATGCAGGAAGTTTTCTAAACAACTTAGTTAGCTACTTGTTCCTACACTTAATAGCTAACAACTTCTGAGAACTGGTGTAATTGTAGGTTTATATTTATCTATGTTGTTGTTAGCAGCAAGATAACTTAGGAATCAACTGATCAGAGTAAATGAAGAGAAGCATTGTTATTCAATCCGGATTCGCTCATCTCTACTAGACGCTAACAGTCAGTGAGGAATAAACAAAACTTATATAATAACATAACACTTATAACACTGATGTAGTTTTACCTCAGAGAGTGAATATGTAGCTAGTGCGGTAGCTCCTGTATGAACAGACAGTGGTATAGCAATCAAAGGCTTACTTCCCCCAACTGATTTAAGTCTCGTCTGTGAACTTTGTTTCCTTTTTTGTACAGTAGCTATGAGGCTAATGTTAACATGATAGAATCTTATAAATAAACAAAATATAAATATTTCTTTAAAAGATGTGCTTGCTTTTAACTCTTTAACACCACTCCCCCCCTCCCCAATTTTTAAGACATTGGCTTACAGTGTCAAGCAAACCATCAGTATAAATTTATACACTACAATCGTTTATTATTCGTTAGCTAAATGCTAAGTTTATGCATTCATACAAGTCATTTTCTGCCAAATTAAAATGTATTGTCTTGCATTTTTAAAAGCACATGAAATATGGCATTAAAACTAAGATAGTGGTGTTTTTAAAAAAAAAAAAAAATTTTTTAATTTGTTTAGGCAAACTAGGCAAAAAAGATTTCATTTTCTATTATGAAATTTTATGATGGAATTTCCTACCAGTAGCAGAATTTTATAGTTACATCAGTCTGAGCTACTTTCTCCATATTTCCTACCTATAGTTTGGAATGGTCGAAGCCCCGCAAAAAATGTATGTCTATTTATCGGCGGTAACTTTGTTATTAGAATATAATCCGTAGCACTTTAACATTGGTAGCTCTTTCCGTCAATTATTATATTGTAAATAACGTGCAATAAAACACAAACGATAAAAAAGTCACTGGAAGTAGCATGGATTTATGAACACCGCATATTATTGGTAAGTGTGGTTAGGAGGGACTGATCGTGCTGATGATGGTAGGGTGAGTTTATACTGGGTTGCCAGCTTGATGCCAGATTGTATCTGAGCAGTTGAGGGTGAAGGACATTGCTCAAGGGCCCAACAGTGACAGTCCAATGACACTAAGGCTCAAACTGGAGACCTTCCAATCAGCAGTTATTAACCACTACACTACTCCTGCCCCTATTTGGTATCTAGTAGACACCAAAGAATCAGAATTTTAAGCCATTTGAAAAAACAAGGATTTTTTATGCAAAGTGGTCATGATTTGTCATGAACACTATACTCAGCATTTATTCCCATTATCCACATAAACACCATAATGGGCTTATGTCAGTCTAATGGATGCAAACTGGTGTCAATTTCAATTCAAAAATTGCACTGGATTAACAAACCTCATATTTACATACTGTATGTTATAGTTCTGATCCCACTGCAAGAAGGAACAGAAAGGAACGCCTCAGTGACCGCAATGCGGTTTATGAAGGTTGGAAAAAATTGAAGCCCTTAAAATGGAGCCAATTTTTGTTAAGGTTGAGAGCGAAAAATGTCAGAAATAGCGACGTGTGTGTATTGGGAAAACCCCCAAGTGCTAAAACAGGGCCCTACTGTAGAAGCCCTAGCTCTACTGTTCCTGTAAAGAATGTCCCTAGAAGGTCAGCGAGACGGAAATAAACAGTGCTGAAGTGATGGCAGCTGCACAGACGGTGGACGGTGTGTGTGTGTGTATGTCATGGGGAGGTCTTTTTGAGAGTAGAAATGTGTGAGATGTATGTTTAAGGGATGGCCATACTACGTCATGTTTTCCCTGACGTAGCAACCGTTATAGCTGAGCTGACACATTCACCTCCTGAAGGGGTGAGAGGTCAAAAAACAGGTCAGATATGCGCAAACTTTCGGATCATCATGTCTAATATTTCTAAAGGGAATGCAACATTTGAGTGACCCGAGTGATCCTTATGTTAACTCCTAGTTAGAAATTCCTGGGATTTCCTCCTCCTTTTGACAAATCCACTATATTCAATTATAATAATATGTATACTGGGTATACTGGGTAGGATCCATTTTAGCATCATGCAAGCTACACGTTGTGCACCAACCCCTCTCGAAGCGCAAGTCTGATCTAGCTGAAATTCAGTGTTCTGTTCAGTGTAGATAATCTGTAAGTAGATTTTAATGATTCCCATTAGCCATTTAGCTTCAAGCATGGATTGCACATGATTAAGATGCTGCTGTGAAACTTACATTGAATGTATGATAGTTCATAAATGATGAAACATCACTTTGATGTTTTCTACATCAATCAGCCATAACATTTAATCCACTGTCAGGTGAAGTCAATATTATTGATCACAGTGACACCTGTCAGGAGATATATTAGGCAACAAGTGATCATTCAGTTGACATGTTGACAGCAGGAAAAATGAACGTAAGGACGTTCACAATGCTCCACACTATGATGGCTAGATGACTGGGTCAGAGTATCTCAAAAACAGCAGGCCTTGTGAGGTGTTTCCAGTTTTCATTGGTTAGTACCTACCAAAAGTGCTCAAAGGAAAGCCCAAGGCTCACTAATGAGTGTGAGGAGCGAAGGCTGGACGTCTGGTCCTGTCCCACAGAAAAGCTACCGTGTCTCTAAATTGCTGAAAAAATGATATAAAGGTGACACCATGTACAGTATCGCAGCTTGATGTGTCCGGGGGCAGAGTACCTGCAACCTGTGCTCATGCTGACCGGTATCCTCCACCAAAAGCTCCTACAATATGTGTCTCAGAACACACTGGACCATAGAGCAATTATAGATGTTGATCTGATCTGGTCTGGCCTGATGAGTCACATTTTCTTTTAAGTTCTGTGGATGGACATGTGCGTGTTTGTGAGTCACTCGCCCCGAGAAGAGATGGCACCAGGATGCATTATGGGAGCATGTGAGCAAGGCAAGCCAGCAAAGGCAGTGTGCTGCTCTGGGCATGCTCTGCTTTCTTTTTTTTTTTTGGTGGGGCACAAGCGTATACTGTATATCTCACACTGTCTGTCAACTTGATAAAAAAGCTATTTATGTTTATCTTAAAAAAAATTGAGTCAAACTATAGTATAGTTCCAGTTTGTCTTACTTAACTTTTAATTAATATTAATAAATACAGACCTATTTTGCTATTTTCAAAAAGTTTAGGTTACAAAGATAAGATACATAGTCTTTTGAGGAGAGGATGCGATGATTTATGTGTGCAAGGTTGCGTTTCCTATATTAACAAACTTACTGGTACTGAGATTGTACCAAAATAAATAAATGTTCAAACATCCATATAAACATCAAAAGCTCAGTTGTGAGGGTTTACTATCAAAAACCATAAAATTTTTCTGGTATATGTATGTTTGTGTGTTGGGTTGCAAACTCAGGTTCCTGCTAGTTATCATGCCTGCTAGTTCAAAAATTCTGTTGCTAATGCTAAATTAGCGCATAGATTTTCAAACTTGCACACATTACACATCTTATTTTGAAGTGTAAGCGTAAGTAAAACATCATACTTCTACTTTGTGTGTGAATGAAATGGCCTCTTAGTTAGTTAGCTAACTTAGCTAAAACTTTGCTAATCAAGCTAACTGTAATATCGCAGAGTGAAAAATTGTATGGAAATCTTTGTAGTTGGTTTCACAGACACCTCAAACGACTAGCCATGCTTAGGATCGGCAAGCTGCTATTCAAGCTAACAATTATTTCTACTTTTATATTAAAAATAAATAAATAAATCACAATTTCAGTTGTCATTAGCTGCTGAGATGAAAATGAGCTAGTTAGCTTGGATGGCAGAGTGTACACAAAAAATCTCCAAGTGAGCCTGAGTGAATAATTGGCTTAAAAAATGAATCAGATGCATAGGTATGAAGGAAATGAAATCAGTGAGTTTAGTGTATAAAAATCTATTTGGCAGGCAAGAGGGAAAGTTTGTCAAGTTGAACATGAGCCGTCTGACATTCACCTACACTCGACACAGCGCTCTTGATCCTTTTAATATGTTCATGAGGATTATTGTAAATGTGAGTGATGGGGCCGGTTACATGTGAACGATCTTTCAAGATACCCTTAAAAGTGTTTTTGTTCGGTAAATTGTCCAAAAAAAAAAAAAACCTTTGTTTTAATCCTTCCATAAGTAATACAGCAATTTATTGATGATTACATATTTATTAATTTTTTTTATGAAAGAAACACAATTTGGATGTTTTATATGGGACCAGTCAAAAGGTCTGGACACCCCTTCTAATCCTATGGTTTTTTCCTGATTTTAATTTCTTTCTACATTGTAAAATGATGCTGAATGAGAGACAGTTTCATCATGGTGCTCGATAGGTTTTGCAAATGCACTGTTACTTAATCACCTAATGCCTAATGTGTGTTTGTGTGTGTTTTTTTTTATAGTTTTGAAAAAAAAATCCAGTATTGTTCGAGAATATTGAAAATATTAAAAATAAATCCAAACTTTTGACTAGTACTGTATGTTATTGTTACATTTAATGTTGTGGAACTGATCTGGACGTTCCTGTGGGATCAATAAAGTATCTATCCATCCATCCATCTACTATTAACACTTAAGCTATAACAACTATGGTCCTTCCCTCTCAAGCCTCTCAGAAAACAAGAAGCACAAGAACACAAGAAGTCTTCCTCTGTCCTGAAGACTTTCCCATGGTGGAAAACTGGTTACTATTGTTTACGAATCCGATGTGAATCAGCTGTTACTGCACAACAAGAACAAGCACCACAAGATCACATGGTCATCCTTTCCCTTCTATTCTTTAAATACAGTGTGTCCGCTCCTTGCATATTTCAAGCATCAGCCGTATAAAAATTTTCTGAGTATCTCCATATATAATGTCTGTTATTCACACTGAACAGAGAGAGCGTGTTCTTACCGGCGATGGCGAGGGCCAGCAGGGCGAACAGGCAGGACAGCACGAGCTTCATTTTTTTTTTTCGACTGCCAGGGGTGACAAGCCTCTCCTGCAAGCTATATATACTCCCTCAGAAGGGCAGAGGGCATTTAGGGAACATGGGGGTGGGGCACAAATATGACAGCTGCTCTGATTGACAGCAGCTGCTTGGGCCAGTCGAAGAGCTGGCAGAAAGGTGAAAGAGAGATAGAGATGTCAGAGAGGAAATCTGACGCGGGGAACAAATCCTATTAACAGGCCTGTTTTATGGGTCCATTTTGTTCCTAATATTGAGGTCAAACTATACTGAAAAGTTTAGACATAGACTTTTAAACATTATTCAAAAGGGTTTCATTACTTCATATCTCATTTACTCTGTGTTTCTTGATTCAACTAGCCATGATAACGGAGCAAAGAACACACACAAAACTGTGTCCAGTCTGAATTCGCTCGCTTTGAGCAGATTCCTTTTCCTGGTCTGTGTCACAGTAAAATGCAAAGCCTGTTCTGGGGGACACTGGAACAAATCCACTCTTGGTGGAATGTCAGGGCACCATGCACATACTGTATAGAGGCGGTTCAGAGAAGCCAATGCATCTATCTGAAGTTTTTTTGGAGATGGAAGGAAACCAGAGAACCCTGAAATAACCAACATGCTGAGAGATCAGAATAGCAACTGAAGTTAGTATTAACTTTTATATTATGGTACAAAGAATGAGAAGTTGTGAGCAGTGGTGTTCAATAAAAAGTCCACTGTTAGGTAAATACAGAAGTTTATAAAATAGGAAATATTGACGTTCTACAGTTACAATAAAATGGTTTTGAAAGTCCAATAGTTGAATTATCTTTACTTCTACAAGTAACCTGGAATATATGTAGGACATAATTGAAATGATTGTATTTAACCCCAGATTCAGTTAAGGGGTATTATGCAGACAGACAGATAGATAGATACAGTAGATATATAGATAGATATCAGTCTAGACTGAAATGACCTTCTGGATCAATAAAGTACCGACCTACCTACTGTAGGGACTAGCAGGCCACCTCAAATGGTGCAAATCAGCAAGCCGTTGAACGAGGAAGAGACAGACGGTTACACGTCTCCAACTCAGATGGTTTAAATCTGCAAAGCAACTTGCTTGCACAAGAGAGAAGCATTTCACATCTTCACTCAAACGGTGTAGATCAGCCCAAATCCCTTGAATAGGGAAGTTTCACAACCCCCTGGCAGTTGCTGACCCCCCAGAATGCATTTCTTCTGGGCCCCAGAACAGAGAACAAACAAAGCTACAAACATACCTTCCGCCATAGCGGGCACTACGCCGTCTCTGTGGGCGTCATCTGCTCTTCAAGAACTCTCAACGAGACTTCCTGCCAGAACTCCAAAATCCTGCAGTGAAGAAACCATCAGAAGAAGTCCCAGAGCACCGCCATCGGATGATTAAGTGTATAAATTTATAACTGTATGAATTTTGTTCAGTTTAATCAAATTAACGCGAAACGTTAAAGATTCGATTCCCCTCTGACCCAGAGTTGAAACCCTACACTACCTACCCATTTGATCCTGAAGAAAATATCAAACATCCAGTAGAAAGGATAGTAACACAATAAACATGTAGCTGTTGTAGCTCATATAGAGTGTACATTCAAAAAACATAAATGATAATAATAATAATAATAATACACATGTGACAGATGACCTATGCTTCAACAGGAATGACTAAGATATAAATATATATATGATAAATACAGAGACTAAAATGTATATAAATATATGTAAATAATGAGATTCATATGTAGTGCACAGAATAGAGCGAATTCAGACGTGCAACTGAGTTACAGCAATTAAAAGTGACAGCAGTGCAAAAAGTGAGTGGTGCAAGACTGAGGTAATGAGAGTACATGCAGATTAGGGTGAGTAGATAAATATAACTGTGAACAAATACATGCATAACCGAGGATGAGTAGTGGTTAAGGAACGATAACAATCATGATTCCCAATCACGTCCCCAGGGACCATAAAGAGGTGTTAAAACAGCGTATGTGATAGGAGGCTGACACTGGCTATTCTCTTTTGAGTGGCAAAATCTCCACACAGTGGATGACTTGTGTTGGACATGATGGACTGCATTGTGTTCAAGAAGCTGCAGTTGTCTTATGTCAGTCATTCAATAAATGTCTTCACCCCATGAAAATAAAAATACAAATTTTTATTGATCATTAGAGTCGGGCACATTAAGCTCGGATAACATGGGAGGGTTGTGTCAGGAAGGGCACCCGGGCATAAAACCTGTGCCACATTGTTGTACTGATCGGATGGTCCACTGTGGCGACCCCCCCATGGGAGCAGCTGAAAGACCAACAAAAAAACAGACATCATTAATGACAACATTAGAGACGTAATCATGACTTTTGGTGAACCATCTCAAGTGCACCTTTAACTAAGTGGAATTCATTTGAATTCAGGGCAGTTTATGGAAGAATAAAAGGCTAAACATAACAGAGATTAAAAATATATCAGGATACTGATTTAGATGTAAATGTATCCTTAATGTGCACGGGGAAGAAATCACGAGAAGGACCAGACTCAAAATGGATCCCCTCCTAATCTGGGTGACACCAGATAGCGAGATTACAAATATTACTCTATTAATCTATTACTGTATACTATAGAGTCACACAGTGCTATATGACTTCTTTCTGGGGAAGCCATGTAATATGAAAAATATAGAAATGTATTGAAGAACATACAGTCGTGGCCAAAAGTTTTGAGAATGACACAAATATTAGTTTTCACAAAGTTTGCTGCTAAACTCCTTTTAGATCTTTGTTTCAGTTGTTTTTGTGATGTACTGAAATATAATTACAAGCACTTCATACGTTTCAAAGGCTTTTATCGACAATTACATGACATTTATGCAAAGAGTCAGTATTTGCTGTGTTGGCCCTTCTTTTTCAGTACCTCTGCAATTCGACTGGGCTGCTCTCAATCAACTTCTGGGCCAAATCCTGACTGATAGCAACCCATTCTTTCATAATCACTTCTTGGAGTTTGTCAGAATTAGTGGGTTTTTGTTTGTCCACCCGCCTCTTGAGGATTGACCACAAGTTTTCAATGGGATTAAGATCTGGGGAGTTTCCAGGCCATGGACCCAAAATTTCAACGTGTTGGTCCCCGAGCCACTTAGTTATCACTTTTGCCTTATGGCCCGGAGCTCCATCGTGCTGGAAAATGCATTGTTCTTCACCAAACTGTTGTTGGATTGTTGGAAGAAGTTGCTGTTGGAGGGTGTTTTGGGACCATTCTTTATTCATGGCTGTGTTTTTGGGCAAAATTGTGAGTGAGCCCACTCCCTTGGATGAGAAGCAACCCCACACATGAATGGTCTCAGGATGCTTTACTGTTGGCATGACACAGGACTGATGGTAGCGCTCACCTTTTCTTCTCCGGACAAGCCTTTTTCCAGATGCCCCAAACAATCGGAAAGAGGCTTCATCCGAGAATATGACTTTGCCTCAGTCCTCAGCAGTCCATTCGCCATACTTTTTGCAGAAGATCAATCTGTCCCTGATGTTTTTTTTGGAGAGAAGTGGTTTCTTTGCTGCCCTTCTTGACACCAGGCCATCTTCCAAAAGTCTTTGCCTCACGTGCAGATGCGCTCACACCTGCCTGCTGCCATTCCTGAGCAAGCTCTGCACTGGTGGCACTCCGATCCCGCAGCTGAATCCTCTTTAGGAGACGATCCTGGCGCTTGCTGGACTTTCTTGGACGCCCTGAAGCCTTCTTAACAAGAATTGAACCTCTTTCCTTGAAGTTCTTGCTGATCCTATAAATTGTTGATTTAGGTGCAATCTTAGTAGCCACAATATCCTTGCCTGTGAAGCCATTTTTATGCAACACAATGATGGCTGCACGCGTTTCTTTGCAGGTCACCATGGTTAACAATGAAAGAACAATGATTTCAAGCATCACCCGCCTTTTAACATGTCAAGTCTGCCATTCTAACCCAATCAGCCTGACATAATGATCTCCAGCCTTGTGCTCGTCAAACTTTCTCACCTGAGTTAACAAGACGATTACTGAAATGATCTCAGCAGGTCCTTTAATGACAGCAATGAAATGCAGTGGAAAGTTTTTTTCGGGATTAAGTTAATTTTCATGGCAAAGAAGGACTATGCAATTCATCTGATCACTCTTCATAACATTCTGTATATGCAAATTTTTTGCAAAATATTCAAAAACATGGAGTATATGCAAATTGCTATTATAAAAACTTAAGCGGCAACTTTTCCAATTTCCAATATTTATGTAATTCTCAAAACTTTTGGCCACGACTGTACAAGAGATGTTGTACATTGGACAAGACACCCGAGTTCCCTTCAAAGTAGGCACCTTGGGATCAGCTTCCCCATCGTATTTTCCAGAATCTCATTGTCGGTCTGAAATCTCTTCCCTTTCAAAAGTGATTTTAGTTTTAGGAAAAGCCAGAAGGCTCATGGCACCAAATCTGGGCTGTAGCGGGGCGCTGAGTCACCCGGGTGATTAGTTGCATTCACCGCGTCGTCCCTGAAGGCCTTCTGAATCATCCGAATAGTTTGCATGAAGGAATGTTCAAGCTTAACGCTAAATTTGAAGCAGATTTGTTGCTCTACTCGCTCAGTCATTTTGTATGCGATGGCCACGCAGTACACATGCCTGTTCAACTAATGACTAGTAGAGTGAATTCGTCATTGTTCATGCATGTGCATTCCAGTCCATTATCCTTGGCTGCCCGGTTACACAGTAAACCGTTGTCATTATGTTAACGATGCTTGGATACACTTTGGACAAAACTTTATATATCACGGTAATTACATGGTGGCTTAGTGGTTAGCTCTGTCGCTCCTTCAGAGTCGGGGTTCGATTACTGCCTTGGGTCTGTGTGTGTGGAGTTTGCATCTTCTCCCCGTTCTTAGTGGGTTTCCTCCGGGTACTCCGGTTTCCTCCCACAGGACAGCAAAGACATGCTGATTAAACTAATTGGTGTTTCAGTAGTGTGACTGAGTGTGTATGTGTGCCCAGAAATGGATTAGCACTCCGTCAAGGGTGTACCCCATCTCGTGCTCTAAATCTCCTGAGATAGGCTCCAGGCCCCTCGCAACGGTAGAGTATGGTAGAGAGGATGAAGAGCTATAGATGACGATGATGAGATGAGATCTTACTGTGATCGCAACACAACCATTTCCCTGACAGGATCAAGTACTCTACAGAGCTGCGGGGTCTGGAGTGCAAATCCATTGCAGGGCACAGGGCCGGCCCATGGTATTGGCGACATAGGCAATTGCCTAGGGCGCAAAATGACTGGGTATGCCAGTTTTTTTTTTGTCGGCAATGCGCATTCTTGCATCATGCGCTCCTACACCCATATATTAAGCAAAAATATTTTTGCCAGTTACCATAATTTTAGTACCGATGTTCAGCTAACCGCTTAAATGATTAAAATATTGTTAGAACAAAATAAAATTGACGTAAAGAAAAAATCACGAGATTTGGCAACATGTCATGCTGGACAGTCAGGTTCAGTTTAGAAACTGCTCTGTAATTTAGAAAATATTTTTAAAAAAGTTTAGTGCACCTTTTTGTTGATTTGCTCTTTGTATTCTAGTGACGGTGTATTTGTTCAGTATTTATGTTGTAGTAAAGTTTTTTTTTGTAAACCCACAAACTCAGGGCAGGAATAGAAGCCAGACCCTGGAGGTACGAAGCGACAGTGCTAACCCCTTCGGCACTGTGCTTCCCCTGATTCTGATTGAAATGAAAAAGATTTAATTTATCCCAATTGAGTTCTCACATACACTTATATAAACTCAGACAAATTCAATTCTTTGAAGAACATAAATATAACCATATTTGGTCATCTGATGTCACCGTAGAAAAGCTCTAATTGGTCGACTGGTTTCTTTTGACTGTAGAAAGCGTTTCGAATTGAGCGGCCACCAGGTGGCGCGCGTGGACAATTTGAAGTTTTTTTCAATAAAATAAATAAGAGTACTTCATATAATAATCATATACATATTTCCTCTTAAAAATATGAAAGTCCAAGCTGTCTAATTTTTTTAGACTACTGTATTGTTCTTTTATTTTAATTTAATGTAGAATATTGCGTTTAGCATCAGCAATACGACGCGCAGCTGGCTGTACCTCAAACAGCTCCTTATCACCTATTTAGGTGCACTTACTTAGGGAAGGAATACAATGGCGTTTCCGGCACTGCGCGCACTATGTGGTGTTATATGGAGTGATTTGGAATCCTGCCTGTGTTCAGCGTTAACCGTTGGCTCTCCAGTGGTCACGTGTCCAGGGCGCGCGGAGGGAGGAGAGCCAGACAGCAGCCGCACGCGAGAAAGAGAGAGAGAGAGAGAGAGAGCGAGCGAGCGAGCGAGCACGCACGCACGCACACGCAAACACTTGACAGGCGTCGTGCACGAGCGATGCTACTCCGTTATTCTAGAAAACCGAAGCTGTTTTTTAAATTCTTTTTGTAAAACAAAAAGAATTTTTACTTTAAATCAGACGAAATTAGACAAGTTCTAATTAACTAACAGGAGGCTACAAGTGTCCGAGAAGACATCATTAATTTTTAAAGATTTTTAATTGATTTATTCTTTTATTTCTGGATTTTTTTTCTTTTTTCTTTCAGAAGGAATTATCATCATCATCACCATCACCAAGTGTCCCAAATTCTCTAGAGGGAAAACAACAGAGCGACCTGAGCGACTAAACCCATCCACAAAGGTACAAAAACAAACAAAACAAAACAAAAATCCTAAAAGGTAGGTTACAATCTTACACGAAAGCATATCAGAATGGTTTTTTAAATTTATTTATTTTTAATTAGAGAAACATCTGTACAGCTGCCTGACATTGAGGCTCAATCCCCGAAGCTCTCTTAGCTAGCAGTGTTATATGTCAGCTTTAGCTTTCGGTGTTCGCGTGATGCATCTCCTGTCGCGCGCGAGACAGCTACAGGTGTAACGGTTACGCTGTTCGAGTAACATTGTATTTAAATTGTAACCGTCGGTGGCGCGCGCACGAACGCGGCTACGATCTAAGGATCTTTCATTAGCCTCTGTTCGTTAGCATGACATCATACTGTACTAGTCTCATCATCAACCAATGAAATGTTCCAGAAGGTTCGAATCCAGACTGTTCGCTAAGTCCTTGCTCTTCCGTTAGATTTCCTGAGATTTGGGTTGAAAATTTTTCATTTAAATAAGTAATAACATTCACAAGGAGGCATCCAAAAACAGCTTGAGCGCAACCTCGGGATACGAATTCCCTCCTTTACTTTAAGAATTCAAATTTTGCATCGATATACGAAGCATTTTCGGCATACGAACGAACCGAACGGAATGTCACATTTCCCTGTCAGAATTTTGTGCTGTTGGAATCAAATGTGTAGTCTTATCATCCGGTCCGTTCTACCAAATCAGCATTTCCTGCTTCTAGTTTAAAATTAAAAACAAATATTACAATATTGTTTTATCTAAGGTAGCATTTTCTGACACACATTTAACGTTTTTAAAATATAACCCCTATAATCTGTAGGTTTAATACTGGTCGCACTGTCTGACAGGTTGTTTTATCATTATATGTCAGTCCACAAGGCACCTAAAAAGCAATTTAAAAAAAGCATCAAGCCACAAGTAGTTGTTAGACTATGTGAATAGTCAAATGGTCGAACCTTTTGGGTGGGGCCCTAAAGAAACATGGTGATTTTTGGTATGCACAAGCGCGGTAGGCTTGGATAGGGCGAATTTATAGAACGCCGGCTAAGTCGCGTGTATGTCCGGGAGCCGTGCAAAACTCGTTTCCAGTCAGGAAAACCTGTTTCAAAAGACCCACAATACCAATGTTGCCTTTGGCATGCGTTCAAAACCTGTGTGATTTTTTTTGCAATGTTGGTAATATATATGCCCTGCTGATAAGGGGTTAGTGGTGGCTCAGATGGTTAAGGGCTTTGAGCCCCAGCTCCACCAGGTTGTCATTGTGAAGCCCTTGAACAAGGCCGTTAACCCTGTCTGCTCTAGGGGCGCCGTATCATGTCTGTCCCTGTGCTCTGACTCCAACTGGGATATCTGAAGGAATCATTTCACTGTGCGGTAATATACACCTGACAAATAAAGGCTTAACTTGCATATCAGCATTTACATTATTTCTTAACAGAAAATAGAGTTTTCGCTTTAAGAACTCTTTAAGGTTCTCCTGAATATCCTGGTCATTGTTTACAGGTGAGCTGACATCCTTTGAACAGTCAGGGAACAACAACAACAGCAAAAACTGAGCAAGTCTTCATTTGACACTGCAGGGGCTTTGAAAGAAATTGTCACAGTGATATATGAACCAATCGAGCATAAAAAACAAAAACAATCTAACGTAAGGCATGAAGCAGTGAGAAACAGGTGCAGATGATGACAGATGATCAGGACGGTAATTACTATACTGCTGATGATGAACGCTGAGCGGTTGGAACAGAAGAAAGGGGAAATGAGGTCGCTGCTGAGGATGTCAAATAAACAAGCAATTTTTAACTCAGCTTTAATTTAAATTATTTTGTAGAAATAAGGTGGGGTTTGAGACTTGTGCACAGCACAGTAAATCAGTGAAGCGCTTCAATCTGCCTGGATATGAAAGTACGTTATAACACAGTAGTACACATCTATTCTTCTTCTTCTTCTTCTTCTTCTTATATACCGTAGCGGACATGCTATTTAGTACGTTAGTAATGAAGATGAAGCATTATGGGATGCACAGCGAGGTGAGGTGGCGAACTCTAAGCAAGTGTAGTGTTGAGTATTAAGCTGACATGCTGTACACACTGTTCTGGTAAGATGTTAGAAGTTATTTAGTACGGAAATAGAGACACAACGTATATTGACTATTACACTACATAATGTATTACCGCTACTAAACAACATACACAACAATAGACAGCAACATACGGCATTCAAATGCCTTGGCCTACACAGAAACCGATCTCATCGCAGGCGTCCTGTCATTTTTTCCTACCCTATCATCCCTGTCGCTATCATGCTGTAGGCAAAAATGTCTAGTCATATCTTTCGGCCTGTGCTACTGAATCAATATTTCCTGCTCAGAGTTTACAATCAAGACAATATAGTTTTTATAACGAGACACAGGGTGCTATTTGGTATGCACAAGCGCAGGAAGAGTGAACCCTCAATACCATCGCTGCATTCGGCATGCGTTCAAAAGCTACATAATTTTTCATAGAGTTTTTTTTTTTTTGTAATATTGATAATATTTTTGCATTCAGGTGAGCCGACGGCACATGAATAATCCAGGAACAACAACAACCCTAGCAAGTCTTAATTTGACACTGCAGGGGGTTTGAGAGAAATCATAGCAGTTCCTGTCAAATCTTGATAGTTCAAAGCAAAATTGTGAAGAATCGTAGGCAAAATCACGAAAGTTCGTAAACATATTATGACAAGTTCCGGCTGCTTTCTAGCAGGTGACTCGTGAGGACGTCGTAGGTTTTCAAAGCTTCCGCGTAGGCGATATGACATGATGGTAAGTGCGATCAAGAGCCGTCAGTTTGAATTCTTACATATTTAGCTAGCTCGCTAATCTGTTATCAGATTCCACGGAGATCTGGAGCATCTCTTTTCTAATGTACACAGTACTCTGCAAAAGACTTGACCCCCCCTTCTTCTTTATATTTTCTTCCAAAGGCTTTCTTGTATTTTTACGATACTCTTAAGGAACAATTCTCCAGACTTCCCAAAGGATCATTGTGTCTCTCAATTTCAGTCCAGTTTCAGGAATAAAAAAAAAAAATGTTAAGCCATACAGTGACCTATACATAATTTAAGCATAAAAAAAAAAAAAAAAAAAAAGCCTAACGTCCTATAAGGCATGATCCACTGAGGAACTGGTGCAGATGATGACAGGCGGTCCTGTGATTAGTATACTGCTGATGATGAACGGTGAGCGGCTGGAACAGACGAGAAGTGAAAAGAGGTCGATGCTGAGGAGGTTTAAAAAAACAAAACAAGCTATTTTTATTTTGTGTATTTAGGCTCTTTGCAGCTTGTTGACATCAAACATTTCAAGACTATTGCACAGTACTGTACTACGCCACCTATTCCTCTTCTTCCTTTTATTATTATTATTATTATTATTATTATAATATACCGTAGCGGACAAACTATTTAATATGTTAGTAACTAAATGTTAGTAAGTATTATGGGATGCACAGCGAGGTGAGCAAGCGGAAGTGTACCTACGTTCGCACTCTTCTGATAAGACGGGGAGGCGGCGTGTTGCTTCGACATACTGTTTAGTACGCGAGCGTGCGATTCGATAGTACGTAGCTTATGTTTTTTCCAGTCGCCAGGAAAGAGCTGGTTTCTTAGCAACAAGTCTTTTGGCCTGAAAATAAGCCAAAACTGCAAAGCGGTAATGATGCAACTGAGTGTAAGAGCGAAGCTAGCGTGTGCAAACCAGCAGCCAAGGAAAGAGGAACAGTGAGGCGAAGGAGAGATCTCTGACATGCCTATATGACTAAGTATGTGTGTGTGTGAGTGTGAAAGACAACTCAGTCGGTAACGTTAGGAAGGTCATCAGGTTTAGGGGTTTGGTAAAGCATCACAGAAAGACATTCTTTTCTTCTGAGACATCAAACCACCTCAGCTCCTGTGTGTATGTCTCTCTCTCTTTCTCTGTCTTTTTCTCTCTCTGTCTCTCGCACACGCACACACACTTTCACGTTGCGGTCCCTGCAGGGCGATGTATTTCCAAAACAAACACGCAGAGAATTCCTCTCCCCCCCCCCCCCCTCTCTGTAAGAAGGGGGGAATAAAGGGGATGGAAAATATAACCTGAGAGAGAGAGAGAGAGCGAGAGAAAGGAAAGTCTAGCAGAGACATTCTCGGGGCAGAAGGACAGACAGTGTGTGATGACAGAGGATTTTTCGGATCACCTCCGGCTATATTATTGTACCTCTCAAAGTAAAGGCAACACCACACACATACACACACACACACACATACACACACACACAGAGACACACTTTCACTCGGCATGTCAGCCCTGCAGCTGGTTTTTGTTATTGTTTATGAGCTTGGCGCATTTCCCCGCATTTCTGTTCCACACACAAAAGCACATTGAAAACAAATTGAGTGAATCTGCTGCACACTGTGGAATGTATATAAATGTGTGTCTATGTGTGTGTTCAGATTTGGAGGGTCGACAGGAAAGGAAAAAAAAAAAAACAATCACTGAAGAAGCAGGATTGTTCAGAAATGAGCTACTTTTTAGCTTCTCAGGATTACTGAGTCCCGATGCGGTTTGATTTTTTTTTTTTTAATTATAATTTTTTTTTCATTTTCAGTTCGATTTTCATGACTTTCCATTCACGTCAGTGTCTTTTTCCTGAGAGCGAGGCTCACACGGGGTGGAGTTAGCAGTAGCCCAAGATCCTCGGACCGGCACAGAATATCATGTGCAAAGTTAAAAAAAAAAAAAAAAAACATACATTCATTGGTTTTTGCACCACAGTATGTTTGAGATGAAATCAAATGGAGCTCAAAATGCGGCAGTGCTTTAAAGAACTAATTTCATGAATCAAGATAAACGCATGGTTTTAAATCATGTGTAGTCTGCCTATAGACTGAAAGCCATAAACATCACACGGCAACGTGTCTTTCATATGCTCGCTTGATTTACAGGCCCGGTTTAGTTTTATTCAGACCAGGAGATCAACTGGTCTATTGCAGAACTTTAGACCTGAAAGGCTCAGGTTGCTTTCGAGTCAAGTTTATAATGAGTTTTTGAAGCAGATCGTCCACAAGACATACAGTCTTGTTCAAAGGTTAGTATTCTTTTACATACTATTAATACAATTATAAAAATGATCTATAAAAACATAATAAAATCCTTTGATCGTAGCTGGTCTCAGTATTAGACAAATACAGTTATCATCTTGTCATTATGTATTTTACAAAACTGAAGACAAAAAGGAAAAAAATAAAAAACATGCAGGCAATACTAAGTACCCCCTTAATGCTTCCACAGGATGTAAGAGGCTAAGTTGCAGCCAGATGCTGCTTATCATCAGCCCTTGATTAATTGATCATCAGCAGGTGTGCAGTCCGTCTATAAAAGCAAAGGTTTTGGCAGGTTGCTGTTCTGGAGCATTCTGGTGTGTGTTAACACAAAGCCATGAGGGAAAAAAAACATAAGCGATGGTTTTAAAGAAGCAATTGTTACTGCACATCAAATCTGGAAAGGATTATGAAAACCATTTCCAAACAATTTGGAGTTTAACGTTCTACAGTGAAAAAGATTAGTCACAAGCGTGCTTGAAAAGCATTCAAGACTTCCCAGGAGTGTACGTCCCAGCACATTCACCCAAAGGTCAGATCGTGCAATGCTCAAAGAAATGCAACAGTAACAAAAAAAAAACTACTCAGCTCTCAGACACTACAGGCCTCGCTGAGCATGGTAAATGTTAAAGTCTGTGATGGCACAATTAGAAGAAGACCGAACAAGTGCAGTTTGCTTGGAAGGATTGGCAGGAGGAACCTCTTCTGTCTTAAAAGAACATGGAAGCGCTAATGAGGGTTGAACTCTGATCAAACCATGAGACGTCTGGAACGATGATGTCTAGACCAAAGTGGAGTTGTTTGGCCTTAAGGTCCAGAGCCATGTTTGGCGAAAGAAAACCAAACAGCATTTCTCCAGAGACACCTCTGTCACACCCACTGTCAGGCACGGTGGTGAAGGGGTGATGATTTGGGCTTGTTTTTTGCAGCCGCCGGACCTGGTCACCCAGAATATTCTAGAAGCAAATGTGACTCCATCTGTCCGACAGCTAAAACTCTGTCGGAACTGGGTCATGGAACGGGACAATGCTCCGAAGCACACCAGCAAATCTACATTAGAATGGCTGAAAAACAAAATAATCAAGGTTTTGGAATGGTCTTGTCCAAAGTCCAGACCTCAACCCAATTGGAATGCTGTAGAACCCTTAAGAGAGCGGTGCCTAAGAGAATACCCAAAAAACCTCAATGAACTGAAGCAAAGAACGGACCAAAATAATATTAAAAAAATATAAAGTCATACAAGAAATGATTACTTCAAGTTATTGCTGCTAAAGGTGGATCTACATGCTATTAAATCATAATTTTGGCTTCATTGTTGATAAAGGGAACACTAAAATAACACATCCTAGATCTGAATGAATGAAATGTTCTTATTAAATACTTTGTTGTTTTCAACTATGAAAACAACAAAGTATTTAATCACACAAAAAAATCACACAAAAATGATGGAAATCAAATCAATGGATCAATGGAAATCAAATTTATTAACCCATGGAGGTCTGGATTTGGAGTCACACTCAAAAGTGGAAAAGTGGAAAAACACATTACAGGCTGATCCAACTTAAAACAAGTCAAAATGAGGCTCAGTAGTGTGTGTGGCCTCCACGTGCCTTTATGACCTCCCTACAACGCCTGGGCATGCGCCTGATGAGGTGGCGGATGGTCTCCTGAGGGATCTCCTCCTAGACCTGGACTAAAGCATTCGGCAACTCCTGGACAGTGAGTGCAACGTGGCGTTGGTGGATGGAGCAAAACATGATGTCCCAGATGCGCTCAATTTAATTTAGATCTGGGAAAAGGGCGGGCCAGTCAATAGCATCAATGCCTTTGTCTTGCAGGAACTGCTGACATGTTGCAGCAACATGAGGTAGCATTGACTTTCATTAGGAGGAACCCAAGGCCAAGGGCACCGGCATATGTTCTCACAAGGGGTCTGAGGATCTCATCTCGGTACCTAATGACAGTCAGACGACCTCTGGCGAGCACATGGAGGGCTGTGCGGCCCTCCAAAGAAATGTCACCCCACACCATTACTGACCCACTGCCAAACTAGAGAATTCTGCAGGCAGCAGACCGTTCTCCAGGGCGTCTTCAGACTCTGTCACGTCTGTCACATGTGCTCAGTGTGAACCTGCTTTCATCTATGAAGAGCACAGGGCGCCAGTGGCAAATTTGCCAATCTTGGTGTTCTCTGGCAAATGCCAAACGTCTTGCACGGTGTTGGGCTGTAATCACAATCCCCACCAGTGGACGTCAGGCCTTCATGCCATCCTCATGGAGTGTGTTTCTGACCATTTGAGCAGACACATGCACATTTGCGGCCTGCTGGAGGTCATTTTGCAGGGCTCTGGCAGTGCTCCTCCTGCTCCTCCTTGCACAAAGGCAGAGGTAGCGGTCCTGCTGCTGGGTTGTTGCCCTCCTACAGCCTCCTCCACGTCTCCTGATGTACTGGTCTGTCTTCTGGTAGCGCCTCCATGCTCTGGACACTACGCTGACAGACACAGCAAACCTTCTTGCCACAGCTCGCATTGATGTGCCATCCTGGGTGAGCAGCACTACCCGAGCTACTTGTGTGGGTTGTAGACTCCGTCTCATGCTACCACTAGAGTGAAAGCGCCGCCCGCATTCAAGTGACCAAAACATCAGCCAGAAAGCATAGGAACTGAGAAGTGGTCTGTGGTCAGCAACTGTAGAACCACTCCTTTATTAGGGGTGTCTTGCTAATTGCCTAGAATTTCCACCTGTTGTCTATTCCATTAGCACAACAGCATGTGAAATTGATTGTCAGTCAATGTTGCTTCCTAAGTGGGCAGTTTGATCTGGAGTTACATTGTTTTGTTTAAGTGTTTGCTTATTTGACTTTACTTCAAAAACATAGAAGTAAAAGAGGGAACATGGCTGTATATGCTTTAGAATACATCATCCTGCACCACATCATCAGTACTGTATGTTTACATTAATGAAAACTTAACAGATATCTTCATGCAGAGCATCTTACATTCATCGCATTTTACATCCAAACAGTTGAGCAGTGATTGCCTCGGGCAAGTGGCAGCTTGGTGATGCTGGGGAATGGAACTCGCAGCCTTCCCATTAGTAGTTGTAGTAGTAGTTCAGTTTTAACCACTCTGCCCCTGGTCTCACTGCTCGCCAAATACCTCCATGCCGTGGCCCAGCAGGAACCCAAACACTGGATCAGCGTTTTAATTTGTTTGTTTCGACGCCATTTCATCAAAGACATTTTATCTTTCAACCTAATACGAAAGTTGTCCCAGCACCCATAAAAGTGACAAATTAACATCACCACAAACCAGAAAGCTTTCTTTATCCATACTCTTCTCTTTACATCTTTTCTGGTACAAGTTAATCTTTATCATTGGGACGTTTCAGGACAGTACCCTTTTTTATTTATTTGTTTATTTATTTAAACAGTTGTTGACAGACTCTAAGCCTTCATCTAATCAGATGGTCTTGGACTCGGCTGAGGCAGGCACTTTATCTGTGATGACTTATTTCTGAAGTCCACTCCTGTTAGCCTGCAATAACAGAAGTGGACTCCATAGTAACTTGAAGACCTCTCCGGTTGGACTGAACCTCCAACCTCATAGCACACAATGTGATCACGAATCAATCCCTTCTACAGTATACCTATCTGATATCACTTTAATGAGGATGGGTTCCCTGTTAAATCTGGTTCCTCTCAAGGTTTCTCCCTGTTCTCATCTCATGGAGGTTTTTCCCTTGCTTGCTCATCAGGCACAAACTGATCATTATAATTTATATACAGTACAGACCAAAAGTTTGGACACACCTTCTCATTCAAAGAGGTTGATTTTGTATTATGGCAAGAAAAAAACAGCTAAGTAAAGAAAAACAAGTGGCCATCACTACTTTAAGAAATGAAGGTCAGTCAGTCCGAAAAATTGTGAAAACTTTGAAAGTGTCCCCGAGTGCAGTCATAAAAACCATCAAGCGTTACAAAGAAACTGGCTCACATGCGGACCGCCCCTGGAAAGGAAGACCAAGAGTCACCTCTGCTGCGGAGGATAAGTTCATCCGAGTCCCCAGCCTCAGAAATCGCAGGTTAACAGCAGCTCAGATCAGAGAGCAGGTCAATGCCACACAGAGTTCTAGCAGCAGACACATCTCTAGAACAACTGTTAAGAGGAGACTGTGTGAATCAGGCCTTCATGGTAGAATATCTGCTAGGAAACCACTGCCAAGGACAGGCAACAAGCAGAAGAGACTTGTTTGGGCTAAAAAACACAATAAAGAAAACTCGCTGAATGAGAAGGTGTGTCCAAACTTTTGGTCTGTACTGTATATATATATATATATATATATATATATATACACAGTAAGTCCCCTACATACGAACATTCGAGTTACGAACAAAGTGAGGTGAAAAGATAGCAGACATCGCTCCATGTCCTTTAACATGAATCGTTCAACCATCAGCACGATTCTGAACAACGAGGATGAGATGATGGAACGTGTTAATTTTATACAGTGTTTGTTTTGACGATGTTTGTTGGACTTACAAACAAATTTGACTTACGAACGAGCTCTCATTTGTATGTTGGGGACTTACTGTACTTCCTCACACTTTTCAAATTATTTCTATGATTTTTTTGATTCTGTGAAGCTGCTTCATGACATGAAACTGAATGAAATTAATAAATTCTTCCCGGTTTTGAGGCTCATCAGTGGTTTACATCTTGCGGTGAAGCCTTCCACTGACTGTTAGGAAAACGCCTTCCTCCTGATCTAACCAGGGGATTTTCCTCACCAGGGAAAACTCTCATCATCCACCTCCGCTTTTTTCCCCAAGATCTTCCAGACCGCTTGGCGTTCCTGAGCTAATCAGTGTGATTTAGCCAGAGCTAATGATTTCGCGATCTCACCGACGGGTCTGTTTAGATTTTCTCAGCCTAACCATACTGTAGCTTGCTTCTTCGTCAGTCCCGGGACTGCTTCCCATTTGTTTGCTTAGCTGTACGCAGCATCGCACCCGGCCCTTCGACAGCCGAGCAGCACCTCGATATCCGTTTGTTTCATTTTGTTTCATGCAACGTACCGAACCAGGTGTCCTGAAGATACGTTCAGAAACCTGTCACTGATTGCAGTATTTAGGCTAGATCATGCTTTCCTGAAGCTTGCCACCGCTTCGAATGGAAGAATGTCTGGTCGTTCCAGAGGAACATCTGAGTTTGGACTGAAAATTAAAACCACAAGTGAAAAAAAAGGAAAGGAAGGAGGGGTGAATTTTCATCTCTCTTTTGGAAGCTGTCGTGTCTCTCTCATCAGCGGCTCATTAGTCAGCTCTGCTTTGTGCTCAGACCTCATCCTGTTATGCATAAGAGAGTGTGTGTGTGTATGTGTGTGTGTGGATATTTGCGTGAGCGAGCCACTCCTTTATAATAGGAGACACTTGGATTGCATGTGGCTTACAGACCATGTGTGTGTGTGTGTCTGTGTGTGTGTGTGTGTGTGTGTGTGTGTGTGTGTGGACTGAATATGGGCAGTGCATCAGAGCTTTGGAAGGAAGGAGTCACTGCCGGTAAAAGAGACTGAGGGAGGGAAGGAGGGAGGGAGAGAGGGAGAAAACACGAGAATGTTAAATATGAGACATCACAAGTAGAAAAGATAAACATTTACACAAACCCGCCGGTGTGTGTGAGAGAGAGAGAGAGAAACGTAAAAATCATTATAGAAAAACATACAGGGACGAAGAGTCAAAGCCGAGGTGGTGAAGACGGGTCCAAGCGCGAGATGTCGTGAAGCGCGGAGAAATGGAAAGAGAGAAAAAGAGAGGGGGGTACAAAAGGGGCAAATTCAGATGAAGTGAGAGATGGAGGGATGGAAGGAGGATGCAGAGAAGAGGACGGGTGAGAGAGAGGGGGGGGCAAAGTAGGTTAAAGTATGGAGAAAGGGTGAGGATGTTCATAGTGTAGGATAGAATGGACAAGAGAAGAAAGAGAGAGAGAGAGAAAAGAGAGAAATAAGCTACAGGTTTTTTTTTTGCAAATGGAGAGCTCGCGTTAACACACTTCAACACTTTTCTGCAGCGTTTTAATTTTCAGCGGTAGTCAAAGTTGTATTGTGTTTAGAGTTGAGACTCTGTGAGGGAACAGTGAGCCCTAACGGATCAGTTACTGCAGCTCGTGTGTGTGTGTGTGTGTGAGAGAGAGAGTGCTGGCGTGTTGGAAAGCAGGGAGGCAAAGTAAAGGAGGGGAAAAGTAACTGGCAAAAACACAGAGGAATGACGAGGGAGGAGAAGAAAAGTGCAGGGAGGAGAGAGAGAGAGACTGTGTGTGTGTGTGTGTGTGTGTTGTGGTGGGTACAGAAAAGAAAGAGGAGAGGAGAGAAAATGCGAAAGGAGTGAGAGTGTGTGTTTCCAGGGAGTGGCTAGCGAGACCGTGAACGTCTGCGTTCCTAAACGGAGGGGAGTTTCCTTGGAGAGGGAGAAAACCTCAGCAGTGTGTGTGTGTGTGTGTGTGTGTGTGTGTGTGTGGGGCTTAATGATTAAGTCATGTGATACCGTTGGGAACAAAAATCCTCCAGCAGTGCCACTGAGTGGAAGCGAAAACAGTTTTTAAAAACATTGCGAAGCAAAAAACTGTACAATAGTGTGGTGGGCATAGTGCACTTAGTGACCTGTTTTACACACACACACACACACACACACACACACACACACACACACACACACACACACACACACACACACACACACACGGGGGCTGCCTGTGGATATAGGCCAGATGCCGAGACAACTGTACATCATCAGTATGCGTGATGGGGGATGTAATTGCGTGTGTGTGTGTGTGTATGTGTGTGTGTGTGTGTGTGTAGCTGGTACTTGTCTAGCAGAAAGAAATGTAAATCACTTACAGTCGCCTGAAGTAAATTTAGTACGTCTTTTTCCAGCTGTTTGCGTGCAGACTTTGAGTGAGGGAGGGACGTTTTGCATGCATGTATATGTATATGTGTGTGTGTGTGTGTGTGTGTGTGAGAGAGAGAGAGAGAGAGAGAGAGAGAGACGTTGTAACAAAAACCTATTGAATTTTCTGGTGCTTTCTGTTCCACAGACACGCCATGCTCTCCCTAGACGAGCCGCTGGACCTGAAGGTCTCCTCAAGCCGGGACAGAACGCACAGAACGTCTATCTGCGCCCCGCTCCGATTCGCCCGGACCAGGGTACCCCGCCCGTCACGCAGCTCTGACACGGGTCTGTGAACGCACATACACACACACACACACACACACACACATATCCATGTATAGGCATTAATGCTGGTAAAAATGCTGTTAATTTGCACATGAATAATCTCGAGTGGATGTAAATACAAACGAGGCTATAATTAGTCATATATTCATAAACTAGCGGAAGTACACGTCATTAACAGGTCAAGATCTGATGAGCTTTAATGTAATCAGTGATATTATTATGATTTCAGGTTGAAGCCTGAATCTCTGTCTAACTTATTAATACAAAATAAATCACATTCTGTAAGGTTGAGGTTGAGTCAGACAAATACACTCCCTCTTCGGTAATCGGCGAGTGAATCACAGATTTGAAGTTTGAAGTTTTGTCTTAAAACGACTCCAGCGTGTTAAAAATCACTTATACCACTTCAGCGCTGTTATTTCAGCCAAAGTGACAATATGAACTAATCCCAGTAAAAATATTCACTTTATCTTTTCTAATTAATATCTATTGGTGCAGGTGTTTGTTTACATTGAGACAGTAGCGCATTAGTAGATTATTTTAAAGTAGATTATTAAATCCCACACATAACTGTTCATAACATCACTTTTACACAACATTATGATTTCACTGATGGTGCAGATTAAACTTCAGGCAGAGATCCAAGTACTGCAAAAGATTCAGTAAATTCTGTCCAGCGGTCGATTTGAGACACAGTTTGACACATGCGCAGGACTTCGCTTTTACTAGACGTTTTGATTTAATTTATGGTGCAGGTTAAACTTCAGGCAAACACAGAAGGACTGGTTCGGACGTGATGCTGTGACAAAATCTGGCCAAACAGACATACAGAATTTTTTTTAGAGACTGGTTTCAGGACCTCCAGTGTATGAAATGTAAAGAGATCAATGACCGATGTACAGACAGAACCTCTCTTTCATTCATATAGATCAAACAAAGGAAGTAAACATTTAAGTAACACCCACACACTACACAAAACCCATGTTTTATTCCTGTTTTTTAAAAAAGTTTTTAATTTTATTTTGTCTTGCTAGATATGTCAGACTCTCCCACATCCTCGAAACCAGAACTCAGTGCGTGTCCCTCCTCGTCTCCTCCCTCTCCTCAGCACTCCTCTTCCAGCTGCGGTCCCCTGTCGCCCCCTCAGGCCAGGGTGAGCTTTAACACACACCCATCACGGACAACAAGGACATTAAACACACTCCCTACTGGGCTGTGCTCCAGGACCTCTCCAGTCTCACACTCTCTCTCACACACACACACACACACACTCTTCGTCGATTCCCCATCGCCGTGCTCGAGTCAAATCCTGTCCTTAATCGGCTGAAGGGAAGATTGTTCCAGGGGTTGTTCTTGGATGCCCGAGGGATTGACTCGTTAGCGTGGGTTTTGAGGAAGAGCAATTACCCACAAGGCTTTACTTTTTTTTTTTTTTATAAATGATGCAATTTCCAGATTCAGTTTTATTCTTTCTTTCTCACTGGCTAGGAAGTTGCATGCGAGTTATAGTCAATAAGCAAGCTAATCCACGTACTCGTCACCTTCTTCGAAACGTGCGGCATCTAAAGATGTCAGTTATTTATTTATTTATTTTAATCACGACACAAAACTCAATTTAAAAAAAAGCAGACGTTTTATTAGTTGCATAAGTGTCCGCCCGCGTGGAATCACAGCAACAAGTATTCTGGGATATGTCTCAGTCAGCGTTGCACATCTGGATCCTGATGTCATGCCCATTCTTCTTGGCCAAATCGTTCGAGTTCTGGATAACACCAGTTTAAAATCTAATCAGATTCAGGTCCCTGGCTTCGATTTGTGCTTCCTGACATACTCAGGTTCTTGGATTCGAACCGTTCAAGGTGAACTTCTGCTACAGTCTCGAGTCGACCAGAACAAGGTGTCCTTCCAAGGTTTCGCTGCATTCGGTTCTGTCCATTATCATCTCAAGGTTTAACCTGCTGAGGAACAGAAACTCTGATGACATTGCTTCCACCACGATGCACAATGCTTTATTCTGACATCATGGAAAAGGTTTTTTTTTTTATCATAATTTAATTTAAAAAGTGGAACTGGAGTATATCAAAATATTACAATATTTCATTTTTCAGATATCCGTCTAATACTCTGTCTAGTCCAGACTGCTGACTTGACAATT
Organism: Clarias fuscus; assembly: GCA_030347435.1. NCBI lineage: Eukaryota > Metazoa > Chordata > Actinopteri > Siluriformes > Clariidae > Clarias > Clarias fuscus. The sequence goes on from CM059228.1 coordinate 5,099,851, forward strand.
ATCCAGAAGATGATCATCGACACCCTCCAGAAGGAGGAGAAGGTGAAGCTTATTCATGGAAAGTTGACTGAAAGGGAAAACTGTGATAGGAAAATGTGCACAAGCACCAAGGATGACCGCAGCCTTAAGAAGATGGTCAAGAAAATCGATTCAAGACCTCGGGAGAGCTTCACAATGAGTGGAGTGAGGCTAGAGTCAGTGCATCAAGAGCCAGAGAAATAGGCTAAAACTGCGACCTTCTTAGTATAAATCCTTTCCTGAACAAAAGAAAAATAACTGGACCGTTTCTTAGTGGTCCAAAGTTCTTCTTTTTGGAGATCAACTTCCCAGAGTCTAGAGAAAGAGTGAAGAGGCAGAGCATCTGCGTTGCTTGGAGTGTAGTGTGTAAATTTCCACAGTCTGTGATGATGTAGGGTGCCATGTCATCTGCTGGTGTCGGTCCATTGGGTTTTATCAAGTCCAAAGTCAACGTATCCGTCTACCAGGGGATTTTTAGTCACTTCACGCTTCCGTCTGATGACAAACTTTATGGAGATGCCGCAGGACTCAACACCTTCCCACAGGCCCAAACTACCACACATTACTGTGTTTGATTGGCCAGCCAACTCGCTTGTCCCAAATCCCGTAGACAATCTGTGGGACACTGTCAAGAGGAAGATGAGAAACACTTGATCCAAAATGTCATACTGATGTAGTATTTTTTTAGAATTTCTTTATTGTTAAACCTTTTTGGATTGATCTTAGGAGATATGATAATGTTTTGAGATACTGCAATTTTTTTTTATCATCATAGGCTGTAAGCCATAATCATTAAAATTAACACCAAATACAGCTTGAAATATTTTGCTTTCACAATCTATACCCCCACACACAACCTCAAAAAACAAAACAAAAAAAAAACACAACCTCGTTTTTCACACACAGGATTCAGAGTCTATGGGTTACCTGGAGGGTGAGGCTTCTCCTCCTCCACGTCCTTCAGGATTCCAGTTTTTTCTACCAATCGGGGCAGGGGGCAGCCTCCTCCCACCCAGCTCTATGCTCAGTGCTCAGCGCCGGGACAGACGCGATTCTCCTGAACCGGTGGAGGAACAGCTCGCCTGCCGCTGGCTCCGGGTGAGCAAGCCGATTTTCCTTGAGCCTCAGTTAAGCACTTGATACTGTATTTCTCTGGGTGTCAGTTGCTCACAGATTAGGTTGAAAAGCAAAGCACAAATAAACTGCATCTCTGGGTCCAATTAAACAGTCATTAAACTGTAAAAAAAAATATATATATATAAATCCGCATGCTTTTTTTTTTTTTATTAAAAAAAAAAAATCCTTCCATGCTCTAGTGACCCCTGGTGGGAGTTTTCACACCTCCATTTTTTTCTATGTCTGCATGGTTCTCTAGTGCCATCTGCTGTTCGAATGCCTGCAGGATTTGGTGGATCACGTGACCGAGTCCCACGTCAAGCCTGAGAGGAGCTCAGGTTACTGCTGCCACTGGGAAGGGTGCGCGCGCAAGGGCCGCGGCTTCAACGCCAGGTGACTGGATATTCGGGTTCAGACTCAGACGATGCATCTTTAAATTTAATACTAATACTAACCAATGAAATACACTGGTTAGTATATGATGAAATACACATACAACACAAATAAAAGACTTGAAAGATGAATAGAAAAAAAAAACAATTAAGCAATATCATATGAGCGGGAGTGCCGTTGTGCTGAACATCAGCACAGATGTAGGCACAGGCCATCAGGGTGAGCGCTTCCTTAACATTAGTTTATCATTGAGAACTAACTAGACACTATGAAGAGCAGTCATAAAAAATTAGCATTATCGAATAAAAAAACTGAAAATATTTGCCCAAATTATGTCTCCAGAAATTAACACGCGCATAAACATTTCTTCTTGTTTAAAAAAAACCCCTGCAGTTTAGTTCCTCACGATGCCGCTAGAGCAGACCCGGGCATTTTAAGTCCCAGGGGCCAAGTACGGCCCGCGGCCTGACTCTGACTGGCTCGCGAAAGGTTGCTTGGAATTAAGAAAATAAAACCTACTCTCAAAATTTTGCATAATGCATGGACTAAAACAGCAGTGCTTTTACTTTTGAACCTGTTTACTGTGCGCGTGCGTCATTTACGTACAGGTACTTTGAAACAAGTCATTGTAATGGTATCCCTTCAAAATGCTTGCACATGCCTAAAAAAGAAAGGTGGACGCTAAAGGCTGTGGTTTCAAGAAAATATGGACTACTAAATATTTATTTACTGAAGTCGGGGATAAACCCGTGTGTCTACAATATTTTCTGCTTCTCATTTGGGCCCTGGGGAAAAATAATCGCCCACCCATGCGCTAGAGGGTCAAAACCAAAATGGTGCACATGGTTGAAAAACGCTCAGCTCACAAAACGATGAAACTTGCGAGTGACTTGGGGTACGAAATTCTGCTTCATCCCCTCTACCCCTTGAATAAACCACTTAGTGGCAGGCCTTTGATGCCGACGAGGTGATTATCGAGGTGGAACTTTTCCTCAAGAGCCAAAAAGAAGGCTTCTTCAAAGACTGCCTCCACCAGCTCAGAAATGCCTTCTGGACTGAGGAAACAAAAATGTAACTGTTTGGCGTAACGGCCATAATTATATCTGTCAGAAAAAGCGTGAGGCTTGCAAGCAGAAGAACACTCTCCTGACCATGAAGCACTGTACAGTAGGTGGCAGCATTATGTTACAGGAGGGAATGGTGCATTTTAAAAAAGAGATTATATTGGAGCAATATCTCAAGACAGCAATCAAAAAGTTAAAGCTTGGCCACCAATGGTATTTTCAAATAGACAGTGACCCCAAGTGCACTTCCAAAGTGGTAGCCAAATGGCTTAAGGATAATAAAGTCAAAGTATTGACTATGTGGTATTGAAAGTGGCCCTGACCTCAATCCAGAAGAAAACTTGTGTGTAGAACTGAAAAAGCAAATTTTGACCCATCTGGAAATTCAGCCAGTTATTTTAAGGGGATTGTGGAAGGCGATTTAAAGGATTTAAAGGAAATGCTACTAAATACTTACTAGAAATAAACAAATAAAAGCTGAAATGAATCTTTCCCTCTATTATTATTCTGACATTTCATATATAATGATCCTGCCTGACATAAGACAGGGAAAGGTTCCTGGGATTAAATCAGGAGCTAAAAAGAAGTTAAACTTCTGATTTAATCGTAATTACACTGTAATCGTAATATAAATTGGTGCTTAAATATTGGTGCAAAGAATAAAACAACTATTATCGTTAATCATTTTCCAAAAAAAAAAAAAAAAAACAAGTTCTGAAGTGTTTTAAGAGCAATTTACAAACAATACAATTTAGTATTTATTAAAGAATGACTCATACTTGTTCTCTTTTCCTTGTTAAAAAAAAGAGTGTAAACAATGTAGTTTAATTAAAAACAAGTTAAGCATATTATAGAGAAATCTATTAAGTTAAAGCTGTAAACTATTCTGTCCTGATTCGAGAAATCTTTAAAGAAATTTCTTTATAGTACATGAATTTAAACTGGATCTTATTGTTGAGAGTTGTTGGCAGGAAGCAATTTTCTGTTTTCCCCAGTACACAATGAGGCATAGTTCCTCGGGCGTGTCTGGGCTCGAGCTCGTCCTGGTTTTTGCTGATCTGACATCAAAGAATACTGAATAGAATCAAAACAATCCGATACTGTATACACAGGAAGTCTATACAAGAAGAAGAACACATAGATGTACAGTCGTGGCCAAACGTTTTGAAAACTACATAAATATTTGAAATTGGAAAAGTTGCTGCTTAAGTTTTTATAATAGCAATTTGCATATACTCCAAAATGTTATGAAGAGTGATCAGATGAATTGGATAGTCCTTCTATGCCATGAAAATTAACTTAATCCCGAAAAAAAACTTTCCACTTCATTTCATTGCTGTCATTAAAGGACCTGCTGAGATCATTTCAGTAATCGTCTTGTTAACTCAGGTGAGAATGTTGACGAGCACAAGGCTGGAGATCATTATGTCAGGCTGATTGGGTTAGAATGGCAGACTTGACATGTTAAAAGGAGGGTGATGCTTGAAATCATTGTTCTTTCATTGTTAACCATGGTGACCTGCAAAGAAACGCGTGCAGCCATCATTGCGTTGCATAAAAATGGCTTCACAGGCAAGGATATTGTGGCTACTAAGATTGCACCTAAATCAACAATTTATAGGATCAGCAAGAACTTCAAGGAAAGAGGTTCAATTCTTGTTAAGAAGGCTTCATGGCATCCAAGAAAGTCCAGCAAGCGCCAGGATCGTCTCCTAAAGAGGATTCAGCTGCGGGATCGGAGTGCCACCAATGCAGAGCTTGCTCAGGAATGGCAGCAGGCAGGTGTGAGCGCATCTGCACGCACAGTGAGGCGAAGACTTTTGGAAGATGGCCTGGTGTTAAGAAGGGCAGCAAAGAAGCCACTTCTCTCCAAAAAAAACATCAGGGACAGATTGATCTTCTGCAAAAAGTATGGCGAATGGACTGCTGAGGACTGGGGCAAAGTCATATTCTTGGATGAAGCCTGTTTCCGATTGTTTGGAGCATCTGGAAAAAGGCTTGTCCGGAGAAGAAAAAGTGAGCGCTACCATCAGTCCTGTGTCATGCCAACAGTAAAGCATCCTGAGACCATTCATGTGTGGGGTTGCTTCTCATCCAAGGGAGTGGGCTCATTCACAATTTTGCCCAAAAACACAGCCATGAATAAAGAATGGTACCAAAACACCCTCCAACAGCAACTTCTTCCAACAATCCAACAACAGTTTGGTGAAGAACAATGCATTTTCCAGCACGATGGAACACCGGGCCATAAGGCAAAAGTGATAACTAAGTGGCTCGGGGACAAACACGTTGAAATTTTGTGTCCATGGCCTGGAAACTACCCAGATCTTAATCCCATTGAGAACTAGTGGTCAATCCTGAAGAGGCGGGTGGACAAACAAAAAGCCACTAATTCCGACAAACTCCAAGAAGTGATTATGAAAGAATGGGTTGCTATCAGTCAGGATTTGGCCCAGAAGTTGATTGAGAGCAGCCCAGTCGAAATGCAGAGGTCCTGAAAAAGAAGGGCCAACACTGCAAATACTGACTCTTTGAATAAATGTCATGTAATTGTCGATAAACGCCTTTGAAACGTATGAAGTGCTTGTAATTATATTTCAGTACATCACAGAAACAACTGAAACAAAGATCTAAAAGAAGTTTAGCAGCAAACTTTGTGAAAACTAATATTTTGTCATTCTCAAAACTTTTGGCCACGACTGTAGATACAGATAATGATATAGATGTATGTGGTGTGTTAGCCATTTTAAGTGTGTGCTTGTCCAGTGTGATGATAAAACAATTCTCTTGGGTAGGTACAAGATGCTGATCCACATCCGCACACACACCAACGAGAAACCCCACCAGTGTCCTATCTGTAGCAAGAGCTTTTCCCGGCTGGAGAACCTCAAAATACACACACGGTCGCACACAGGTGAGACAAAGACACTCGGCTTACACCATATCCCAGTTTACACACTTGCTGTGTCCTTTAAAGCGAGGCTTGTTGCAGTTTTGTCCGAGTCGTTGGTTACATATTTGCATGCATGCGGAAAAGACGTAAAGTTAACATTCCTTTACTGTGTTTCAGTATCTCACATCAAATATTTACCAGATATTTGCTTCAGACCAAAAAAGAAAGTTTCTTCTTCTAATTGTAACTGTAATTGAACTCATAGAAATTCTGACATCCCACTTCTGATTGCAGTATATTGAAACAAATCAAGTCCAGTCCAGTCTTTACAGTATGTCACATATACATTAGAAACATATATTGTTCCTTATTCTTTGCATATCCCAGTTTTTGGTGGGATCAGAGACCAGGGACCATTATACGGTTCTCCAGGAGCAGGCAGGGTAAAGGGCCTTGCCCAAGAGCCCAACTGCGGCAACCTGGTGGAACTGAGGCTTGACCCACTGACCTTCCGATCAGAGTAACTCGGAGCCACAACTGCCTCAAGGATTATCCCATGCCATGCTAAAATGTGTTGCTAGTGTACATAATTTCACAGTGTCGAATGGTTTGAATTTCCGTTGAATTGGAGTATTTCCAAACTTTGTCTTTGTGGGAGTCGTGATGAACCCAAGAGAAAGAGTTTCCCCGGCTTTCTTGCGTACTGGAAGTGTACATCAATCGTCACATGGAGGTAGGGATAGCTCAGTGGTTAAGGTGTTGTACTACTGCTCGGAAGGTCCTAGATTCAAACCCCAGCGCCACCAAGATGCGCCACTGAGACGCACTTGAGCAAGGCCGATGACCGTCAACTGCTCATATGCTTATTGAGATAAATGTAAGTCAAAAAACCATTGATGAAAATTAAAACCTTTCCTTTTCCTTTACAGTACAATCTCATCACACTCTTTGCCACGCTGGTTGTAACATTTCCTTTCATCCAGTTGTTCATCATGTCTCTACTCCACCTTTCTTTCTTGTTTTTTTTTGTGCAGGAGAGAAACCGTACGCATGTCCGTACGAGGGTTGTGGAAAGCGCTACTCCAACTCCAGCGACCGCTTTAAGCACACGCGTACACACTACGAGGACAGACCGTACTGCTGCAAGATGGTCGGCTGTCCCAAGCGCTACACAGATCCCAGTTCCCTCCGTAAGCACATCAAGGCTCACGGCCACTCCGTCTCGACAGGTCCCGAGCCGACGGTCACACCCAGTGATCCTCCGACCTCTCCCGCCTCAGCAGCGAGAGCTCATCTGGTGTTGCCCGGGGCCGCACTGGCTCTCCTGCATGCCTTTACAGGGCCACTCATGGCACTGGGTGCCTCACCACTTGATCTCTCAATGTCTGCAGGGCACACGGGGGCAGAAGCTGTGCTCCGTCATAACATCATGGCTCCAGGGCTGGGCAAGGCACCTCTCTTCGACCCTTTACTGCTTCCTTCGTTTGGGCTTGAGGCTAAACAAAGGGTCTTGAAGGAGAAGGGTGCTGATGATGAGGATGAGAATGAGAACAGGGAGATAGAGGAAGGACGCAACGCTTTATCCTGGGTGTTTGTCCCGCCGGGTATGATGATGCTCAAGCAGGCCATAGTCAGCTAGACCGGGATCATGTCGGAAGTCACGTGATCTGTAAAAATGGTATAATCGAAAACATGTAAACCACCATCATTCATAGATTCATGCTCATCTAGCTCATTTAAAAATCTTGACGCGTTTCGAGTTTTTCGAAGCACATTCTAATATAACAGCATATTTCGGGCAGCAAACATAACAAACCTGCAGTATTTTTCATTTCGCTATAAGTATTTTCACATCCCTTCAGACGTGTATGGATTAAAATACAATCCGGTACTAATTTGAATTTCAAACATCAGTTGTGTTTAACAAACACAAATATGTTTCTTGCACATCCTCCTTTCTGCTAAGAACAAACACTGATTTAGCACTAATTGTGATCTAAAGACCCACAGTGACCAAACAATGAGTGCAGGATGCAGTGCGAGATAAGAAGTTATACTGTACGGATATATGGATGTACATGTGTGTGTTCAGTGTATACGCCTTTCATACTCATCTAGTTGTTTGACCAGCTGGCACAGATTGAATGTTAACAAGAAACTGAGAATATGAATGACGACGATCTCAAACAGATTCAGAGTGCAGGAATGCGGAAGTTTGACACATGCCTACTGGTATCATGGCCGCATCCTGCTGACCTTTAAAGATAAAGGTGTTGTGACGTTAAAAACCGCTAACAGAATTATACAGGGCAAACAAAAACCCAAGCTGACAGTGTTTCCTCATGTACGAAACCACCCTAAGCAAATCATTATTGCGGGAATTTAACGTTAATTGCAGATTCCTTATCTCTTCGTGCAGTTACAGTTTTTTCCCCATCCTTCATACTGACAGCTTTCACCTGGGAAGCGACAAAAAAAAAAAAAGTTAAATAAAAAAAAAAAAAAACAGTACGAGGGCCATTCTGATAACAGACGATGACCAGCTCCTGGCTAGTTTTGCACAATCATTGTCATGACCTCCATGACCGTCGTGTTTTTTCAGTAAGCAGTTCAAGTGCCTTTATCATGAGCTTATTGCTGTGCTTAGTCGACCGACTCGTGCATGTAATGGCAGCTTGAAGTGGTCTCTTTCTTGGACATATGCTTTAATCCATAGGCATTGTCATACCGTTTCCAAGTCTCATATATTCTGCATGGCCAAACAAACAAACAAACAAACAAAAAATCCTTAATTTTGATTACAGAGCGCAATCTGATGGCCACTTCATGTCTTTCATCAATATACCTGTGCCATCAGGGGAGGAAAGTCCCATCGATGTGATGACTTGGTGATTCAGGTCGCCAGCTGACTTTATTTTATTGCCACGTAATGTTGCTGAGACTAGACCTGAGCAACTGAAACAACCCCAGATCATAACACTGCCTCCAGAGGCCACTGTGCATGATGGGTGCACATCGCTTCATGAGCTTTCTTTTTTCTTTTTTCCACGGCTCTGAAATAGGGTCAATCTGGACTCATGAGACCACATGACCTTTTTCCATTCCACTGTAAGTTAGGCATTTATGTTCCCAAGCAAACCGAAGCCTTTTGTTCTGATTCGTCTCATTAACAAGTGGTTTTCTTACAGACTCACAGCTGTTATATTCTGTACCTCGCATTCTTACCACGTTCATACTTTCAATATTAAATAGTGTAGCTGTTATTCCTACAGTGAATGCAAGGTAACCAAATACACAAACGATCGCTAAAAATGCTAATTTGTGATTTAAAAAATATTTTTAAAAAGATTTTAAGGTCAATAATTTAATTGTTATCAAATTTATTGTTTTTGGGCTCACTGTCCAAACAGTGGAATGTCAGTAACACCTTATTGATAGATGGCACTTAGGATTACATTAGCTAATGTTTGTTTTCTGAGACAGGTGGGTGTGAGACAGAAATGCAGTTATCACAAGTTGAACTGAGCGGCAGTATTTGATTATTTCTATGCAAATTATGTTACAACACTTGTAAAACTGGAACATGGTTAACTATTACTTCTCTATGATGCGGTGAAATCGAGTTCATCAAATATGACATGGGATTTTTTTTTTTTTTTTTACATCCCCAACACGAAACATAATGAGAGTCATGCAAGTATATACACATTGTCTTATTCAGTATTTTGTATGGCTTTGTATATGATGGTAAATCAAACGTTTACTGCTGAAAGAGACCACTGGACACTGCCATGACTTGCACCAGACATGCTGCAGTCACTTCTAAGGACTTCTAAGCCTTTTCCCAAAAATCAGGTGTTTGTGCAACTGGTTACACAAAGCTACACCTGTAAGTTAGGCATTCCAGATGTTTTGTACACTATATGTATGTATGAAGGAACCTAAATGTCACGTATGTCAATATGTGTATTTTTTTCCGACATGTGTTCTAACAATGAGCATGCAGATTGTTTCAAAAAGAGATATTGTCATGCAAGATTTTGACAATTATGATAATGACGATGACTGGCAGCGTCTAATAAATTAAACAGAGGCATATAATAAAGAAGAAATGTGACTCTTGTCATGTGTGTTGCAATACAACCACTATTACACCACGTTCTAGAGACTGAAAATGATGGTACGCATTCCCCGGTCAGGTCGACGCCCAGTATATGCCCAGCATGTGACAGTGTCCAGAGTTGGCTCTGAAAAAACTAAACATGTTGGAGGATGTTCTCGGTCTGTTCTCCCGGCTTTTGCTGATTATAATCTGTATACCACATACATTTACATAATTTCTGTGAAAAGTTGCCTCGCAAGTTGCCACATAACTTGTGCTGTCTGGTGCACACTAGGACGGACTCCTATACAAACTCCTGCCTATTGTAGTTGAGTGTACTTCCATGAATTTAAGAATTTCCTTGTGCAAACCCTGATGAACCAGCTCAAATGAAATCCATTGAAGTGTCACGGGGAGGGACAACCTGACCTTTCACATGGTCGTGACTACAGATGAGCTTAAATTTGATTGTATATTGAAGTAATCAAGAATATCAAACAATCAAGATATGAAATGCATTTCCTGTTTTTTGGATTTGTCATACAATACAGCTTGTGTTACATGAGATGTAATATTAATTAGGTGAAAATGATCTCTTAATTACAGAAATTACTTCCACAAAAGGGAAGTTTGTGGAAAGGGACTTCCACAAAACAGCAGCGTTTGCAATTAGGACAATCATGTTTATTTGGCCTATGGGGCTGTTTGTTTGACACTAATGATATAATGCTTTGGTTAAGGATCATGAACATGTACGGTGTTTCCACAGGTGTGAAATATACTTGAGGGGGAAGCCAGCAAAACGGACCGGTATTTCCTCCAGCACAAAAGTGCACTCTAACAGTAGCAGGGATGGTAAGGGAACTGTTCGCTACTAGTTAATTGATCTTGGATGGCTTTGTCATAAATGCTATAAACATTAATCTGATATTGCTTTGTACTGTTATGCTAGTTTACCGGAAAATAGAGAATTTTGCCAGTAAATAAAAACCAAGACATCTGTAGGATGAGGATCAGATAAGCAGTCATAATAACTGTAAAACCAAGACATTACATTGTGGATGTGTAGTCATAAATGTCACTTGTTAGCTTGTTGTAAACCTGTATCAGGGAGACACTGCAGAAAACAAAAGTCCCTTTATGTATCAGAGTACACAACGGTTTTATTCTGTTACCAAATGCTCCCTGACTAATGCTATTACTCAGATCATTGCAAATCACAACCATGAAGAACCTCAAACCGTAGAGCAAATTCTGCCAAAATTGCCCATAAAGCATTTTCACTGTAAATATGCACCCAGATAATCTTCGGAAAAGGTTCTGAAATGGCCTTTTAAAGCTTTAAGGTCAATAAAAGCTACATGGCATAAGTTATACAGTCAGGTCCATGAATTTTGGAACAAAGCTTATAAAAAACATTCAGCATTGAGCAAAGTCAAGGTCTTGAGCTTTAATTCAAGGGATTTAACAAAAGCATGACATTAACCCTTTTTTATATAAATATTTTTTAAAAATCAGCAAGACAAGGAGTTTGTACTGTAAAGATTGTCATGAGAGTGGCATGAAAATGGTTTTCATTTTCATGACACTCAGCCCCCCCTCACACTTTTCCCTCCCGCCCCGCCCCAGCAGAAAACTCATCTTGTCCATTTATGCAAAATTTATGCAAAAAACAAAACAAAAAAAAAAAACCAACAGCTTGTTCGCCGGACTTTCTACCTTCAGGCTTGCCTTCAGTAAGTGAACATAATGCTCTATGGGGCTGCAAACAGGTGAGTGACTTGGCTAGTGAAGAATATCCTACTTCTTTGCCTTGAGCAGCTTTCTGTTTTATGTCACCATCCACAAGATAAGAGATGACTTTATTGTGATTGTTGTATGACTTGTCAAAAAAGTTCAGGTATTGTTAGTAAGCTGGAGGTATTGCAAAGATTATAATAAATGTATTTGTAGTCCTGGATGCAAAGTGTTCAATGAATGGACAGCAACTTGGAGAAGAAAAACGTGTAGGTGAAAAAGGTTGGCTTGCTTTTCATTTTTTTTAGTAGCTATGGGTTTGTGTGTGTGTGTGTAAGGAGAGGGCCCAGTGTAATGGATGCTAAATCTCTGGGGAAGAACATGTTCCTCAGTCTGTTAGTGTGTGCCCGTTTTGTCCTGTATTGTTTCTCCAATGGACAAACAGCCTCTGACCTGGGTGGGTTGATTCCTTAATAATGTTGCTAGCTCTCTTGAGTGGACAGCTAGCATAAACTACAGTATGTCCAGATTGGGGAGCTTGGTTCCCACACTCTTCTGTGCTATTCTCTCCGAGAGAATGCTCTCTCTTGTGCTCATGTAGAAATTAGTAAAGCCTCTGCTTAGCTTTATTCACTAAGTAGTAGGTGTTAATGGGGCCTGTTAGAGCCTTTGTGATGTGAAGTTGCAGGGATTTAATGTCATTGACCCTTTCAGTGCTCCTCACCATTTAAACCTGTGTGGAAGTTTAATTTGTAGTCCACAACGATCTCCTTTATTGTAATAGTTTTCAGGACCAGGTCTTTTCAGTCCCACAATAGTGGTGTCGTAAGAGTAGTGGATGTGTGTGGCTGGATTGAGGACACAGCCCTGTGGCATTCCTGTACTCAGAGTGAGATTGGATGATGTGTGGTTGCTTACGCTGACATTTTGTGGTCAGTTATTGAAGAAATCCAAAATGTTAATACCACATTGCTGAACTTGTTTACAAGGTCCTGGTGAACTACTGTATTAAAAGTAGAACTAAAGTAAAAAAACATCATAATACATGGTGTTGGGCTGAGCCAGGTAGGACAGAATTGTGTGAAGTACAATCAAGATTGTGTCGCTTGATGAGGGGTGGGACAAGCCTCTCAAAACACTTCATATTCACTGGTACCAGGGCAACTGGGAGGTAGTCACTGAGGCTGTCTGCTTGCTCTGTGTTCATCGGAACAATAGTGGTAGATTTGAGGCATGTCCTCAGTGCAGTATCAGTAACTGAGTGGTAGTCAGACAGGTTTGTTTGTTTGCTGTCTTTAGTAATTGTGTGTATGGTGTGTGTGCATAAAGACAAGTACTGATGTACTTGTGAGGTGTTGAGTGAGGTGCTGCTCTTGTAGTCCATTATGGCCTTAATACCCAATGCTGTGAAGGGTTGTTATTTTCAAAGTGGCCCATGATGCACTGTTGGTATCTGCCCTTCTGCCCTCTTCAGTTCTCTTCAGGAATTACTGTAAGCCAACCTGTCTCCTGACATGTACTGTAGACAGCAGTCCTTGCCCCGAGCAGAGACTGCACATTCCGGTCATGCCTTGCCTTTTTGTTTGAGAACACCTTGGTAATCTTGGTATCTGACATTTTTTTCAGTGCAGAAGGATATGTATGCAAACAACTCCCAGTTTATAGATTCTTCACTCCAGACTTGGACAGGTTTATACAGCTGTTTGTGTTCTGTTGATTTCAGTTCTGTAGGACGAAATCATTTTGAACCACATTATCTCAACTACATATGTGGTCAGATAGGCCAAGTTGTGGAGATCGGGCAGCTTTATACCTTATACCTTTATAGCTTTATATCCTGGGATAATGGTGTAAAAAAGTCTTGTCTCTGGTTGGTAAATGTGTATTGTTATTCAGTTTGAGCCTTACAGTCTTTAAATCCACATAGACATCTCTTGACTGTACAGTGGTGGCTAAAAGTTTTGAGAATTATATAAAATATTGGAAATTGCAAACGTTGCTGCTTAAGTTTTTATAATAGCAATTTGCATATACTCTAGAATGTTATGAAGAGTGATCAGATGAATTGCATAGTCCTTCTTTGCCATGAAAATTAACTTAATCCCGAAAAAAAACTTTCCACTGCATTTCATTGCTGTCATTAAAGGACCTGCTGAGATCATTTCAGTAATCGTCTTGTTAACTCAGGTGAGAATGTTGACGAGCACAAGGCTGGAGATCATTATGTCAGGCTGATTGGGTTAGAATGGCAGACTTGACATGTTAAAAGGAGGGTGATGCTTGAAATCATTGTTCTTTCATTGTTAACCATGGTGACCTGCAAAGAAACGCGTGCAGCCATCATTGCGTTGCATAAAAATGGCTTCACAGGCAAGGATATTGTGGCTACTAAGATTGTACCTAAATCAATAATTTAGAGGATCATCAAGAACCAGAAAGTCCAGCAAGCGCCAGGATCGTCTCCTAAAGAATCGGAGTGCCACCAGTGCAGAGCTTGCTCAGGAATGGCAGCAGGAAGGTGTGAGCGCATCTGCACGCACAGTGAGGCGAAGACTTTTGGAAGATGGCCTGGTGTCAAGAAGGGCAGCCACTTCTCTCCAAAAAAAAAACATCAGGGACAGATTGATCTTCTGCAAAAAGTATAGCGAATGGACTGCTGAGGACTGGGGCAAAGTCATATTCTCGGATGAAGCCTCTTTCCGATTGTTTGGAGCATCTGGAAAAAGGCTTGTCCGGAGAAGAAAAGGTGAGCGCTACCATCAGTCCTGTGTCATGCCAACAGTAAAGCATCCTGAGACCATTCATGTGTGGGGTTGCTTCTCATCCAAGGGAGTGGGCTCACTCACAATTTTGCCCAAAAACACAGCCATGAATAAAGAATGGTACCAAAACACCCTCCAACAGCAACTTCTTCCAACAATCCAACAACAGTTTGGTGAAGAACAATGCATTTTCCAGCACGAAGGAGCACCGTGCCATAAGGCAAAAGTGATAACTAAGTGGCTCGGGGACCAAAATGTTGAGATTTTGCATGGCCTGGAAACTCCCCAGATCTTAATCCCATTGAGAACTTGTGGTCAATCCTCAAGAGGCGGGTGGACAAACAAAAACCCACTAATTCTGACAAACTCCAAAAAGTGATTATGAAAGAATGGGTTGCTATCAGTCAGGATTTGGCCCAGAAGTTGACTGAGAGCAGCCCAGTCGAATTTGCAGAGGTCCTGAAAAAGAAGGGCCAACACTGCTAATACTGACTCTTTGCATAAATGTCATGTAATCGTCGATAAAAGCCTTTGAAACGTATGAAGTGCTTGTAATTATATTTCAGTACATCACAGAAACAACTGAAACAAAGATTTAAAAGCAGTTTAGCAGCAAACTTTGTGAAAACTAATTTTTGTGTCATTCTCAAAACTTTAGGCCACGACTGTAGACTATGACAATTCCATGCCTACCTCCTCAACAGTGTTCTTGAATTCTGGCAAGATCTTTTTTTTAAAATATGGTTCTTCTCCAACATGGGCAGAATTCTGGGGTCAACCACTTTAGTTATCTTTGGTGGTCTTCCAGGCCTTTTGGAACCCATCTCTGATGGGCTTATTTGTTTGTTTTCAGCCTACTGATGCTGTCCTTTATTTGCATAGCCGCTTCACGGTGAGTCCCAGAGTAACAAAAGAACAGTTCATCCAACTGCACGTCAGCCATTTTTTCCAATATTTTTTTTTTCACAGTGCTTTGTTTTGATCACTCTGATACCTCGACCTTATTGTCCTTTTATCATCTCCATAAAATTGAACTTCCTGGCTGATGAGTTGAGCTTTTGTGTCAATATATCCACATAATGCTCACACTTCCAGCATTATTATTATTATTACCATTATTGTTGTTATTATTATTATATTTTTATCTCTACATGGTACAGCACTGAGCTACAGCTCTGACACTTTATCTCTAAAGCTTACAGATTAAATATAACCAGTACAGGATGTCCTGCAGTTGACAGGATGTTTTGTATAAAGGCAGCATCATGGTAGAAATTTCTAAATCCGGGTGAAATAATACACTATGCAAACAGTCCACCATGATGACCATGATCAACTCAAAGCACTGCGCAAACAAGGAAGCCTACAAATGAAACGGTTGTTTCAGTTCTGTCAGGAGGAAATGGGTAAATTCCAGCAAATCACTGAAAGGAGCTTGAGAATGTTTGACCGAAGTCAAACCGTTTAATGTTATAATTACTGAACGCCTCCTAAGTGTATGTAAACTTCGGACTCACTGGGAATGCAAAGGAGGAAAATAAATTAACTATTAACTCTGACATTTGTGGTAAAAAAAAAAATTATCCACTGTGTGTGTCGGTCTAATAGTCTACATAATCATCGGTCAGTTAGAGTTGCAGACTTGGGATTTGTGTACATGCAAGAAAGAACAAGACGTACAGGGAGAGAAGGCCTTGATCGGTCAATGTCAGGAGATGTAACTCGCCTGCTTATCAGCTCCTGAGGGAACAGCTCTAAACATTATGTATTTTCTGAGATGTCACCATGACCTGCGCCGTTAGAATATATAAGGCACTGTGAGGTTCGTTACCTCTCTCTTGAAGTCTTCAAATTTGTTCATTTCATTTCCACCACACATTTCACATTTCAAATTCTAAGGCAGGGAAAGTTTACTAGGATTAAATGTCAATTGAGAGTTTAACTGTATTTAGCTAAGGCATATGTACATTTCGGACTTCTTCTCTATGTAAGAACATGCGAGAGTTTGGATATTAGATGAAATTCCTGTTATAAAAACAACTGAGGCATGTCATAACTAGTGTACTCCTCTGGCCTTTAATCACACCATGTGATTACCTTTTCCCAACCTTTGCCAAGGAAGCGCTCCTCTGCTGTGTTGCAACAATTCACTCCAACACATAAGAAGAAACCTGAGTTGTCTTCGTCTTCCTCTTCTTCTCTCTGAGGACTCATTAATGATTAAATACAGTCACACACACACACACACACACGGTGTAGCACCTCTCACTGCTTGTGCACTAGTCTAGTTTTCCTTGTTAGCTTGCGTGCTAAATCAGTATCCTGGGAAGAGGTGTAGACTCCTTTATCATTACCGCCCCTTATTGCCCCACACCTGGAGGGGGCGGGAACACCTTGGTTTCTATGAGATGCTTTTCTCAAAGGATTTAGGGGCAGAGCTTTAGTGGTGCTGTTTCTGTTTATCACTGTCTATATCTCAGTTCCACCTCTCTCTCTCTCTCTCTCTCTCTCAGGTAAGCACTGTTGCTTTTGTTTGTTTTCTCATTTCTGTTTGTTGCATTATGGCTGTAGATGTAAATGGACTGTAAATTAACTCTTTAATTTAGTCATCATTGGTTTTAGTTTGAAAGTCATTCTTTTGTGGCTCATGAAGCCATATATTATTTATCAATATACACTGCAAAAAGGTGTGCTTACTACCTGGAACTCTTTTCACAGTTTGTTAAGCGCAATATTTTACAGTCTTCAGTTTCACGCTGCTGAAATTTGAGGAGAAGCGAGCAAATGTGCTTTTGTGATATGAATAATGTCTCGAAAAGATGGAACCCGTAATGTAACCTGATATGTTCCTCACAACAACCAAAAAAACCCAACATAATCTGTTCTGAAAATATGGACGTCACTTATTTCCTGAAAGGCAATCAGCGTCTTTTAATCATTAACTTTTATAACGTTCCCTTCAGATAATTCATTTTATATATATATATATATATATATGTGTGTGTGTGTGTGTGTGTGTGTATATATATATACACACAAACATGTAAACTGTTCCATGAAATTGTAACATGAAGTTACATCCTGATTATATTTAAAGCTGTAAGCTGTAGAGATAAAATATCAGCGCTGTAGCTTTCTGTAACATGTAGAGATAAAAAAAAAAAAAAACAATAATGATAATAATAGTCTGCTTAAATTTGGTTCTGTTTTGAACTGGTAACCAGTGCCATAAAGAATGGTTTCTTTTAGATGTTAAATGAGGAAGAAGCTGATCTCTTGATGCTACTCTTTAAACAAAATTATTATTATTATTATAATTGTAGCGTAGAGCTACAGGAGAAATATCCAGCGATCTAAGATTTTTAGTTAGATAAAAGATACAACCCCCCCCAGGTGTGTTGAGTTTCCATGTCCTTCTCAGGCTTAGTGGATTTACTTCGTTTTTCCTGCGATTCAGGTTGAGTGGAATTGCCTGTAGAAAACAAAATCCTCCGGTCTGATGTCACGTTTTAACTCTTTGGAATCAGGAGATCAGGACATGGGCTATTTGTCTGCGGGGGTCCGGAGTGTGGTGGGCTGTGGCGATCTGGGCGCTCTTTTACACTTGGTGTATCCGCGGGTAAACAGGATATTTCATTCTTTATTTAAAAAAATAACAAAACTTGAAAGGGCCTGAAAACTTTCTGTCAGCATTGTATATATACACACACACTTATTAACACAGTCATTAACACATTAACATTAGTACATTTACATTGATGATCAATCGACCCAAAGGCCAGCCCAGTCTGTACCTTCCTACAAAAAAGCCAATGCAGCAAAAACTGGCCAGAAAGGCATTAGAACACCCAGAGCACCACAGCAACCCGGCCTCCAAACTTCCCAGATCCTAATCCGATTGAGAACCCAAGGGAAAGTTTGATCCATGGTGGGGCCCACCATACAACCTACAGAACCCAACAGATCCACTGCTAATGTCTTGGTGCCAGAAACCACAGCACACCCCCTAAGATCCAGAAGGGTCACACCCTGAGGGCTCAAAGCTGCCCTGGTTGCACAAGAGAAACCTAGACTATACGGGCTTAATGTTTTGTGTTGTAACTTTTTGGCTCTTCGGTGAATAACACACTAATTGATTTGTTCATTCAGAGTAACAGGAATCCTTGTATTATATGTTTTGCTGTGATTAGATCTAAAACTTCTTATATACTATGTCATCACATAATTATTGATTAATAGTATTAAATTACGTTGTTGTATAACAAAGAAAAATGAAAAGCAGTCTCAAGTGTCGGTACGTTGCAAAAAAACAGTAATTTTTTCATTCTAGTGCTTTAAGGTTAGTTTAATGTCAGGTCATGATATGAAACTAATATCCATCGATATTAAAATTCCAGTGTGCCGTAGGACAAATTAATATAGACATAGAAATCTATGAGGATTTCCCTTCCTAATATAACACATGACAAAAATAAGTTGGACTTGGTTCCTGTATTACTGACTTTGACCTTCGCCCGCATTTCAGATAACAAAGTAGAATAATGGCCAAGGCTGGTCTCTGGCTATTTATTTTAATCTCAAGAACAGGTGCTGGTGTCATATTAAATACAACAAGTATTATAATCAATTGATCATGAATGAGCTGTAGATAAGCGCAGGCAGGACGGAACATATTTTATTATGAGCTCATGTCGAGCAAGTGAAGAAATAATAGAATAGTGTGTGTGTGTGTGAGCGTCCGGGTTGCTTTGTAATAGGATATTTCCAATCCAATATAAAAAAAAAAAAAACATACATACTGTATAGTCATTAATTCAGTGACCAGGATAAATCTGTATAAGACTATATAAAAATAAGTTAAATGCAGAATTGTGCCAATTTGTCTTCCGTGAGGAACTTCTCATAGTGATATAGTTAGCGGCAGAGTGTGTGTGTGTGTGTGTGTGTGTGTGTGTGTAAAGGATCCAAAATGCTGGATAAGCAAAAACGATATTAAAAGTATTAAACAAAGCTTCTTCGTCATCTTGCAAGAAAAGAGCTAATTTAATTTAAAAAACATGTGTCAATGTAAGTTTTGATAATTTGCTAATGTTGACTGGCGGGAATTAGCCTGTTTTTTTTTTTTTTTCTACCACCAGAAACTTACTATAGATTTGGCTGGGCAGCTACAAAAATTTCATGTGTTGGGTATTTACAGGATATGTTTATTAGTAAACTTTGTAACATTAGTCATCCACAAGTGTTTTCATGCAAAATGGCAAACAATGCCTTGCAAAAGTATTCGCACCCCTTGAACAGTTCCCATTTTGTCACGCTACAACCACAAAAGTAATTTTATTGGGATTTCATGTGACAGATCAACACAAAACACAAAATGGCACATCATCGTGAAGTGGGAGGAAAACGATAAATAGTTAAAAAAAAAAAATTTTGTTTACAAATAAACATGTGTGTTATGCGTTTAAATGCCCCCCTGATACCGGTTTGCCCCCCCCCCCCCCCCCCCCACATAATCTCTATCAAATATTATATTAGAACATAAATTCATAGGTTTATTATTATCAAATATGATATTACTATTATAATTAACCCTAGGCACGTTACAGCCGTCGAGACCATTAATACAAATTCTCATATAATTTTGCCGCATTGATTTTGCAGGGATTTGTCATGTAATACCAAAATGTTTACACTAAATAAATATTTATGATGAAAAATTACTCAAAATGATTTTTATTATAAAATAAGCAATATAAAAATGTTGTATATGGAAAAAAATATATATATATATAAACAAAAATCTTTTCTCCTATACAAAATGTATTTTTTTATATTGCTTATTTTATAATCAAATTCGTTTGGTGTAATTTGTAAATCATAAACCTATGAATTTGTGTTCTAATTTAATATTCGATAGAGATTATGGCAATCCGTGGCAGGGGGACATTTAACTTACAGATGAAACTGCCCTGCCCATTTTTGCTTTATTATCGCGCGCCCTTTCCTTTCCCGCTGTTTAATCGCTCTGGCGCTCTGCGGAGGCTCGGGGTGAACATAACAAAATGATGTCAGTCAAGACGCACAGAATCAGATTAATGATTGATGAAACAGATTCATACCCTCATTAATATTTAATTAACTAATTGAATGCCAATTGCGGGAAATCATCACTTTAGTACATTGGATGGGCAAATCGGTCTCCAGGTTAGCAGGCAGCTCCCGATGGCCAGTCCGGACCTGCCGGATCTCATCCGTTCCTCTTGGGTGAGCTCGTGGAGGCCGACGACTTGAGACTTGATAGAGACGCCATGATGCTATTGATGCGCCCACGCCATCACACCACTCTTCCAATTTCATATTCAAAACAATTGTCTGTGGAAGACGCGAGAATAATCACTGAACCCTGTCTTCGTCCTGATGAGTCAGCAATAGACGTTTTTTATTTTAAGTCGGCAATCGGGGGGACGCAACACACCTGCACGATGCACCGCCATTTCTTTCTCTCCAGATATAGATATATATGTAAAATAACATTGCATGGTAAGGTGTATGGTTAGTTTTACAAAATGGCTGAGCATGTGCCATGGTGGCATTGTGTGTGTGTATATGCACATAACCAATGCCCTTATTTTCAGAATCTTACTCCAAGCTTTTTTGAAAAGTTGCCAGCTCTGTTGATGCGGGAGTGCCAGAATGCCACCCTACCCCATCCAGACAAGCACATGGCACCCACACCTGAAAGCCAAGAACGACTAAATAAACAAATTGAATCAGGAGCGGCATCTGCTTCATTGGAATGAAAGCCACTCCGGTCTTTTCTGCATAAGACTTGACACCCCTGATGCCCCTGAGCATTACACTGTTGTAGAAATGAAATCGAATCCAGTAAAGTACAGGACGGTAGTGTCAGGGATAACACCTGGAAGGAGCTTTTGCGACCCATGGACTCGGTTTGTATTTGGACTTTGTCACGTACCTCCGTCACTTGTTCTGCTGGCATCATCTGCATTGTGTTCAGTAACGAGCGTAGAAATTGTGCTCGGGTTAGTCACCGAGTCTTTATCATCACAGTTCCTGGGCTGGCTTTTAAATGGTTTCTGGTTTCGTTTGTTTAACTCTGCATTAAAGTCTTAATGTCTGTGTACAAACACACACCTGTTCTGCATTGCTACATACGTGACAAGTTAGTCGGCAAAGATTGTGATTAGTCTTAAATATTGGCATTTTATAATTATATACAGTATACTACTCATTGTATACCATCACCAGCTATTAAAAGGCGGTCTCCAAAAATACATTTTGATGTCAGCGGGTTAGGGGCTATACATGGCAAGTTTTAGAAGAGTGTTTCTAAAATTATTGCTTATGCTAAGTTGACCTGCTATACTTTGTGTTATTTTTATATTTTGTTTATCATCATCATCTCAGCAAAATGCTCTTATAAATGTCCATGACAGCGTTCACGTTCTACATGGTTTTGCTCCATCTCGGTCCATCCTGATCCATCCTTCATCCAGCCAAGAATGCTTTTATTAAAAAGTAATCAAAAGATTAATATGAGGAATAGGAATATGACAGGACGTTGCATTGTTTTTTCGTTGATGCTTCCATAGCAATAGCCTTTCAAATGGAAATGCTGCTTACTTTTTCATTGAAGCGTTTGTAACCTAGACAAACCACAACCACTTCTGTAAAAGTATGAGGAAGAATGATTACATAGAATAGTAATGACTGGTTGTAACTAGAAACTTGACAAACAGAAGACGAGAAAGTTGTTTATACTTTAGGTGTAAAAAAAAAACGTTTTTTAGGCCCAAAAGAATCAGATGCTTTTTAATATAATCAGTGATATTATTATTATTTCAGGTTGAAGCCCACGTACATGTCTGTCTGTCTTTCTGTACGGCAGAACTCTCTGTCTAACTTATTAATACACAGAAATCACATTCTGTAAGGTTGAGTATCTTACACCAAGTTGTACTTCTTTCGTGGTCAAACTCGGTAATCCGAGAGGGAATCACAGATGAGAAATTTCAAATTCATTTCATTTATCTTCTTATAAGAAGAAGGTCATTCTCCTGTCTTTCGCAGAAGTCAAGTGGACAATTGACGTGTTGCAGAATTTCCCACTAGCCTTTAGGTCCTCCACAACAATAGAATAAATGGATATTTTGACTGGACTGACAAGTCTGTCCTGTTCAAACCTCTTCCTTAGATACGGTTTTATTCAGGTGATGAACTGGTGTTATTCATGGTATTTGGTATACGCCCTTATCCAGAGCTATTTATGCGTTTATCTCATTATATATCATGTTAAGGCCCTTGCTTTTGGGCACAGCAGGGGTAGCTTGGTGGTGGCAGTGGGGTTTGAACCTCGATCTTTCGATTGCTAGTCCAACATCTTAACCGCTGAGCTATCTATCCCTGTCCCCAGGGTGAATATAAACTGAATCTTGTATATCTCAGATAGTGCTGTAGATCAAAGCTGTACCAGATCCACGCCTGGCTTGTTGCTCTACACCAGGGGTCTAAAACTCAGTTCCTGGAGGGCCGCAGCCCCACAGAGTTTTGTTCCAACCATAATTAAAAACACCTGATCCAACTAAACAAGTCATTAAGGCTTATTTGAAAACTACATGGTATGTATGTTGGAGCAGGGTTGGAACAAAACTCTGTGGGGCTGCGGCCCTCCAGGAACTGAGTTTGAGACCCCTTCGCTACACAGTGTATACAGCTCATTCCTTAATGTCTGCTCTTCAAAGAATGTATACATGCAGAGATCAGAAGAGATAACTCACTCAGGCTTGGAGATAGATATAATGCTACATATGTGCAAATCTTTGAGTGACGTGTAATATTTTGCATTTAACAACCTGGAAAGTAAAGAGTGCAAAGATATACCTGTCATCCCAGACGTGTCAATATTTGTGTTGGAGGACAAGTTCTCAGACTGCCTGGACTGCTTTCTCAACAATGTCACAGAAATGTCCACCTGTTTGGGGTGCTTTTGCAGAACTTGAAATGGTGGTTCACTGGAGCTGAAAATTTTTCAGCTCACTGGAGCTGAAAATTGACTGAAAAATCTTTAGGTTTTTGATTCAGTGCTACACTCTGTGCAATCGAGTCTTCATCCAATCCTGCCTCCGTCATTATCTTATTAAGAGCATTACAGCGCAACCTGTATCCTTCATGCATGGCATGATCCAGACACATCCAAAAAGCTCAAATTTTACAGCACAATTTACGTGACTTTTTGATTTCCCGTGCTGGTCAATTGGCCTGACAGTCAAGGATTGTTAAATGAGCAGAAATCAATGTCAGAAATAAGACAAGGCCAGCAAAGTAGCAGCTGAAGATTAGTACTCTCAGTTAGTCAATGGGTGCAGAAATCATTTTCCGAATTCTCTCCATTCGCAGCTCTAGTTTTGGCATTGGTTTACCTTCAGGTTTCATTTGATTCGTTGTTCTAGTGGTAGTTTGGTAAAACATGTATGGTTGCTAACATGATTAAAACAAAATATCTGACATGACATTGATAATGTGCTATTCTAATGTGAAGCCAAAGGTTACCCTTTTGTATAGTCTTGATGAGCTTTTGGCATCTGGCACCGGGACATTAGCAGTGGATCCTCTGGGTGCTGGAGGTTGTTGGGTGGGGCCACCACTTGATCTGATTGAGATCTGGGTAATTTGGAGGATGAGTTAACAACATTGTACTCGTCAAATGCCACGGGTGTCACCTGGCCTTTTGTTTTGTGTTTTTTTTTTTTTACTCTGCCGAAGGGCGACTTTTTAAATCGTACTGTTGCTAAAACTGTCGTACTATGTTAAAACACTGACGTTATCTTTACTTTTGAGAAGTCTATCATTTATCAGCTGTAATGAAGCTCCAAATCATAAACGCAGCTCAGCAGCAGTTGCTTAGAAATAAACTAAAACTGCAGGTACAGCTCAAGTCCTGATCTAAACAAAATGTTCAGGAACAAAATGTTCCTGAAATCGAAATACATCATCATGTCAGGCTTACAGTCAACATCAAAATATTTGCATTATTTAAACATCCTGATGCTGTATGATTATATAATTCATATTTAAATCCAGTTCAGTTCAAATGCCTATTTTAGAAGTAAACAACCTCTTTGTTGTTTAAGTTAGAAGGTGTGTATCAGCTGTACAGGGTGTATACAATTCGCCTAGGGCACCAACAGTCACAGGGGCCTGGCCCTGACTGTAACAACTGTGATGTTGAAAAGTTCAACATAGGAAATGTGCCTGGGTTGACATTGTTCTTTTGGCTGTTATCTTATCAGCTGCAACAAAAATGTGAACAAAAAATGCTCATTAAAAAAAAATAAAAAAATATTTATCTATATATTTATAGATATATTTGAAACAAAATACAACGCGTAGCATACCAATCTCTGTAAAGTCACAGAATCACTTCTTTTACTTAAACTACACATATTTGACCAAACATCACCTGATAATGCATCTAATAACCTTAGATATCTATTTTTTATGTAATGTGTAGAGTTACAGTTTGAAGAAACTAGAAATACTAGTAGTTCAAGGCTAGCCCGAAGACATTATTTATACAAACCGCATAAAAACGCGTTACTGTGTAATTTGATTACAGTTACCAATGTCAATAACATTGCGTTACTAGCGTTACAAATGTAGTGTTTAAAGATTTATCAAAATTCATTTAAAAATCACGTTTTGTGCGGCAGCATTAGTTAACGAGCATGCGCTTTAATCAATCGTCAGAGAGCTTTGTAGTTTTACATTTGATGTTGTAATGGGTTCTTATGGGAAAAGGAGTGATTTTATTTAGAAAAAACGGGAAGGAGAAGGATTAAAGGTGGAAGGTCCTGTGATCTGTTAACATTAATTTTCGCCAGCCGGCCCTACCTGGCGGCTTCGCCCCTTTGCGCATCTGCAGAATGGCGGACGCCCACATAGGGAGCCCACGAAGTGATCGAGGAGCGACAACAGGTTAAAACGCACACCGAGACAGATATTTTAAAAGCAACTTGAAAATAACGTAATTAGTAATATGATAACTTTTTATATGTAGTAATAAGTAACGTATCTTAAAGTAATAATTAGTAGTTTGTAGTAGATTACTTTTTTGAGTAACGTCCCCAAAACTGCACAAGAATAGTATAGAGTAATCCTGAATAAAGAATAAAGGTGTGAATAAAGATAACCACTGTAAATGACAATGAATTGTGCTAGAATGCTGCTTGCGTTAACAAGTGTGTAAGATAGCACACAGCTGGCTAATCTAGTACTAGGTGCAAAGCTGGCATATAACTGAAACTTTGTACAAGGACGAGTCTAGATTGTTGAGGGTTAGATCAAGGACAGGTCTATATTGTTTGAGATTGTTTGTGTTATGTTTTCCTTTTCTTTGGTATATACCTACTTTGGAATGCAAGTGCATAAAAACCAGTTCAATTCAGTACGTTTGAGCTTGAGCTGAAGGTCTGAGTCTTCAACACTGTAGAGATTAATTTATCTACTAACAATCCTCACACAATTTGAATGTCAAATAACCTGTTATCTCTCTCTCTCTGTCTTGATGTATTCTGTCTCTTAGACAATGGCCTACTTCGTCAAGGACAGGTATAAAATCTGCTTCATCTTCTTGCTCTTCGTAGTCTTCCTTGGGCTCGCTACTATGCATGTGGCCAACATCTCACTCCAGCCTTCCAAAGTGTGGCTCACGGGTTTTGCTCAACATTTTCACTCTTACTTGCCAACTCACATCCAAGCGAGCAATCACTCGCTGATAAAGAAGCTTCTCTCTCTACAAAGCAAACCAACAGATGGGGAACGGTTAATTATTTCCACACTTGCACCCATGACCACTACGAGCAGACTTAAAGCCATAGAGACAACCAATCAGTATTCAACAACAGGAAACATTTCAATGATGCATTACCATGAAGCATATCCACGCAACTATCAGTTCCTCATGGATGAGCCGGATATATGTGAGCAACAAGAGCCATTTTTGGTCCTCATGGTACCAGTGGCTCCTCAACAACTGGATGCTCGCAATGCCATCCGAAGTACGTGGGGCAACGAGAGTGTTGTTCAAGGGAAAAACATTACTGTTTTGTTCGTAGTAGGGTTAACTGGAAGGGAAGATGAGGCAAAACAGCAAGAGCAGTTGAGTTTGGAAAGTCAGCAGTACCACGACCTGATCCAGAGTAACTTCATAGACACATACAGAAACCTGACCATAAAGACCATGGTGATCATGGACTGGCTGGCCACACGTTGTCCTCAAGCAACCTATGCCATGAAGATAGACTCTGACATGTTTTTAAATGTGGAGAATCTCATAAGCTTGCTGATAGCACAGGACACACCGAAAGTAAACTACATGACGGGGATGGTTATGTGGAACCGGCCCGTCATTCGAGACCAATCTTCCAAATGGTATGTAGCGAAGGAGGCGTACCCAGAGGACACCTATCCTACATACCTGCTGGGGATGGGTTATGTTTTTTCCAATGATCTTCCAGAGAAACTAGTCAATGCCTCGAAAGACATACCGGCATTTAATATCGAGGATGCGTATATTGGTGCATGTTTGAAAAGACTAGGCCTCTCACCTACGACCGCTCCTGACCCGTCTAAATTCAAGGCTTATTACAGTGGTCCATACAATCACAAAGAGTTCTCCAGGGTCATCACGACAATCCTTGGTTCCCCTAACCAGCTAGTAACATTCTGGCAGCAACTAAAGATGTCCACATGATCAAGATGGCTTTTTATATTACTTGTTATACCTTTTGCACTAAGGCAAACACTGCTTATAAAGACTTTCTCAGGATTATTAAATGTTTACATGAAATTCGTGTCTGTGCGGGTTTCCTCCAGGCTACTCTAAATTGTTCACAGATATAAATGAACAGTTGTATGATGTGGATGCGGTGGACTCTCTCTTCCCATTCAATGTATCCCTGTCTCCTTGCCCGTGTTGTTAGGATCAGCATTTACCAAGTGTTATGCCATTCTCTCATCCTCTATACTGCTTGTCCTGTACAAGGTCGTGGGGGCCTGGTGTCTATCTCAGGAGACTTTGGGCATGAAGCAGGGTACACCCTGAACAGAGTGCCAATTTATTGCAGGGCACACACCTAGACTACAAGTAATTGGGGAATGTGGACTGTGTGAGGAAACCGGTGTAGCAAGCATGGGGAGAATATGCACACTCCATGCACACAGACCTGAGGGAGGAATCAAACCCTTCATCCTGAAGGTGCAAGGCCACAGCGCTAACTACTATGCCACTGTGCCGGCATCATGAAAGATGAATTTACAATCCTTTTATGGAAAAAAAAAACTTTTTTATTGAAAAACTTGTAATTACTGCGGAATTACTGCGAAAATGTTGGTGGTGTTTGTTACATGTTGTATAATAATAATAACAATAATACGTTTTGTACAGCTTACAAGATTGTGTATGGTGCATGTTGTGTTCATTCAATTTTTGTTTCAAAATCTAAAATGTAATTTATGGTGATGTTATCTGGTACCTTGTAAATGGGTTGCTTTTTGAGTCTGCTTCCTCTCGTACGTCTTCGATCTTCCTCATTTAATCTCAGGAAGCTTTTCCTTGCCACTGTCTTTTCTGGCTTGCTCATTAGGATCTAAATTTTTTTGTATAGTGTATAGTATAGTAGTAGTGTATAGTATACTGTCAAAAGCATAATACAAATTCAACTGAAAATGTATTTATTTATTTATTTTATTTGTGTCACTCATTTATTACATATTGACCTGTTTTAACTGTTTCACTATGCAAGGTCCACAAATCGTATTTCCATTTTGGCAGTTTTTTCAAAAGACATATGAAGTAATATTTTTTTGTAGCAAATCTCAGGAGACAAATATCTACTAAGATAAACACTTTTATATGATTAAAAAGAATGTTATCACTATGCATCAACTCTGTTACAAATTATTGAATATATTTAAGAAATATATTTATTTGCATTCCCTTAGACATTCATCTTCTAACCTATTTACATCTACAAGATCCATTTATTGTACTGATACAAAAGGTTCTCCAAGTGAAGGTAATTTGCACTGCGGTTTTCACAATACTGGTCTTAATGTACTGTGTTGTAATATGTTATGGCTGATCAGTGTATAATAAATAATTGTCTTTTCACCTATGCTGCTTAATCTTGTATTTAGGCTAGCAGGGTAGCCTGGAGCCTATACCAAGAGACATTGGACATGCGGCTGGGTACTCCCTGGACAGGGAGCGAATCCATCGCAAGGCACATAAATACATACATACACACCTTCATTCACACACTATGGGCAATTTGGGATGGCCAGTTAGTTTAATGTGCATGTCTTTGGACTGTGGGAGGAAACTGGTGCACGTGGAGGAAATCCACCAAGCACGGGGAGAGCATGCAAACTCCATGCACACAGAGGAACCTGCCTGGGAATCGAACCTGGACACTATAATATAGTATAATTAATACTGATTATTGTAATTAATAATTATTTTGTATTTAAAGGAAATTATGGCGTATTTTGGACACCTTCAGTATTGCTTTACAGTATAGAAGGAAATAAA
This sequence comes from Clarias fuscus, assembly GCA_030347435.1. Taxonomy (NCBI): domain Eukaryota; kingdom Metazoa; phylum Chordata; class Actinopteri; order Siluriformes; family Clariidae; genus Clarias; species Clarias fuscus. The sequence goes on from CM059228.1 coordinate 5,128,547, forward strand.
AACCAGGAACAACCATGCAGTTAGAAAGTTAGTCCAATCGTTTAAGCAGTGGTTTATGTACAGTAAGGGTCCTTTTCCTAGACTATAGTTCTGCCTTTGACACCATCAGCCCGGGAAAGCTGTTTGTGAAGCTAATTGGCTTTGGTGTCCCTACTCCCACTTGTAATTGGATTCTGGACTTTCTCGTAGACAGACCACAGGTGGTTAGAATGGGCGACAAGGTCTCGGCTGAGCTTACAATAAGCAAAGAAACACCACAGGGCTGCTGCCCCAAACACTACACCTTGTACACCTACGACTGTATCACCACCCAGGACAACATGACTCATGGTGCCACACCCTAATTAGCTAATTAACTCGAAACATTTGCAAGCCTTTAAATGGTCTCTCAGTCTGGTCTCAGGCTGGCTGTATCCAAGCACATTAAAAGAAAGTTGAATGGAAATAAAAAAATATGGTAGAACAAGGTGCTCAAGCAACAGGAATAACCACAGCCTTGAGAAAATTGTGAAACAAAGCCCATTTAATAATTTAGGGATCGGTAGACTGCAGCTTGAGTCAGTTTTCAAGAGTGTAGACTTCAAAGACGTGTCCTGGACAAGGACTACAACTGTCGCATTCCTTGTCAAGCCACTCTTAAACTGGACAACACAAATACGCAGATGATACAATTATCCTGGGCCTCATCAACGATGGGGACAAGTGCGGTTTAGGGGACTGGTCAAAAACATTCTTGTCTATGGAGAGATAAAATGTCCTCATCCTCAACATAGAAATAACAAAGAAACAATCAGCCTTCAGACTACAGAAAGAAACCTCACCTCCCACCTCCCTGCTCCCTCTCATTATCAAAGGGACTGAAGTAGAAAGGGTTGACAGTAACAGGTTTTCGTGCCTTCACGTGACAGAAACGGCTGTACAGTACTTCATCTGGCTGCTAAAGAAGGCTGGACTCAGCTGTTGCCCACTCATCCAGATCTACCAAGGACCTATAGAGACCATCCTCACAAGTGGCATTACAGGCTAATTTGGAAACACCACACAGGCTCTCCAAAGAGTCAGAAATGTGGCACATTGGATCACGGACACTTTATACACACAACGCTGCAGGAAAAAAGCAAAAGTATACTCAGGGACACGCACATAACTCAGCTCACTTTCTACTAAAAAAAAAACACACAACACACAACCTCAGACACTGTAGACTAGCCAGACTGATGGACTGAGAGGAACAAAAAAAAAGGGACAGAAGAGCAGGTCTGTCAAGTTTTTAGAGACCTGTTACAATCTCCACTGTACATGTATCTTGTACTGAGATCTTTTCCCTTCACCTATTTTTTAAGAAGAACAAAGTGCAATATAAAAAACGCCATTAAATGTGCAATTAAACCTCATGATAACGTGAGGTTTGTCAATTTGTAAAGTGTAATATTTAGGGGTGCTCCGATTGATCGGTTGCCGATCATAATCGGCCGATAATTGCTTTGGAAAGTTTGATCAGCAGTCTCTATAATGGCTGATATAGAAAAGCCGATCAGATGAAGCAAAACTCGCGGGACATTTTTTTGCGCGCTGCTAAAATGGCTTCACCGGTCTGGCAATTCTACATGTTGTGTGACAAAGACAATACATTAGCAACCTGTGTAACAAGACAATTCCACCAGGCGGGAAGCACCCAAAGCATTTCAACACCACGAACCTCATCAGACATTTGGAGGTTAGTCACGTGAAGGAACATGAGCTGTTTTCAAAGTTGGCTCGCGCTAAGAGTGCGGGAGAGCTCAGCCACTCGCGCCGCCACTCACTCAGCTGTCAGTAATTCCCCTATCTCACCTACACGGTTTCGTTCGGTGGCCGTAAGTACAGTTCATCATGATTCACCGCAAGTTTTGGCGCGCGAAAAATTAAACATGTTAAATTTTTGGCAGTCCTTGCAGAACGTCCGACGACTCGCGTCCTGCTTGTCTGTTATTTAATTTAATTTAATACAATCTACAGGAAAGTTGTATTTGTCAAGCTCTAAGCTGTTCCCAATTATTAACCAAGCACAGGCTGCTATGTTTTAAGTTGATGTGTTGCACATGTTGCTTGCCAATAAATACAGTTGTCAATTCATGATATTCCTCTTCTTGTAATTTCAATACTTAATTTACATTGTTGTTAGATATAGTTTATTAAATAACGCTACATGATAAGGCTTCGGGTAGACCCTGTAATCGGTGATCGGTATCGGCCCATACAGATTCTAGTGATCGGCCCCAAAAATCCTGATCTGAGCATCCCTAGTAATATTTCAATATCTGGGGATTATGTTTTAAACACATAACTGATAATATAACAGATAATTGTTTTAGTTTTATAATCTATTTATTCTTGTATGCTTCTTGTATAGTTTCCTTGTATCTTTACTTATCACTGAAGTTACAAGTTAACATACTGTTAACTCATACTGTAAGTATGTGTACAAATGGCAAAGTGTCTTCAAAAGTCTCTTGAAACTTGAACTCAATAAAACAAATACATGTTTTAACTTCAGTCAACCCCAGCCGAGCTCTTCCACTTCCTACTACTTGCCCAAACATAACCTTCTCAAAAGGTGCACCATCTTCTGGCCAGGAAGAGGACTTACCAGGATACAGAGAAAAAATTATTTAAAAAATTATTTTATCAACCAAACATAAGGCAGAATGCTATCTAAAATGTGAGCGCTCAAATCAGGTAATTTTTATACATACTTAAAGTATGAGAACATGGGAATGTTTTGTGCAGAAACTTGAAGTCAGTGATAAGAAAAAAAAAACTATACAAGAAGAATACACGAATAAATAGACTATAACACTAACTATACTGTGTATAGTGTATGTGGTTATTACTGAATTATTTTCGAGTATGAAAAACAAGTATAAAAATAGAATATACAGTACTAACACTTTGCACCAACAATTTGACATTCATGCAACAGAAAAAGAATGTTCTGTGCTGCGTGTTTTTCCTCGAGTTCAGGGATGTAATACTAGACAGCCAGAACAAAAACAATGGTGTATAGCAAAATGACTTGAAACCATTTCTAGTTCGACTGGTAAGACCAGACTAGTTCGGACAACTTTTAGGACATCACCACCAATCCTCTGAGGTGTAAAACTTATTTAAAGATGATACAAGCCTGGATAAGCAACAAACAAAATATATCTTCAGAAACAATGCTTCAATTTTCCATTTTTATGTGATATTATGTAAATTAACTTTTTGAGTGATAAAGAAATCAGACAATGCCAGTCTTGCACCTCACAAAGGCTTTGGGACGAGTGGGGGATTAGCTTTATAACTGGTTTTGGCCTTGCCACTATTAATGCTGTTCATGAATACAGACATTAAATATCCCTCGCTGTTCTCACGAAACGTTTCCTGCCTGTTTGCTTTTGTAGTATAATTGCTATTTGGATGGGACTCTTGTTTTTACGAACAAAGCCAAATGAACATTTTTCTGTTAGTGTTTTATTTACTTGATTTCTGTCACCAACATTGCCATCAACATGATGCCCCTGTCGTTAGGAAGCCCTGAACTACGCCAGTGGATCTTATCTCCAGTGAAAACTCTAAAATATGCAGGGCAGTGGTAATCCAGGTCTAAATCTGAGACATACTGAAGTATACCATGCATACATTTCCACAGGTGGAATTTATAGGACTTTTAAGTATCTTTGTATCGAAGCATCTTTTACAGGAAATAATTTCTTCCTAAAATATAATGTTATATAGTCTGTATGGACATTATACTAATTATGTAAACAGTTGTGCTGAAAAATGAAATGTTTCCTGGGTTCCATTGGTCATGTTCTTAAAATTACTTTCTATTACTTTTATTTGCTCGCCTGCCTTCACATACACATGAACTTGAGTAACATCCACTTCTTAATCTTCAAACTTGCTCATCCATGTCGCTTGCTTTATGCACTGGTGCGCAGTCATATTGGAACATGAAGGGGCCGTCTCCAAACTGTTCCCACAAAGTTGGGAGCATACAATTGTCCAAAATATCTTGGAACGATGAAGCATTAAGAGTTCCTTTCACTGGACGTAAGGGGCTGAGCCCAACAATCCGACACCAGTTCCAACATGACACCGCACCAGTGCAGATACCTCACAAATATGCTTCTGTGAGAAATGTCAAAAATTCCCATAAACACATTCCTAAACTTTGTGGAAAGCCTTGTCAGAAAAGTTGAAGCTGTAAACGGTGGGCCAACATCAGTGGCGGCCGGTGTAAAAAAATTGTGTGTGTGTGTGGGGGGGGGGGGGGGGTGGGGGGGTGGGGGGGGGTATTAAAAGTTTAATTAAACTTTAGCCATTTATCAGCTGATTAAGTATCATTACTACTAGATTATCATTACTACTAATATAAAATAAAGGCCTGACTCACATCGCACCCAGTCAGCAGCTCCCCTCGCCAAAAGAAGTGCTGAAAGACTCGTTGAGAATGGTCCAATCACATGAGCCCAAATATTTAAAAACAATATTGATTCGCTAAGAACAAAGGTGGGCGGGTTCTGTACGCACAGTGCTGCGCACAAAAGACGATTTGAAAAGATCCAATCAGAGCTCTGCCTCAAGTCACATGCTTTTCAAAAAATGTACGTGCCTACATAGACACTCGTTTGTCCGGCGCCCCGCGTACACGAACACACAAATGAACGTAATAGTTTAGATTTTTTTTTTTTTTTTTGCAAATGAATTATATTAAGAAATACAGCGAAATATGGTGACTAAATGCCTTAATTTCATTATTTAAATTAATAATTATTATGTTAAATAATTACACGTTAAAGTGGCATTCTTCTCTGCCTAACTTGAAGGGGGCGGCGCCCCTGCGCCCCCGATTTCCTACCGGTAGAAAAAAACAGATAGTTATACCGGTCTGTCCTACATTATCAAAATGGACATAACACTGCAAAAATAAATAAATAAATAAATAAATAAAATGCAGTACTCGGTTTTAAGATGGGCGGCAGATTCTGACACATGACGGTACTTCATCAGAATGTACAGTAATTCCTATAGTTGTAACATGGGTACAAACGATAAAGAAACACTACTACTCTTCAATTCACAGGTCAACTGTTCAATATAGGCATGTGAATAAAATTAAATGTCAATTAAAACCAGAAAACTATGAAATACCTCAGTAAATTCGCTAATGAATGACGCTAATGAATTTATGGGCGGGACGCTAAGATAGCGAAGCGTGCCGTATTTTTAATGCGCATGCGCAGAAAGCCTGGGTAGGAAATAAAGATGAGTAGGATGGATTGATGGAACACCGGCGTACTGAGAAACATTTCTATCTTCATGATATCCAAGCACTCGTGGAGAAGGGGATTATATAGAGAAGGGAAGGGATCTTTTTTACTCTGTTCTGTTATTTTGCCCAGTAAAAAAAAGCCCTGTTTGACTTGAACACCATCGTAAGGTTTTGTTTGAAAATGGTACTAGCAGACTTTGACCACAAGGTGGAGGTAAAGGGCTAAATTGAGGAACAACCTTCTTAGACACTGATAACTGAAAATATGCTTTAAGACTTCATAAAGAAAAAAATAACGTCACCTGGTGTATCTTCTCCGCGTCTACACAAGGCGTCTATCTATAGTCAGAAGGCCAATATAAACGACTATTTATTACTGTGGACCGAGACCAACAATCAAACCACCACTAATATGTGCCTAGACAATTTACAACCACTGAACAATTAATGTGAGTTTCATAGCTGAAACATTCAGGTGCATTTCAGTAAAAACATCAACAAAAAGTTGATTTATTTCAGTAATTCAATTTAAAACCTGAAACATATATTCTATAAATGTTTTACACAGACTGATATATTTCAAGTATTTATTTCTTTTTACTTTTAATTAAAGCTTACAGCTAATAAAAACCAAAAATTAAGGATCTCAGAAAATGATGAAAAAGCTAAAACAACTCAAAACACCTGCAAAGGTTTCCTGAGACTTGAAATGGTCTCTCAGGCTGGGTCAGTGGGCTGGCTGTTCACAGAGTGCTGTATCCAAGCACATACCTGTACATGTAAATAGAAAGCTGAATGGAAGGTAAAAATGTGGTAGAACAAGGTGCACAAGTAACATGGATAACCACAGCTTTGGGAGGATTGTGAAACGAAGCCCATTTTCCAATATATCCAGGGTAATTTATATTTCTGTATATATTGCATCTTTTAATTGAACTTGCTAATACATGTTATTGAATAAAGGTGATCTGGAATAATAATCATAATTTTGGGAAGATTTACAAAGGAGTAGACTGCGGCTGGAGTCAGTGCTTCAAGAGCCACCACGCACAGACGTATCCAGGACACGGGCTACAACTGTCACATTTCATGTGTCGAGCCACTCTTGAACCAGCGACAACGTCAGAGGTGTCTTACAGTACCTGGAGTAAGGACAAATCCTACTGGACTGTTGCTCAGTGTGCCAAAGTCCTCTTTTCAGATAAAAAATTAATTTGGAAACAGAATCCAAGTTGCTTGAGGTCTAGAGTGTAACGTTTGCACAGTCAGTGGTTTGGGGAGCCCTGACAAGCACAGCCATCTAACAAGAAGCACTTGTAGAGCACTTCATGCTTTTCCTTTGTTCATGGAGCTTTATGGAGATGCGGATTTCATTTTCCAGCAGGACTTGGCACCTGCCCATACTGCAAAAGTACTAATACCCGGTTTAAGGACCATGGTATCCCTGTGCTTGATTGGCCAGCAAACGTGGATGACCAAAACCTCATAGAGAAACTCTGGAGTATTGTGAAGAGGAGTATGCGAGACACCAGACCCAACAACACAGAAGAGGTGAAGGTGGCTATCAGAGCAACCTGGGCTTCCATGACCCCTCAGCATTGCCACAGACTGATCACCTCCATGCCATGCCGCATTGCTGCAGTAATTCATGCCAAGGGAGCTCAGACCAAGTGTTGGGAGCTGTACCTGTTTATACTTTTCAGTAGTTAAGAATTTCTGTTTTTTTTTAAAAATTTTATTGGTCTTAAGTAACATTCAAATTTTCTGAGATACTGAATTTTGGGTTTTAATTCTCTGTAAGTCATAATAATCAAAATGAAATATAAATGAAATATTTAATACATGAAATATAAAATTAAATATATCAGTTTGTGCATAATAAATCTACATAATTTATGACTTTTTTTTTATTTACTTTTTTTTAATTGAACTACTGAAATAAATGAACTTCAATGATATTCTAATTTATTGAGATGCACCTGTAGTAATTTACAGACATTACACAGTCACACAGCCATCTTATTTAGTCTGCTACATATTACAAGATATGCTTGTTGAGGCCAAACGAGGCCAAGGTCATCCAACGGCGCTCTGGATCTACCGTGGAGAAACACAACTTCGCAGACAGAGACAAGTCTCCACAGGCAGCCCGTCAGACTCGCAATCCTCATAAAGAGTCACAAATTCCCGTGTAGGGAATTAATTTACCCAAGTTTAAAATATGTCATGGTAACAGATCTTTGGACTAAAGATAAATTATACTGAAGGTAAATTACTTCATTTGCATTGCATAATAATCAAATAGAATAAAACATGGTTATTTTTTTTTAAACGAACCGATTGGCTGGCAGAAAGATTGCCTTCTCAGAGCATTCTCCGGCAAAGCAGACAGAGCAAGAGCACGAGCATGTACAGAACATGTTTCATTTTTTTTTTTTATTCCAGATCACCTTTATTCAATAAAGCATATTAGCAAGTTAAATTAAAAGATGCAATAAATACAAGGACGAAGAGAAATATAAATCACCCATGATATATTGAAAAAGTACATTATATTAAAATTAAACATTCATGTGTGACTATATTAATAAAGTTTTTGCCAGCATTAGCAAAGCTTATGGGGTGAAAAAAAAAATATATATATATATATATATATATATATATATATATATATATATATATATATATATATATACACAAACAACTCACTCACTCACTCATCGTCCATACTGCTTTATCCTGTATACAGGGTCGAGCCTATCCCAGGAGACATGGATGGGGTACCAATCACAGGGCACACACACATATACGCCCAATTACACACTTACGCACTTTTTGGAAATCTGCACGTCTTTAGACTGTGGGAGGAAACCAAAGTACCCAGAGGAACCCCAGCAGGCACAGGGAGAACATGCAGACTCCATCCACACAGACCACGAGGCAGGAATCAACCTGGAGGTTTAAGGTGTCCAGTGAACCAACACCAGCGAAGCTACTGACGAGCACCATGAATACATTTTTTCTTCTTAAAGAAGAATAAATTATTATTATTATTATTTTTTTTTTACTTTGCAATATTTTCTATTGCAGCAAAGTAAAAGTAAAACACCTCAAAATAAACATACAGTACTTAAGTAAAAACCATACTCTAGTTAAAAAAAAAAATAAAAAAAAAAATCAGCTTCATTACAGTAACAAGAGGAATCATGATTGTAAATAAAGCGAAACTAGCTTTTCATCACGTCGCTTTCTGCACTATAAGAAAACCTGCTGCTGCATTTCTGGGTTTTAAACCATCCTTTGCAAGAAACATTAACGTTACTCATTTATAAACCCATACGACACTCATCATTTCCCCTTCAGGTTCCAGTTTCATACTCATCACCCTATCAGGTCACTCTAACACTTTGGCATACTGACCTCTCCCGTCAGTATTGGACCCACACCACAGTAAAGCAGCTTGAGGCCACCTCCAATGTTCTTGTCAATGGTCTACTTGGTCTCTTGTATATGTCTGCCTTTCGCCACTCCATCGTATCAGCTAGCTCTCTCGCTTTACCAGTAATTGCGCCAACATTCAAAGTCTCAGAACACGTCCTCTCCATCTCTTTCTCTTCATTGTTTAGTCAAAACAGTAGGCCAATTTGCCCAGACATCCTGCTGGCCAATGTTCCCCGAGGCATGTCATGTTAACCCGTTCATATTGATTTGGCACATGTTTTATGCCGGATACCCTTCCTGACGCAGCCCTTTCCGTTTATTCGGGCTTGGGACCGACACTAAGACTACATACACTGGCTTGTGCAACATCAATGGCTGAGTTGGAAATTTACAGTATACCACAATCATATAAAAGGCACAATTACAGCAAGGACTCACACAACAGCTCATTTATTTTCCTTTCTGAAGATATACGTCTACTTTCGTCATGATTACCGGAAAAAGGAACTGACTTTGGAAAATAGAGTTGTAAAATGACATGCCAGCAAGCGTGAAGTTAAACCAGTAACATTGCTTTCTGGATAACCACTGTACAGTACAGTAGATGTCTTTGCCTTGAACATCAATTCCTACTACTCTGCTTTCATTTAATAGATTAATTAATTGCCAGTATATGCTCTCCAATATTACTGTTTTGTAAACATAAAGGAAAGGCACAGTAGAATGGCTGTTCATTGTATGTGCTATACTCTTTGGTGGGTGCCGCTCTACAGCATTAACCTTAACATTAACATTGATTATTTTTCTGTACCAGCTTCAATTAGTCCTGGCTCATAATCCTCATCGTCAGTCATGAAATAGAGTAATAGTAATGCTTGTTTTGTCATTGTATGTACAGTACTAGGGCAGCTGGGATAACGTACAGCTTGACACATGTTTACATCCTGTTCACTTTAGAAAGAAAAAAAAAAAGTGAGTTTAAACAGCTTTTAAATGAGGTGGGGAAAAGTGTCTTTAGTGGGTGTGGAACTTGAGCAAATAAAGTTTCCAGCCAGCACTGGTCATTTTTCAAAAGTCACGCCAGAAACTATGAGGGGCGTTCAAGTCAAAGGGGGACTTTTGACTGCGCAGAATAACAGAGCACAGTTATAAGAGTAGAAATCTATCTAGAAATGTATTTCTCTATATAATCCCCTGCTCCACCTATTCACATTTCACTAGTGCTTGGATCTCATCAAGCTCATGATCGACATGCCTGTGATCATGAGCTTGATGGCCTCCCAGAAATACTGTGGATGATGAGGTCAGGACTGTTCGCGGGATGTAGCAATAACTCCCCGTATTCTTCATTCATGTAACGTGAAGGTCGTGTTGGTGAGTGATTGTGTGTACAGTTCCCACACACGGACGTGTCTCTTCCGCAAGTTGGCGACAGATTATCCATTGAGTTTCACGGATCAGGCATAGAATGTTCACGTGAACAACTGCAGTGGGCCCTGAGCCACCTCGACCGGGATCGTCTTTTACAGACGTACTGTATGGCCTCATTTGATACGTTTGCACTGTTTAAATGTTTTACTGCAAAGTAGTACTGTGTCTCATCACGGTACTGTGCTTGAAATCCCACCGTTAATGAAATTGTATTACTGTATCAAGTCCCGTTTTTGACACCCCTGTGTACAGTACCAACCCATGGCATACCTTTACAGGGCAGTGGATCGTCTACGTCCATTAAAATTCTTTTATTGATTTAATTTCTCGAATAAGATGTAAATATTACAAGCAACATTTTTTGTTTGGCTTTCTGGTGACTTGCATGTAGCTACTGAGACTCTGCATGATGCGGTCACTTAACCGTCAAACTTGATCAGGTGCCATCAGGACTAACACTTATCTTCACCGCTTCAGCTCCTACACACATGGTTTTGCCATCCACCAAAGTTGGTCATTATGCCAAAGTTAAATTTAACGCATTAAGAATATATGAGAATAATTACACTAACACAATTGTCCAAAATATGCAATAATCTCCTATGGGCCTGTGCTCTGTAAAGTCTTCATAACGGCTCTAATACGAGGTGCTGTTTGTTAATTAGTGAATTTCTGAGGCTGGTGCTTATGCAGCAATACTGTTCTTGCAAGAACTGTTCCAGAACAGCCGACCTTCATGTCTTAAAATAAAAACTGACTGTCATTGTGGTTACTTAATTACCTAATGTTATATGTGTCATTTCATAGTTTTGAAATCTCCAGAAAAAACACTGAATTAGAAGGTGTGTGCAAACTTTTGACTGGTACTGCATTATTTATTTATTTATTTATTTATTTTTATGAATTTTCTTTTGCGAAAAATACATTTGCAACATTTTTTTCTTTTTGAAGGGCAATATTTGGGACAAATTTTATTTCCACACTATTTGGAAAAGGACAGGGCAGGAGTAGGTAACAGGACCATGGAGGATGTACAGTAAAATGTACAGTATTACTACTGTAGTCTACATTATGAAAACATAGAACAACAACAAAAAAACATTTTCTTTTCCCCAATCTTTTATACTTTTCAATACTTTGGTGGTAATATAAAGAGATTGAGCTATACATGATCAATGACATGATGTTTCTCTGTAGGGAAATGAGGAGGGTGGGGCTGCAGACCCATAACAGCTCTGTGGAGTGGCTTCTGTGGTCTCTGGACAGGTTCACACTGGGGTGTTTGAGAGGGTGTTACAGTGCTGATTAATGCAAGGCTGTATAGACAGCGTCAAACCAAAATTCACGTTTTAAAGTTTTAAAAAAATTGAATAAAATGAAAACAAAAAGACTTTCAAATCACATGAGCCCATACCTCAATAGAACATAGAGAACACAACAAATGTTTAAACGAAGAAATCTTACAATTTAATCCACTGAATGGGACGTAATCATATTTGATGCCTGCTACAGGTGTCCAAATAGTCGGGACAGGGGCAACAATGGACTGAAAAAAGCAAGGTTCAGTTGGGAGAATATCTAGCATCAGGTCTCTAACATGATTAGCTATAAAAGGGACGTCTTAGAGAGGAAGTTCAGAAGTAAAAATGGGCAGAGCCTCTCCAATCTGTAAAAGAATGCGTACAAAGATGGATTCCTTTGGAATACTTTTAAAAACAACGTTGCTCAACATCAAATTGCAAGGTTTTGCAAATCTCTGTGTTTGTAAAGGATAAAGCATTTTTGGATACCTATGGTTCTCAGATGACCCTGCATCACTCATTGGCTTGGTTGTGCCATTGACATTATTAAATGGGCTCAGGAATACTTCCAGAAACCACTGTCGAGAAACACAATCCGCCATGCCATCTGCAGATTCCAAATAAAACTCTATCATGCAAAAAGAAAGCCATATGCGGACACAGTCCAGAAGTCCCGTTGTGTCCTGTGGGCCAAGGCGCATTTAAAATGAACTGTTCCAAAGTGGAAAAGTGTGCTATGTTCAGACGAGTCCAACTTTGACTTTCTTGTTGGAAATCACAGACACCGTGTCCTCCGGGCTAAAGAGGAGGGAGACCTTATCAGCGTTCAGTTCAAAAGCCAGCATCTCTGATGGTAAGCACATACAGTAAGTGCATACGGTATGTGCTGTTTGTGTGTTTTGGAAGGCCATATGAATGCTGAAAGGTAAATAAAGGTTTTATCAAAATTCAAATTCAAATTTATTTGTCAGTACATAGTCCTGGCGGCACGGTGGTGTAGTGGTTAGCACTGTCGCCTTGCACCGCCAGGGTCCGGGTTCCATCCCCGGCCAGGCTTGATTCCCGTCTCTGTGTGCATGGAGTTTGCATGTTCTCCCCATTACCTTAACATAAAAAAATATTAATAGAAAATAAATATGAATAAAGTAGACAACGTTTATTGTCGGGAGGGCGTGTACATTTCAGCAGGACAATACTGCACTTCCACATACAGTGAATCCAGAAAGTATTCACAGGGCTTCTCTTTTTCCACATTTTGCTGTTACAGCTTCATTCATCTGTAAATGGAAAACGTTTGGAACCACCAGGACACTTCCTATGGCCGCCCGGCCAAACTGAACGATCAGGGGAGAAGGGACTCAGAGAAGTGACCAAGAACCCGATGTTCTTAATATGTTCTTGAAAGAGGTCCATCTCTATGGAGAGAGGAGAACCTTCCAGAGGAACAACCATCTATGCAGCATTCCACCAATCAGGCCTGTATGGTAGATGGAGGCCACTCCTCAGTAAAAACGCACATCACAGGTGCCTGGAGTTTTTTGTTGAAGCCCCTATGGCACCAATTATAGCCTCAAGTCTTTTTGTGTATGATGCTATAAGATGGTTGTTCTTCTGGAGGGTGAAGCACTGGAGCGCTTTCGGAGTGAACATCGGGTTCTTTGTCACCTCCCTGAGTAAGGCCCTCCCCCAACAATCGATCGATTTGGCCACGCGGCTCACTCTAGTGTTCTGGTGGTCCCAAACTTCTTCCATTTATGGATGATGGAGGCCACTGTGCTCATTGAAGTACCATTCCCCACATCTGTGCCTTGATACCACCCTGTCTCGGAGGTCTACAGACAATTCCTTAGACTTCATGGCTTGGTTTATGCTCTGACATATGCTCTGTTAACTGTGGGACTTGATATAGACAGGTGTGTGTCTTGTCAAATCATGTTCAATCAACTGGATTTACTGCTGCATTTCACAAAATATTGCATGTGTATTCTCTCCTAATCGGGTATGTTAGCTCCTGAGTGTTCTTCCGAATATAAATAGCAACACAGTGTGTAGCGATTGGATTGTATAACTACAGGATAATGTGTAAGAAGTGTTTCTTTGCTACACGGCTGTCTATGTAGTGTAGCTAGAAACCTATACGAATTAGCATTGAAAAACACACCCCCCGTACAATATAAAACATTGTCCCGTTATGTTCATTTTACTAGTGATTAATTACTTAAGTAATTACTCAAGAACTTTTACAAGATGACATATTTACTCTTACTTAACTCATTCTTTTTGTTTTGTACCTTTATTTTTGCTCACATCAGTGCATTTTATATATAATTTTTAAAGTTTACACATACAGTACACTTCTATTTTCACTTTGAATAGTTTAATTACTCACGAGCAAGTCTTTTTAATGTTTACACTTTTTCTTTCCCTCTACCCCTATATAGGCATTTGTTTGCCTCCACACAGGTAAACCTGTCCAGACACATGCGTGGGGAAGCAACGGGCCTCCATGTGTGCTTCACCCACCTGCCTCATAAAAGAGGGCGTGTTCTACACAAAGATCCTTAACACAACAAGCGCAGTAGAGACAGTGAAAGAGAAAAATGCGTTGACCGAGGTAGGGCCAGCCGAGCACCGTCTACCTGCAAAGACTCGTCTACTGTGTGTTCTTGCTTGTTTTCTTTTCTCCCGAGCAAAGTGTCTCAGTTTGGATATGCCTTGTAAAGATGGAGGTCTATCTGCGCTATTAGAAAGTGGAACCATGGAACCGTGCAGACCGGGAACCGTAACTGTGGAACCGTAGCCTTCAGGTGCCGACGCCGGGACTCGTCCTACCCTCGGAGGGAAATGTGGTAAGTCAGGCTGCGTGGTGTTAGTGCTTCCTGGATGTCCATGTGCCATACGGAATGACGAGTAAACGTTTAATCTGGGTCACATGGGAACTGTTGAAGAACCATTGTCGTTCTAGGCAGTATGATGTGTGCGTTAATTGAATACATGCTTTACGAAACATAAGACAGGTTTGTTCAGTTGGTCAATTCTTCTCTCGCTCTTGTGCCCATCTCGTGTGTTTCTAAGCCTTTTAAAAAAATGAAACTATAGTCAAACATGTCATGAACATGATATAACCTTTTTATTCTTATTAGTTTTCTTAAAGCTTCTTAAAACTTAAACTTATTGCCATGTATAACGTCTAGCAATAAATGAAGTACCAAAATATTTACACGTTTTACTTTTCTTGTCTGAAGTGCCTGACTCTCTCTCTCTCTCTCTCTCTCTCTCTTTCTCTCTCTCTCTCTCTCAACAATATCAGAAAAGAAAAGAAAAATGTCTAAATATGTGACTACATAATTTATTGCCTGTTGTAAAATGAATACAAAAATATTATTAATATCATATTAATATAATATACATCATACTACTTTTCTTTTCCTGAAATATGTATATCATTTTTTTGACCGGCTCTGTACAGTATGTATACATAAACAAAAACAGACGTGCATACCTTTTTTTGCATTGTTAAAACACATGAATAAAGGATGGATTAATAACAATTCTCTTTTTGTTGTTGTTGTTGTTTGTTTTTACACTTTTTCCAGTGTAGCAAAGAAGCAGAAAGGAACGCGGAGGCGCATGTGGCTCCGGTATGGCATTTGGTGCATTGCTGTTCTGTTGATACTCGGGACCATTTGCATGCACCGGTTCTTCAGGACTTATCTCCAGGTACAGAACAGTTTTTTTCTGCCCTCAACTACAGTGATGACAAACAATCTGGATCTGGAACCGTTCTACGTGGCTTATCCTCATGAGTATCACTTCGTCCTGGATCAGCCAGAGCTGTGCAAGCAACACAACCCGTATATTGTCATCATCGTTCCGGTGGCACCTCATGAAGTGGAAGCGCGGAACGCCATAAGAAGCACATGGGCGAACGAAAGCTTGGTCCAGGACGGAGACGCTCTGGTTCTGTTCCTGCTAGGATTCCCGAGCGGGAGCGACACTGAAACGCTACAGGCCCGTATACGCGAGGAGAACCTGCAGCATCGAGACCTGATTCAGAGCGACTTCATCGATTCCTACAGGAATCTGACGATTAAAACCATGGTGATGCTAGAATGGCTGAGAGATCGCTGCCCCCAGGCGCTTTACGCTGCGAAGGTGGACTCTGACATGTTGCTAAACGTTGGCGCCCTGACGCAAATGCTACTGAGGTCCTCTCAATATCATAGCAACTACATTACCGGGCTGGTGTGGTACGGGAATGTAGTGATCAGAGATCCGTCCAGCAAGTTTTACATCCCTCTAGATGTCTACCCCAACGACGTGTATCCGCCGTACCCTTTGGGAATGTGCTACATCATTTCCATGGACCTTCCCGCTAAGATTCTGGAGATGTCGAGGAGAGTTAGACCCATCTTCATCGAGGACGCGTATATCGGCCTGTGCCTCGAACAACTCAATATCACTCCCACAAACCCTCCGAACGTCGCGCAGTTCGTGGTCAGGCCACCTCTAGCGTTCGACCGCTGCTACTATTCCGACCTCATCGCTGTTACAACGGACAATCCGGCTCAGCTTATCTCCTACTGGGTCGAACTTCACAAACCTGGCCCGGTCTGCGAGGACCCACAGAATGCTAATTTCGGTTAAGAAATTATCTAAAGGTGCAAAAAAAAAAAAAAAAAAAAAGGTTATTGTATTTTGCCGCACAACAAAGAGTTACATTAGCCATGTTGAAATCACGCTGTCAGTGTGTAACTAGCTAGCTAAGCTCTTTAACTTACCCTGTTTATCCTGTGCTTGTTGCTCATATTGTTCAATCAACAATGAGTTCGACTCAATGCAAGGTGAACGCAAATAAATGATATTTTGTTGTCTGCTTTTACATTTGTTTATATAAAAAAAAAAAAAAAACCTCCACTAATAATCCATGAGCTATTTATCTTTCAGCTTGATCCAGTGTGAGCTGTTTTTATTTTTATTTCTGTTTATGTTTTTTATTGACTTACATAAATAAATTACAGCATTACTACACCGCCAAGCATTTCAAAATGACAAACCTTCTACGGCGGCAAACGTGCCCTCTGGCAAATAGGCATCGGTAGACTACATGCCTGTGCCTGCGTACATTCTCAATCTGGAATGCATTCTCAAAAAGATTTTAGTCGCAATAAACAATGTTGTGACAATCTTCTGGCTTGTGACTGCTTAATCATCTCTAAATTGTAATGAAAGTCCTAAAAGTTCTTCAAATTAAATAGCTCAAATAACTTTAACATGTGAAAAAAAAAAAAAAAAAAAAAAAAAAAAAACGCAATATCATGGATTCCACAGCATGAAGGAGAAACGAAAATCTGATAATCTGATAACACTTTATGGCACTTTATGTCCTTGATGACACCGTTTATGATAAAATTATTTTGACTCTTTTTAAGAGCAAACAGTGCTGATGGAACTCTACTAAACTGGTATTACTGCATTGTTTTGACATTGCAGGCTTAGACCGAGTCTTAACAAGGGCATTTAGAGCTTACTTGAATTTCCCTATACAAATAATGAAGCTTTGCCTAGTCTCCGTAGCATAAAAAGGCATTTTGGGTCACCGTACTGAAAGCGCGCGCGAGAGAGAAAGAAGGGAAAAATATTAATATGAATGTCTTTCGTGTGCAATGAAAACTAAAAAGGGGGGTCTAATTTGTGCATTAACGTCCAGGAAACGTCTAACATTTGTACACAAAATGTCTACTTGTACTCTAATGGACACAGCTAATGTTTAATCCAGGAAGTAATCCAGCTAATGTTGAGAGTGAACTTAAAGGGGGGGGGGGGGGGGGGGGGGGGGGGGGGGGGGAACAAGCCAAAAATGCAGTTTGCATACATTTTGTGCAGCTCAAGGTTTAACAAAGCCGAACACGCCATAACTTAGTGAGCTGAAGCCCTCCTTGCCCTGAAGGATTTGCAAGGTTTCTTAACTACTGTAGGCTCGTCTGACATGCGGTGAGAAAGAAATGTACAGCTGCATTAAGATTATACTGTACAACCAAACCATATAAGTTATTAAAAACAAAAACAAAAAAACATAGCTAGCGACAAGGCTACTACGCTTTTACAGTGAACAGTGGGTTATTGTTTGTTTTTGTTTGGGTTTTTTTTTTTTTTTTTTTTTTGTTTATTTCTGCTTTTTTTGTCGCTGCTCTTTACTGGAGGCAAGGCGTGTTCCTCTAACAGCTCATACAGCAGGCTCGCTCGACAGGTTCCTCCAGAATGATTCCCTTTGATGATTTACCAAATCTACCGTAGATTATCCTTTAGATTAGCAAGTAAATACCTATTCTATTTAATTTTGTTCATTCGCTGATACTTTTTGGTA
Source organism: Clarias fuscus (assembly GCA_030347435.1). Taxonomy (NCBI): domain Eukaryota; kingdom Metazoa; phylum Chordata; class Actinopteri; order Siluriformes; family Clariidae; genus Clarias; species Clarias fuscus. Next base: position 5,146,386 of record CM059228.1, read on the forward strand.
AGTGTCCGCCGATCGAACAACATCGGCCGATAATCACTTGTACAATCATTTGTACAGAACTGTTGTCTCTCAACTGGATGATCATTTAAAGCGATACTACAGTGTACAGTGATGATGCAAACTACACGAGTCGCCCGCCGCATCAACATGCCAGCGAGCGCCAATCTGGGAATTTGACTAAGCCTCTATAAAAGAAGTCAAAATCGCAGAAAAACACTTGGGGGTGGGGGGGGGGGGGGGGGGGGGGGGGGGGGGTTTAACACAGCTCACAATATACGCTGATCAAACACAACGCAGCGCGAGAATCCGAATATAAAAAGTTATCCGCATAGGCAGCAGCTAAATTATTTTGTAAGTCGATCCTCACTCACCCATCTATAGCCAGAGCGGTCAAAAAGCTCGAGACTAAAACCGTTATCATAGAAATAAAGAGATAGTCTGAGGCAGCCAGGGTTTACTATTCAGCAAGACTACACACATTGTGGATGATCAGAGGAACAGACTGTCCCTTAAACCTGACATTCATATATATATATATATATATATATATATATATATATATAAAATGCCTGCCCTCGCCGCTTACTAATGAGTAGCCATGATCAGCTAGCCAAATGCAAACAGACTGATGCGTGTGTGATTATTTAAAAACCCTTGGTGCAGAGTTTTGACGCAGCCTTGTTCCATGTGTTATATCGAGTGAGTAAGGCACGACAGTCTTGGTTTAGTTAAGCAGTTTGTCATGTAAGTGTGTGAGAGCCGCTTTAGGTAAGGAATGCAGAATTTCTGCTCTTTAGTCGAGTCCTATTGGGTTTCCAATGGTTTCTACATGAAATACTGTAATAAGACAATGGAATATTTTCATTATGTTGCTGTGCAATTACACACGTTCTCTGATCTTAATCATATTTCAGCACCGCTCCGTTTTTTTTTTTATATTTCATGTTACGAGGAACATCATGTCTCTAAAGAAAACGAAGATACAGAAATATAGAACAACAACCAGCTGAATTTCCTTAGGCTCAGCTACCCTCACAGCAATTTCTTAAACTTCTCACACCCTCTAGCGCCACCACTAGGATAGATTTGCACATAGTTTTGCACCATAACTGCAAAGCAATGGCATAGAAATACAATTCAACTTAAGGGAAATACCACAGCATTCATTTCTACTACAATGAATTTTTTCTCCAAAGTGAATTTTCATGTAGTATAATACAGTATAACACCGTTCTTCATAATACTTAAAGCCTCTTATCTCCCGATTTTGTAAATATGCATATACATTAATATTTTTATCAGATAAAAAAACAAACAAAAAAAATTTTGCTAAATACAATTTCATGCCCTTCAATGTAGTGTCTGTAACTTTTCTGAATTCAAATCTTTTAATGATCTTAATTGTCATTCAGATGAAACATAAAAAGACTTATTAAGAAAAAAAATGATTATTCTTAAATGAAAAATTGTTAAAATATTGCAACATGAATTTACAGCTGAAGGTATTGACTTAAATTTTTCTCAGGAAGCACGATTGGTCACTTCCATGCTGAATGAACTTCAGAAGTAGCTTCTTTGGCAAATATTTATATTTTACATATTGTATATATTATCTGTATAACATGAAAAAAAAAAAAAAACTACAAAATCAGCACCAATATTGCGTTTTATGCTGAAAGCATAATCACGGGAACAACCCAAAGGTGTTTCCTGATTTTTTACTTAAATTTTTTTTTTTTTTTTTATGAATGCCATGGTTGGCAAAATATACAGTACAACAAATCTGACACTAAACTTCACTGAACAGAAGTGCAGTCATATTCCATCCATACACTGGACAAAATATTAATATATATATATATAAAACAGCAAAGCCAGGAAGTGAGGGCAGTGTTCTTTGGGGTCCGGTGACGGTGCTATGTGACGTTCTCTTGAATGAAAGGGAATAAAAAATAATTGCAAACCAAAAACTACAACAACAACAAAAAAAAAGCACACAAAAGCAGTTAGAGTAGTTAAGGAGAATGCAGCACTGTATGAAAAAAAAAAAAAAGACTGAAGCTGTTATATGAACAAGAGTAGAAAGAGCAGAGCACTTTTTTTTTTTTGTTTTATTCGGAGACGGTAAGAGATAAAGCAAAATACGAAGATTTCTGGTTTTGGGTTTATAGTGGGACGTTCACTGCAAATTCAAAATGCTCTCTTATGTTTGGTAAGAAATGAACACACAAAAAGGACAAAATGTGCACTTCCCCACACTGGAGTGGACGGGCACCGTACAACGTCATATAATTTTACATTTTCTCATGTTAAAACCTGCTGAATTTGATCTGTCACAAAAAACGCTGATCACCGACGCTTTATGGTGATGATGAGTCACATTACTGTCAAAAGCCACGGATATCAAAAAAAGCACAAGCGCATAAAACTCAGACATCACGTGTTTCACTGCTCAGCTGCGATAAACGGCACGTGTGCACGACTCAAAACGTGCCTTTGTTTTTATCAAGTCAGGCGTGTGACTTTTAATAGTAATGTGATACCACAGGACTGTCCAGTGAGTAAACATGAGCAAATGACTTTTCGGACTAAACACCATAATGTTTACATTTCTCAACCATTTTCAATTCATTGTGTTTATGTAAATGGTTTATGATCAAAGTGTGTTACAAAGAAAAGTTTTATTTTCAGTTACTAAGACTCTCCATAGTCTTTATATAGATATAATACTTGATAATGCATGATAATATAAACAAATGATGTCACACTTGAAGGATCTTCAGACAGTAAACTGGGCTTGAGAGAAACTGGCCTTACAGTTTGCTGAGGCAGAAGTGTTTGGTGGGTGTAACATCTGTTCAGAACATTCTGTAAGATCACGGCTAGAGACTCTAGATGTGCAGATGACACAGTCCCACACTGGACTCTTTTGAAGTAGACCAACATTTAATTGCATTATAATATTTAGTTCATGCAGAATACTATTTTTTTTTTTTTTTCAGAATAAGGTTTAATATTTGTTTTGCCAGTTTTACCTTTCTTCTTTCTTTTCTGTGTGACGAGTAATGTGATACCTTCATTTCTAGATGATTCCTTTTCTACCACTACCTTTGTCTCGTTCAACCTCAATTGTCCGTTTCCTCAGAGAAGTCAATCAGGAGCGGGTGGTCACATGACCCCGAGCAAATTGGGCAATGTAGTCAAACGAAAGACAATTTTAACATTCCTGAAGAAAGAAAAGGTAACTATAGCACATCTACATGTGACACATTTATCAGATTTTAAACATCTACAGCTCAAAATAGATGGGATTGGTCAGGTACCGTACAGTATATTTCAGTTCTTTTTCATCCAATAAACAGGGAGCTGCTATTTTGATGCATTAAAAACTTCTAAAAATCTTCGAACAGACTGAGCAGGATCCTGAAGACAGGTTTATTCTCATCACCGGACACCGGTTATTCCCATCACCCTTAGCGTGTGAATGTGTATGCCCCGAATGAGGACAGTCCTGGCTTTATATCAAAGATGTTTCTATAGTCTAATCATCAATAGAATGGTCTGGGGATTTTAATTGTGTCATGGATAAAAAGGTTGGACAGGTCATCCTCTATAAAATCCACCTCCTGTTCTTCACAAACTCTTCAAAATATGCATCATGCTCCAGGTTTGGTGGATATATTGAGAAAACTACATCAGGTGTCAAAGACTATACCGTCTACTTCTACTCTCCTCCCCATAATTCTCATTCCGGATTAAACTATCTATTCTGGCCATCCAGATCCCCGGAATCATCTTATTGGAAATTTAATAGTACTCTCCTTAATGTTCCATAAAGAAAAAATATCCCCATATTGGCAGGATAATGAATTTTGTCCAGTAAATAGTGCCACTAAATGGGATGCAGCCAAGGCCACCTTAAGACGGCACATCATCTCTTTTACAACTTGGCATAAAAAACAAAAGGTTGAAAATATGAAAAACAATTGAAGAAGGGGTTAAAAGATTGGAACTGCTTCATAAAACTGCACCCACACAAAACAACCCAATCTAATCCAATCCAGATCTAAATTGAACTCGGACTGTTCAGAACTTAGTCATATTCTACGAGCTGAAAGGTCCATTAAGACTAATAACACTATAGAGGGAGTAATTTTATATAACCTGGTTAACTCCAGTTTGAAAGATTTCTGTGAGAATCTATTCACTTCCTTATGTGCATTCCAGGCCTCTGCTGTTTTCTTGGATAAGATGTCATACCTTCAACTTCAGGGGAGGACCAGGCCTTTCTTCACACTCCTCTTTCACAAATGTTTTTTTTGTTGTTGTTGCAGCTATTCAGTGGTAAGGCACCAGGGTTGGGTGGTTTTACTCAAAAAGATTTCGCCACCAGCTCTCTCCTATTTTCATGCCAGTAGTTGATAACCTTTTGGAGGACAGTCTTACTCCAGGTTCCTGGAAGACTGCCCCTGTTAGCTTGATCCTCAAAAAAGGGAAAGAACTCATTGGAGACTGTGAGTTGGATTGCCCAATTGCCCAACATTGGACAGCCCAATCAGTTTACTTAATGTAGATTTTAAAATTGTGGCCGAAGCCTTAGCTCGTCATCTGGAGAGAATTCTACTCAAGGCCATTAAACCGAACTGGATGTGTTCAATCTCATCATGGTTCAGGCAGAGTGCGTCGTCTCCTGAATAAAATGCATCAGTTGACTACGGATTGTGACCTGACTGTTATAATATCTCTGGATGAAGAAAAAGCATTTTTGGGTGAAGTGTTGGACAGATTCAATTTGGGCTCAGACTAGTCAGACTTCTCTACTCTGGTTCAACAGCTGTGGTTAACACCAATGGCTTATTATCAAGTAGATGTCAGAGCTGCCCGCGTCACCACCCCTGTTTGCCTTGTTCATCGAACCCTTGGCAGAAAGTATTCACATGCATAATGACATCCAGAGGGTGAAAGCAGGTGGTATGGAGCACCGCATATCATCACTTCTTTACCTGAGGCAACCACAATCATCAATTCCTTGTGTGTTGGAGACATTAATCAGTTTAGCCAGTCTATTGGATCCAGAATAAATGTAGGGAAATCCCAAGCCATGTTTTTAAATGCCACACAAAATGTTAAATTACAGTGTCCAAAGATCCAACCAGAAGTGAAAAATCTCTTGTTATTTAACACCCCTTTGTCTTGGGAAGATCTCAGTCTCCCAAGAATTGAACCATGCAATCCCCAATCACCTGGAACCCTGATTTTCCTGCTATGTTAACCAATATTGGCCTTCAGCCCTGGAGAGAAAAGGCTATTTCTAATTTAGTAGTTTATTTTTTTACAGATAATGTTCTCAAATCATTCAATACACTAAGAATGGATTATAGAACAGAACAGATTTTTTTTTTTTTTTTTTTTTCAAATTTCTCCAGCTGCGTCATTTTATTCAATCTGAAATGAGTAAAATCCACTGGGAAACGTCTGACATTGAGAATGGTCTCCAAATCCCAGGGGCGCTGAAGGGTCAGATTTCCTATCTGTATGGCTCGCTTTTATCAAACACCTCTCCACCTTTAAATCCTCTAAGAAAGGTTTGGGAAAAGGATATGGGCGAGTAATTCACTGATGATGAATGGCCCTCTATATGAGGAGGTTTTTCATGAATCAACTCCGATTTCTGTCCATGAGCAAAACTTCAGCTTCATATACAGTACAGAACATACCCCACCCCAGTACGCCCCCAGCTGTGTTTTAAATGTAATTCAGAAACAGGAAACTTTGATGCATCTATTCTGGGACTGTAAGAAAATGAAACCTTTTTGGTATGAGGTGCATGATGTGGTTCCGAAAATACTGGCTAGAAAATCAACGTTGTCTCCAGTTATCTATCTGCCAAATTATAAACCTTCATTAGATCTTTTTCTGATTTAAATTGTTTATGAATTTTTTCAATAATTTTTCTGGTAAAGAAATGTATATGTATCTTATCATCTCATGTATCTTTTATCGCTTTCTTTTATGTTTTCTTTCACTGGGCTGTTTTGCCATTTGGATTTCCATGACCACTCTTTCATATTAACAGGATATTGTTTCTATTCAAATAATAAGTTGTGGTGTCATTTCTATATTGATCTGGCTCTGCTTTTTGTTTGGTGTTAACTCACTCACTCATCATCTATACCACTTAATCCTGTATTCAGCGTCACCTATTTCAGAGAACAGGGAGAACATGCGAACTCCATGCACACCGAGACGGGAGTTGAACCTGGCCAGGAATCGAACCCGGACCCTGAAGGTGCAAGGCGACAGTGCTAACCACTAGCACTGCCTATCTGCCTCTGGCTAAATGTAAAAGTATTGAAATGGATGGTACCGGTATCAAAACAAAAAAACTAATGCTTTGTGACAACACTAATCATCGGTAAGTGACTTTCATTTCAATCATGTTGAACTAGCTTCAATTGTGCACAAAAAGACTGCATATGAGTCAGATAATCACACAACAAAGCTTCAGCCAGAACCATTACAAAAAGCAGACTGGGAGCAGCAAACCAACATTAGTGCCACTCCTAGCAACCAAAAGTTCATTGCTGATCCATCAGCAAAACCACTTGCAGCAAACTACAATGTTAACAATAAACCAGTAAACATGAACGGCCTGACTGCTGGGCAAAGACAACTGGCCCATTGGCAAAAGCAAAAGCTTGGGTATAATGTACTGTATGTCGCAACATTTCATTTGAACAGAGTAAGTGTTTTAGTAATTGATGAAGTAATTTCCTAACAAGGTAGTGATACTTGCTGAGTGTCCCAAAGAGCATAGAAAGTCAGTATGGCTGTACATTTAGAGATAGACCGACTGATCCCAGGGTATAAGAGTTGGAAATGGGCAGAGTTGTTGCAACAATCAATGATGATCCAAAGATACAGGAGAGCTCTCCAAACCTCCTCTCATGTCAGCAAACTAGACAGCTCCTCACGTAGATGGGACAAACAAATGATGTCAGACGTGAAGGGTCTTCAGACAGTAAATCGGGCTTGAGGGAAACTGGCCTTACAGCAGAAGTGCTTGGTTTGTGTGACCGGACCTTGGCTGGAGAAGAAATCTAGATGTGCAGATGAAGCAGCCTCTTACCAGAGTCTATTTTAATTAGGGCAATATTACAAAAGTCCATTCATAATAATAATAATAATAATAATAATAATAATAATAATTATTATTATTATTATTATTAGAAAATGGTTTAATAATTGCCGTTTTCAATTACCTCTTCTTTCCTTTCTGTCTGTCAAAGTACAATAGGTGACAAGTGATGTGATATTTATTTCTAGATGACTAATTTTTACCAATATCTTTGTCTCTTTCAACCTTAATTGCCGGTTTCTTTAGAAACGCCAATTAGGATAATCTAACAGATCAGTGACTGAATTCATTGCCACCCGCAGAACTTAACTACTCTATAATTTTCTGTCTCTGTTGTGTCTCCACACTCTGTGTTTTTTTTCCCACATGGCTGTTCTGATAGAAATGGAGGACTCTTGTTTTTCATCACCCCTTGCAGAATCATCATTGACATCTGTTAATCTAATAATTGAAAAATAAGTGAGGTGGCTCAGGCCGGTGGCTTTAGCAAATGAATACGTTAACTAAACAGAAACTCAAACTCTTGTTTTACCCCCCAAAAATGAAATAATCCTTTAATCACTGCATTTTAAATTTACTCTGGTTATCTTTGTGTAATATGAAAATGCATTTTATACATTTGTAAAATTAAGGGATAAGGGGAGGGGGGGCAAATACTTTTTCACAGCACTGTGTCGTCTATACCGTATAAATAATACAAATATGGATAATGGTAAAAAAAAAAAAAAAAAAAAACTGTCACTGATAACTAAGTACAATGTTTTCTACAATGTGTGACAATTTATTTAAAAAAATACTCCATGCTTTGTGCCAGATGTTTTCTTCTTGGAAGCAATACTTTGACAAATCCTTGCTCAACTTCTGCATAGGCAGCACGGCACATCCTTTCTTATATGACCCTCCATGTGTACTCCAACCAATCGTCCGTGAGATACTTTTGCAAATTGGCTGCAGTCTAACTGGGATAATTAGGAAAGGTACACACCTGTTTACATAAGGTCTCACAGTAGAAGGTGTACAGTATGTCATAAAGAAAACAAAGCCAAGAGGGCGACATATTATAGAATTATCGGAAACCTGTGAGACAGGATGGTGTCAAGGAACAGATCAGGGAAAGGGAACACACAAAAAAATTCCTGAAACTGAATGAGCCCAAGAGCATGTTAGTCTGTATCATTCTCAAATAAAAGAGATTTGGAACAACCAACAGTCTTTAGAGGTCTGGACGCCCAACCAGATTGAGTAATCAGGGAAGAACCAGGCCTGACAGAATCAGACAGAAGTTATTCCTCCGGGAGTGGCTCCAGAACAACTCTGTAAAAGTCCTGTAGTGGCCCAACCAGAGCCTGGACCTGAACCCAATAACGTATTCCTGGAGAGACCTGAAAATGGCAGTGCCCCGCCAACCTGGTAGTGCTTAAACCATTCTGCCAAGAAGAACGGACCATCCAATAGAAAGGTGTGCCAAGCCTGTAGCATCATTCACAAGCAGACCTGAGACCAATGGTGCTTTAACCTAGTACTAAACGATGGGTCTAAACGCTTATGTCAATGGGATATTTCCCTAAGGATTAATTTATTCCTATTATTTGTAAAACGTAAATTTATACTCCTGTTTTTACTTTAATATTCTCGAGTATTGGGTGTAGAATGATGAGAAAAAAATGTACCCGTACTCTCCTTTGAACTCATTTTGGATAGATCTCCTGTGCAAATACCATGATATGACAAATATTAAGGCGCGGTAGAATTCAACCTAACAAACCTTTCTGATGAGGGTGATTATTGCCTCACCCACATCCAGCGCACTCGCCGTGGCCACACCCATCCCCAAATCATAGCAATTGTAGCACGTTCATGAATACCACACCTTGATCGATGGCCATTTGCAAAGTTAACCAACGTAACCCTGAATGCTCTCAGCAGAAAACCGGTTCGACTGAATTTTTTCGCCTCGGTATGACTTTGAAACTGTAACCATATTGTTCATATACCTCACCCAGGTTAACTCAAATTATCTCACATTATCTCTTATTTTTTCTAAAAGTAATATCAAGTGCCAGAACTGGTTCTCTGGAGCGCTTCCAATTCCTCATACATACTCCTATTGCTGCATTACACTCCTCACAGTATTCAACATCCTGTAATTCTTATTGGCCTCGTATGGCTTGGAGAACCTGATGTGCATAAAAACTGCATATGACAAGCATTCAATTATCATTTTATGGTGGATTAATTCACTCTGCACTCTAAGGGCAGGATGTTCCTTATCAACGTAATTCTCAAACTGTCTGATACCTCCCTCTGGGTGCTCAAGAGCTGAGGCATTTAAAACACCACGGAAATGCAGGCGTGTCAGTGACATGCTGACAGTTAGGGAGAGTTCGTCTATTAACATAAATCTTTACAAATCTCTCTAGCCCTCGTCAATGTAGGCAGAGAAACCTGTGAATAAGCAGTGCGGCTAGGTTGAGGGAAATCATTGCCGTCCTGGATGGGCAAGGATCAAGTCTGATAAGCTGATGTGGTGAAACAAAAGGACAAGACTGAGGATTTTCTCGTTAACCTTCTGAAAAAAAAAGAAAGAAATCATGAGGTAAGCCAGGGTGTCTACTAGCTAGTCAGAGATTTGTTACGTTTAGCCTTGTTCTATGAAATTACTATGCTATTCAGTTTGTCTTTAAAAAACAACAAGACTGAACAATACTGAAGAGGTCATAGCTTTAAAAGCTATAATGATATGTTTGCTTAAGTAGACTGTAAGGTAGCGTTTCTCAACATGTTTTGTGCTAAATCAGTTCCACGGCATTCTTCTAGCGCATTCATTATTTAGCTAGCTTGTTGATTGTGTGAAGTTATCATGACATATCACATCTCTACTTCACTTGCAGTAACCCAAAATGGTTCTGCAAAGTCAGGCCCATCTCCAATGCTCCAGGTGCGGTGACTATTTTGATGGCTCTCATCAGTTTGTTACTTTACTTGTTCTTCGGGATTCAGCAATGCAACGCACCCGAGTACAAGAAAGGAAAGCAAGCAGAGCCGCAGTCGTACGAAGTGGCTTATCCCCATAAATACCGCGTCATACTGGATCAGCCAGACAAGTGCCATCACAATCCTTTTTTGGTGATCATCGTTCCCGTGGCCCCTAATGATGTGATGGAAAGGAACGCCATCAGGAACACATGGGGGTATGAGAAGCTGGTGCAAGAAAAACACGTTGTGGTTCTGTTTCTAATGGGCTTACCGACGGGAAGTACCGCAGCAATACAACAGGCCCGTTTACACCAGGAGAACGTTCGGCACAAGGACCTCATTCAGATCGACTTCATAGACTCCGCAAATAATGCGACGGTTAAAACCATGGTGATGCTCGAATGGCTGCGGGATCACTGTCAACAGGCGTATTATGCCGCAAAAGTGGACCCTGACATCCTGTTTAACGTCAGAGGTCTGATAAGTATGCTCCTCAGCCCCAACACCCCCCTGAGGAACTACCTCACTGGCCAGGTCTTCCAAAACAACAATACATTAAAAAACCCATCAAGCAGGTTTTACATCCCACCTGAGGTGTACCACAAATCCGTGTTTCCACCATTCGCTTTAGGAAAGTGCATGATAATGTCGATGGACATGCCAGCGAAGATCCTGAAGGCCTCGAAGGAAGTCAAGCCTATTATAAAAGATGATCTGTATATCGGCTTATGCTTGGAACACCTCGAAATTGTTCCGGTGAACCCTCCAAACCCTTCGCAGTTTGTCTTCATCCCACCTGAACTGTATGACAGGTGCTACTACTCCGAACTAATTGCTGTGATTATATACACTCCTGCACAGCTGGTCAACTTATGGACAGACATTCACAAACCAGGCCCAGCCTGTTCATCCTATAATTAGGGAATAAACCAGCGTAACTGGTTTAAAATGATATGTTGGAAACCAAAGGAAGAACAGATGGCAGTGATTCATATTGAGAGTTTGGCTTTCTTAAGATTTTCGTACTGAGTACTTCATTTCACTGGTCCAGCTCATGCTCGGAAATGGCATATCTCTCCACTCTCAGTATAGCACTTGGACAGGATGGGTCAGAACAACAACAACAACAAAAATATATAATAAAATAAATAAACAAATAAAAAGACAAGACATGAAAAGAATACATGTATCTTTTGGATAACTGATGGTGTGTTGCAATTTTCTTATCTTTTATATGTACTGAGATGTTAATGCATTTGGGGAGAACGTTAAAGGTAAGCGGTTATACTGGTCAGTGCTCACCAACTAACCCAGCATACAGTATGCTTACTGACTAACAGGTACCTGTTAGATTAGATACAGCAATGTGCCCTACATAAGGCACGAGCAAATATAATTATAAACCAATGATTAAAACATTTTTATTATGAGCCTAAAACAGGGATTCAATAATGTGACATCTTCTACACACCCATGAAGATAAAGGTGTACAAACATACTGTATGATCTTTATGAAGAGGTTCGCTGCCTCCTAGGGTTGGTTGGCAGCTGCTGCTTCCAGTACATGTGCATGTACCTTGACCCCTGGAGATAATCTTTTTGGAATTATTCATGTGATGTGTAATGATTGTAATGTTTATAATAGAAGTCAGGCAAGGGGGCAAAATTGGCCATGGTTTCCAGTTGGGAGGGGCGCTGGTCCGGTACTCTCTTATCTGTCAATGTGAACATCTGTAGGCATCTGTAAGCTGCAGAGACATGTACAGTACATGCCACTTTCGGGTTACCTTGGTTGGTAGCCGTCATGTGATAAGAGCTGAATTAATAACTAGGTGGAAATAAGAAATTAAACAAAAGAAAATCAAGTAACAATCCATAAAAGAATAGATGCATATTTATATTATAATGTTTGTAAGATATTGGAATAATAAAATGCTTTGAATGTGAAGCAAGATGTTTGACAAATGTTAATAAAATAAAGTATATAAATCAAAGAGTCTTTATTTTAAAAGTAACCGAATGGCGCTAGCCTGTTTTGTTAAAGTCTGTTCCTGTCACCCCACAGCCGGACACCCTTTCTCACATTCTATCTGGACTTGGCACCTCGTATTTTTACTCACAATTTATATACAATATTTTTGTTTCTATATAATAAATGAAATGAAAAGACGTGGATTAAATTACAAAATGGGAACATATGGTTTACTGCAACAGGCTGTACAACTTAAAAATGGGTTGCTTACTGTATGTAACGGCCTCGGCAGCGACCTCATTTCCCCTCTCGTCTGTTCCATCCACTCAGCATTCAGCATCAGCAGGATACTAATCACCAGCCTGATCATCTGCCATCATCTGCACCTGTTTCTCACTTGTTCAGGCCTTAACTTAAAAGATTTTTATGCTTGAAGGTCACTGTGTGGCTTAAACAAATAATGATAAAAAACTAGAGAGGTACACATTTCCTGAAGAAAATGTGAGTGGTGCTTGCCGGGGCAAAGCTTTGGAGTCATGCTAACAACATGTTATGCACTCCAGCATCATATTAGTGATGTCTAACGATAGCAACATGCTGTTTCAGTTATCATAATGCTAGCAACATGCCAATGAGCTAAACATCATGGTAGCAACACGCTAAGCACCCTAGCATCATGATAGCGACATTCCATTGATGTCGCTAACAACATGCTAATATAGTTAGCATAATGATAGCAAAATGCTATTGAGCTAAACATCATGGTAGCAACATGCTAAGCACCCTAACATCCCGTTAGCGACATTCTAATGATGTTGCTTGCAACATGCTAATATAGTTAGCATAATGCTAGCAACATGCTAATGAGCTAAACGTCTTGCTAGCAACATGCTAGGCACTCTAGCATCATGTTAACGGCATTCTAATGATGCTAATATAGTTAGCATAGTGCTAGCGACATGCTAATATTGTTAGCATCATGCTGGCAACATACTAATATAATTAGCATAATGCTAGCGAAATGCTAATATTGTTAGCATGATGTTAGCAACATGCTAATCGTGTTAGCAACAGGCTAACTGCATGCTAATGAACGCATTAATGAAAGCATCATGATAAGTCTTAACAAAAAATAAACACTCCTTTGAACCCGCTCAGGTACAGGGACAGGGCGGAGCATCTCACTCTTTGGAGGCGAAATATGAAGAAATGAGGGCTCAAGACTTTTGCAAGGTACTGTATAACAGATTTGGTCTGTATGACTGGTGGATATGTTCTGGATTCTGCATAGACCTGAAGAGTCACTGAACAGGAAAGAGTGAAGAGTCTTTTTAGGCTATTAGCGTAACTCAAGTCTATCCACTAGAGGTCAGTGTACACTTATGTTTGTGTCTCTTGTCCTGCTGAAGATGTCAGGCATGACTGTAATGAGCAGGATGAAGACACATTATGCCTCTGATACAACCTGTACGAATGAATGATACACACACAAAAAAATACGGAATGTTGATAGGACTTAAGCAGAGCTTTGAGGGGAAAACGTTCATTTAAATAGAGGCTGAAACTGTGATGACATTTGTGTGGCCCGGTTCTTATTCAGCAGTAGCTTATTCAGCTTCCACAGTTGAAATACAGCAGTGACACACAGTAAAGCAACAGATCCACGTAATGTCCACGTAATAGTGAGATCAAAATGTTTTCCTTTGGTCATTATCCCAAAGGTATAGTGATTGAGTGATGAGTGATTTTATTAGTTGGCTGAAGTTGTGTCTTTAGTCTATAAGCAGCAGAACTTATGCATACACGCTTACCATCATGCCAAAAAGCAACAAAATAATACACCCATCTCCTGCACCTAATGTCAAACAACTAAGTCTGTAATAAAATATATACAAAGTTGTCAACCTTGTCAACAAAAAACATGGAAATGATGTACAATGCAAATTCCAGAGCTGCAAACACAATATTTAATTTGATCCTATTAAGTGTAATATTTTAAACAGCCAAGATTACAGTATCCTGCATCAGGCTAAACAGTGGAATAATAGGCACATCTGTAGGCTGTTAAAGTTCTGATGAATGAAGCGACTGTAAGCGTTAAATACGCTACAGCTGTGAACGGTTGCTGTTTCAACACCATACTTAAAAAGAAAATAAAACACACGTGCAATGCGAGGCTTATGGGTCAGATGGTTTGAAACTCCTAAACAGAGGAAGCAATCCACCAAAAAACTCAGAGACAAGGGGATTAGTCAGCGAGGCAACCCAACCATGAGGCCAGGGGTATCTCGGTAATGATGCTACCACCATCATGCGTCACTGAGGGCATGGGTGTTCTCAGTGTGATGTTGGATTTACATACAAAACCAAAAAAATACAAAATAAATACATTTAAATTAACTACGGTTCCACTGTACGGTTGACCGGAAACTTCAAACATGTGGAAATGGCTTGAAGTGAGGTCAGGACTGTATGGAGGATGTGGAGCCGAGTCCCTGTAATATGCAAGTGCTGTTGGTGAATGATTGTGGCTCTTCTGTAAATCAGGTGTTTCACCCACTGAATGTTTACGGGAACGAGTGCAGTGTGCTCCGAGCCACCACGGCCAGGATCGTCATTCATGGACATACAGTGTGACCTTGTTTAAAATGTCTGCACCGTTCAAACGTTGTACTGCAGCTAAGAGTCTCGTCACCGTCCTGTGCTTGAAGTTTTCTGTAAATGTGATTGGCTTTTAAATCACATCCTAGCTATTAGATTGTCTTAAATAAACGAAGCTTTGTGGCCACCCTCCTAACCTCACCCTTCCTCTCGCTCACACTCTCATACACAAATATATGCAAAGCTCCTGACTTTTCTTGCCTGACAATGGAATCCTGTTCAAATCCTCTATTGCATACACACATAAAGCTAAAAATCACATGTGCATACACGAGCACTAATATAGACGGTCTTATGAACAGCGGACTTGATTACTATTTACTCGAGAGACCTTGCACAATTTTGGGAGAAGGGTTCTAGACGTTTGGTTCAGAGTTTCTTCTTTTTAAAGACACACAATAACTTGCTGCGTTGGATAAACGCAGGCCTGCCGATCACTGACGAGCACAAGAAGAGGTTGCACTGCGTCATTACGCCTGCTGCCTGCGGTTTTCGAGGACGAGGTCCTATTCGTGGTCCCAGCATGTCTGGCGATAATTTAGTTCTCACTACCGCTTTTGCAGGATGTCCAAAAAAAAATCCATGCAACTTCCTCAGCGAGCACATCAACTGTGCCAGGGAGATTCGCTACCCCGAGCACTTTAGCTGCTTGTCTCTTTGTTCTGAAATGTCCACTGTGGACAAGCAGTCCATGAGACACGATTTAAGTGGAAGTGGTTCATTGTGGTAGTTAAACACTTGCGCATCATTATCCCAAAGGAGCGCATGCACTACGCCGTGGTGCGCTCTGATGCCAAAATGCTATAAATCGGACAGTCGACTGTTTTTTTGGACAGATGAAAGATTTATGGTCCATGCATAAGTAGCTCCTGCACTCGGAAGTGTCTCCTGCATTGTAAATCTAGTCTAAAGGGCCAGACCCACAAGCCCACAGAAGGCTTTCCTCCAGAGAATTATCTCACAAGACATGGATACAGCATAACTACATCAGAGGTTAGGATATGTATTGTTCTCTCTAATGAAGCAACCAAATATATATGATATATTAGATCCTGGAATGTTTTGTAGTTCATGTGCATCCTGATGGTGCTAGTTCATAACTCATTCTCATTCCCACAGGACCGAAACATGAAATGCTGCCTCCATTAAACAGCAAAACTCAATCCGTAACTGTATTAGGCTTGCATGTTGGCGAGCAAGCTGAGACGTGCATATTGTTTTGTTTTGTTTTGTTTGCACACGCACACAGAACACTGTGCACTCTTTATCAGTGTCTTTTAATTGGAGGGGAGATTAAAAGACAAGAGATCTTGTAAACAGGTCTCGAGCTCCCCGAAGTGAGCGCTGTGCCTGTGTACTGTGGGAACGCTTGAAGCTCAAGGTTACACACAACCACACACAACTCTGCAATCTGCATCAGTACCGTATGTATTCTCACCACTCGCAGACAGTGTACACACACACACACACACACACACACGCGCGCGCAGTGTGCAGTAGGACCGTGATTCTCACATGCTCTCAAGCAGCGTAAACAAACACAGCTGTTCCCTGATACCTCGCTACAGTCCTGTTAGCATACACACACACACACACACACACGCACACACACACACACACACACACACACACACACACACACACACACACACACATATACATACTGAACTTCTGAATAAAGGTTTCCACAGCAGCTAATTAAAGGGATCTGAATTACAAAAGGATATAGTATAGCAAAGTGTACAGTGTGCTGTATTACAGCAAAGCAAGCAAAATATATGAAAATGTTTGATTATTTGCTATTTATAAATTATTTACATATATTTAATGACTGTTATATAAATTATACAAAGTTATACTATATTATATAGTACAAGTTCATTCCTACAGCATATCGCTTTTTATCAGTGTTGTGAAATGTCCATTATCTGAAGTTTCTCCAACCTAGTAATCCAATGGTCAAAAACAAACAAACAAACAAACAAATAAAGTTATTGGTTAGTTCGGCACAATGGCTTAGTGGTTGGCACTGTCGCCTTGCACCTCCAGGGTCCGAATTTGTATGTTCTCCCTGTGTTCGGTGGGTTTCCTCCAGGTACTCTTGATTTCCTTCCACGATCCAAAGCCATGCAGATTAGACTTATTGGCGTTCCCAAATTGCCCATAGTGTGTGTTTCCCTCCTGGGCTCCCCTTTAGGAAATCCAGTTTCCTTCTACAGTCCACAGACATGCGATGTAGGCTGGATGTGTGTTCTTGTTTCCAATGCAGAAGTACCAAAATGTGCAGTTCCATGAATGACCACTAGGGCTCTAAAAGTACAGTACAGAAGTACTAGGGCTCCTTGTAAAAAAAAAAAAAAAAAAAACAGTTTTGCTAAATTTTCTAGGTAAATTTCCATTCCTATTCAACTGTATGGCAGGGTGTGTGTGTGTGTGTTTGTGTGTGTGTGTGAATTTTCTATGCATAATTTTATGTTATCAATTAAAATTAGATTAAGCCATATAATAATGTATAATTAAGGCATGCACAATTTGAGTGACAGCTGCACAGGACGATGTTTATAGGATGAGAGTTCAATCAAATGCAAAGTAACTCACTCACTCACTCATCATCTATATCGCTTAATCCTGTATCCAGGGTCACGGGGGGGCCTGGAGCCTATCCCAGGAGACTTAGGGCACATGGCGGAGTACACACTGGGCAGGGTGCCAATCCATCGCAAGCCACAGACACACACATACACACACTACGGGCAATTTGGGAACGCCTAACCTACATGTCTTTGGACTGTGGGAGGAAACCGGAGTACCCGGAGGGTACCCACCAAGCACGGGGAGAACATGCAAACTCCATGCACACAGAGAGGGGAATCGAGCCTGGACGGGGATCGAACCCGGACCCTGGCGGTGCAAGGCGACGGTGTTAACCACCACACCACCGTGCCGCCTGCAAAGTAACTTTAGCACATAAATAACATTAGTATTTGAGCTAAGTTAAAGCTACGCTAGCTAGCTTGTGGTGACTGAAGTAAGCTGGCATATCCCAAACAGCAGCCAGGCCGTGTTTGTTCCACTGATTTGCCCATTTATGGAGTAACAGGTTTAACCTGTGGTCAGCTTCTGCCAAGATGGTGATGATCAGAGCTCCAAATGTTGAGCTGGTTGGCACTCCATCCAGGAAGTACCCTCCCATGTGCTGTAAGTTCCCTGAGATATAGGCTCCAGGTCCCTGCTAGAAAACTCGTATATTAACATTTGATTATTGTAATCTTATGATATTTAAAAAAAAGTCAGTTCATTTGACTAAATTTAAGAGATTCTTGCAAAGATGTCAATTTGAAAAGGGAAATTGAGCGCATGTGATATGCTAAATTTAGAGAGGCAGAGAAAATTGAGAGACAGTAAAAGCAAAAAGGTAGACGAGCGGTGAGGAACTGTCAGCAGGATGCTCGATATGGATGTGGCTCAGTTTAGCTGCGTGGGAAACTGTGTGTTTATTGTGTGTTTGAGCGAAGGAGGGGGGGGGGGGTGTGAACTGTGTGAACGAGAGTATTTATGAGTGGGAGCAGAAAAGCATATGTGTGTGTGAGCGTGTGAATGTGTTCGTTCCGTCTCTAGTGCAGGCCAGGTGGTTATGTCATTAAATATCAATCGCGCGCTATTAATACCAGGTAGAGGCAAGACATCAAGGGAGGAAGACGGAGTGGGAAGAACGACGTCTAGACCCAATCGAGAAATCCCACAATGCACTGCAATAAGCTATCCAACAGATCACAGATGCTGAAACGGTGATGTCATTTGTGTGGCCTTGTTTTTTTTATTTTTCAGCTTTTGCAGTTAAAATACAACAGTGACAAACAGTAAAACAGCACACTTCTTATCCTTATATCTTACTCTTTCTGTAGTAGCAAATTATTCACAATGATTTATTCGTATGGTAAAATGCAGTGCCATGACTAATCAAAGGAAAATGTATTCAATTATATACAGTATAAATTACCATTATGTTTTACCATAGTACCATAAGGATACATTAATCTAACATTTATTAAAGGATTCTCCACTGTCAGTTTTTTTTTGGATCATTCAGTACATTTTCAGTCACTGGAAATGTTTTGTGGGGAAGGCGATAGAAGTTCTTCATAACATTACACACTGTTTTTTTTTTTTTTTTGTCTTATTAAGTTCAAAACAGCTTCATGGATGGGCTGCAATTTTCACTGTAACCATAAATGGCAATATATATATATATATATATATATATATATATATATATATATATATATATATATATATATATATTGACATATCATTCACTGGTGTGGGTCATTTTGCTTCGCAGCACTTAGTCATGATGATATCTAGTGAGGGAAAATGTTGTAGTTCCTCAACCACAATGAATAAAAAACAACTACGATTAATATGACATACAAAACGCTGGATTATGCTTGAATATTTGCAATGTGTGATCAGTGGCCTGTGAAGGTATTTCAACCCTGGATTTATAAAGATCAGTACGAAAAGAAAAAACGGTTTTATACATACAGTATACATAAAATGAAAATTCAATCAATCAATCATTTCTTTTAAATTGTATCGCATTCTGGGGGAAAAAAAAGGAAAAGAAAAAAATAGGACTTTGTCCTTTACGCATGCACAAAAAAGCAATAAAATATTGGCAGCCTGCTGTGTTTACTCACCCAACATCTCATGGTCAATCCCAGCCTCTGACAGGTGAACACACAAATGCATATGAGGAAAGAACGTTTAAAATAGAAGTTGCTAAAATTAAACCACTACCAGCGTTTAAATGAAATGATCACCATAGCAACCAATGGTCAAAGTGTTTTTCGGGGCCACACAGGGGTCTGTAAAGCGCCTTCAGGCTAGGGCTAGGCACGTAATCAAAAAATTAATATAAGTGACATTCAGAACCTTTAATCGATGTAATTATAAAAAATTTTGTGAATACTTAAAAAAAAACAAAAAAAACTTTTATTACTTTGCTCACTGTGTTCATGTACCGTTGTCCCCTTAAAATATAGTACACGATGTGGAGACAACATGGAAGAGGATCTTTCATTAAGAAAAAAAAAATCTCAGGTTTAATAGTCAAGCATATTGACATAGAGAATATTTTTTTTTTTGTTTACATCACAACATTGAATTTGTAATAAGAGTCAAGGAAATAATAATAATAAAAAAGTGCCATTAAACATCCAGGAATTACGTTGGTACTTTGGCATACGAATTTAATCCGTTATGATTGAAAAATAGTTCCAAAAGGAAAGTTGAACGGACGTATTAAACGCTATGTGATTAACAGCAACTGTCAACAATCGTCCAAATGTTTGATTGGAGGGTATATGGTATATATCAAATAATACTCGATATGAAAAGTGAAAGTAACAGCTATACATGCAACACCAGACAACTGTAGACATGTACAAACTTATCTGAATGCATTTCTACGAAACGTGCGGTGTCATATATTTTTACCAATTAATGCCGTCCTACCGCGGCTGTTTTTGGCCAGGGACACGACGTTGCCATTGGACCAATGTTTACTGGGCTTTAGTTACCTTTCATGGTCTTCCAGACATTTTGCCAGTTAACTGCTTCTTTTTAAAAATGTTCCAAACGTTTATATTGGCCACTCCCAATGCATTTACTATCGTAACAGTTATCATATTTACTACTTTACAAGTTCCCAGAGTTGCAAGCCAGTTTAACTGGTCCCTCAAATGAAAACAAACTTTCATGTAAACCTCCAAGAGGCAAAAACAAGAAGATCTGCTTTGCCAAAAAAAAAAGAGAGAGAGAAATCATTAATATATCATGTGTCTCCACTTTGCTTTGATTAATTGTGTGAAAATGCCTGCAGTACCACTCTTTCACAGTACGAGTCCTGGAATATGCCTGTGCCATCAGGGAAGAAAAACTCCATCAATGTCATAACAAGGTCATTCAGTACATTCAGCTCACTTCATTTGTTGACACATAAGGTGGCTGAGCGTAGACCTGGCCACTGTGCATGATGAGTGCATGTTCTTCCATTCTTACTCTGGAATATATATATACAGGGTGGGCCATTTATATGGATACACCTTAATAAAATGGCAATGGTTGGTGATATTAACATCCTGTTTGTGGCACATTAGTATATGTGAGGGGGCAAATTTTTCAAGATGGGTGGTGACCATGGTGGCCACTTGGAAGTCGGCCATCTTGGATACAACTTTTGTTTTTTCAATAGGAAGAGGGTCATGTGGCACATCAAACTTATTGGGAATTTCACAAGAAAAACAATGGTGTGCTGTGGCCCACCAATGGCCCACCCTGTATAGATATATATATATATCACCTCAAAACTACTGTAACAAACTACATAAATTCTTCAGTATGTGTAGATTACCCATAATAAATTGAGAAGCAACCTCAAGAAACCTTGAGAAGAACCAGACTCAACAGGGAACCCATCCTCATTTGGGTGATAACCGGTAGCAGGGATTGATCTGCAGCCATACTGTGTGTTAGGAGACTGGAAGTTCAGTATAACAGTTAATGTCTTTAAGTTAATATGGAGTCCAGCTAGTTATTGGAGGCTCAGGTAGACTGCAGGAAATTCCAGTCTTGAACTGTTGGGAGACTGCAGTGACGAGTCCTCAGAGAACAGCTGTCTGCATCCTCTGAGGCCAGGACCGTCTTCATGGTAAAGTGGAACCGTCCCCAGTCTCCACATGCATCCCAGGCAGACCACACGGGGCATCCATGCGACGAGATCTCCAGCCAGAAGCAAGACACCAGGGCGAGTCAGACAGGTCCAGAGGACAGAGGAGTCTGGATCACTGGCAGCTCAGGAGTGACATGTATAGCTCGACAGGGAGAGAGAGAAAGAGAGAAGAGGAGAGAGCATGAGAGATAACACTTAGGTCTGGTCACAGTCACATAATGTATAAGGTGAATGTATATTTAGTGTAGAGTGCAAGCAGGGACTCCGGCAGGACGAAATATAACAGCATAACTAAAATGGAGAGGCAGAAGGAAACACAGACATTAGGGGGAACTGAGATGTAAAACGACCAATCACTTCAACATCAACAAACCTGAGTGATCAATGAGAGTGGGGAAGACAGCATCTAAACATACCAGTTCACCAGAATACTCTACGTCCATGAGTCCCCCAGATCTGCTCCTTTACCTAAGGCAAACCTATTCACAAAAATGCTTGGTTAAATAAATAGGTTTTTATCCTATCCTGCCCTCTGCACCTGTCTGACTCATCCTGAGTCCTGAACACTATTTAGAAGGCTAGAATGCATGTAATGTTTGTGTGATATTACAGCATGCTTTTCCTTAATATGCAAAACTATATTTTTGAAGAAAATATTTTGAATAAATATACCTAACATCAATGAACATGAAATGTTCTCCAAATCAAAGAAAGACCTACTTAAATCAATCAATCAATCAATCAATCAATCAATCAATCAATCAATGATTAGGTCTGAACGAAAATATGCTTTACCTAAATTGAAATTTTTGCACAAGGTTAAAGCTCTACGTGACATGCTGCACTTAGATGGTAAATAGTCTACTAAACCAAACACCAGAATACCTTTCATACTGTACAAGAATTGAACTGTTAAATTAACCTGAAATACTCCCCAATTAAGTGCGTGCCAGTGAAGGCCCACTTCTGATTCTTTAATTTTTCCATTAAAAAAAATCCCAAATCCACTATGTACTACCTCTCCCATCACTGTACTACGATGACTGGCGGGAAAGATTCGTTTGAACGTCCCTGCAGATGTAATTTCTACTCTGAGAGTTTCTCGAGTGCTTACAATTTATATTAGGTCAGTCAACAAAAAAACAGATATACTGACTCAACCTTCATAAATAGTTAATATATATTCCAAAACTGGTTTCATAATCATATTTTATTCGTTTCTAAGATGTATTTTTGTTAATAGATTTAAATTCCACAAAGCTTTTAGTTACTAAAAGAGAGTTTTCTGTGATAATTGATGACTTTGTGAAATTGATGTTTTGTGAAAAGTGTGTACTTCTTGGCTAAATGGGGTGGTATAAAAGTAACAAACACTGTAACCTTTATTGCCTATTTGAAAATGAAACAAGAGCATGGAAGCTGGCAGAAATAAAAGAAAATCCTTCAAACAAAACAAAGAAATGTGTTGTTGGTGTGTAAGGCAGTGGGAGATTTGTGAGTTGATATGCTTGGTTTTTAACAGCAAGTGCATGGTCTGGGTCCAAACTTGTACTCCCACACACACACACACACACACACACACACACACATGGCTGCAGGCTGAATTCCACTCAGCAATTTCAGCGTGTATCGTACTTGACCAAAACTCTACATCCTGTTCCAAGCTGCCAGTGTTGTGTTGCAGGGACGTTTGGCAGACTTGCACATGAACTGAGGCAGAGAGAGATAGAGAAAGTAGGAGAGTGAACAAGGGAGGAGAGAAATGGAAGAAGCAAAAAATTACGGTGGGGTAAAGCCAGTTCCGCTATGCACCGAGGTCTGCTAGAGGTCAGGACCATTAAACATGACCAAAAACACAAACATTGGAGAGGGAGCGAGGGGAGGGGGTTGGGTACTGTCATGTAATGTGGTCATGTACCACTACATGTGACATCTTTTTCAAATGGAAATTTATGCAAATGTATATTATATGTAAATCATGTTACTTAAGAGCACTATAACTATATAAATAAACAGATTTAGAAAAGAATCAGCCTTGTTTTACAAAAAAAAAACATATTTTTTTTGCTTTGCAGCCTGAAATAAAGACAGGCACAGTTTTTGTTTTATCAAGCTGTATAATACTATATTGCATTTTTTTAAACATCCAAGTAAAAGATAAAAAATAAAAATGGCACCACAGATATCGAAAAGAATCACTCTCTCCTAAAAATGAAGCTAATCATATTCCCAATGGCGCACAAAGCCATCTGACTTTCAACCATGATCAGGTGTGGTCAGTTTTGATAATCAGTTTTTGATAGTCAGTTTCGAAAATCTGGAGTATTTAAGTCCCTGGTAATGCAATGGAAACAAAAATCTAATATGGGTGGCAAGGCATTGTCAAAGGATCTCTAGAATAAAGTTGTGCACAGATAAAATTCAGAAGATGAATACAAAAAAAAAAATGTAATCAAAGGCTTTATCACTGCCTAGAACCACAGCAAAGTATCTTATTAAGAAGTGGAACATATTCGGTAAAACACAGACCCTCCCTGGATAAGGATGTTGCTCCAAACTGGATGAAAGAGCCAGGAGGGAACTAACAAGAGGCTAACAAAAGGCCTACAGCAACTCTGAAGCAGTTGCAGGAACATGGACATTGTATGCATACGAAAACAATATCAGAAATACTCTTGTATTGGAGGGTTACAAGAAAAAAACCTACTCAACTCTCACGACTGATCTTTGCAAAAATGTGGTCAGAGGAATTTAATAATTTGGTCACAACCCTAAACAATAAGTCTGGCAGAAATCCAACACATCTCACCATCCAAATATCACTATTCCTACAGTAAACCATGGAGGTGGTAATATCCTGTTATTGGGGTGTTTCTCTGCAGCAGGGACTGGAGAACTTGTCTGGATAGAATGAAAATGGATGGAGAAAAATACTGTCAAATTCTTGAGGAAAATCTGTCATCTACCAGAAAGTTGTTAATGGGAAGTAGATTTACAGCACCATCCAACATGACAATGACCCAAAGCGCACAGCAAAACTGACCACACAGTGGTTAAAGAAGAAAAAGTGGGATGTCCTTGATTTTCAGGGGCATTTGAAAATATGTTACATGACTTGAAAAATGCAGTTCACAACCGGTCACTATCGAATTTATCTCAGTGCTTATGTGGTTTCTTCCGGGTTCTCCAGTTACCTCCCACAGTCCAAAACATGCAGATTATGGTAACTGGTATTTCCAAATTTCCCGTAGTGTGTAAATGTGTGTGTGAGTGTTGATCACACATATACAAATTGGAATAAATACAATGGTCACCATTGGCCTTCAGTCCCTAGGACTATAGAGTTTCCTAGGTGGATGGATGGAATTAACAAATGCCATATGTGTTATTTCATAGTTTGGAAAAAAATCCATTATTCTTCTAGTATGTAGAAAATAAACTCAAACTCGTGTCCAGACTTTTGACTGGTACTGTACATACTATATAAATGCTGTTTTATATACACTTGTCACTTCAGTTACCCTGATATCGTTAACCGTTAACGTCAATCTCGATCTAACACTTCCACCGAACAGGATTTGTTCATCATTCATTTTGATTTAATTCGGGAGCTAATGAAATTCTACTGTGTTATCTTAATTGGAGAAAACTGCTGAAATAAACAACTCGTGATTATGGATTAGCGAGTCAAAGACAATTTAATGAAATATGTAGATTTCTTTCCCAGCAACAGAGTAATGCTACATTTAAAAAGTATATGAACATTTGTTTAAGTTGACAGTTAGCTACAGGGCTACAGTAGGTTACATCACGTTCATTTGCTACTTATACTGTAGGTAATAGTACGATACATCAATTTACATTAAGTTACTGACTATAGTCAATAGTAGGCTGAGTAACTTCGTAATAATTTGTGAGATATCTGTAATAGTAGGGTAGGATACATTACACTGAGTTGCTAGTTATAGCTTACAGCAGACTAGATTAGCATGCTAGTTAGAAATGCTAGTTATATTTAATAGTAGGGTAGGTTAACTGACATTGAGTGTCTAGCTGTAGTTAATCGTCGGCTATGTAACAACACACTGGTACAGCTAGATCAAAGCAAATAAACTTTGCAAGCTATAGTTAATAGTAGGCTAGTTTAGCTCACCTTCATTTGCTTGCTACAGTTAACAGTATGCTAGGTAGTATGCTCTACTGACGCTTAGCTGCTAGCTATAATTAGTCATTTTAGGCTAATGTCCATTTGTGTCTCATTTCTTGCCAGTTATTTACATTTTTTTAGGTTTTTACTACTAAACTCATTATTATTACTAATAATTACTAACACCCCCCCCCCCCCCCCCCCCCTCCATACACACACAGAGTAATATCTCTCTAATACAATACAGAGAGAGCTGAGCGTCCGGCTAATCCTAGCTTTCATTGCCACAGAAGCCTTCACTCTGTCTAAAGTGATGATGAGGAAGTGCTGACAATTCCATATAAATCCTGAAAGCATTCGTTCTTAGGACAGAACAACAATCCCAGAAGAATGTTTGCATTCATGACGAAGAGAGATTTTTTTTTTTTCTGGTTAGAGGATCGTCATTGTGCTGTATAATCAAACGCAACCTCCAAACGTATGTTTTAGAATACATCTGGGATCATCTTGTATAATGTCATGCACAACAGTAAAAGTTTTAAATCGCTTAAATCGCAGGCTAAAACTAGTTTTAATACCGCAAACATCTGTCTAATTAGCCATCTTTGCTTGCAGTGGCACTTGCCTGTCATGACTTTTACAAAGTGCAAAAGCCATAAGTGTAAGGTTGGCTAAGGAGTATAAAGCTCTCTCTTTCTCTGTTCACAGTGTGTTAATCCTCAGCACTGCTGTCTGGTGGATTTTTTTTTTTTTTTGTGTGCTTTATATATGGGTCATTCTACAGAAAAGGTGGAATTTGGGTCATAAAAATCACCTGAAATGTATTTCTTGTTTCACACTTAAAAATTCTTTAATAGCAATAACTTACTTTTAAATGTTAAAAAAGTAGAGCTTAATGCATTAAAAAAAAAAAAAAAAAAAAACTTTTGTTCCACCAGTGACAATTTAGAGAAACATTTTAACTATTTTCAAAATAGCCACATGGTTTTCAATTATGTAAAAAAACAAATAATTATTAAATGTAAGCAGTTTTATGTCCAACTTTTGACAGGTATAATTATTATTATTAACCATTGACGGACTTAACAGCTTTGCATAAAATCTTAATAAATTATTACTTTTCTTAACAAATAAAGAAATATATCTTTTGCATCTGCCCTGTGCTAGTGACTATCTGAATCTAGTGGCCTCTGACACAGGAACAATTTTAAATTGTCAAATGTATTTCAAAATAAAACTTGACATACTGTAGCTTGGGGTGGTTGATATTTATTTTATATTATTAATTATAACCAATTATTGTTTCATGATTTTAGAATTCAACATATTTCATAAGATACTGATGTTATTGTGAATCAGATTCCTTTAATTAAAAAATATCTTTAGATGAAAAGTATATGGTCCTGTATGGTCCTGTATGATCTTCGTGACAAGACATTTCCTTGAACGGTTTTAAAAACAAACAAACAAACAAACAAACAAACAAACAAACAAACAAACAAAACAATGCTACAATTAAATATGGAAAATTTAAATAAGAAAGTATTTAATGATTGAATGTACAGTCGTGGCCAAAAGTTTTGAGAATTACATAAATATTGGAAATTGGAAAAGTTGCTGCTTAAGTTTTTATAATAGCAATTTGCATATACTCCAGAATGTTATGAAGAGTGATCAGATGAATTGCATAGTCCTTCTTTGCCATGAAAATTAACTTAATCCCGAAAAAAACTTTCCACTGCATTTCATTGCTGTCATTAAAGGACCTGCTGAGATCATTTCAGTAATCGTCTTGTTAACTCAGGTGAGAATGTTGACGAGCACAAGGCTGGAGATCATTATGTCAGGCTGATTGGGTTAGAATGACAGACTTGACATGTTAAAAGGAGGGTGATGCTTGAAATCATTGTTCTTTCATTGTTAACCTTGGTGACCTGCAAAGAAACACGTGCAGCCATCATTGCGTTGCATAAAAATGGCTTCACAGGCAAGGATATTGTGGCTACTAAGATTGCACCTAAATCAACAATTTATAGGATCATCAAGAACTTCAAGGAAAGAGGTTTAATTCTTGTTAAGAAGGCTTCAGGGCATCCAAGAAAGTCCACAAGCGCCAGGATCGTCTCCTACAGAGGATTCAGCTGCGGGATCGGAGTGCCACCAGTGCAGAGCTTGCTCAGGAATGGCAGCAGGCAGGTGTGAGCGCATCTGCACGCACAGTGAGGCGAAGACTTTTGGAAGATGGCCTGGTGTTAAGAAGGGCAGCAAAGAAGCCACTTCTCTCCAAAAAAAAAACATCAGGGACAGATTGATCTTCTGTAAAAAGTATGGCGAATGGACTGCTGAGGACTGGGGCAAAGTCATATTCTCGGATGAAGCCTCTTTCCGATTGTTTGGGGCATCTGGAAAAAGGCTTGTCCGGAGAAGAAAAGGTGAGCGCTACCATCAGTCCTGTGTCATGCCAACAGTAAAGCATCCTGAGACCATTCATGTGTGGGGTTGCTTCTCATCCAAGGGAGTGGGCTCACTCATAATTTTGGCCATGAATAAAGAATGGTACCAAAACAGCCTCCAACAGCAACTTCTTCCAACAATCCAACAACAGTTTGGTGAAGAACAATGCATTTTCCAGCACGATGGAGCACCGTGCCATAAGGCAAAAGTGATAACTAAGTGGCTCGGGGACCAAAACATTGAAATTTTGGGTCCATGGCCTGGAAACTCCCCAGATCTTAATCCCTTTGAGAACTTGTGGTCAATCCTCAAGAGGCAGGTGGACAAACAAAAACCCACTAATTCTGACAAACTCCAAGAAGTGATTATGAAAGAATGGGTTGCTATCAGTCAGGATTTGGCCCAGAAGTTGATTGAGAGCAGCCCAGTCGAATTGCAGAGGTCCTGAAAAAGAAGGGCCAACACTGCAAATACTGACTCTTTGCATAAATGTCATGTAATTGTCGATAAAAGCCTTTGAAACGTATGAAGTGCTTGTAATTATATTTCAGTACATCACAGAAACAACTGAAACAAAGATCTAAAAGATCTAAATGTTTGGCAGCAAACTTTGTGAAAACTAATATTTGTGTCATTCTCAAAACTTTTGGCCATGACTGTACATGCCATATTCTCTGCACATATACAAGTAATGTAATGTTAATGTAAATTATTTTGGCATTAGAAAACTAAGTGACTAAGTTTTTGCAGAATGACCCAGATAAATTTATGATGACTAAAAGACTTCCAGTGCTTTAAGGCACACAATGATTTCACTACCTATTTCAGACTTGACAGCTCATGCATGAGGACATGGTGTTCAGTGTGTTTCCGGTGCTCAGTTATTTTTCCGGTATGCGCACACACTCAAATAGAGCACCGCGTGCCTGACTGAAGTAAACCGGAACAAGGTTAGTCTAGACACACAGAGTAAAAATAGAAAATACTGAGGAGGAACTAGAAAATTAATAACAATTCATAAAAAAATAAAAGAAGAGAAAATCATTTAATAAAAAAACAGGCCATATATATATATACAAATATATATGTGGGACTTTTTTCATAAAAAAGAAAAGTTTAAACTTAAATAAAGGCCTAGTGACCAACTGTATCAGGCATATCTTCTACTGTTATCCTATGCGTTATGTTTTAAAACCCTACACACTTCTACTACAATGCTTATAATAATAATAATAATAATAATAATAATAATAATAATAATAATAATAAAACCACAAAAAACAATAATAAGTTTAAAGATGGAAACGTTTAAAAGTCTATTAAACTCTACAGCATTAAGCCACATGTGCCTATGAAAACAAGCTAGTAGAGGATTGGCAGATTGACTGAGCATTGCCAGAAACTTCCTTATTACTACTACAGTATTTCCCAATAAAGATTACTAATCAACAGAATTAATCTACTATAAACCACCAGGTTGGTGTTTTAATCAAGTATTATGAATGAGTTAATAATGAAACAGTATACTGTATATTCAATTGTAATCAGTTTGATTTATATGATGTACAAATATGAAATACACAAACAAAAGCAGTGTGTGTTCTGTAGAATATTATCCATTAAATACATGTAGTTACATGAAATAGATGTTTGACTTACAAACTTATATTATTATTATTATTATTATTATTATTATTATTATTAATAATAATAATAATAATAATAATAATAATAATATTAACACACACATTTATACAGTATATATACAGTGAATTTCTTGTCATCTTTAATATTATTTGGAAACTGCAGTGGATGCCCCACTTGAGAGTTGCATTAAAGAAGAGCAATGTGTCGTGTTTAATTGTTTTATGTGCACGTGGTGCCGTCGTTTATCAATGACTTTGTGCGCCGTTTGCAGACAAATGCCGACGTATGCAGATATGTTTCATCGCATTTTCATACAGGTATGTGTATGAATTTATACAGAAGTCAAAGGGAGGTCGCACAAGAAGCTCACTTCTTCTAGTCACCAAGAAGGAGCCGGGTGCCATCCTCCATATAGTCCGGAGCTCACGCCGTTGGATTTTCACCTGTTTGGTCCCCTGAAAGCAGCCCTATGATGAAGATACACTTCTGATGAAGAAGTGAAGACTGCGGTGCATTTGTGGCTCCCAACTCAGCCGGCATTAAATAATAAATAATTAATTTAATGAATTTAAAGATAATGATGATGATAATACCAAAAGTTGACAAAATTACATAATTATAGTTTTGTATTATATTATTTAGAATTATATGTATTTTCTTTTATATATATATATATTGTCTTTTTTAATGTAGCGGTCTAGAAAAATGCTGTATAAATAAAATGTATGTTATGTATACATGAAATTGGCCATTTAAATTAGCATCTACACTAATAATAATAATAATAATAAATAAATTTTGCCTCAGTAGAAGCTAAATCTTGCAACATAAAATTGAGAAGCTCTGCTGAAACAATATAATAATAAAAAAAAAGGTTAAAATGCAAACTCTGGCAACTCACCTAAGGCTGCGGCGCGCTAGAACGGCCCCCACTTGTGTCAAACCCCGCCCATCGACAGATAACCACTCCCACTTGTCTTCTACTCCAGACTGTAACGCGCTTCACGCGCTAGTCGGGCTCGACTCCATTCAAAAAATCAACAGAGTTTCCCAAAGTCGGTGGAAGTTTCAGCAGAAACCGAGGAACTTCTTGCTACAATTAAAACAATTGAGTGTTCATTCTGAACTTCATCAGATGGCAGAAGAACACCTAGTGATGTTTAACTAGATCTTCTTTCGTCCTGCAGGGCGCTGAAGCACATTCTTACTGGTCTAAGGTGAGTCTTATTGACTGCAGAGATCTTATACTCTGTATAAACAATGATTTGCATTATTATATTGCATTAGTGCATTAGATAGTATTGCTATGCATTTGCAGTCAGTAGTGTTCACACTGTCACTGACACCTGTGGCACCTCTTTACTCTTTGATCTATATATATATATATAAATAATTCTTATCCAGTCTTAGTAATTATAACAAGCTGTAGAAATTTCCCAGGATTCAATATCACACACAAGACTAACTGTAGATATAGATTGTAGATCATTGTGGCTTTGTTGGTGCAAGCCGAGAGCTGATATAGAAATGTAATCCTAAACAATAATTATGAAAACGTCTTGCATGAAATGCCTCGTTCATGGGTCAGCTCAAGTGCAGGCAATAACAGGTGGTCGTAAAATGTTTATGCCCCCCTATCCTGGTCTTTAAATCCATTATTTGCGTCTTAAGTTTTTAAAAGTAAAATAATGATGGGAAATTTTCCAGCAGTTAAATGATAATATTTGGTATCGAGATACTGCGGTGGGATGAGACCTCAGCAGAGAACGTCCAGCACCAGGGGGTCTTAAACGTTCTTTGTCTTTCTGACTGTTACAATCGTACTGTAGCACACCGCAATTCTTCTATCCGTCACAGATTATTTTAAAACTTTCCACGCATTAGAAGTAAGCATCAAAATATTTATGAGAATCTTTCTAGATCGTGTTGTGCGCCACTTGGCACTTGACATAATGCATGCAACAGAAAGGCGTGCATGAATTCAGCCGCAATGATAATACAACAAATCCTCCTTTTTATTCACACGTCTTCATGCAGTCGAGGGTTAAGTGCCTTTGCTCCAGGGCACCATGGTGGTTTCCTTTTAGTCCTGTGATTCGAACACAAGTCTTCCATCGCTGCTACGACCACGAGACATTAACCACCGAGATACCATTCAGAAAAATGTATGCACTCGAGCAGTAAATAAATCCCATTAAGCTAGGATTAGACAGAAAGGGAATGCTTGTTAATGCGACCGGTTTCCATGAGGTCGACTGTCTAAGGATGCGAAGGTGTTTTTTTCAAATCGCAAGACTCAGGAAGGAAATCACTGGGGACCAGCTGGTACAATATTATCATGATACCCAGGTGCTGATTCTATTTGTATCACGATTTTTGAAATATCCCCATTTTTGGATTTTTGCTACAATTATAAACGTGAATTATTTAGACCACCACTTGTAGGATTATAGTGGAACGGTAACATTTTACCACCTCAAATGCAAACATACATAATTTGTGTGCCATCTCTAAATAACTCTTTAATTAATAGTAAAATGTGTAATTTAATCTGGAACATCAAGTTTGAAAATCAGGAGTAGGGAATTGTAAACATTTCAAGCCACTAATTACTGGTTAACAATAATCACTTGCTTCAAAGTCATATAGTATACGTCCCACAAGTGACAAAAAGATCTAATCTTTTATTTCGGGTCCTCGCTTGCTTGTTTTTTAACCTTAACTTGTATACTTGTAATTGTTCGGCACTGGCATGTGGGGGAAAAAAAGAAAAAAGGTCCATAAAACTGAGGGCTAAGGGCCATTAGAGAGAAAGTTTGACTCGAGGGCCCCTGCTGAGGAGCGAGCGTATGAGAAAAGTAAAGACAGGAACGGAGGAAAGAAGAAAGCAAACATTCCTGACTCGGTGTCTCAGAGATTTAATTAAGGGCTCTGGAGTGGGCACTCAGAGGTGAAGGCTTAAACCCCCCCAACCCCCCCCAACCCCTCCACCCCATCTCTTGCTTGGAGCATGGACTAATCCCAGGGGTCAGTTTATAAGTGCTCGGGTCATGCCAATGTGACAGCTAAATGGGGAGAATCAGAGGAATCTTGCACGCTAATAACTGCCTAATCGAGGTACGATTAGGAATAATAATGCATTCCTGTGTGTGTGTGTACAGTAGATGTTAATGTTAATAGCATCAATAGGCTGTACAGACTCAGTCAGTTCCCCAGTTTGTGATTCAGATAAGAGTTGGGGCTACTGACCAAAACATATGTTAAGTACCGTGAGAAATAGGCTTTCTTATTTTGGGAACGTGATCTCATGTGTCAAATATAAGTCTGGGATTTCCTTCTCGTGTATCTTATAGCTGCCACCTGAGTGTCTGGAGATGTGTGGTCATACCGCTGTCAGTCTTATCCTGGTGCATCAGTAACCCTCAGATTTTAAGAATTTCTAGCTGTAATTCTGCTCCAAGCCTTATAGATCTGAGTGCTTGAAAACTGGAGTTCTAATACTAATACTATTATGGGACAGGGATCATTTTATGACAGTTTATTGACAGCCTGTTTATCGCCTTTACATGTGACTGGAACAACTCTTACACAATGTGCTTGAGTTTTCTCCAAACAAAAGACACTGTAATGATTAATCACTTCAATTGATTGATTAATTGGCCTTAAAAATGTAACCAATTTAAATTTATTAACTGATAAGGTTTGTTTTGCATGTAGTATGACGCTCGGCAATCCAGTAATCAAAATATATCATTCCTATCCTAGCTATCAAGCAAGGCTCTTATTATAAGCTTGTAATGAACTTGTTTGTTTGAAGAGTTGGGACTTTGCGATTCCTTTTGCAAACACTTGATTGAGCCGGCTTGCTTACAATCCACTTCCCCTTCTGCCATCTTTCGAAACCGAACACTTTTCTTTCAACAACACAAGACGTCGTATTTTCGAGAGCACGTCATGTGCACAGTTGATGTGTGTGCGTGAAGGGGCGGGGCCATTCATAGAGGGAACGGTGTGTTCATGTTTTAAATAATTAAAAAATTCGGAGGTCAGTATTAATATTGTGTCGGGTGAAACAAACTGGATTGTGCCACTAGAGTTTAAATAAAACTGAGGGTGAAATGTGTGTTCATTATTTATTAATGATAAATGAATGATTAGTTGTTAAAACTTTAGTCCTAGTCTGGTGACAAAAATGACGGTACATATTATCATGAAAATAATATCTGAAAATGTACTTACTTTTTTTTTTTTTTTTTACTAGATTTCTCCCTGAGACACCTGACATTTATACTGTATAAACAGATTAACATATACAGAGTATATGTCCATATATGAGGTCACAACTTGGCCGGACCACCCTCATCCATGGATGTTACACCATGACTTTTGCAATATCAGCGCTCACATATTAATAATTTATAACATTACATGAGATGCTATGATATTTTGTCATTGCACCATACTGCTGTACATAAGCAGCGATAAATCAGACCTTTTGGAAGACAACATGAAAAAGCTAAGACATAACAGAAAGGAGATTGTTGACCCATACCAGCACAACACACAGTGCTTTATTTCTCTTATTCCACAGCTAGTAGACAACATTAAGAATTTTTATTGATGAGAATATCATACAAGGAACTTCATACATTATATCCGTTTATGGTCAGACTTTCCCTCTTGCAAAGCCCTGATGTTAAAGACTCCTTCCCAGAATTATGGGCAAAAATGTTCTCACTGGAAATTCCTGCTCCTCTAGCAAATAAATCAACGTCTTCTGATCAATCAGATATTAAACCGTAAAGAGATATTAAACAGTACTGTGGTGAGTCAGAGGATCATTACATGCCATGGTGTGTGTGCGTATGTGGGTGTGTGTGAGCGTTAGCATGCACTTGTAATAACCCCCCACAGGAATTTGGGAGGCACGCACACGGGCAGAATTAAAGAAAGGAACAGAGCCAAGAGAAACAGAAGCGTATATATAAACACACACGCACACACACACACACACACACACACATGCACACAATTACTGTACATGACCACTCACTCCCTTATATTTCAGATTTATGACTTCCTCTCCAAATTAAGACATTACTAATGGACTAAAGATGAATACCATGTGTACACATTATATTCATGTCAATCTATAATGTTAACAAAATATCAGTTGACCTCCACACGCCATTATTTAGCTAAAACCTCACAGGGATCGAAATGGTGGAAGGTCGTCCAGCGGTTTAATGATGATTGTGACAGTGGTTGTATTTATACTCAAATAGAGATTTTACAAAAAAAAAAAATGTACCCTCGCACACGTTTAAAGGAAATGGCGACATTCCTGACAGCTTTGTCCCGCCGTAGCACTACATTTTACATTGTCGTCTGTCTGTCGCGGAGAAAGCTAAAGTGTTAGCATAGCACATGTTCCCTATTTTGATTTTTAAAAAAAAGAAAAGAATAATAGAAAGGCTTTCTACCAAGGTTTATTGTTTCATTAATTTGTTTAGCAGAAGGAAGACAAAGCATTTGGAAGAATAACACAGCTCTACGCAGATTAACTGTGATGTGATGCTAACAGCGTCTTTGACCAAAGATTTATTTAGTGTGTGAGGAGAGACGCCAAACCAAAATGTGCAGAGTAACAGTGACTCATAGAGTCTGTGTATGTGTGTGTGTGTGTGTGTGTCTACACAATGATTTAGTAGGTAGGTTATTTTTTCTTGACTAAAAGATATCTGCTATATTTCAATCAAGTGTGAGGTGAGACACAAACAATCTGTTTCAGTCTTTCGGCCAAGCCGGTTGTCTAACACTACTAAATTTAATTTTTATATGCTACTGTTTGCTTTGTTTACTAAACAATTCCACAAACAGCCCACACTTGTGGTAATCATAATTTCAGAAGTCAAATGTTTGACACAATGCTGAGTCTTTTTGAACAAACAGAAGTTGTTCTAAACGGTGGTTGCTAAGTGCATTTGAAAAGTAATTTGACTAATCCAAACGTTTTCTTAGCAGTTTACCAATAGGTAAATTTTTAATTATATCAATACCTCTGAGGGACTTGTAATATTGTTTCAGTATTTCTGAGGAAAATATAATATTCTGTCATATTTCTGAGGTAAATGTGATCAATATTATCAATATTTCTGAAGTAACTGTAATATTCTACAAACACAGCTTAAGTAAATGCAATATTTTATAAATATTTCTGAGGTAAATGTAATATTCTATGAGGTAAAGATAATATTAATAAAGATAATATTAATGTTTATCAATACTTCTGAGAAAAAAATAATATTCTAAAAATATTTCCCAGTTAAATGTTAAAGCCTCCGAGTGGCGCAGTGGTTAAACGGGGAGGAATTGGACACGACTAAATTAGGGAGAAAATCGGGGAAAAATCCAAAAAAAAAAAAAAAAGTTAAATTTCATCCTTACTTCTGAGAGAACTGTAATATTTTAGCCATATTTTTAGGTACATCTAATATTCTATTAATTTCTGAGGTAAATTTATTACATGTGTATTACAAGTATTCGAGTTGTTTTTCATAGTTATATCACTGCTATATTGTCCTTATAAAAGGTATATGCTAACTAGGATAAAGATGAAAACGTTTCATGGTTTTAATCAATCAATAATTTTTCCTTAAATTAATAATTTAGTGGTTCAAAAATGTGACAAATTCTTAAACATGAATCTAATATTATTTACTTAGTAATTATGTATAAGTATTAAGACATGGGCTGAATCACTCAGCACCACACATACTGAATGAGAAACAGATCTCCAGGTCCGAGATCAGCAACTTAGATAAGAAAACCCTCTCTCTGTCTGTCTCTCTCATATACACACACACACACACACACACACATACACACACACACACACATAGACTTCTTATCAGTGTTTATCAGTGAAGCACCATGTTTCAACAAACACTGCATTGTGATTTTTTTTTCCATGCGAGTTACTCTGAAGACACTGATAGCGGAGACTTCTGTCAACACCTTACACATGTACCTGCACACACACACACACACACACACACACACATAAACACAATAAACTGGAATATGATTTAGAATCTGCGGGAATGAAATGAACATAGTCTACATTGATGCGGTGCACACTTTGAACACTTACATTACGCACACTGTGGTAAAACATGCTAATGTTTCAGGAGAAACAAACTCTTAACTGTCAACAAGGTAGTATCGTTCGTCGTTTCATTTCAGTACTGTATATTTACCATACTGTATAAGAAAATAAGCATTCCTGGTCCAACATGCATCGGGGTTTTCTTCGCTGTGTTCTGTGCGTGAATGTGCACACGTGTGTGTGTGTGTGTGTGTGTGTCAGTGCACATGTATCTCTAAACAACATTCAGGTTATTGCTTAATCTACTACGTAAACAACCCTGCAGGTCAGCACACGCTTCCAGACAGACAAATCAAGTTTGAGGATGAATGACATTTGACCACAAATATTGTGTGTGTGTGTGTGTGTGTGTGTGTGTGTGTGTGTGTGTGTAGATTCAATTCTGTTTGCATACATTAATGTCAGTATGGCAGTGAATTGGTTCTGAGGTAAAAGTATAAAATATTACATACAAAACAAGTGAGGAAGAAAGAGCTGAGCAAACTGAAGTGAGGCCTGTCCAAGCGTGGATTAATATCCTA
The DNA here is from genome assembly GCA_030347435.1 of Clarias fuscus. Lineage (NCBI taxonomy): Eukaryota > Metazoa > Chordata > Actinopteri > Siluriformes > Clariidae > Clarias > Clarias fuscus. The sequence continues at coordinate 5,183,803 of CM059228.1, forward strand.
GCTCACTCGGGCAGGAGAGAGGAGGCCCCGAAGAGGTGCCTGGAGGATAAGAGTGTGTTTCAGCTTGCCCATCATTCTGTCTTCACACATCAGACATGTTTCTTTTCCCCCCTACTCATTGAGCTGTGTGGATTGAGCTCCAGTATTGAGAGAGAAGGCCTCAGAAGTTGAGCCTCAGAAATGCAGGAGGAAGCTGTAAAGTGAATCCCAATTCAAAAAGCTCTAGGATATCTTAGTTTTAAAAAATCTAACACTTATTACAGGTAAAGGTCAAACAAAAAGTCAAGTTCTTATTGTTCTTTATACGCATCCCAAATCTTAAGCACTTAAAAGAGTTATAAGCTAAGTTTGTACAACATATAATTTGCAGGTAGGTGCGTTCGTGGGGTTGTGACTTTATCTGCACATGTTTAACTTGTACAGACCGAGTGATGCCAGAAAAGTTGTCTTTGTCGTAAACATTCAATTATTAAGAAGTGGTTAAACAGGTCGAGCTGAAAACATCCCTACATGCCTGTTGTGTAACTTCTAATTTAAACAAGCAAGAGAGAGATAAGTATAAAAATCTACAGATAGGAATCAACTGTTGTTGTTGTTGTTGTTGTTGTTGTTTTTACCTTTAAATTAATGAACAAGTTCTTATAGAAAGTTAATATAAATATCTAAATATACGTTTTTTTGGTCTTAGAGAAGTTTTACGTCAGGACCTTAACCATCAGCAAGAAAAAAAAACACCTAAAGACACAGCTAAGAAGGAAATATTTTTGGCAGAACCTTATGCAGCTGAAGAAGGTTAGGAATACTTGGGTAGGAGCTTGTGGGACAGGAATTAGATGTCTTTAGACAAGGGATGACAGGATTTAGGAAAAAATGGTGGACCTTTGGATGACAGAGTTTAGACATCTGTGGACCTTGGGATGACAGTTTAAGAGTCTGTGGACCTTGGGATGACAGGGTTTAGCATTCTGTGGACCTCGGGATGACAGGGTTTAGGAGTTTGTGGACCTCAGGGTGACAGGGTTTAGGAGTCTGTGGACCTCAGGAAGACAGGGTTTAGCAGTCTGTGGACCTCAGGGTGACAGGGTTTAGGAGTCAGTGGACCTCAGGAAGACAGGGTTTAGTAGTCTATGGACCTCGGGATGACAGTTTATTGGCCTGTGGACCTCAGGAAGACAGGGTTTAGCAGTCTGTGGACCTCAGGGTGACAGGGTTTAGGAGTCAGTGGACCTCAGGGTGACAGGGTTTAGGAGTCAGTGGACCTCAGGAAGACAGGGTTTAGCAGTCTGTGGACCTCAGGGTGACAGGGTTTAGGAGTCAGTGGACCTCAGGAAGACAGGGTTTAGCAGTCTGTGGACCTCAGGGTGACAGGGTTTAGGAGTCTGTGGACCTCAGGAAGACAGGGTTTAGCAGTCTGTGGACCTCAGGAAGACAGGGTTTAGGAGTTTGTGGACCTCAGGGTGACAGGGTTTAGGAGTCTGTGGACCTCAGGAAGACAGGGTATAGCAGTCTGTGGACCTCAGGGTGACAGGGTTTAGGAGTCAGTGGACCTCAGGAAGACAGGGTTTAGGAATTTGTGGACCTCAGGGTGACAGGGTTTAGGAGTCTGTGGACCTCAGGAAGACAGGGTTTAGCAGTCTGTGGACCTCAGGGTGACAGGGTTTAGGAGTCAGTGGACCTCAGGAAGACAGGGTTTAGTAGTCTGTGGACCTCGGGATGACAGTTTATTGGCCTGTGGACCTCAGGAAGACAGGGTTTAGCAGTCTGTGGACCTCAGGGTGACAGGGTTTAGGAGTCAGTGGACCTCAGGGTGACAGGGTTTAGGAGTCAGTGGACCTCAGGAAGACAGTTTATTGGCCTGTGGACCTCGGGATGACAGGATTTAGGAGTCTGTGGACCTTAGGAGGATAAGATTCATATGATGCATTTTGGCTGATTAACCAGTCGGCAAAGGAACCATTTTGCAATGGTCCAAATAATTGAACTACAATTTGAGTATAATGTAAGGTTGTGTAATGAAAGGTCTTTAAAAAATTATGTTTGGGCATGTTTACCTGATTGCAGTATACATGTGACCCACATACTTTCAAGGCTCGGGTCATCTATTATATTTGACCTGTGGCTATGTGCTAAGTGGCTCTTTTGGGCATGCTGATACACACTTCTGACTCATGAGAGGAAGTCAACAAGAGACTGTTGGAAACTGGAGCCATTTTTATTTGGAAGAAGGAGAAGAAAACAAAAATAACTATTGAACAGACCAGGAAATACAAATAATGTTTGCATTTATTTGTTCCTATTACATTATTGAGTGTGTTAGTTGCTAACTCACGGCCTGAAAGCTTTAAATAGCTCAGTAATTAGAACACAGAGAGAGAGAGAGTGCTAAGGAAGGATAACAAAGAGAAAAAACAGATATGTGTCAGTATCGGATTGTTTAAATACTAAGGCATGTGTGTTTGAGTTCACTAAGCAGGCGGGGTGGAGAGGAGTGTGTCGCCTCACAATGTGGTTCATTGTGCTTAAGCATCCGTAATCCTCGGAGGTGCTACCGCACACGTTCTGTATGTTCAGACACAGCTGAGTCATGACCGTATGCCAGAGAAGTTTGTATTTAGTTACTGAGGAACACGTTTGCATTAGGTTTAGGTTAGTTAATTATCTGAATTGTTGATTATGTCAGTGGAAGGTCCTTGCAAAGATAGTATCAGAAATGTGTATGTGTGAAAGGGAGAAAGAGCGAGAGAGAGAGAGAGGAAGAAGGAGAGAGAGAGAGGAACTAAACTGGAGTGCCTCACTCAGCATGCATGTTATTTATAGTCTTATCTAAATGCTAACTGTTAGAACCAAAGTGCTGAAAGTGTGATGAGATGAGAGAAACATAAAATTTCAGTTACTGCTGAACTAAAAAAAAACATATACAATGCAATCTTTAGATAGATAGATAGATAGATAGATAGATAGATAGATAGATAGATAGATAGATAGATAGATAGGTGACCTGGATGTACCCATGTTGTTCCTAAGGAATGTACCTAGGAGATCACTTTACACTCTATTACATAGGCACACATATACAAACAAACACACACACACTTAATGAGGAACCTGATCCAGGTATGTGTGTCTGAAACAGAGGGAGATGAAAAGAGTGTTTGATGTGGATAGACACACACACACATTGCATGCAGCCTTGGGCCACACAGAACAGCCTACTCATTCACTTTGTGTGTTTAAATGGGGGTTACATCTGTGTGTTTGTGTGCATGTTGCTGTTTGATTTAGCTTTCAAATCCATTCCAAGCCTCAATCACTACGCTAACACAGCTCTCTGTCTGAGTATAGCGCAGGGTAAGCGTCAAATATCATGAACAAAACGGCAGCTATATGAAATGCCCTTGATTACAAATTGAGATTTTTAAAAAAATATATACTTTATACACTATTCAAATTGGGACTATTTGATTCCGTCCATCTGGTCTGTAATTTCAGCTCTTTTTTTTTTTTTTTTTTAGAGTTAAACTGTTTAAAAGGCTCAATCTCAATCATCATTTATTATCATTAAACTGAGTATAACTTACCGAGGTGTCTCAGTATCAGAAAACCTTTATTCAAAAAGTGAGAGGAGAGGAAAAATATGTCTGAACTGAAATTCTTTCTGCCTCAGGAAAAGGTTTGGTTAAGTAAAGCTTGACCAGATGTTTTATTAGTTGCTTGTTCCTTTGTGCCATAAAGGAGATTATACAGCCTCTGGAAGACAACACTAGGTCCAGTCCAAACTCTACCAGGAGGAGCCTGGTCTCTCAGGATGCTGCCTTACAAGGCCAAACAGTGGTGCCTTAGTAAAAGCCAGATTCATTCCACAGAACACTGCAGCATGCCATCGAAGGTGTGCTGCATTGTTCGAATGCCTCGAGAACAGAGCCTGATTAAACCTTCATGCATATACACTTGCGCTTAAGACCGGGCAAGAGTTTGATAATGGTTGATTTGAGAGAACCTGCACCGTCATCTTCTCCCACTAAAGAGTGTAGCGATTCAGGTTGAGATCGAGGTGTCCGGGTATTCAGGTAACTATGATTAATTTCTTTGGAAATGAAAACTAATCTTTAGACTTACATATGTGTGGGCTTTCGCAACAGATTAAGAACAGCTGCTTATGAAAATGCCAATTGTATACAGGGTGGAAGGACAGAGAGAGAGAGAGAGAAAAAGAGTCCTTGTTTTACCCAAAGAACCCTGTTTCTCCTTCTTGTTGAAGACATATTTTTTAGGGTTATTGCAAAATTCCTGCTGCGCCAGTGGGATCTTGCTTTATGAGATGCAAGACAGAAAAGAAAGAAAAAGAAGCGAGAGAGGGAGAGAGCAAAACGGAGAGGCGTAGAGGGTGGCTTAAGCGTGTTATTGAGGAAGGTTTAGTTCCTGTCTCACTGCCAGTTTACGCCGCGGAGGCAGACTTGGCCTGTGGCCCGCTTGTCAAACAGCAATGCTCTGGGTGGGACGGAGAGAGTGCAAAACGTGTCTCAGAACAAAGGAATGAAAGAAAGACGCAGATAGATTACCATTTGGAACTGAAGTAATACATGTCCGGCTAATGGTGAACTATGAGGTCTATCTGAATGCACTAAAACTGAAAAGACAGATTTTTTAATGTGATTTCTTTCAGCTGAGTAAACAGCCAGAAGTGGGTGACATCTCCTATTTGGGAAAACACGCACACACACACACACACACACACACACACACACACTTGCCCTCTTAGTGTCAGACTTTTCCATGAAGTTGCTAGAGGCCATAGTTTATACACCGTTGTTGAAGACTATTAGGAAAGATGCAAATCTGTGCAATGGAGTTAGCATTAGCTGGTCTGATAACAACAAAACAATACGCAGTTGATTTAATTGCAATTTATAAAGTCATAGGAGAGACAAAAATTAGGAATAAGTGTACTTCACCATTCACAAGGATGTCAGTAGTTTGAGTCATCGTCACACTACGAGGATGGAAGATTTAGTTTACAGTAGTTCAAGAGGTTAAACTGGAAAAGAGAGACTCAATTGGCCCACACAAGTCAAAACTGATTTATTGTTGCACTACAAATGATAAGCTCAGCACAGATTAGTCATGTCAGTGGAGAAAATCAGCACAAGATTACACAACGGCCTCATGTGCACTGTACTGTACATGGACGCGCATATGTAGTTGAGCTCAGATTGTATTTCTGTGGAGGTAGACTAACGGTCATTCTCCACCACTGACCGGGTTTATTTGTCTCTGCCTCTCCTATCATTATAAAGCCTAGTTGCATGTGTATTGAGGGGGAGACAGTGGGTGGGCTGTTTTGAATCCCCTCTCAATGCCAAGAAACTAAGCCTTGAATGTTGACTTGTGTAAACAAACAGTAGAATCGATGAGACCGTGTGTATTACTCTGGGCAAGTCAACAGTACAACCATTATTAAAGGTAAAACCATTATTACAAGTCCTAGAGCTAGTGAAAATGATGCAAGAGCATTGCCTTTGACAAATCCTAAAGAAAAATAAGGAGTCATGTATACAACTCTCTCAGTCAGGTCACAAGGCAGTAGTTGTTGTGGTACATTGATGCCACAAATATCGAATTCCTTCTAAATATATGTTGTATTGTTTTACTTCTTCAGCTAGAACAATAATAACTCACTGTTTATTTTTTTTTATTTTGTTCATTTTGCAGAACCTTGTGGCTGTGACCATGCAGCTGTGGGCCCAAATACGGCAACTTCTACTGCTATCCTTGCTCCTACTACCAGCGTCATTCTGCAGCCAATGCCCCCAGCACTGCAGCTGTAATGTGATAAATTCCATCTTCTGCATACAGCGTCGTGCTTCCACCATGCCCCTTAACTTGCCTGCATCTACGCAAAATCTCTATGTGTTTCAGAATGGAATTAACTTCGTTCAAGAACAGGACTTCCTTGGTCTAGCTGATCTGCAAATGCTGGACCTTAGCCAGAACGAACTTTCAGTGATTCCTGACGGTGTTTTTGGCTCTCTTAAGTCCTTACACAACCTTGACCTCTCTTCAAACAAAATTACCCAAATCTCTAAAAACAGTTTTAATGGGTTAGTGAATCTGGAGAGGTTGTATATCCACAACAATCGCATCCAGAGCATTCACCCAGCTGCATTTTCAGGATTGGAGAACCTCTTGGAGTTAAAGCTTCAGAGAAACCAGATCAGTCTACTTCCCGCTCTGCATTTTCCCAGATTGCTGTTGCTTGACCTCAGCTTCAATAATATTCCTGCACCTGTTGACCTACAAACACCACACTTGGAGTCATTAAAGTTGGCTGGGCTGGGGCTGACCACTTTGGATGAAGGATTACTGAGAAGGCTGGGAAATCTTCATGATCTAGATGTATCTCAGAACAAGCTGGCAGGAATGCCGTCTGCATTAATATCTGCAAGAGGGCTAACTCGTCTGAACTTAGCAGCTAACCCATTGGGCCCTATTCATCAGGAAGACTTTAAGAACCTGGTGGGATTGCAAGAGCTGGATGTGAGTAATCTGAACCTGCAGGGATTCCCTGTGGACTTTTTCCAGTTGTTTCCTAAACTAAAGCAGTTAACGGCTGCACAGAACCCTTTCAATTGTGTTTGTTCACTCTCCTGGTTCCCCACTTGGATGAAGAACACACAAGTAGATCTTGGAAGGACTGATGAAACACGTTGCCACTTCCCTCTCATGAATGCAGGCAAAATGCTTTCTGAGCTAGAATACAAGGACTTTGGTTGCCCTTCCACCATCACTGAGCTGTCAGAGGTACTTACTAGCAGCAGTGTGCGTAATACTCCAGACCCTACCACTGCTCCACATTCCACCCTCAATGTCCCACCTTTTGTCCCCAGTGAAAAGTTTCCAGTTGAAAAGCATGTGCCCCCTGAGGCCTCTGGCGCTCCTAAAAGTAGCGAGGAACAAAAGGAGCACATGTGCCCTCCAAATATCTGCCTGAACGGGGGTACATGCAAGTTTGACCAAAGGGGGGAAGTAGATTGCATGTGCCCTCTGGGAACATCAGGGACGTACTGTGAAAACCAAGATGAATCCCAACCTCCTCCATTGTCTCCAAGAGTTGCTGTAGTGACAGTACCTTCAATAAAACCAGAGAAGATTAGCTTCCATCTAGTAACCAGCACCTCTATCACACTGGACCTTCACCGGTACATTGAGTCCCGATCCAACATCCGTGGAATCCGTCTCACTTATCGCAACCTGTCTGGTCCTGACCGCAGACCTCTACAACTCAATGTACCTGCCTCATACCCGGAGTACACACTGAGAGGGCTGCAGCCAAACTGCACATATTCCATTTGCGCCAGTCCTCTGGATGAGCCTGTAGAGGGAGCTGTGAACTCCTGTATGGATGCTCAAACTGCTGTTCTTCCACCCGACGTGGTAACGCATGGACCTTTCTCCACGCTTGTACCCACCCTGGTAGCGGTAGCTGTGGTGATGGCAGTGGCCATAGTTTCAGCAGTGGGAGTGGTTTTACGGAGGAAAAGGGCGAAATCTCTGACAGATATGGATCTAGCCGAGCCAACCCCTTTTGAGTTAGAAGGTGTGAAGATGGGTTTAGAGAATGGAACATCACCCCAAAAACAGCCTGAGATCTTGCCTTACCAGCCAGTAACTCAGAACGGCATTGACTACGAGGTCCCGTTGATCCAAGAACAGTTTGCATCAAACAACAATACTGATCAGAGAATACCATCATACTTTTAGCACTTTTCAGACCTCCAGCACCTAGGGAGAGGCGGCTGTAATAACCCCTGCAGACGGGTCAAATGCAAACACAGTGCAGTCATGTGGTTTGAGTCTTAAAAAAGACTTTATCAAAGTATTTAAACAAAGTGCAATTGCCAGCTGAGGTATTATTTGGTGCTGAAAGTGCTATTTGCACATCCACACTTCACTGCACTGTTCTCTGAGAAATTCAAAAGGACAGAGTGCACACAGAGTTATGCTTGTGTTGGCCGCAGGTATACCAAGAGCATGGCTAAAGCATGGATTTAAAAGTTTAGACATATCTGCCTTTAGACTGCACTTTTTCTTTCCATCTGATTGGATTTGTGCATCTTCAAGACCTTTCCATGGAACACAGGTCCTAGACCTGTCTGGGATTAATAGCATTTTGCAATATAACGATGAAAAACAGGATGAACTGCTTGTAGAAAGAGTGGGATAAAACGTTAAAGAGGGATTTTTTTTTTCCTTTCGAGAAAGCATGCATTGACATGAGTTTGATTTCTGTGTCTGTGCTCTTCTTCTCCTCTGACAAAACGATGCACTGATTAGAACTTCGAATTTGTGTTCAAAAGGGCTAAAATAGAGAAACATGGACAGGATGCTTAGCCATCATTCCTTCATGCTGCAGTTTCAAAAACCCTTCCTTCCCCTGGCCTCAATTTTATTTTTATTTTTCAGATTTGCTGTGAAAGAAAAAATGATGAAGAGACTGTTTGCATAGTTTGTATTGTATGTTTGTTGTATATGTGAATGTTGTCTGTTTTTGTGCTGATATTTTATTTTTCTAGCATTTTATATCTCGAAGCTGCAGACGTTGGTACCAGAGCCTCTGTGTTTTACCATTTGCTTTGTAATCAGGAGCACTTGAAAAGCTGGTTTGCAGTCAGTTATCTCACAAATTGTAGATCACAATGGCATTTTGTGTTATCCTATTGCAGTGTATCGCTTATCTTTTGGTTCTTCTCATTCACTTTATCAATCAGCTGTTGCATGATGACCAGCCATACTTGGCTTTATTCAAGCTTACTTCATTATGAAGAACTGTTTCATAAGAATAATGAACAGTTTTGTCCCAAAGGATCAGCATTGACGTACACTCAGGACTACTGAGATACACTGCCACCAGAAAGTCTAACACTATTATTCCTTTCAATTCCCTGTCGTTTTGATTACACACAATGTTGTGGCGAGGACATGTGTTAAAATGATTCCTCGTTCTCCTGCAACTACTCTTTAAAAAATTGAGTCCTGAAATATGGCCATGCCATCACGGAAGAAAAACGGGGAATAAATGGATGTTATAACCTGGTCATTGAGTACGTTCAGGTCGTCAGCTGACTTCATTTTTTTTGCCACATAATGTTGCTGATCCTAGACCTAAGCAACTGAAGCAACCCCAGATCATAACTCTACCTCTAGAGGCTTGTAAAGCGGTTACAATGCAGGGGCATCATTTTATGTGCTTCCCTTTACACCCTGACTCACCTATTGGTCTGGAATTGGTTTTCTTATAGCTACGCAGCTGTTTAGACCCAACCCTTCCATTATCTTCCACAAAGTTGATTGTTCAGCCCTCTACTTCCATGCTGGACAGCTCTCAAGTCCAGTAATTTTATATCTCCTTAGTAGTTTTCGGTTTTTTTTATTTTTTTTAAAGAAAGCCAATAATTTGACCCTTGTAAAGAGGTAAATGTTTTGGCCATGCAGTGCATTTGGATGCAAAAAAAAAATAGGTCATTTTGTCAACAAAAACCTAAAAGGAGTTTGGAGTCCTTTTACCAAATTTGGACATGTTGCATGAAATTAGCCCCAAGTTTGTGCATTTTGCCACCAGCAGACTGTGAAAAGGTTCAAAGTCAAGTTAATGTTGTTATACCTTCAAACTCGTCCACCCTGAACGGCTCTAAATAATTTAACTTCTGTCAGACATGTTGGTTAATTGTTACTTTAGTTGACCTTTTTTATATTACGCACAATTGCCTTCTAATTGTGATGTAGTGGAGGTTGGCCATTATATCTTCTCTAAGGTTTAGTCCTCAACATACAGTAGGAAAATCTGCTTAAACAGATCACGCTAAAAGTGGCATCAACGCCACACGTCTCGTAGACCGCTAGCTAACAATCTGAGCCGAATTGTACCGTAGCTGCACTGCATTCCGAAGCTTTGAGTCTAAGCTTAGACTCGTAACCGCTAACTTCTTACAGAGATAACGGAAAATACAGCATCAGTCAACAAATTATAGCACCAGAATCGTTAAACACAGAACAATTATAATAACGAACACGTTTTATGTTTTTCAAGGTGGAATTTTTTTTCTTTTTCTTTTAAAACAAAAAGTCTTTCTTCTCTACTGAAGTTGTAAACAACATTGATTCATTCATTTTCTTTAATATACAGCACATTTCGTAAGCATATCAATCCTACTAGATGGACAAACCGGTTTCAGCTCTGGAGTCTCTGTCGATTTGTACGATCTTGACTCCGCAAGCACCTCCCAGTCTGTGCAGATGGCCCCGGCACCCGGCACATCCAAACATTTAAACTGGAAAGAGGAGCCGCTTCACACAGCGCAAGGGACCTGAAACTATTTCAAACATTTCCAAAGCTTTTTCAAGTTCCTTGTATAACTTGGGGAGTTTATTATTTCTATCGGTAATGTTTTGTGTATGCAAAACCGAGCCCTCTCTCTCCTTCTTTCTCTCTCTCTCTCTGAACTGTAAAAAACATATGTTTTTAAAAAAAGAAAAAAAAAAAGGTATGACATCTTTTAAGAAAAAATACAAAATGCCAACATAGCTCTTGCTTCCTTTTTTCATTTGTCTGGATGTGTATTAATGTTGCCGTGCGTTACTTCTTTTACACTAATTCCTGCCGAGCCAGTCTATGAGTCAGTAGTATTAGAGTAAGAAAGCGTATCTGGAGCTTGTTGTTTTTCTTGAACAGGAAGGATTCAGATATTGTGCAATGGACAGCTGAATTCAGTCGGTTTTAAGAATAAGCTCTGGTAAAAACAAAACAAAAAGGAGCAGCGATTTACATAAAGGTTTAACTAAACAATTACAGCCTTTTCCTTTAAACTTCACCCCGAACCAAGAACCACAGCTCCTACGTACTGGATAATGGCCATGACATTCATTCATCATTAGCGACATTAGCATTTTGGGTGTTCTGCTTTAAAGCTGATCATTACCGTATGACTCACAGTCTCCTGCTGTTCGTTCATCCACTCCCTTGTTGTTCCTCTCTTTTTCTGTTCTGTGACCCGGCTTGGGTCCATTAGTGTCCATTGTGCAAAATAAATGAATGAATTAAGGTCAATTTGTGAAAAGATATTAAGCCATATTGTAGCATGATGACCGAGCATCATTTAAAAGCCATGTACACACACACACACACACACACACACACACACACACACACACACACACACACATGCGTCTAGGTCAGTTCATTTTTCAATAAAAAGGCAAAGTTTGCACTCCTTAAATATCACGCATAGCTTTAAAAGGAATGTGCCTCAGTGTGTTTCTTCATGTTTTAATATTACCTAAGGTATAAAACTCCTGAAGGCGTCTGAAAAATTATAAGCAACAAAGCAGAAGGTTTTTTTTTGTTGTTCACCAATTCCAAAAAGTGTTTTATACCATTACACGCCCATCAATATTCCGATGAATGTTTTTTCAATTATTATTTACATACATTTTAATACATTTATAGTTACAAGTAAGTTCCTGTTATCACTTGTGTTAAATTATCATTGCCTTATCTGCTTCCTGTTTTTCTTGCTCTCTTTTGAAGTTTTTAAGATCCTGAGATAAGATACAGTGCAAAGTTACAGTGTCAGTTCTTCTTTTCTTTGTTTGTTTGTTTTGTGTTGACACTGGAGATTGCTTTGAAAAAAACGAAATAAATAAACAAACATCTCCACCGTATCAATAATTAATACATTTTTACCAAATTATTATGTTGACTGTCCACCACGCAGGAAGGATATAAAGTACATTATAAGAATAAGCACTTTAATATTTACCTGTGATTGGAGTGACGCAACAAATTGATCAATACTGTAGCTTCGACCAATCAGAATAGAGAATCCACAGCAGTTCCCAAATCTACAGTAGGTCTTCCAGCATAGTTTACAAAGTGGTGTGAATATTTGAAATGAATTCACGTCAAACTGGGACATATGTGATGAAATTTCTCAAAACCGATTGACATTTGCAGACGTTTTTAAGCACAGTACAGAAATGAGACTCTAAGCCACAGTAAAGCACGTGAATGGTTAAAATTGTTATAAAGAAAGCCGTAGATCCGTGAATGATGATCCCGAATGAGCTGGCTCGGAGCCCAATACAATCAGTCCGCCAACATTCATCTGTGGGAATTGTACACACAATCATTCACCAACATCACTTGCACTTTACAGGAACTCAGCTGTTATTGCTACAAGCCCAACCCCCCCCCCCCCCCCCCCCCCCCTTAATTCTGACCTAGGAAAGCCATTTTCATATGTTTTGGCCATTAAAGGAGTTCCTGGAAGACCAGGGTTTCAGATGGGAAGCATGCAGTCCAATCATGGCGCCAGTGTCCTTAGGAAACTATGTAGTATTTATTATTTGCAAGTAAACAAGTATGTTGCTTCTCTATAGTTACATGTATAAGTTTACCATATACTTTTTGTATTTAGGTAGCATGTCATATATCAAAATCGGTAATATACATTTTTACCATATTTACATCTTCATGATTTTAGTATGTACAGTTTGCTTTGAATAATAGTAATAATAAATAAATAAATAAATCTGACAAATTTAACAGACCCATTTCTTCAAGGTCAGGTTAGACTTCCCATCTTCTCCAATATATTCCACCTTCTGTGTTAATATGTGTTACAGGAATTCAATTTTAGCTGCGATTGGTTGGACATTTTAATGCATATGAAACATAAGCCAATTAAAGCTTCTTCCTCAGCCAGAGAGCCAGTACATTAAAGTAAATACCCTTGGGAGTTGTTCTCTTATTGAACTTGGAATTCCCTTTTCAGAAAATCAGAAATGTGTCCTCCAAAGACGACATCAGGTCAACATGGCTGCTCAGACATTCAAAGCTAAATAGTGTAATGTTTATTTACCTTTTAAGTTAAGTTAGTTTCTTTTAGATGCATTAAATTCAGATAATGTAGTAGTTCGTCATGTTGACGCAGTGTTTAAAACTATGGCATCATGTTTCCAAGGTTGAGGGTTCAAGTCCCCTGTGCGGGGAGTTTGCATGTTCTTTGCGTTGGTGTGTTTCTTCTGGGAGCTCCCTCCTACAGCACAAAGACATGCAGATTAGCCTAAATGATGTTGCCAAGTGTGTGTGTGTTTGCTTGTGCGCACAGTGAAGACACCCTGTCCAAAGTGTGTGTACCTTACGTCGTGCCCGAGTCCCCAGGGGTAGGCTCCAGCCCTCCCACGACACTGTACGGGATAAGCGCTATAGAGAATGAGTAAGAGAGTTGTTGGTTCAACCTATAATAATGACAATACAATTCTGAGATGGTGAATACATTGTTACGTTACACTGATATCACTAATGATAACTAGATAGCTTGTTGATTGTAAATCAAAAACTAAACAAAAAAAAAAGCAAGCTTTGAAGCACAGCACACACTTCCGAGTTCAATTATATAATGACTAAAAGAAAGACGAAATGCTTAGTTTCAGATGATGGGCCAAAACCAGAGTCCTCATATCTTTTTACAAGCCATATGTTTAGCCATGTGTCATTTCAAGCGACTTGTCACTTCAATAGAAATCCAAAAGCTCAGAATGAGCATCATACGCTGAGAAGGATGGACGGAGACTACTGGGGTCTGGGAGGAGTGTAAAGTGAGTGCCAGCAAAATTCGTATTGACTTAGCGAAAGCTGGTGTTAATAAAAGGAGAGCAGGGTTATAGTGTGGGGCGAGGGTGAGAGAGGGAAAAGTGTGTGTGTGTGTGTTTCGTGGGGGGTGAAACACATGTGGAAACTGATGGTTGGTTCTGATAAAAGCTTACATTTGCATCCCCCGCAAAGCCGAGTGCTGGCAGATATACAACTAACCAGCAGCCTCCCAAACTCCTTATGCAGCAGTCCACCCTGGTCGAGAGGGAGGTGGAAAGAATGAGAAAGAAAAATGTAAGAAAAAAAGTCTGACAATGTCAGCAAGCAGTTTGTAGAGACAGGCCTCAAGAAAGATAAAAATGAAATGCCTCGTTAGAATTCAAGAGGAATTAGATAGTGTAAAGGGTAAATTGCCGATGACCAACAGCAGGAGGAAATGCTTAAGATAAGATGATGCCACGCCAGAGGAGCAAAGTTAATGCACTGCAGATAGGGGGAGAGAGAGAGAGAGAGAGAGAGAGTCTTGCCAATCAAATTACTCAGAAAAGAGAAAAAAAATTGAGGATGTGGAGGAGAGAAATGGACAGGGGTTTTGGACAGCAAACATGTGAAAGAAAAAGGAGGAAAGGACAAAAAAAAGGCATGAGGAACAAAAGAGGTGAAATGAGGTGAGAAGAGGAGAAGAGGAAAGAAAAGAGAGACGAGTAAGCACTTTGTTTGATTAAATTCACAGAAACAAAGGAATGCAAGTCCAGCAGTGTGATGTCTAAATACAAGTAGACAGCTCTTGAAAGACTGGGATTACCATACACACACACACACACACAGACACAGACACACACAAAGCTTAAACAAACATCTATGTCTATTTTCAGTATTACTATACAAAATACTCATCAGAGTCACATCTGCAGGATGATCTCATAAACTCAATGTTAACATCGCGCGCACGCGCGCACACACACACACACGCACACACACACACACACACACACACACACACACACGTCTGACCTCTCACCTCTAACCTGGCCTTTGACCCCACAGACAGAAGTGTGTTGTTGTGGCATGTCACGCACATGTCTGTGTACAAGACACGTGTAACATGATTCAGACGTGAGATGGACATAAACAATCACAAACTAGATCTTCTGCTTAACGCCATACAGTACCTGTTCCAAAAATGTTACACAGTATAGTTTAATAAAAAACATTCCTAAATTTGCTACATGCTAGTTACCTAACGGGAGTGATAATTTTGGGTAAGCTTTGCTACCTAACAAGCAACAACATAAAACATAATTATCTACAGCCTTAAGTAGCTAGACTTTCCTTTATATTTGCTCTCACGTTATATATAACACAATTACATATCTAACTTTTATTTGCTAGTTTCTTAAATCATGCTAACACAACCATGCTAACTTTTTTTTTTTTTTTTTTTTGCTGGGTAGGAAATATGTTAACTATATAATTAACTAGCCTTTAATAGTTGGAGTTACTCCTTAGCTTCCATGTTTATTAAACACTGCGAGCTATCAATCAACTTTTGTTAACTAGATTTTACCTAATTCTAGCTCTCATTTAAGTAACCTTTGCTAGATTGCTAAAAATAAAATTTAATGCATCATACATAAATTCCTGGCTTTTATTTACTGGATTTTACCTCAGACTAGCTCTCAATTTGGTTAAGTTGCGGTAGCTATCAACTAGCTGGCAGGTTTTTAATTGACAATTACCTAGCCTTTAATCATTATATATTTTTTTTACCTCATGCTAGCTGTACATAGATGTTTAGTAAGCTTTGCTACCTTGCATGCAATTGCACAATAAAAATAAATAGCTTTTATTAGCTAGATTTTACCTCATGCCACCTCTCATTTTGAGTAAACTATGCTAGCTGGCTAGCCTAAGCTTTGCTAGTTTGCTAGCAAATACATAATACATCATTATCTAGTTTTTGTTGACTAGACTTTACCTCAGAAACCTTTGCTAGCTTATAATAATATCAAACAATACATAAAATAATACATTATTTTCTTAGCTTTTATTTATACATTTATAAAAGCTATGCAATACATAATTATTTATCATTAGTTAGATAGCTCTTACCTCATGCTAGCTATCATTTTCTGTAAGCTTTGCTAGCTAGATAGCAAATACACAGTACATAGATACATAGATACATAGCCTACCTACGTTTATTTCCTCATGCTAGCTTTCATTTTTTAGTAAGCTTTGCTAGCATACTAGCAAATACACAACCCAGATTTTTCTATCTTTTATTAAATACATTTTATGAATAATTACGTAAACAAAACAAGCAGTGTTGTTAATCTCATTGACACACCTGGACACACTGGAAGGTTTATGTAATGTATTCATAAAAATACCTCAACCGCTAATAACTGAGGTTGTGTTGGGTATTTCAAAATGAATTGTCCAATTGACTGTCCTTAGGCTCACTGAATCAGTCAAAGCTCCACCACCTCACCTTTCAAAGCCCCATTTACGGCCACTTGTCATGTCAAATAAAGAGTGAGTTAACACACGCCCTAGGCTATGAGAGTGAATGAGGGGGCTGTGTTGTTTCCAAGCGTGCACACACACACACACACACACACACACACACACACACAATAATTTATGTGTGGTTAGTGTCTAACAAGCATGTCAAACATTTTAAATAATGGCCTCAAATCTGGTTTAACTATGTGACTTAATGTCACTTGTGTTGAGTTTTAACACACAGAAATGCTGTCTTGTCCTGTGCTGTCACAGGACACATCAAGAAACCTCTCTCGATTTATTTGTCCTGTGGTTTTGTGTGTTTCTTTAGAACACACTGCTGATTTAAAAACAGTTTTATCTATTTATGTTGTACTCATCGTCTATACCTTTTTATCCTGTATACAGGGTCGCGGAGGCCTGTAGCCTAACCCAGGAGACTTAGGGCATGAGGTGGCGTATACCAACGCCAATTAGCCTAATCTGCATGTCTTTGGACTGTGGAAGTAAACCAAGCATAGCGAGAACAATGAAACTCCATTTACAAGGCCCTAGGCGCGAATCAAACCTGGACCTTGGTGGTGCAAGGCGACTTACTATATGGTAGACACTGTGTTTCTAGCTAGCTAGCTGATAGCTTTCTAAATAAAAAGGGAAAAATACTGATTTGCTAATTCAGTTTCTCATCAGGTAGTCAGTACAATCTATTATTACAAACAATTTACAAACACAAGTGTGACCTTGCTAGCAAGAATTTGACACAAAACTTTTACACATGACACATCATATCTATAAAGTCTCTTATAGTTAGATCTGCTGGTTTCAATTTGGCAGTAAAAAAAAAACCTAACGCTATACCTTGCTAGCAAACATGGCTACTGGTTTTAACATTAGCCTATATTATTAGCAAAAATGGCAGGTGGTTCTAATAGAATTTTAACAGTTTAGCAGCTTAATAGCAATCTTTTCAATTAGAACAATGTTCATTAAGGTTTCAAGGTTTCAAGGTTTATTGGCACACAGTATGTTTCCCCCGTACAATGAAATTCTTTACCTGCTGTCCCCCAATGAATGGCACTAAAAAGTAAAAATAGAGAAAAAGAATAAAATAAAATAAATATAGGTATAAAAGGAATAGGTATTAAAAAATGGTGTATATATATATATATATATATATATATATAGAATTAAAAGCAGAATATCAAAATATAAAAAAATATGAAATTAGAATATCAAAATATATCAATATATATACAGTATATATACTGTAAACAGTCCACGCAGTGTGCAAAATCCACAAGAGTATGAAAAAGTCTGCATTGTGTTTGAGAAAAAAAAAAGTCTGCATTGTGTGTGCAAATTATGCAAATGATTGTGAAGATGCATTTCGTGACTATGATCCTCAACGAATGTCCTAAGATCTGTGTCAACAGTCAGATCAGTTTGTAGTCCATGATTGTAAAATCATCTGCTGTTTAGGAGTCTGATGGCAGTGAGAAAGAATGAGTTCTTTAGCTTGGAAGTCCTGCATCTCACACTTCTGTATCTCTGACATTCGGGAAGATGTGTGAACAGCTTGTGCTTGGTATGGGTGGGGTCCTTTAGGATGGTACATGCTTTGCAGGGATGGCAGTGAAGTCCTTGTGATCTTTCCAGCAGTTTTCACCCACTCTCTGCAGGCGTTTGAAGTCCATAACAGTAGTACTGCTGTACCACGCGGTAATGCAGTTGGTCAGGATGCTCTCGATCGTGCAGCTGTAGAAGGTTGAGTGGACCTTAGGAGACATACCAAACTCCCTCAGCCTCCTAAGAAAGTTCCACCCCTGCTGAGCCCTATTAACCAGCTTTGTAGTGTTAAGTGTCCAAGTGAGGTTATCACTGATGTGGACGCCTAGATATTTAAAGCTGCTCACCCTCTCCACTCTGAGCTCCTTGATGAATCGTGGTCGATGAGTTCCTTTCTCCTTCCATAAATGATATCCACTATCATCTCCTTAGTCTTGTCCGTGTTGAGGGAGAGGGTGTTATCCCCACACCATGTTACCAGACTGGCCAGCTCCATCCTAAAGGCCTATTAGCTTGATAGTTAAAGTTTTAGTGACATTCCTAAAACATCTAGAAGATTTATTATTTTAGGTACAAATTTCTAAGCTTGATTATATTCATATTATATTATATTGTCTTTTATTTCATATAACCTAAGAGGGAATTTGTAATGATTTGAACAGACTGCAATGTTGTCTTGATAAGTTTGTCAGTTTTAAAGCTCCAAACTTCACACTTTCGTGACTTTTACTTTTGAGGAGCAAGGCAAAAAAAGTTATTGTCTTGTTTTTGGCTTTAATTCTCTTTTTCTGTATGTATACAGCTTTAATTAGTTTTATAAGTATTTCCTCAACAGAGATTTTAGCATGTTCGTTGACAACCTAAGTTGATCTGACATTTTTACAACGTGAACTTAAACAGATGTGTTAAATCTAACACACGTACAAAGAAAATGTACTTACATGTCTTTAAAGAGTGATTTACCATCTAAAAAGCGTAAGTTTATAGGCTACAGATGGTTTGGTTTTCCTTGTCTATTTTATACTGTTTATCTGTAATACATCTAAAAAGTGACTTTATTTTCTTTCACAACTGCCTCGGATGAATTGCACGGTCTCCTATTGTCCATTGGGTAATCTTTGAGGGGGTACTGGAACAACAATAAATGTACCCCCTGTTGTCATTTTTTATTGCACACACTCCAGCTTAGAACTGTCTTGCAGCAAATCAATAGCATTTTACATCACCATCATACACCAAGCTTTGTTCTAAAGTGCCAATTTTCAAATTGTCCTCATTCGCATTCAAGCACTGAAACTTTAGACCTTGGGTTTACCGTGTAGCAAGAGACGCAAGCCTTTCTCAATAGCTGTGACATTTTTAGTGGCCACGTTTAAGGTCTGACTCATCTAACTACTCTAATCAAAATAATTTCGCTAAATCACTCGTACCGCTTCATTCAGTTTCACAGGAGCTCACACCCAAACAGCTTTGTGGCAGCAATTACACATGCTATACATAGCTTTTCATACATCGATCAATCATACCATTATGACCACTGGAAGGTGAATGTCGTTGCAGGGGCACCTGGAAGGGTGTGTGTGATATATTAGGTAGCAATTTCTGCCTCTGAAAATTGTTCGAAGCAGAAAAAAATGGGCAAACATCAGGACTCTGACTGAGTTACTGGAGCTATTGTGGTATATTCAAAATCTTAAGTGGTCAGGACCTACCATAAGTGGTCCAAGGTACAGTAGGAAAACCAGTGAACCTGGCAACAGGGTGATGATTGAGGCTCACTGATGCTCATGGGGAGTAAAGGCTGGCCCATGTATTCCAATCCAATAGTAGAGCTAGTGTACAGAGAAAGTTAATGCTGGCTCTGATAGAAAGGAGTAAGAAGATACTGTATGCATCACAGTTCTTTGTTTTACGGGGCTGAGTAGCTGCCAGAGGTGCCTACAACAAGGACATGAGCATCAGAGCAATTGGCCCACAGAGCAATTGAAGAAGTTGGCCTGGTCTGATGGATCACATTCTCTTTTACATCATGTGGATGGCTGGGTGAGTGTGTACTGTATCTCTTACCTGGGGAAGAGATTGCATCAGAATGTATTAATATGAAGATTATGCCTGTGGTATTCATGTTAGTAAATCTGTCATCTATTTTGCTGAGGTCCATGAGCGTTTTCCAGACGGTAACAATAACATGCTTATAGAAGCACTGGATGAACAGAGGAGTGTTTAGAAAATGAGTGCAAATCAAAGAAATCGAAAGCAGAACTGTGTGGTTTTGTCTTGAAATAAAGTGGGGAGCGGGGGACTTGTGTGTGCTGATTGCATTGATTGGTTCAACAGTAAACAGTGCTCTAAGGCAAAAGCCATTTGAACGCAAGTTCTTTTTGAAAACTGGAAAAATCCGATCCGGATGTGGCTGGATTTCCTCCAAAGTGCGGCAGCACAGCAGCCACCACAGCTTCTAATCAGAACCTTTCACACTCTAGCTCTGATACATTAGGTATACAAAAGGCACGTTGTGTATTATTGCTCAGTAAATGATGCGGTGCGAAAGGAATCACTTCAGCCTTCTTTCATCTTTTCAAGAAGTAAAAAGAACAAAGAACCATGCTTTCATCTTCAACAGGGTCCATGTGACTCTAACTGAATTTCTTGATCTGAAGTTTTCCAGCCCGGGTCCTCAAGTCCACAACTCAATCCTGCCCATCAGAAGCAGCGTTGTATAATCCAAAACACACATACAACTTTTTTCAAAACACACATAACAAATTTGCAACACTTGCAAAAAAAAAAAAAAAAAAAAACGTATAAGATCTTAATACGATTTTTCATAGACTGTTCCTAGTTGCCCACATGGAAAGAACATTTTGCAAACATAACAGACTCACGTGAGTGTGTGATCATGCGGCTTCACTGTGAATTCCACTTACACAGGCATCATCAACTAAATTGTCTTCATCTCTTTTAATCCTTAGTCCAGCATATGATATGCCATTTCACTCTTTTTGTCTTTCCTACTGTATTTTTTTTTATCTACTTCCTTGTTCCTACTTCAGTCTATGTTCTTTTAATGACATTTTATTATAAAAAAAAAATTTTGTAAACTATTTTGTAGTACTACTTTTTACGGTTTTACTTTTTCATGCCATATTTTCCTATTTTTTATTGCATTTTTAAATTCTTTTTTTTTTTTACTTAATTTTTTTCACATTTGTTGCATGTTGTTATTTTCATGTATCTATGTTTCTTAGTTTATTTTTTCTTTTAGATAGAGATCGATAGATACTTTATTCATTCCTGTAGGGAAATTCCCAAGATCCAGCAGTCCACAGACAGTTACATCACTGGTACTGTAATAGGCATCAATGAAACTACGCATGCATAATTTCACTATATAGAAAAATAAGATTCTAATAACAATTCTATGCACAAAAAAAACAAACCGAAAAAAATAAAAGCTCATGTGCATATTATTGTGCAAAGTCAGTGAATTTGTACATAATGTGCAAAAGGTTTATGTCCAGTGAGAATATTGTTATGCTATGGCCTAACCACCCCCAGCAGGGCAGTGACAGCAGCCTGTTACTGAAGCTGCTCCTCTGTCTGGTGATTGTGTTGTGCAGTGGATATGATGGATTGCACCTAATTGACAGGAGCCTGTTCAGTGCCTGGCGCTCTACCACAGATGTGAAGCTTTCCAGCTCTGTACCCACTGAACCTGCCTTCCACACCAGCTTCGCTGCGGCTTCGCACCTCCTCCTGGGTGAAGGGTTCGATTCCGGCCTGGGGGTCTGTATCTGCGTGGAGTTTGCATGTTCTCCTTGTGCTTGGTGGGTTTCCTCCAGGTACTCTGGTTTCCTTCCATAGTCCAAAAACATGCAGTTAACATTACGTTAATTTGCATTTCCAAATTGCCTGTGGTGAGTGTGGGTGTTATTGTATTTTCAGTATTTTCATAATTTCTTAATCTATCCTGGTCCATTATAAAAGTGCATTTGCTAATTCCTGAGGGTTTTCATTGTTATTGCTTTTAATTTAATATTATAGTGTCTTCTTTGGAGCTTGTTCATATTTTGTCACGTAATAATCACAGCATGCTTTCTTCAACATAAGCACATTTTCTTTTCTTTTACTATATTTCCAATTTTTTGCATATCCTTTTCTGCGTTGGTAATTATTATTATTATTATTTTTTTCCTGTTTTCATTTATTTTTTAAACTGTTTCCTACCACACATCCAGGACTCATCAAAGTATTCCCAACAGCACTGGAATAAAAAGTAGAAATGATGTTTTGATAAAGCATAATCAAGGTCGTAGCGATAACTACAAATGGATTAAAAAGTACGGATGTGCTTTTATTTCTGAATAACTCACTTCAGAGTGATATCAGTGGCGCCGCTTCGTTATTTGATCGCGCCAATACATCGCAAATTATTTTCCTTCAATTGCACAACCCCAAATGTTTTCTTCCTTACATACTGAATCATAGACTGGACTGGAAATGAGTGGGAGTGGATGAGTGTGATACGATGGATTATGAAGAGGTGTAGTAAGTTGACAAGAATGTGAATATTGTAGTGTGTGTGTTGGGGGGGGGGGGGGAAGGGGGGATTAGAGCAATTCCAGTGAATCTACCTCGAGCATGAGCGATGTTCGAGGATGAGCGGCTGCATTTCTGTCACATTTTTTTGCTTTTTACCCTGTCAAGAAAAATAAAGAGAGAGAGAGAGAAAAAGAGTTTCAAAGTTTCAGTTTGGCTTTGTGTGAATGCAGTAAGTATGTACTGTTTCTGTGGGTTTCAGTGAGATACTGTACAAGTATTTATTATACCACACACACACACACACACACACACATTTGGGTGAGATCCCTTGTTACTGTGATCTCTGAGCAGTAGGCATGACCTCAAGGAATTTTCATACACAGTCAAAATACAATAATGTGTGTGTGTGTGTGTGTGTGTGTGTGTGTGCTTGCATGCATTGCTGATACAGTGTATTGCCATGTGTATGGAATAATTTGAATGAATGAATTTAATTCATTCACTTAATTTGAATGAAGTGACGGAAAAGTTAAATAAACGTTTCCTTACAGAAAACTCCACCACTAAACAAACAAACAAACAAACAAAAAAGTGTCTTTATTGCATTAGAAAATCTAAAAGCACTGGACTATAATGCTAAGCTTAAGACTGGGGTTTTTAGATCTTGCTGATCATTAAATAACTACAGCAGTCATTATGTTAATAGAAAGTCCTTAGAAAGATTGAAAAATGCGTGCACGTGTATGTGTGTGTGTGTGTGTGTGTGTGTGTGTGTGTGTGTGTGTGTGGGCAGGAGGCGTTGGAAAAAAACTGAGTCTGTCATTAATTAAAATGATGAAAACCAAAACGCTGGAGCTTTAAGTCATGCTTCGTGTGCACTTGAGAATGTGCTGCTGAGGCTCCCAAAACACACACTAACACACACACACACACACACACACACACACACTTTCTTGGACCTTTCCTACACCTTTTTCTCAGCAGAACCTGTTTCCGTTTACTTTTACATTGGTCAGAAGTGACAGTGCTGTGCTGAAGAGGTTATATGATATATCGGTGTGACGAAAGACAAAAAAACATTTTCTCTTGGTTTCGTGCTGCTCCTCCTAAACAAGTCACTCTTTGTTCGAGTTCTACAAGTTTTTCAACCAAAAGCGTTCCGTTTGTAACCGCAGCATTATAGACGTTGCATGTTGTTGGCCATGACTCGTAGGACCTTTGAACATATCGTCAAAAAAGCAAGTGAAATCTTTAATAGATAAAAAATAATACTAGGCATGTTCGAATCAAACCGGGACTTGGATATTACACCAACACCAACTCGGCTGGGCGTTACTGCCAAATCCCCTGTACTGTATGTTCCTGTCCTTAGTTCAAGCCTTTTCCACATGTTTGGCTCATTAAAGGAGTTCATGCGTGGCCAGCGCTTCTGTCTGGTCATCGCTATGAGAAAAATTTCTACCTCGATGATGTGAAAGTCCATTAGTGTAGCAGGGGATCGAATAGAGAAATAAAGGATGTTTTCACTCTGTTAATGCTGTTTTGTTAATTTGTGCAGTCAAAAGTCCCGCTTTGACTTGAACGCACCTCGTAAATATAAAGGAGGGTGTGTGTGTGTGTGTGTGTGTGTGTGTGTGTGGGTGTGCAAATCTTACTTCTGGTGTGTGTGAGTAAAATGTAAAGGAAACAGAGCTACTGTGAAATATTCTTGCTCTAAACAGATGTGGATGGATAGATGACATTCGGATTGTGTGTGTGTGTGTGTGTGTGTGTGTGTGTGTGTTTTTTTAATATTTATTTTATTTCTTTGGAAAGATAAGAGCAATGCCAGTCCAATCTGATGAGCCTCAGGTACTGAAGGATGTCTGACAGTGCAAAGACAAAATATGCTCTTATTGAAGGACGGAGAGAGAGATACAGGATATGTAAATATTGCTTTAGTATGTTCAGTCGGTATGTTTATCCACGTGTACTACATATCCAGTTTCCAGGATTGAAGAAAGTGTATTGCAGAACAGATGGAATGACGAATGAGATTCTCACCACTCGTTTTTTTGTTGCTCACGGAAGCCAACTGGTCAAGATTACTGTAAGTGTTTTGCTTGAAAGGTTGAGCAGAGGATGGCATTCTTTTATCTTGGCTCTGATTTTGGCAAAAAAAAAAACAAAAAAAACCAAGGGTGAGATCGCGACTTTGGAGGGAGCAAGACTGCAGTACTCCTCTCTAGTGCAATCCCAAATGATAATATTAAAATATTAAAAGATACAGATAAGATCATTTCAAGAAATGATTAAAAAAAACAAAAAAAACAACAACAAATGAGGAAACGCCAGACGGTTCTTGCCACCCGGAATGAGAAGTGATATGACCGAGATGAGGCATTACTGTTCCAGGGTCAGCCATAAAGGCTTTTATTCCAGTGGAATTAATAGGGAAGGATGAGGGGACGTAATATAACTTGTCCATCTGCAGACGTTCCACAGTACCCAAATACTGTACGTGCGTGAGGATGCAAGACGAGGAGAAGATCTGCTCGTCATCAAGTGATACCCTGCGGTTCCTGGAGGGCAGATGACAGATGATTACTGTGATTATGTGGCTGAGATGACAAGAAGTTCCATCAGAAAGAGTTCTTTCATTTATTGCGTGATACCATTGTGGAGAGCCAAAGCTGTTGGTTGCACCGATTGCACCACTGACCCCAGCTGGTACAGGGACGAGTTCTCTACAACACTATCCTAATATACGTGGAATATACACGGAACTCAGTTTTAAAAAATGTTTACTTTCAGATAAACATATATTCTGACCCATGGATTCGCTCTGCCTGTCTCACTCACTTAAACACTAAATATCACGCATCACGCCGAGCATCATCTTCACCTCATTAGGGCAAAATATTGGAGAGTGTGTGTTGGACTTGGGTGGGATGGGGTGGAGGGTCCAAAGTGGACAAAGCTGTCTCATCCATCATTGGTCGAGCACGGCCATGGTGCCGAGAACCCTGCTGAGACGTCACGCATAAGTGAACAGGAGATAGAAAGAACGCACGGAGAAGCAGAAGAAGGGAAAAGGAAGAGTTGGACGTAGGAGAGGAAGCTCGGAGAGAAAGAGAGAAATAATTGCGGTGAGGAGATAGAGAGAGAAAAACAGAGATCATGTTTCTTGGATTTTTTTTACAGAGCATTGAGTGTTTTCCTATGAGTAGTAGAACGAGAAAACGTGCAGCTTTTTCTCCTAAGAAGGAAAGAAGTGAGAGAAAAAAAAATGCATTGATGGAAATTGAAGGAGAGAGAGAGAGAGAGAGAGAGTAAAAAGCAAGATGGAGAAAATGTAGGAGAGAGAAAAGGCAGAAAATCAGTGTTTATTTTGAGTCAGTTATGGTCATCATACGCCCACCATGACGTCTGGAAACGGTTAGGTCTCATTTAGGAATGTAATCATCACGGAGGAAATATGGCAACTTTGAGACATGTTCATACTAATAAGGAAACATATCGTAGCGCTCCTGGCTAGATAGTCAATACAGCCTGTTGTACTTAATAAAATCAAGCGTCGACTCTGGGATGCAGCTCAAGTAAAGAAAAAGTGCAATTTTACTCCAGAGGTCGTCGCGGTCAGGCTTTATTTAGCATGCAGCCATGCCAGTGACCCCGCAACCTTGACGCCACTGCCAGGGTCAGATGATGACATGTTCTGCTTCATTTCTGGGGAATGAACACACACTGAAGAATAATTAAATACGCCAGGCAGACAAGCCTGGTGCCGGACTGCTTACTGTAGGTTTAGCTCACGTTATAAAGACTTAAAAGAAAAAATTAGCTGATCGCTTAATAATAACGGTGCTGAATTAAGACCATTTCAAAAAGACATTTGGCTTCATCTGCCGACCTTGGCAGTGCGACTTCCCTCCAAACCGCAAGAACATTTTCTTTCAAAACAAAATAGTGCTTGCTTCACAAATGTCTCCTGTTTCTTTTTTTTTTCTTTTCTTTTCTTTTTTTTCTTTTGCGAGCCCCAAAAGAGCATTCAAAAAGGAAGGTATTTCCAAATGTGCCCTTTTGTTTCAGAAAGTGTAGCTAAAATAATATTTAAAAGAAAATGTGCCTCTCACATATTTTTCTTTCTCCAAACTGATCATTTTAAAATGTTAATAGTATGTAAACAAAAAGATTGTGCAGTTTGTTACTTTAAAGTACTATAGTATATGGAACCGGTGTCACTCTGATTTATGATGTTATATTATTTATGTAGATACTATCATAGGTATTCCAACTTGAGGCAGCTAAAACGCTTAATATATATAGGGTTAGGGTTAGGGTTATAAAAAGAAAGAAAAAGAAATTGCTTATTTAATCCTCATTCAGCTGATTGGGAACACTCAAGAACACTAATGCGGTCCTTAGATGGTCCATCTGCAATAAATTATAAAGGTTTTATGTAAAACAATGAACCATGACTTCATTATATATAGTAATTTTCCAAGTAGACCCCATTTAGGAACCTCTAACCTTCTAAAGAACCTTTGAGAAACGCTTACAACAAATACATGAAAGTCAACATTCGGATTAACTCCTAATGTGCCTAACAGGAACACTTTTGAAAATCTTAACCGCATAACCGATGTAGAACCACACAACAGATATTTTATCGTTGGGGTCCGAGTGGAGCCCTGTTTAAAATCTAGAAACCAGAACCATCCAAAGAGCTCCTTCTTTCTAAAAGTGATAGGACTTCGTACTTTTGGGTTCTCTCTATTGTAGAGTATTACAAAGTACAACCCATTTATCAAAGGTTAAGAAACCATAACCATCCAATCTTTGAGGAACCTTTGAGGCACCATGAATCTAAAACCCTGTTGTCATCAGGTTGTATCCTTATAAAAGAACTTTCCAAGAAAAAAACAATTTAGAAAGCTGGAAATCATAGCCACCCAAACAAGCCATTATTCTTCTTTAAACTGCACCGTTAAAAAAAAGCTCTCCAACGCATTTAAGAAGACTTTAGTCATATTCTGTAAAATTACACAAGAAGTGTGTCCTTATCATGGTTTCAGGTAAAGCCAATTAAGAAAGTTTAAGCATCCAAAATGCTTTTATTGATAAATGTATAGCTAGTAGGCGGCATGGTGGTATAGTGCTTAGCACCGTCGCCTTGCACCTCCAGGGACCGGGTTCGATTCCAGGCAGGTTCGATTCCCGTCTCTGTGTGCGTGGAGTTTGCATGTTCTCCCCGTGCTTGGTGGGTTTCCTCCAGGTACTCCGGTCTCCTCCCACAGTCCAAAGACCTGCAGATTAGGCTAATTGGTAGTGTGTGAATGAGTGTGTGAGTGAGTCTATGTCTGTGCCCTGCGATGGATTGACACCCTGTCCAGTGTGTACCCTGCCTCGTGCCCTAAGCTCCCTGGGATAGGCTCCAGGCCCCCCGTGACACTGAATACAAGATAAAGCGGTATAGAAGATGAGTGAGTGAGTGTAGCTAGGACATACAGTATAAAGGTACTGACAGGTGATTTGTTATCTAAAACCATAGATGGGTTTTTGGTTTGTCTTAAATCCCTGAAGTAGCCTATTGTGCCTTGATGAAAAAGTTTAGGATGCTAAGAATTACAATTCATGAATTAACAAGAAAGTTTGGACTTACTTTACTAATTATCTTGGCTTAAAGTTCTTTTGTTGGAAGAAAAAGATCCTTAGCTTACAACTATGAAGGGTTGTACCACATAAGTTGTACTACCGGGAGAACCTTTAAAAATTGTATGTAGAACCACAAAAAAGGTATCCATATTGTCGTAGTTGCCGTGTGGAACCCATTTATAAAGCTAAGAACCCTTAACCATCTAAGAATTTCTTTCTGATGCACTTTGATAATTCAGTTCTTTTTAACTTTTTAACTTAAATAATTCCTGAATGTCTTTGTGTAGATCCTGACGAAATGATTCCTTCATCAGAAAGAATTCTATGTAGAACCCTTAAGATCCCATGCCTCCTTTTTTTTTTTTCTTCTTCCAAAAGTAGAGTGATCGAATGAAAAAATACCTTATGGTTATTTAGGTAAAAGAGGATCCAAGCCGGACCCATACATGAACCTAAGCACATTTCGATTCTTTTAGATTGTATTCTTGAGAAAAAAGTTAAATCAGAGCTCTTTAGTTTTGGGGTTTGTAATTATAACCCTGTAAAATGGTTTCAAATGGAACCTTTAACAAGCACAGATGTTACCAAATCGCTGCTAGGATGGCTACAGATTTCCTCAAGTGATGATTTAAGAAATGATTAGAATATTATAAGAATAAACTTGCTAAACAAGCCTCCGAAGCGATAAAAACATATTACCAAAGTTGGTAAAACAACTACATCATGCTGTGGGTTTGTTTAATGCCATGAGAAACATTTAAAATGATTTTAGAATTTCAGGGTTTTCATGAGCTATAAGTCATAATCATCAAAATGAAAAGAAATAAACGCTTGAAATATATCCGTCTGTGTGTAATGAATCTATGTAGTATATGAGTTTCACCTTTACTGATGATATTTTAATTTATTGAGGTGTTTGGGCTTGGAAGGTATCTGTAAATATCGTATATAAGCAGTGGTCGAATTGTAAAAAAAAAAAAAAAAAAAAAATTCAAGGGGAAAGTGTGTTTTGGCGGGATTGGGGGGGGGGGGGGGGGGGGTATTGACGTCTACAACTGACCATACAGCTTAATTACATCAACTTGGAGCCTTCAAAACAAAACTCATGCATTTAAACACGTAATTGTCAAAGCTATCATTTGATCCTTTAAATAATTACATTTAATAGTACTGTAGTTTTGTATGACACACACACACACACACACACACACACGCAAATCATCAAAGTACTATGATGGCATTTAAAAGTCTATTTTTAACTCTTTTGTACACAAGCATGTAGATGAAGCCACAAAGTCTAATGAAAAAACAAAACCTTTTCCTTGAATTGAGAACGAAACACAACTTGGGTAAAGAACTCGTCTTTTATAATCATTAAAGCTCCGTATTAAACTCAATGCTTCGTTTTCATCGCGCCTCCACTGAGAGGATTTGTGTGTATGTATATATATCATACCTTCAGTTCTTTTCTTTTTGAAAGATGTCGAAAGTTGCAAACTTGCGTGAGCTTGTGAGCAGCGCGTTACAATATTGAATTCTGATTGGCTAATCGCTGTTATTAGCTCATATATAGAGAGTTTTAATATCACATAATATACAGCAATATTAATCTGACGGGGATGGTGGTTTTACAGAGCGGATGCTTTTTATCTTTTTTTTTTTTTTAACAGGGGGGATGCCTGCACCCCCCCGCCCCCCCCCTACCCCCCAAGCCACACACTAGGTCATTGCGCATCATTACTACTAGTATAAAATAAAGACATGACTCACATCGCATCCAGTCAGCAGCTCCGCTTGTCATGAGAAGTGCTGGAGAAGACTCGTTGAGAATGGTCCAATCACATGAGCCCAAATATTTAAAAACAATATTGATTCGCTAAGAACAAAAGTGGGAGGGTTCGGGGCGCACAGTGCTGCGCACCAAGGATGATTTGAACAGATCCAAAGCGCATCTATAATTTATTGCAGAATGATTTTGCCTGAATGCACAGCTTTACATTCTGTCCCGTGGTTTGCTTTGTGTTTTGCTGCTCACGCAGTCCTGACCTGTAATTTTTCGCTCCCATATAGAGTGTATATGTGGATTGGCACCCTGGCCAGCGTGTACCCTTTTTTCCTGACCCTGTACAAAATAAGCGGTACATGAACTGATTCTCAAAAAGGCAACCCTAATATTAGCCGTCGCTAAATTAAAATATTAAATGAATGTAATTCGATTTAAGTTTTTTTTTTTCTTTTTTTTCTTAAATACTCTTTATTCACTCACTAGCTGTGAAACATCATAAATGGAGGAGCTGATCATTTGTGTTGAGTGTTTTAGTGAACTGGATAAAGACAAGTGGGGAAAGTATGAGTGTGCAGATGGAGTAATTGCTAGTGTGTGTGTGTGTGTGTGTGTGTGTGTGTGTGTGTGTGTGCGGTTGACAACAAGAGATGCAGGAGCACAGAGTGGGTGATGCAGATCTCTTTAGCTTCTGCCTATTCCAAAACACTGTGTAAATACACAGCCACCCACACTCTCATACACACACACACACACACACACTCACACTCACACACAGTCAGGTACTTTCCCTCATCCTCTCCCTCTCAGCGTGGTTCTTCATAGCTCGTATGGGATGTTAAATTTCCAGCTGTCTGCACTCCACCCATCCCATCCCATCCCATCCCATCTAATCTCTCTCTCTCTCTCTCTCTCCTTCTACATCCTCCTGTCCTCCCCCACGTGCCCCCTTTCTTCTGATAAAACACAGGAGAGAGTGGGAGTTGAGAACGTGCGGAGGAATCCACAGGCATTCCTCCTTCCCCATTGCCTCATTTCCTGTCCCAATCTTTCTGTCTCTCCCTCAGTAATTGGAAACAGAGTTCTGTCTCTTTCCTCTTTTTTTTTTCTCTCCACCTATATCTTTTAACGAGTCCTCTCTCCTTCTTTCTTTACTCATTCTTTTTGTGTCTAAATCTCTATTACTCTCATTGCATGCATGTGTTTCTCCCTCTGCTTCACCCATCCTCTGGAATTCCTCCCTTTTTCCGTCTTGGGAAATGTGTGTGACAGGATGGGGGGGGGGGGGGGGAAATAAATAAAATAAGTCGATGACATAGCTTAAATTGAATTGGATGGATGAATGGATAGATGGATAGATAGGTATTTCTGGTATGATAGCGTTTTTCCATCGTTCCTTTCCAGCTAAGGATCTCCGTCTAACCCCTGTCCTTGCACTTTTTCTTAAAGCATGTAAGCCTTGTTCTCTCGGACAGACAAGCTTATGTTATTTTCTGTCCCTTTGTGACTATTGTAGTCGGAGTTAGAGACTTGGTTGGCCAAGACACAATATTTATAGCTCGTGAACTAATTTTACAGACTGTTTACCACAATTGTTCATCTTAGTTTGCTTATGGTAAGAGAATAAGGGAAGCCGAGACGGATAATGAATACTGTTTTTCGGGCCTAGCCATGACGGCGCTAGGAAGGACGTTATGGTCTGGATGTGATGAAGCGACGTGGAAAGCCTGGTGTTCATAAATCCTAACTAATTCTACGAAAGCGATTTATAGGGAAAGGTAACAAAAGGGGCAGTTTAATTTGATCCTTCTTAGTATTACTGTCTGGGGAGCACAATGAATGTATATATTGTACCTCTATATATTGTATGTATGTTGTATGAGATTAATGTAAATGTATATTGTACCTCTAAGAATTTGGTTCCAGTCCTGTCAGCCAAAAATCCAAAAACTGGCATCCTGAGGCTACAGTGGGAACAGGATGACGGTAATCCAGAGCTCACAATGAAAACTACGAACTACCAGCTATCTGGTTTGTGTTTGCCTGGACCCACTGTAGCCTTCACTTCCTCTGCCCAAGTTTCTTTTGGTTTAATCCATCCGTCGCACATTTTATTCTGGGAGATGCTTTTCTGTTCTCCACTTTTAGCCTACAGCAGCATGAATCAATCTCTCCATTCTCCTCTGACTTCCTTAATCAAGCCCCCACCCCCATTACATAAAGCGCTGAACCTACACTTATCGAACCTACATTCAATTCTTGCTTACGTTGAACACACCTCAATCAATCATTACAACCAACCTGATCACAGT
Source organism: Clarias fuscus (assembly GCA_030347435.1). NCBI lineage: Eukaryota > Metazoa > Chordata > Actinopteri > Siluriformes > Clariidae > Clarias > Clarias fuscus. The sequence goes on from CM059228.1 coordinate 5,215,799, forward strand.
GCTCAAAAACCAATCCTATATGGCATTGTTGTGAAGGTAAAACCATCTGCCTCTTACTCACTCACTCACTCACTCACTCGTCGTCTATACCACTTTATCCGTTATTCAGGGGGCATGGAGCCTATCCCAGGAGGTTTCCATCCTGGACAGCGTGCCAATCCATCGCGAAGCACACACACACATACACACTCACTCACACACTACGGGCAGTTTGGGAATGCCAATTAGTCTAATCTGCAGGTCGTTGGAGGAAACCGGAGTACCCGGAGGAAACCCAATAAAAAAATTTAAAAAAACAGGGAGAAAATGCAAACTCCATGCACACAGAGAGACGGGAATCAAGTCTGGCCGGGAATTAAACCTGGACCCTGGAGGTGCAAGGCGACAGTGCTAACCACTAAGCCACCATGCCACATAATCATCTGCTTTTTTAACACCAGAAGAAATATAACATACAAATACAAATGGTCTACAGTATACAGTATTTCCCTGATATTAAAATGAACAACACTGTAAACTGGTTCTAAGTTTGGATTGATGGCTACTGGAACTAATCAGTACGATAATTAATGTAATTTAGGTGTCATGTTGTCATGTCTAGGCAAAAACAGTAAGGATGAATGAGGAAAATGACAGAAAGGGGTGGTTCTGGGGGGGTCAAGACTGACTGACAGACTGCTGAATAGAAATGACCTAGCAGCAGTGCTCACCACCACTCACCCACTCACTCACTCATCATCTACAGTATACCACTTTATCCTGTATTCAGGGTCACGGGGGGCCTGGAGCCTATCCCAGGAGACTTAGGGCACGAGGCAGGGTACAAAATGGACAGGGTGCCAATCCATCACAGGGCACACACGCATAAACTCACTCAGTCACACACTACGGGCAATTTGGGAACGCCAATTAGTCTAATCTGCTTGTCTTTGGACTGTGGGAGGAACCCACAGGAGTACCCAGAGGAAACCCACCGAGCATGGGGAGAACATGCAAACTCCATGCACACAGAGACGGGAATCGAATCCGGACCATGAAGGTGCAAGGCGACAGTGCTAACCACTCAAGATTTTTGAAACCATGTTTAATGTATTCGATTTGATTTTCCATGGCACCCCACTGACTGATTTCTGGTCCTCCCTGTGTCTGCCCCCCCCCCCCCACCCCCACCCCCTTACAAAATCCTAGAATCGTCTCTGAGAAGGTTAGCTAGCTAGTTATCATTCCGAATGAATGAACTCCAGTGGGCAATGTAGTATTCTTGCATTAGAAATTTCACAACAGAACCTTGATCCTGATGTTTACCGCAAGTTACAGTATATCTGGCCCTAGTTTATAGTTACTGTAATAAAACTCAACAAAATAGCTAACAAACTCACAGTGTTACAATATACAGTACAGACCAAAAGTTTGGACACACCTTCTCATTCAAAGAGTTTGAATTTGTATTATGGCAAGAAAAAAGCAGCTAAGTGTCCCCAAGTGCAGTCACGAAAACCATCAAGCGTTACAAAGAAACCGGCTCACATGCGGACCGCCCCAGGAAAGGAAGACCGAGAGTCACCTCTGCCGCGGAGGATAAGTTCATCCGAGTCCCCAGCCTCAGAAATCGCAGGTTAACAGCAGCTCAGATCAGAGAGCAGGTCAATGCCACACAGAGTTCTAGCAGCAGACACGTCTCTAGAACAACTGTTAAGAGGAGACTGTGTGAATCAGGCCTTCATGCTAGAATATCTGCTAGGAAACCACTGCTAAGGACAGGCAACAAGCAGAAGAGACGCATTTGGGCTGAAGAACACAATAAAGAACACAATAAAGAAAACTCGTTTTTCCTCAAACTTAGTTGCGTTAAAAGTCTTGACCTAATGATATATCGCACGTCCACCCACACTTCACACTTTACTGTAATCCTAGTATTTCCTGCACCTCTCTCAATGCCTAAAAATAATCCGTGGAGGACGTTTAAGTGTGGTAATGTGAAACAGTGGCCTGCTCCTTACCTTTGGGAATCTATTAGTAGCTAGAGAGAGGGAGCGAGTGAGAGAGTGAGAGAGAGAGAGAGTGAGAGAGAGTGTGTGAGGGATGAGGCCTCGTTTTGATATATATAGCTACTGTGTGTATGGTTCACCCAGAGACCTGCGTTCTGTTTATTCGCTTAGTGTTTTGGGTTTTGTTTCCAGAAGGGAATCTTCCCACGGCCTCGCTGAGGAGAACGCCGATTTGCGTCAGGGATGAGAGGGAGGGAACGAGGATAAGTAGGGGGAAAGTGACAAAGGAGGAGGAGATTCTCAGACATTCCCTGCAACATGCAAGAGAATGTAAACACAATCTCTGGCCCTGTGTCATTAACACTGCACTCTTTTTCCTGCAGGACAGCAGCATGTGTGTGTGTTTGAAGATGACACAGACTTTGCTTCCGGCAACCAGAGTCCTGTTCTATACTGACGTTGTGGTCTGCGCTGTTTGCCTCACGGTTTGACGCGAGATGCTTTTCTGCCCACCACAGTTGTAAAGAGTGGTTGAGTTGCCATAGACTTTAGACTTGCTCCAGTCTGACGTTTGCCCTCTAACGTCTGGCATCAAAAAGCCACTGTCACACAGATCCCTTCTGTCTAGATGGGTGTGAGTTCTTCCAGGATAACTCCGCCCCTTTCCTTTCTCCATCCACAGTGCGTAAGGGATCACTGAACAGTTTGATGGGGATTAAAATCATATGCTAAGACTTTTACACTCGCCAGCTTTCAACCCAAGTGAACACCTATGGGAGGTTTTACAGCCATGAATGCATTCGAGAAAGTGGAAAGAATCTGCAGTGATATGTGTGTGTACCGTATGTGTGTATGAGTGTGTGTTAATGATGGAAAAGGTCGAGTGATCACCTACTTGTACTATGGCCAGGCTGAAGAAACATGTTCCAGAGAGCGGGAAGGCTGGGATAGTCATGTTCTCACCAGTGTAGACTTACATAGATAACAGAATAGCGCGCGCACACACACACACACACACACACACACGGCATAGGATTAGGTTATTAAATAAACACATAAAACATGCACATCAGAAATGATAATGTGATGAGACAGGAAGAAAAAGAGGGAAATTTCGATAGAGAGGAAGAGCAGCTCTTTAGCTACTCACCATGTGTGTGTATGTGGGTGAGTGTGTGTGTGTTTACTTTTTTTTCCTAAAGATGAATGAATGAGTTTGTAAATATTTCTACTTTTTGTGGCCTCAAGATAGTATAAAGTACCAAGTGGCTTTAGTGTAGATGTAGTGAATATCTCTAATTCCACTGATAAACAAAACACACACACACACACACACACACACACACACACACACACACACACACACACACACACACACACACCTTCTGTTAAGAAGTGTGACAGTGCACTGTATGTTTGGTTCCCTTAGGTTTCACATGAACATATGTGTGGGAAATAATAGGTCAGTCCAGTGACCCTGGACACACTCAATTTCATGACAAATTGCTATAAGTTAGCAAAACACTGGGGTTCGTGTAGTGGATTTCGGGGACACGAACAACCGCAACAGATAAACACAGACGATAGACAACATACAGTAGACGAGGACCGTCGTGCTGCATTACTCGAAGACATTAATCACCCATTGACCCGACTTACACTCTCCTACTCGTGTGTGTTATGACAAACGGACTGCGTTTAATGGCTCGTGTTTGGCGTGATGAAGCGTCCTCACATCCGGTCCTGTACATCATTAATCATCATTTAACCGTGTCTCAAGATTCAGGCGTGTGCCTCTACTTAATAGTGCCAAAAATGCCAAAAGTGCCATATTTTTTTCTGAGGACCGGGTGATTATGAGGACATATGACTGTATCCTATCATTCTAGTCTTTTTTGGTCTGCAGAAAAGGATAAATACATGAACACACACCCACACACACAAACATACAGACTGAATTAGTCCTCATAGACCATTGTCAAAATGATAACGTCACACCTATTTACAGCCTTTTTTTCCCCATGACATCTGAGGTCCCCATGAAACAGAAAAAATGGAGTCCCCATATTGTAGTTTTTCAGGAACATTATAGAAAAGTTTTTGTATTTTTAAAGATGACTAATAGTCCAAGAGACAAATGTCACATTTACAGGAAGTTCTTACCTTAACACAAACCTCCTAAACAAGCAAATTACTGTTCCGTGTTCACACACTGGCGAGATATCACTCTCAAAACCTACACACACACACACACACACACACACACACACACACACACACACACTGCGTACGTACACAGTGGTCACAGATTATAATCGCGATTGCGCTTGAGATCTTATCGAGTTCTCTCAGGCATAAAACAAACAAAATGACAAGACAAACATAGCGTGTTTGCGTAACTGTTCAATAAAAAGAAAATTTGAAGAACAAGACCAATCGAGCCTGTTTGTAAGGGAATCTATCTATATATATGTGTATATACACTGCTACGGGAAAAGGGGAACAGCACCAATGTGTTAACAAACACTGGGGGCAGTTTAGTTGTGGTTACGCTGCTACTGTGTGACTTTTTCATGGGAAAAGCTAACCTTTCCCAATCGAATTCGAGATTCAGAGGGAGGAAGAAAAAAACCTTGTAAGGAATCATGGGAACACTCAGTGTGAGGCCAGGAACGTCCTCTGGCTGGGATGTCGGTCCATCCGAGGGGACCATACACACTCATTTTTACACACATTCACTATAAGGTGCAATTTAGCCTCACCAGGTTGCCAGGCATGCCTTTGCAGAGTCAAAGGAAACTGGATAAGCAGGTGGAAAGATGGTGGTGTCTGGAGAGCATACAAAAGTTCATTCAGATAACAACCCAAGCTCACAGTGACCCTCCAGACATAAGGCGTCTTATAGAAAATAGAAAATATAGAAAATATGGCGTCTGGTTTATAAATAAACCATTTCAGTGGATAAATGATGATCAATTTAATAAAATATGACAAGCTGTTATTAAAGTCTGAGTGACAGATATTCATCATGCTCATATTTCATTGCTAGGAAGCAGGACACTGACCATTTCAAATCCCAGTCCAAGCACTTTCGGGGCCAGGAAGAAAGTCCCTAAACTGCGCCCCATTTGTTCAGAGCTTTGGATAAAAGTCTCCTCCAGATGAACCAATGTAATACACTTTAATGTAAATGCAATATACTTTACATCCTGCTCAGTTTCCACATCTGGATAGAATCAGAGATACAGCTGGATTCTGGCACCGATCCCTTGTATGGATATCAATCTCAATTGCAAGTTAGCCAAAGCTTATTTTTCATCATATCCAATTCTGATCATTGTGTATCCCGCTAGCCCTAAACATCTTGCAGAGTTTTTATGCAATAGCACGTTTGGCTGCACTTTTCAATCTTGGGTTATTAGAGCAAAAATAAATACAAAGCTGTGCAGTGCGACTCAGGAATTTGGGAATCATTAATAGCAATACGGTTCAGCCTAGCAACCATTTAGATTGATAAGTATAACATGATTGGTTTGCGTTGTTTTTAGCAACACGCCTGCAGCTGGCATCCGCCCATCCGGCTGATTTGATCCAGATGTGGTAATCAAGCAGGATTTAAGGTTTGAACGCTGAACCAGGCCCAGAATCATGCTGGGTCTCTACCCATGGCTGCTATCCAACTCTCCAGATCTGATATATTAAATAAGGGACCTGGTTTGATCCAGAAGTAGACTTGTGGTACTTATACTGTGTCGAAATATATTCCCGGACACAGTGCTCTAAGGTTTCACCTGTTTGTCAATGATAATCCCACAGTTGTTTGTCACCACCAGGAGAGCAGAAGAGGATAATTCTCCCTGACTTCCTGTCTAGTGATGCTAACCAATTATGGGTAGTTAGCACTTTCCCCCAAGCACATTCCAAGGACTTTGCTTGAGCACAGGTTCAGAGAGATGCAAAGGCTTGCACTACTGCAGGAAAGGTACAAAAGCTCATCTTCATATTTTGGACCCGGACCTCAACAGGACACACTGTGAAAGTGAAAAAGGAGAACTTTCGCAGTCTTGTCAGTTAACAATCAAATATATCAGATTTAATACAGTATATGTCGGACCTGTTTGCTTGGCTGAGAATGACCCATGAAGTGCTGGCATCATATCTGTCGAGTATGGAACCAAGGAACCTATGAACAGTCCTTAAATAGGAATGATCTAGCAATAAATAAATAAATAAATAAATAAATAAAATAAAAATCCAATAAGTACCCAATCAACCAGGAAGAATTCTTCTCATGGATTCAGAGAAAGATCCATGTGGCTTCAAGTATGAAAAGAAAAAAAAGGCCAGCATAAAACAAAGGGTGAGCCAATGTAAGTCGTGTGAGAACATACTAAAACGTTTTCACCTCTTTCCCAAGTTCCATGATTCATATTTTACCTATAAAAGCAGTTATGCACTCCTGACACTCATTTCCATTAAAACGAAGAGTGAGCCAGAGCTCTGGAGTTCCACTGCGCTACAGACCCAAATCAAGCCAAGATTTACTGGAATTTCTCCCAAAACAACAGCGAGCTCCAGCTGAACCGCTTATGACTGCAATCTCACTCCATCAGAGTGTGTTTCATCTGGCGCATTCTCTTAATCAACATTTTTTCAAGTCAAAGGTCATACAAAACTTTTTTCTTTCTTTTTTTTAATAAAATCTTTTATTATACTTTAAATACACTCTATATGTGCAGTCATACAACCTTCCTTTCTTTCTTTGTCTCATTCAGTCTTTGTCTCGCAAATAGACACAAACACAGCTGTTATAACAATACTGCTCACTGAACCCTGATTGCTCCCCTCTCTCTCTCTCTCTCTCTCTCTCTCGTTCACTCTCGGTGTTCAAATTTCCTTGACAATAAAAAAACAGGTTCATCTTTATTTTATTAGCCTTTTTACATTCCACACATTAGATTTTGACCGGGGAGAATAGATTTAAAAAATGAGATTCAGCAAATGAAAATCAACTTCCTGGAAAGTTTTGTGTTGCTCCAGAGAGACCAGAGGTAGCCTGAGCTTCGTTCAATCATTAGAATGCAAATTTTATGATTAATTGCCATTTTCCTGATTACCTCATTGTCATGACTTAATGAGTTGGATGGTACATACAGTACACCCATGATTAAAAACATGTTACTGCTTATACAGTACTTTAAATGTGTTTGTTTTACTGGGTGTGCTGGCATAGGACACTAATCAATGACAAGCCATTGGCAGGTGCGAAGTGCGTTAAAGCAAAATAAAGTGACGGTTACCATCCAGAAATGCATTACTTCTCTACTACTTTTTTCTCTGTGGTGTTCCTTCCACCTTGCAAAAACTTGCTGACTGAGCGACTCTAATTTGCCCCCAGTTGTCAATGAGCATGTGAATATGTGTGTACAATGTGCCCTATGATGCATGTCCCAAAGTGATTGGTCCTGAAGACCTTCCCATGGAGAAAAACTTAACCACAGCGCTAAACGTGAAGGCTCCTTTTACTGTTGATGAGGAAGCAAGGGATATCATATGAAAGAAACTATCGCGTGTCTACAGAGCCTTGACAGGAGAAAGCACCAGGTACTGTATAGAACCCCAAAAAGTCCACAGAACTTGGTTGTAAAGCTTCACACACAGTGAAGTGTGTCTTGAAGTAGTAATAAAAAATAAATGCATTTGCAATAATGCAATAATCGTATAAAATATAATTAATTAAATAAAATTAAAAAAAATTATTTTGGTGCATTGTTTCCATTAAAGGCTTAAATTAAAAACATGTGGTTTGAGAAAACAACTAAATTAAACCCTGTTGGACTTCATTAATATCCATCCATTCATCTAGAAACCTCTTTAGTTCAACTAGGAATTGAACCAAAGAACCAAATAATGACCACTGAATTCAATACCATTTTTACTACGGTGGTAGGACATCTGGTCAACATTCACATGCTCATTCAGACATTATGGGCATTTTGGGAATGGCAATTAGCCTACTCTGCACGCCTTTGGACTGTGGGAGGAAACCCACCAAGCACGGGGAGAACACGCAAACTCCATGCACTCGGCCCCGGGATGGGAATCAAACCTGGATCCGGGAGGTGCAAGGCGACAGTGCTAACCACTCAGCCACCGTGTCGCCATACCTCATAAATATGACTGGAATTAATTTGTGGTGTGTTGGCCAAGCGGGTAGTCTCGATGCCTTACAGCTCATGGCTCATATTGATGTCTGTTTGGGACCTCTCCCTATACACAGTGGTGGTTGATGATTAAGACAACTTATGCCATGTATTATAGTTCTACCTGTGCACAAACAGGTGATGTCACTAATTAGGTCTCATCTATCTGGCTGAAGAATAAGCTGATTTAGTTATTAGTTGGAACAAATATGTGGCAGAAGCCAGATGTTCACCACTGCAGAAAAATGGCTAAAACTCTCAAGTGAATTGTGAACTTCTTTGGCAAATTTCTGGACATGCTCTTCAAGAAGCAATCAAGCAGGCATAGGTTGAGCAAGCGACACTAGAGTACTGCAGATGTCGCTTTGACTCTATGCCCAGTCGGATCCGGCAGCTTTTACACTAGATGTACATTACGAGTTGTAAAGAACAAATTATTCTTATCATGTTGATTGTGATTATTAAAACAACAACTTTTGTCCCAATACTTTTGGACACCTTTCTTTTGGGTTTCCTTCTACCTTACAAAAACATGCTGACTGGGCAACTCTAATTTGCCCAGAGTTGTGAATAAGCGTGTGAATATGTGTGTGCACAATGTGACACGCACCCTCCCAGTCTTCCTGGGACGGACTCTGGATCCACCATGACCCTGACTGATTGATAAAGAATTAAATATGTGCAGTACGCGTAGCGCAATAGAAATGAATTGTTAATGAACTTTCTGCTTCATAACCTGTAGTAGAAAATTCTACAAGAGCAAAATCACTTGGCATGCGTATACATACTTAAAGAATTAAGAGAAAGCGTGAGACAATATACATTTTGTGGTGTAGGTTTCGACAATCCCTTATTTATTGAGTCGTCATTGTTTAAATAAGGATGTAATGATAATATGTTTGTGACAGAGATCAGAAAATGTGAGTAAGAAAAGTGTGCTGACGAAAAAAGTCTCTAGCGTACCGCATTTCATCTTTGGTTCAGGACTTTTCACTGAATCTGCCAGTTTAAACACAATAGTCATGTTGAAAGTATGTGAGACACATCATCTCGCTTCCTGACTTCAGTCTGTCGTCACTGCAAATCCCTCATTTTAATCGAACCCGTTTCAAATGGTAGAACAGGTTAGAATAGTTTAAGACAAAGGAGAATGCTCTTACACCAAGTTATTTTAGAGACATACTACTAGGTAACACTAGGTAACTTGTCACTGATTCTTATGTTAAAAGTTAAACTAAATGTAGCCAGCTAGCTCGCTAAGAATGTATGTGTGTGTGTGTGTGTGTGTGTGTGTGTGTTTATGTTATGCTATGACACCATCCAGACTAGGTATACTATATATATATATATATATATATATATATATATGCAATCTGCCATGAATAATTAAACTCTTTATTTATAACTACTGTAGCTACACATAGGATGTTAGCTAGCACTTCATTTCTTTCTTTAACAAGCCAGCAATTGTTTAGCTAGTCGTTTAGAAACATCAAGACTAGGCTAAGTTGACTATAGGTAACTTTTCACCTAAACTTACATTAAGAATATAGTTCAAATTAGCCTGCTAGGCTCACTAAGAATACTCTTTGTTAGTTACTTTTTTGCTAGTTTTAACTGAGAGAATAGGGTTCTAGATGCTAGGGAAATTTCTCTGAACCGTACATTAAATATAATACATTAAGAGAAGTAGCTAGCTTGCTTCCCAAGAATTATGTTAGTTAGCTATTTTATGTTATGCTACAACACCAGGTAACAAGACTAGCTGGATTTGGCTTTCTTAGTGAACGGCTTGACTGTAACAAACACTTTTCATTAAATAAAAAGGTCTGTAGATAAGTGTATACTGTCATGAATAGATAAACTCTACACATACTGTAGGTTGTTAGCTAGCACTCATAATGCATTCCTTTCTTTTGCTTGCTAGCAAGCATTTAGCAATTTTTTTTAAACTGGGGCAATTGCAATCTATTTAGCCAATGCTAGTTTTTCTCTGATACCTATATTAGGAATGAAGTAAAAAGTAGCCAGCTAGCTCACGAATAATGTTTTTTGCTAGAAATGTAATATTATGCCATGACACCAACAAGATTAGCAGTCCTGGTTTCTGTAATAAATGCACCATGTGGACAAAGTATTTGGTCAAACCATTTGGTTAATTAATGAATTTAGGTGTTTCAGGGCCCCATATCTCCACTGAAACTTGATGCTTCAGCATACCAAGACATCTTGGACGATGTTATGTTTCCAACTCTGTGGCAAGAGTTTGGGGAAGAGGCCCTTTCCTATTTCAACATGACTGTGCCACAGTGCACAAAGCAAGGACTGTGAAGTCATGATCGGATGAGTTCGGAGTGGAAGAACAACCCCGGGATGTTCTGGAACGGAGATTTGCCAGCCAGGCCTTCTCGTCCAACATCAGTGCCTGACCTCATAAATGCTCTACAGAGTGAATGGTCACAAATTCCCACAGAAACACTCCAAAATGTGTGGACAGCCTTCCAAGAAGAGTGAAAGCTGCAAAAGGGGAACAGAGGCATATTAATGTGTTTAAATTTTATACAGTGTCATTGCAGGTTTGGCCAAATACATTTGTCCATATGGGGTAGCTTCACTATAACAAACATTTATATATATATATATATATATATATATATATATATATATAAAGCACTGTGTTCTTAAAACTTAATATTAAGATTGTCTTTAGTTCACCTTTCTGAGATATTTTGAGGTATTAGCAACTTTCAGATGAAAAATCAGCTCTTCTAGACAATTAAACTATCAACAACAACAACAGTAAAAGCAGCTAATTAACATCTGGAACAGGTATTGTTCCCTAAACAAATGGCTCAGCACATGTTGTCCTTGGATTTAACACGTCATATAAAAGAGAAGTTTTGGAACATTACCAGTTCAAGCAGTGAGAGAGACAACAGCGGCTCTGTGTCTCACAGACTACCAGTCTCATTAATAATGAATAACAGCAGCGAGCAGGAACAACACACACACACACACACACACACACACACACACACACACACACACACACACATATGTGAAAACACATGTGAACAACCACACACGCACACAAGGAAATAAAAAAGTGATGTTGTAATCAGTATTAAAGCTCTAGGGCTGATCCACCTAGAGACACTGTGGGAGTTTATCTGGGCTTTATTAACGTGAGTGGGTGAGACTAGAGGCGTTTTCACATTAGGCACATTGATTTGTACCGTGCCCAGGAACAATTTATCCCCCCTTCCTCCGCCCCTGCTGGACAGCGTTCACATTAGCTGCGTTCCATTCCAAAGTGTACTTCGCAGTGTGCTCCCTACGCCCTGCTCTGTTTGTACGGTGAAGGGAATTTCCCCTCGATAAAACTCCACCGTTCGGAACACCCTGCAAAGTCACCAGCATAAACGTCACTTCCTCCGTGCGTTGCCGTGGTAACATAAGCCTGTCGCTGTCGCTGCGGCGGTGAATATTTATTGAAACAAAAACTGATACGGTTATAAAACATATACTATTGAAACATACTATTGTATAACTTGTAAATAAATTATTGATTAATAATAAGTGATTAAAGGTGAACAGAGATTTCTTTGTTTCTATATAACACTAAGGATTTCCTGATTTAAATGTCATTTTTTGTGCCCTTTTAATATGATGTTGACCTCAATAATAACGATAAATATAATAATAAATATAAAAATCCTTTCTCAAGCTCCATTTTTTCATTTTTTCCCATGACTTATGGGACATTTTTCATTCCCTTTTCCGGTGAAGTGAAGACCTGTTGTTCACTCCGTCCCTACACCGTTCACAGTTTCCTTTGAACTGAACATTTTCGCTCCCTGCGGTTTGGAATCAGGCGTAACATGGCTTTGCAAGCAGAATGATCAGTGTCATTGAGTCATAAAATATAAGAGCCAATCATGTTCCAATATGCAAATACAGGTCATGTGGCACCAGGTTATCGAGGGAACCCGAGTGGTATACAGATTAAATGAAAAGGAGAAATACACTTGCTGTTACTAGAAAATAAAGAAGGGCCATGGCATCAAGTATTTGTTATGTTCAGTGTTGGGTGTAACGCGTTATAAAGAAACGCATTAGAGTACTCGGATTACTTTTTTGATGTAACGAGTGATGTAATGTACTCAGTTACTTTTTCAATAATGTAATCCGTTATTCAGACAATTTATGCACAGTAATCCATGAGCCAGACAGGAGTCATTTCCAGTCCATTAGTGTGTGTGTGTGTGTGTGTGTGTGTGTGTGTGTGTGTGAGAAAGTCATCCTACAAGCCGCACCCCCGATAACCCGCCCCCTCTGTTATTCCTGCTGTTAGACCCCTATCTCACCTATGCGGTTTGACTATGCGAGGACCGACGCGCGGAAAGATGGAAATCTAATCACAGCGCCGAAACTCGCGGTGAATCATGATGAACCGTACTTACGGCCGCCGCACGAAACCGCGTAGCTGAGATAGGGGTATTAGTAGTTAACAGATTATGGGCAAAACTTTGCTGAGTGATGATGGTAGAATAATTATAAAGGTCTTGACTAAAACAACATGCATGAGGAAGCACAAAGGAGTTTTCATTTTCTGCAATGGAAAAGTACTCGAACTGGTTACTTTTATCAGAAAGTACCGCAGTAATTTTGTAATGTAATTAGTTACGTCCCCCAACGCTGGTTCTGTTTCCTATAACAGAGCATCCAAAAGAGGTTGATTTCTTTTGTACCACAGTAACAGAATCAGAAATAATTATTTTTATACATAAAAGACAAGTTGTGTTTTTAATTCAGTTATGCTTAAAGTTATATCTATTTCACAGTCACCTTATAACAGACTTTCCTAACATTGCCGGCTTCTATTTTCTCTGGAGAAACTCCTGAAGATTTTAACATAAAACTGTGAAATTTGAAAATTGCTCAAAATAGTTTCTTTGAAATAACATTTAAGTTGCCTCGACACAATCCCATTGTGGATCTCCTTACATCGGTATCACATACAGTACATACAGTGCCAGACCTGCTCAATCGAAAATTCACTTAGATACAGTAGATCCTGTCTGACAAAGTGAAGCACGCTAAAAAATCTAAAAAAAAATTATAAAAAAAAAAAGCAACACAATCTAAAGAATTTCAAAAACAGATGAGAAACAAAGTAATTGACATGTATCAATCTGGAAAGCATTACAAAGCCATTTCTCAGGCTTCGAACCACAGTGAGAGCAATTATCCACAAATGGAGAAAACTTGGAACAGTGGTGAAGCTTTCCAGGAGTGGCCGGCCTACCGAAATTACTTCAAGAGCACAAGACGACTCATCCAGGAGCTTATAAAAGAACCCAGATCAACATCTAAAGAACTGCTGGCCTCAGTTGCACCAGTTAAGGTCAGTGATCATGATTCAACAATAAGAAAGAGACTGGGCAAAAATGGCAACCATGGGAGAGTTGACGAAAAAGAACACAAAGGTTTCTCTCACATTTGTCCCCCCCAAAAAAAAAAATCTTGATTATCTGCATGACTTTTAGGTAAATAGTCTGTGGACTGATGAGACAAAAGTTGAACTTTTTGGAAGGTTTGTGTCCTAACAGAGCATTTCATAAAAAGAACATTGAAACATGGTGGTGGTAGTGTGATGGCCTGGGTGTGCTTCGCTGATTTAACTGATTGAACCATGAATTCTGTGCTGTTCGGGACCTCAGGCTTTGGTGCACTTGGGTTACGCAGCAGGACAATGACCCAAAACACACCAGCAAGTTAATCTCTGAATAGGTCAAAAAAACAAAATCAAGGTTTTGCAGCGGCCTAGTCAAAGTCTGGACTTAAATCCAATTGAGATCTTTAAACAGGCTGTTCATGCTTGAGAACCCTCCAGTGTGGCTGAATTAAAACAATTCTACATAGAAGAGTGGGCCAAAATTCCTCCACAGCGATGTGAAAGAATCATTGCCAGTTATCGCAAACGCTTGATTGCAGTTGTTGTTGCCAAGAGTGGCATATAAGCAGTTATTAGGTTTAGTGGGCAGTTACTTTTTTTCACATAAGGCCAGGCAGGTTTGGGCATTTATATTATATTTGGGTATATATTTTTCATGATCTCAATCATTTAAGTGTGACAAATATGCAAAAATTAATTAAATTAAAAATTAATCAGAAAGGGAGCAAATACTTTTTCACACTTTTAGCTGGCTTATCTACTGTACAGTTTATCCATCTCTCTGATCGTAGAGCAGAAAATAAGCGACCATTTAATACTTTTTGTCTTGTTTTTATTAGAAAAATGTAGCTTGTGGTTCCACAATGGTCCATTAATCAACTCCTGGTATTAAAGGTCTCACTGACATTTTCCTTGGCCCTGCCTCGCTCCCTAAAGACGTAAAGAAAACTCGTGTGCTCTTGCGACACACTCCGTTCGATTTTCTCTCACCGCGTTTGAGTGATTGTGTGTGGACTGGGTTTGGCTGAAGCTCAGTGCTTTGCATCGAGGCAGTTAAAGTGCACGGGCTTGTCACACTGACCGAGATGGAGCTGCAGCGCACTAGATAAATGGCTCTCACTCACAATGTTATTCCTTCTCTTCATCAGTCAGTAAAAAAAACTATCCAGAGGTCACGGTGTAGGCCGAGATGTTTTCAGCGCCCTGATCAGCTCTGATGGATGTCTGCATGTATCTGAGTCAGCATGTATGACATAAATATTAGGATCCGTTTTACATACCGCAGCCTAGAAATTAAAAAGACAAAAATAAAAAAGTGAGATGCCAGGTTTGGAAATCTTTTTTAAATATTAATCAGGCTTAGAATATCATATTCAGGGACAGGATTCCTCATCTCCTCATCCCTCTCCTCTCAGCATGAACAGACTGTTGGCCTGTGTTTCCTCAGACCTTTATTCCCTTCAACATTCTCATTGGCGTTCTTGGTTTGTTCAGACCACGCTGTGAAATGCGACACGACTCAATTCAGGCCAGGACGTCCTGTTACAGTTTAGTGTATCTGGAAGTGAATAATATTAATATTTTAGCGTCAAGTCAAGAAAAGCCTTCACTTTAGAACAAATCCGCATCCTAACAATGAACATCCAGACAGTAGAGCGTAAAAGGCCATGCTGTAAGGATGGGAGGGTCATGAACGTCGATCTCTCCTCTGATGATCACTGGAAAGTCTGAGAGAGCTAGCTTTTTTGCAAAACAGATCGGAAATTATGCCTACTGATGAAGACGAGGTCACCGTTTCCAGTTTTTCTCTCGGTGCCATAAGGACCCAGGCTTGACGGATTCCCACAAGGGTTTTGACCCTTTCGCCCGAGACAAGAACGACTCTGTTGGGAATGCAGCTCCAGCCCAAATCCCTTACCACCGGAGGGCATAGAGGTCAGACACAGGCTATGAAATAGTACACAGTGTATTTACTGAAAAGAACTGGCACTAACACGACACATTCTGCATCTTGTCTAGAACGTATCCTGAAAGCGAACACAGTGGTAGGTGTTTCGCCTGCCATGTGAAAGGCCTGGGTTCGATTCCCAGCCAGTGCCCAAACCCCAGCCACTGGACGCAGTGCCGGTCCCAAGCCCGGATAAAAAGACCAGCGACAAAACAGTTAGTCATACATGCACAAAAGTAAATGAAATGGAAGGTAACTGCCATTTTGGTCAGTTTTTTCACCAGCGAGTCTATGTGCTGGGATTGTTTCTCCTTAATCGAACACAATTGTCGTGAAATTATCTCTTGGTACTAGAATGGTAACTTTTCATTTCTCATCCTTCATCCTGACGGTGTCATCAGATCTCACCCATCTTCTCGTTCACCACCTGAGAACATTCAACTCCATTTCATGAAGGTGGCAGTTCCAATTCACTTTTAGTATTGAGTCAAGAACTAATCATGCTACTACAGTATAAGGTTAACTGTGCCAGGATGGAGAACGTTTTCTGGTAATTTGATCTCATTTTGGAATAATAACAAACACCCATTCAACTAGTCAACAGAACCATTTCTGAACGATAACGCTTTGAAACTTTGCATGGAGCCAGTATTCTTTAGCTAGCCAAGTTATCCAGTTCACTCTGTAATGCAATTGATCTCATTCCCAGCACATGTTCTCAGTGAACCTGCCCCATGCGGTAGAAAGACATAGGTATAATATAAGGTGTAACACATCTTCACGGTCCATTTGGCATCTAAAGTCTAAACTGTTCTGAGCTTTAAAAGTTACTCAGCAGTAAATAAACTAATCTTTATGTCCTGAGAATCTGCTTGGAAAAACTCACTGGCCAACTGGGTATTTACAGATCACACCATTCGGAGCGTTCTCTCACAGAAAGCTGCGTAAACAGGTATTAAAGTGTCAGATGGTGCTTGGGATAGTGGCCCGGATGCTGCTTTGTGGTACGTGCTTCATTCCTGTCCTGGGATTTAAGGGATTCAGTGAGGGATCAGGACGCAGTAAAGAGACAAAGAGGGACTTGCTTTGCATTTTCTCACTGCTCCCTTTACATTTCGGGGGAAGATTTAAAACTCCTTAGCATCTGGATTTTTACGCGGAATGACATCATGGATTGTTACAAGGCACGGTGCTGTTGTAGCTGCTCATAGTGCTGCAGTGGGACTTGCCTCATGTATTCTTCAAGTGAATATTGCAGCGGCGCTTTAGTCCTTCCACCATGACCTCACCTTCTCTCCTGGACAGATTTCCAAAGGGGGAAGGAAAAAAAAAAAAATCATGCGCATAACAAAATCAATTCCTGATTTACAGTATATCTAGATTTCCATTCCAGGAAGTATAGATAAAGCATAAGAGAATGAGGAAAAACTAGCAAAGGTTCACACGGAATGATTTAGCGCGCGTCACCTTAAATTGAGACTAACCATGCGGCACAAAAAGCAGCTAATTTTACCCTCAGTATAATTACGGTCCTGGCTTTGACCCCTGCGCCGCTGCGTCTGAACGTAATTACACGTTTTCAATGAGCCCAAATAACAGGCCTACAATGGCCGTGCCATGCTATCCAGAATGCTATTGGTTTTGATTTTAGGATCATCTAAAAGATCAGCTCGCTTTGCCAAAAGGCTTTCGCAGGTTAATGCCTTTCCATCTTTTGTAATTCTGCCACATAAACCGAGCAATGCTGGAGCTCTCCGATGAGTGTGACGTTCGGTGAAGCTCTACCAGAATGTGACCCAATACACACCTGAGGCTGAACCTAAGACAGATGCTGTGGGTTTACTCGGGAATGTCGGAGGGGAAAAAAAAAAAACCTCTGGTGATTGTTAATAAATCAAATCCACCCATACACTCCACCCAGCAGTGGAAAAAAGAAGAAGAAGAAGAAGAGGAAGAAAAAAACAGCTCTCTTCGACTTTTTCCATTGAATTTGTAAGGAATGTGAACTTGAAGTGGTTTGCTGCTTAAATTGCGTCTAAGTGCATTGTGCTGTCTTGTTGGTGCACATTAATCTGAAATAGAACAGACATGATTCACGCATGCACACAATCAGTGGCATCGATATACACAGAAATACACAGTGTCCTGGCCTTGCTAAAATACTTCTTAGTCATTTCCAGACATTCAGATGCGTCTCCTAATGTGACCTCATAGAAGATGATCCTGTTGCTCTGCTGTGCTGTTCTTTGTAGGGGCGTTGCTCCGCAGTAGCTTATTTACATAAACACCGAATAAAGGCATGCTAAAGGGGTATTTCGGCTGGAGCATTAACACACACACACTTCGGGGAGGGTTAGGTGGTCTAAGACCTCTATTAACCAACAATATGGGACCTTTACAGTGAAAGGGTGTCAAATGCCATAAACCAAGCAGTAAATCCAAACAAAGAAACCAAATCATAGGGTACAAGTGTTGAAAGCTAAGATCAGGATAACCTTAATCCGAAACAGCACTGGGATTTGATAGCGGCGGTTTTTAAAGACGTCGAATTGTGAAAGAGAGCGTATCTGCTCGCGTTCTCTGCCCTGTTTCCCAGAAATCCCCGGGAAATGTTCCTCGGTTCAACCCACCGCGCAGCAAATAGAAATAAATCAGCTCATTTACCCCCAGCACATGCTAACAGTTCATGTATACGTATCTTAGCCACTGGCACGAACGCCTGAGATCAGATCCATATGTGACCGGGCCGTGATGTCATCCCTCACGGATACTCTCCAGAATAGGTCCTTGTACGGGATCTGATCTATAAACTGCACATCTGAGGAGTTAAAACGTCTCTGTAATCAGATGCTGAATTGAGGTCTATTCTGCGAAATGGGCGACATCCTCCTAACCTCTGACCCCTGGCCTCGCTCATGCCCGGCCCCCCGCGACCCGCATGTGGCAGTGATCAGAGCCAATCAGACTACAGGAACAGTGATGGGGAGGACGGTAATGGAAACCAGATTGAGAACGAAAGACAACACACACACACACACACACACACACACACAACTGACTCATAGACCTGAACTTAACTCACTATATGACACTTATGATGACCTGATAAGTGTAACGATTCAGTGTGTAAATGCGGATGTGTGTGGTCTCTTGAAGTTTAAAGGAGTTGAATTACATCCTTTCATTTGCAATGTTATATCCATTTCTCTCTCTCTCTCCATCCAGTATAGTAGACCGAAAAGAAACAGAACAGCAGACACGGTTGAAACTGAGTAAACTAACCCAGAGTCCAACAAAGCCCAGTCCCAACAGCACAGTGTGCAAACACTCTTTCAGCTCCTTCAAGACACACACTTACTCCACCGCTGCAATAACCACGGCCATGTCCATTCACCTCTAGGTATTAACACACACTGCAGCAGCTGTATAATCAAAGAGGCCCTTCTGAGCTTTAATGAGCTTTTCCAAGCCCAAGTTTAATTAAAGGTCGAAGGGCAGCCCTCACACACGGAATGCAGGAGATCATTTTCCCGTTTCCGCGAATCACTTTAGCCACCTGGCAAATCACCTCGGATTAAAGGAGAGGTTCGGGGGTGAAAAGTTGGAGTCGGTCAGTTATAACTTTTCCTCCTGGGTCAATGAATCACACACTCGCATTAAAGGATAATGCCTAGATCTGAAAAATATAAAAGTCAAAAATCACTTGCACTAATGTAATTTCTATGGTAATTTTACCACGAAGCATTAGGCCACGCCCCCTTTCAGAGTATGCTTTTAAACGTTATACAGTAACAGATTTAAAGAGTCTTTTTTACATAGTCATACAGTATACTGTCCACCGCTCACACGCCCTTCATTCACACATGCTGCGAGGGCCGTTTAACTTTAACTGCGGCGAGCTGTTAAACTCGCCGCACGCTTTTACGGCGTACAACCAGAAACCAGGCTCATCATGACATTCGGACACACTTATTACGGCCCCACGAATCAGGTCAGCGGAACGCCCGGAGCGCCGCAGCCCAAAGAAGCGGCCGACCGACACGAGGCTCCTGCTGACCTCCTGCTTCAGGGGAAAATACACAGAGCGAGTGGAGAAGGAAAGTAGTGGGAAACACTCCGGGAAAGTCCTGAATCCCATTTTAGAAAAACAGCGCCTCCTCGTCAGACCTCAGCAGACTTGGAAAGCCCCGGGTTTGGGTCCACAGTCGGAGCTGAACTCAGACGGTCTCCGAGGGCCGACCGGAGAAGAGACGGAGGGTCTCGTTCATCAAACTGCATACAAACAAATTTATTCATCAAATAAATAAGTAAACAAATAAAATCTAGTTTGAAAAAATTTGTAATTCTATAAAGGCTACTGAACTCGTGTAGCTCTTAGGGCTGTCAGTAGATTTTGTTCTTTAAATGTGGTAATCTCTCTGTTGCAACATTAAAAGAAAAAAAAAAAACACGCACATTGGTTTGTAGCATTCTCAGCACTCAGCATGCATCTTCATTAATGAAGCTTCTACTCACTATCCTCAAGTGCCCACTGATGATTGTGGCTCATGATCGTAGTGCATATGGGTCACTCCTGACCGTGTACTTCCTCAATGTGACACAACGCATCCAAATTCAAGAAAGAAACGTTGTGAACTGTACTGCAGAACTGGTTCGATCCAACAGGGCCTGATTCTAGGACCATTTTTCTTTGCGCATCTACAGGACCAGTCCCGGTTCTAGAATTTGTCACATTCAAGAAATTTGAGTTTATTTGCATTGTCATTTTAACTAAGCATTTCACTGCATATCGTACTGTGTATGACTGTGTATGTGACAAACAAAATGTGAATTTGATTTGAACGTGTTAAGGGTTTTGAATGAAAGGCAAGGGTTACGGCTCTAATTAATTTACATATAAACGGTCACTAACGTAAACCTCAGTAATGTTACATTGTCAAGTTTACATTTTTTTAGGTATATGCACAAAAAAGATTTTATATTTGTGAGATATTATGAGAAAATTCATATTTAAAAAGTGCCAATATTGTTCTATTTATTTATTTATTTATTTATTTAAAATCTACTTTAGTAATCGACTGATAAACATGGAGAAGTGCAATCTCATTATGTTTATTTGTATTTTAAAGTGCATGGTAATGGGTGGGGTTTATGGGTCTTGCGTAAATCACGTTTAAAGAGAATGTAACTTGGTCCATCAGAGCAAAGTGCTAATTTGTCAGAACGTCAGCGTACACAAGTAAACAGCGGCCAGGTTTAACAGCTGTCGTTTGGCTTCCTTCTTGTGAAATCCAGCAAACCACAGTTCTCAAATGACAGACTTCCTCCAAAACTGGCAACGGGAGCAGTTTGGTGGTTCAACATGGTATCACAAAACCATCCAAAATTCCATCCTGGTCAGAGATGCACTGGATCCCGTGGTGCTTCTAGCTGTTTCATACCCACGGTAATATTAGCAATAAAAAAAAAAAACACATACATAATATCGAGTAGGTCCCCACGTTGCCTCAGAAACAGTGATGCTCTGTGTGTTCTGACACTTTTCGGTCAGAACCAGCGTTAACCCTTTCAGGAATTTGAGCTTAGAATAGCTCTTCTACTGGATCGGACTACATGGGCTGGCCTTCACTCCCCAAACACATCAGTAAGCCTTAAGGTAGATCCTGACCATTGCAGACCAAGAACGTCCCAAAGGAGCTGCAGTTTTGGAGCAGCCACAGTGAATAAATAAAATTCAGCTCATTACAATGGTACTTGGAAATGGGTCAGACATATTAGGTAGTGAGTGAACTTTTGTCTATATATATATATATATATATATATATATATATATATATATATATACAAAAGAGCTTTAATGTAAGTGATATTATTATTTTATTACTTTATATTATACCATAATTAGAAGTGCTTTACACATTTTAATAATATAGGCATGTCCCAACTTCAGAAACATTGCCTTGAAACCCAAACAGCGCGCCACACCGCCATCTTGTGGCAACACGACCCAAATGCAGCGTTCTCTTCTGACGCATGCGCAGTGACGAGCCGGCATGGTTAATGACACACAAAAAAAACATGGCCGCCTCCATTGTGCGTCGTTGTGTATGCTGCGTGTCTAAAGCTTTACCCCGTTTTAACACGTCCGGGACACCCGGTAGCTCCAGTAGATATGAAAACGTCTCCGGTCCGACTTTAACGTCGTGTCGTTGTTATGTTTCTGGACTGGATACGAGCCGGAAGAGAGAGGAAACCCATGTGACATTGAGGGGGTGTGCAGGTAATGCGTTAGGACGAGGCCGAACCCCAAACGAAGGAAAGGTTCCTACTTAGGTCCACTTCGTGTCGAAGGAAGTAACGTCGACTCGCACCCTATCCTAGTGCACTAGATATTGAAATCGGAGCAATTTGGAATGCGGGCAGTTTTAACTTCTGTTATTCCTGTTTTGTTTTGTTTTTGTAAGTTATGATGTTTTTTGAAGGTCTGCAAAGAAAGACAAACATTTGAAAAAGATATTATGAAAGAATAGTTACAAAAAAAAAAGGTTTTATGGGTTTGGAAAGCAGAGATGATGCAACATATTTGTGTAATTGCAAATTCAGTGCAAGTCCTGGTCAAGCCCTGGTCTGGTTCATCTTCCTGATGTTATGCCAATGTTATGAACAAGTTTGAGTAAAAAAATAAATAAATAAATAAAGGGAGGTAAAAGTAATGCAAAAAAATAAAAATAATGTGTACAATTAATGACGATTGTAGAAAGCAAAAGCCGGATCCCAGACGTTTTAGGAGATTTGGAAATCCCCACCAGACACGTCTTTTTTAGTCCCCAAAAAATGGACTCCACACACGCAGATGGGAATCAAACCCAGACCCTGGAGGTGCTAACCACTAAGCCAACGTGCTGCCTGCCGAACGACAACCAACAACAATTTAATGTAAAAATAAGTATTCACCCCCAGGTCAGGATGCACCAGAAGAATCTACCGTGCAGCTGCAAGTCTTTTGAAATATACTTGTCTTTGCACATCTGGATTATGATTTATTTATTTATTAATCCTTTATTTGTGGGACAACAACTGAAGCTTTGGTTTTATCTCTATGTAGGACATCAAATTTAGTTCTGTGAAAAATAGATGGTTTAAGTTAAGATTTCTTTTTAAAGTAAGTGTTATTTGAATATCAGATTCTGTCATTGCTGTTTTACATTCTTGACTTGTGTGTGTGTGTGTGTGTGTGTGTGTGTGTGTGTGTGTGTTTCAGGGTTTAAGAGCCTCCATATTTTCAGCTCACACGCCTTCCATAGCAGCTCGGTCTGCCGTCAGCAGCAGGATTTCTACAGCATACTGGGAATCCCACGCACCTCCACGCAGAAAGAGATCAAGAAAGCGTACTATCAGGTCAGCGATGCTTTTCAGCACCAAACTGTGGCGTTGTTCCTGCTCCAGAACACGTGAGAGAGATTATCCACTGCTCACTTTCTATCGGGTTCCAAGCAATATTATCTTGCTGATCAAATTCAGATGAAGTAAAAGTATTTAGTCTTTAGCACAGTATAGTTAACGGACGGGAAAGGACATGAGGATGTGGAAGAAGCATTTGCCTTAAAGTCATAGCAAAATACTTTGTCTCTCACTTTCTTCTTCCCAACTGTGAACATGTTATTTCCGTCGTTCAACTTCTGATTTCGAACGCGTGTAACATTATTAAGCCTGTCACGAGGAAAACGCAGTTACGCATAGTTGTCAGCAGGTGGCGAATTTCCCGCTTCACATATTACGTGTAACACCATGCCGTGCAGAAATGTAGTGAAGTAAAAGTATAGATATCTGTTGTACAATGTAGTGGAGTAAAAGTAAAAGGTATGCTCTAATAAAACTACTCAAGTAAAATAAAGTACAGGTAAATGAAATATGTACTTAAGTACAGTAATAAAGTAAATGAAATGTTTAACTGATTAACTCTTCCACCTTTGGTCAGTACGATGTCTGTCTCTTATGGGGTTTAATGAAAATAAGACAATTTCATTTAAAAGTGGAGAGGTCGTGATTTGTTTTCTTCCTTGTAATGGAATAAGTTTGAATTCCAGGTTAAAAAGGACATTCTATTTTATTTTATTTTTTCCTGGTCCGAGGGCGGAAATTCCAAGTTACCAGCCTTCGTAGAAAGCAGCGTAAACGCCGAGTGCTTCATCTTAGTGACTGTAAACCAGAGCAAAACTGATCTGTAGCTGTAACTTTGTCGTGTTAATCGTGTATTTACAAACATGATGTCGCGGTGTTTGTTTTCCTGCAGCTGGCGAAGAAATACCATCCCGATACAAACCCAGACGACCCGCAGGCGAAAGAGAAGTTCGCCAAGCTAGCAGAAGCATACGAGGTCAGACTCGAGGAATGCGCAGTATATATGTGTCTGTGATCGTTAATTTAAGTGAAATACTAACATGTGCTGCTTTATTGTGTGTGTGTGTGTGTGTGTGTGTGTGTGTGTGTGTGTGGGTGTGTGTGTGTGAGAGAGCAGGTCCTGAGTGACGAAGTAAAAAGAAAGCAGTATGACACGTACGGTTCGGCAGGGCCGAGTGCAGCCGGGGCGGGGCAGCAGTACTGGCGGAGCGGAACCACCGTGGACCCAGAGGAACTTTTCAGGAAGATCTTCGGCGATTTTGCCGGAGCGCAAGGGTTCGGAGACTTCAGCTCCATTTTCGAGCAGCCGCTCGAGGTCAGCTTCAGCACCAGAGACGTTCAACGTCTTAGATTTTACATTTTGAACTTTTAAGAAAGGGAGAGAGAAAACACTTTAAATTACTTAAAACCGACCATACATGACCAAATCCTCTGGTCATGTATCATAAACTGAGATAATCATTTATATATTTATATAATATTTTATGTGTGTGTGTGTGTGTGTGTGTGTGTGTAGTACGTCATGGAGCTGACGTTCACCCAGGCCGCCAAAGGCGTGAACAAAGAGATCGCAGTGAACATAGAGGACGACTGTCCACGGTGCGACGGTAAAGGTTACGAGCCTGGCACCAAAGTCACACCCTGCCATTACTGCAACGGCACCGGCATGGTGAGAGCGCGCCGTGGCAACCGTCTCCATGGAGACTCCTTGCTAATGTTTTTTTTGGCCTGACTTAATATTGTGTGTGTGTAGGAATCTGTGAACACAGGCCCGTTTATGATGCGCACCACGTGTCGGCGCTGCGGTGGGCGGGGCTCCATCATCATCACGCCTTGTGTGATGTGCAGAGGAACAGGCCACACCAAACAGAAAAAGAGCATCAGGGTTCCTGTCCCTGCAGGTCTGAGTCCCTCATCTGATGTACGCTTCTCTGCAGCATTAGCTTTATATATATATATATATATATATATATATATATATATATATATATATATATATATATATATATATATATATATATATTATAACACTTACTTTTTATTAGGATTTCAGTTAGCTCCTGTTATCACTTACGCTATAGCAGCTGTCCATCATCTAGTAAAGATAATAAGACCAAATGTTAAATAAACACTTGCCTTAACGTAACTGTGTGTGTAGGAGTGGAGGACGGCCAGACGGTCAGGATGTCTGTAGGAAATAAGCAGATCTACATCACGTTCCGAGTGAGTTCACCATCAGCATGGCTTCTAAACCGTTTCCTCACTCACTAAATCTTTTACATCTGACTAGGATCTCTGGTTTATTTCGCATCAGCATGCATGAAGAGTATTGATTAGTAACCAGCCTTAACACTGTGTGTGATGTCGGCGTCACAGGTCCAGAGGAGTCCAATGTTTCGGCGTGATGGGTCCGACATCCACTCGGACATGATGATCTCCGTAGCGCAGGCCATCCTGGGAGGAACGGCTCGAGCTCAGGGTCTTTACGGGATGGTCGACATCGCGGTGAGACGAGCTCACTCTCGGCACACGACTTACTCCTGCAGTTTGCGTTGAATGAAATGAGCACTTTTTTCACTTTTGAGTAAATGTGTCACAAAAATATCTTTTTTTAGATTAAATCTCATTTTTATTGACTCAAAAATAAACTTCTGTGATCTGTCTGTACGCAGTAACCTGTACGGCCACTAGAGGGATACTTGAGTAGCTTTGATTAGTATTGGTAAATAAGGTGCAGCATGCAAAATATTGTTGTACTGTACATTTAAGCTGCGCAGATGAAAGTAACAGGGACTGTTTTGGAGAATTTGGCATTGCCAATGGAATTTTTAAAAATGTATTATTTACATTTTTTTTCATCTGTTTTTGTTTTTCCACACCGCTTTATCCAGATCCCTCCCGGGATTCAGACAGACCAAAAGATCCGCCTGGGTGGTAAAGGCATCGCTCGCGTGAACGGGTATGGCTACGGAGACCACTACGTCCATATCAAGGTCAAAGTGCCCAAGTAAGACACTTCTACACACACACACACACACACACACACACACACACACACACACACACACACACACACAGGTGACATCCTAAAAGGATGAAGGTGTATTCATTTTCTTTCCTCCTAAATGGTTAAAACATAAAATGGATCATGTTTTTTTTTTTCGTCCCCCTGCGTTTTCCTGGTAGAAACCTGAGCCGGAGGCAGCGGGATCTGATTCTGAGCTACGCTGAGGAGGAGACGGACGTGGAGGGATCCGTGAACGGAGTGACCCGATCAACACAAGGTACAGTTGAGAGTTTCGCTTCTTTGCTTTTACACTCGACGAGTCTTAGCTATCTAGTAACAGAACCTTTATGTACACATCAGCATTAAGCTACACGTACTGTACTTTTTTCAATGCTGAATATTTGGGAGGGAAAAGGACACACAGTGTTCGTGTTTGTGTAGCGAGGTCACAGGATGCAGAGAAGGAATCCGGAGCCGACCCGAGGAGCAACGAGGAGCCGGAGAAGGAGGAGGGTGGATTTATCTCCAAACTGAAGAAGATGTTTTCCTGAAGGGAGCAGCAGGTGGGAGGGGTTGGGGGGTGGGGGGTGGGGGGGGGGGGGGGTTGGGCGCGTTATGGGTTCTGAACGGTTGTGTCTCGAAAGCAGTTGTTGCTTAAAGTCCTATTTGACCCTTTTGTTGTTATCTGCTGTGTCTAGGAGAGAGGACAAAAAGTTCGGGCCGCTGAAGCAGAAGATCATTCCTCATCTGAGAGCGAGAGAGGAATGAGATGACAAAAAGAGGCATCCTGAGAGCTTGTTCTGTTCCTCCGCATTTGTTTATTAAAATCCTGGCAGCCGAACAGAGAGCAGAGGCTTCTGTAAACGAAAGCCATGTGCTGAAGTACGAATTGTTTTTGTGAAGCTTAAAAATAATGGTTTATTAGTGTAATCAATCAACATGTTAAGATAAACTCTTTATCCTGGTTAATGTGTATTTTTTCTAATATATATATATATATATATATATATATAAAGGAAGTTGTTTAAAAATATTAAGATTAAATATGAGTACAAAGGAAATAAAAAGCCTAAATAAAGTGTTCTTGAATTAAATAAATAAATAAATAAATAAATAAACAATTGGCTGTGGCGTACGGGGAATAAAACACTTCTGGACGTGACGTCCGGTCATTAAACACTGATAAACTTCCGTGTGAAATGGTCGTGTTTTATTCCTTACATATAAATTCCCCATGAATAAAACTACAAGTGTAGCGGAACATAGTTTGGGTGACCATTTTTGGACCGCTGGATTCACTTCTTCCTCGGACCAGTGCGTCATGACTGAAGATAAATGATTATCGCATCCGACACTAAAACCCAGTGGAGTAATAAATGTGATGATGAAATAAATAAAGCTTCCTTAATGTCTGAAGAAATATTTTCCCTTTACATTCACTCATCGTCTATACCGTTTTATCCTGTATTCATGGTCGCGGGGGGCCTGGAGCCTGTCCAGGAGGCGGGGTACACCCTGGACAGGGTGCCAATCCATTGCCAATCACATATACACACACACACACACACACACTACAGGCAATTCGGGAACGCCAGTTAGCCTAATGTGCATGTCTTTGGACTGTGGGTGGAAACCATAGTACCGACCAAGCACGGGGAGAACATGCACACTGAGACGGGAATCAAACCCGTGGAAGGTGCAAGGCGACAGTGTTAACCATTTTCCCTTTACAGTGTGGTTAAAAAAAAATGTTTACATGTTTACTGATCACGTCCACTTGGCACAAACGCTAAAATAACATTGTGTTTTGATCAAAAGGTCCATCGAACCAGGAAAGTGGATATATTTAAAGTTCTGATTTACGAAGGAATTTCCCAAAATGGTGACTATTGGTGCGTTAACTTTATACAATTTTAAAAATAGTTTCCTTTATTTAATTGAACATTAAAAACATGAACATTACTTTCCTGCTGTTTTGTTTCTCTAAATGTCTTCCCAGTGAATACTATTGCATATATGAAAGCATATTTTTCTGCAAAATGCTATACGTCACTTGCTTGTGATTTTATTGTTTTACTTATTGTGGTGTCTTGCATGAGTGAAAAAATGTCCATCTACCACAAAGGAAATCGATCGAGCAGCACTTGTGGTGCCTAGATTTCACTGTTTAAGCTTTGCGCCAGCGTGTCAGAAGTATCTTGCGTCAAAAAAAGAATTAGCACAGACCATCGATGCACAGCCTACATGCACCAGGACACGAGAGTAAGAATCCTAACATACTGCACGGTTACGGTTTACATCGAATGCAAAGAGATGATCAGGAGGCAGAGAGTTGCCTGAACATGTAGACACAGCTGTAATGTTTAACAGAGGGTGACCTTTAATCTCTCTGCTCTTTACAGCCTGGGAGAGTTTACTAAAGCGTTTATTGCCTGATCAAAGTACAAGTCATGTTCTAATACTTCAGTACATTAAGATCAACAATAGACCGTGTCCGAGAGAAAGCTGTTAGATTTAGATTTTGTTGAATATTTAGGTTTGTATTACTGTATGTGGCACTTTTTAAATTCCCGTGTCAGTCTTAAATATAGAAACAATAATGTATTAGACCAAGCTCATTAATGTGTAAATCTCACATTTAAATGAATCAGATTTCATGCTGATCTCCGTTGCGGTATAAAGGAACGGGTTTGTTAATGGTTTCTTTACTAGATATCTTTTCAATAGTGCTAATCTTAATGCATGTACTGTATACAGTACTTTGCAGTACTTTACATATTTACATAGGTTTAAATATGTCTGTGTCTTTCTTGGAAAATCACTGTCATGACATTCTCTAATAACCTTCAGAAGTGCTGTTTAACGTTGAAATTATTCACATTTAATCAGTATATGAAACTGAAGTTCTGTTTATGGCGGCACGGTCGCTTAGTGGCTAGCACTTTCACCGCGCACCGCCAGGTCCTGGGTTTGATTCCCGCCTCGGGTCTGCGTTGCATGTTCTTGGTGGGTTTCCTCTGCATTCTCCAGTGTCCTCCCACAGTCTGAAAACATGCGTTACCAAACTGCCTGTAGTGTGTGAATGTTGACCGGAGGTCCTACCATGATTGTACAAATGGGAATAAATACAATGGTCACCACGGTCCCTAGTTGGGCTACAGAGGTTCTTAGATGAAAGGATGGATTGGAAGTTTGTCTGGCCGGCCGCCGGTGTGTGTCACGCCCATGTAAAGGGCATCGAACACTGTGTAACAGTAGGCACCGTCATCATCCACTTTTATGCCATAACATGAGCGTATCATAGGCTTTTCTTACTGAATGTAGCGGTAGGCAGCGCATACGACACGCTTAGAATTAAGGGCTGATAAGACATTGGAGTAGCATGAGGAGCGGCAGCGAGTTGACCACATAGTCCATTCACAGGTAATGTTAGCACGCAGGCGTCAGGTTCTGCATGCAGGCGGAGCCGCGAATAACCTCTAGTTCTTGATAATAATAATAATAATAAAATAATAATAATTTAAAAAAAAATATATATATATATATATAATTTTATATAAAAAATACAATTATAAAAAAATATATATATAAATAAATATATGATTAAAAAAATATATAATTTTTTTTTTATTGGACTTTTGTTTTAGTATTCTGCATACACTAGCACGTATTTTACAGGAAACACAATAAATGAAGGTTTATAATAAAAGAGAAAACTGAACTGGTTTTCCCAGCAGATATTTTCTAGTAAAACCAAATTTGCATACTGAGATATAAAGATACGAATTATAAACATGATGATTAAAGACTATCTATTGTGTCATATTTTTCAATATTTTTTTGTATTGCAAATAACTGAATTTACAACAAAATTCATAAAATGGATGAAATATTTACTTATGCATGCAGAATGTATGGTTTAATAAATTTTAGTATTTACTTAAATGGATGAAGTATTCATTTCTGCATGCAGAATTTATGGTTAAGTCCATGAATTTTTAGAACGAAGATATGCTCTTTGGTAATGTGGCGTCTGTGGATCACCACATGGGTGTTTGTAATGAAACACTAAAGATATGACTTTCCGCTTTGATTCTAGGGGTTTCACAAAAGTCTGCCATTAACCATTCAGGAATAACTAACATAATTACAAACATAAGAATTGCCTTTAAAACATGGATTCTGCCTTCGGTCTCATCCTCGGTAAGTGAAGAGCATGCGCTATGAGTGAAACCCATGATATAGTAATAATAACTTTTTTTCTTTGCCTTGGGTAGCTTTAACTGTATGTTTTGGGTCATTATCCATACGCAACCTGAAGTGCCGTCCAATCGGTTTGCACATGGGTATCATTAGTCGATTATATTTGTTGAGGGTAAAAGTCCCATGAGCTTGATTTGAACAATGTCCACATGCACTCTCGCTCCTTGTCCATTGTCCCTCCCACTCTGTCCATCATCTTGCTTGCTTGGCGCTGTCTCGCTGCCTAGATAAATAACACTTATATAAATAACGAACTGCTTCAATCAAATTAGTTATAGCCTCCACTATAGAGGAGTAAAAGTGGAGACAGTTTCTGTTCCCCCATTGTTATTCTCATCCAGTTCCAAACCCACAGCAGTGCCAAAAAAGTGTTGCTGTCCCCACTGTGAGAGGGAATTAAAAAAAAAAAAAAAAAGACAGGAAGCAGGTGTCAGCAGCTAATTTATCCACTTAAGTGCTCGCATTCTCCTGCGCATGAAATGTCCCATCCTCAGTGGTGTGCTTGGTGTACACCTGCTTCCTGTCTGACTTGGAAACGTAGAATTTGCCCTCTCACAGTTTTTGGATTTTTTAAATACATTTTGATCCTTCTTTCTTTCCTTGACAAAGGCTGCTGTCTTTAGGTCCAAGTACGAATGTAAATTTTCCAATGTTGCTGTCATTTATTTGTCTAATTTTTGCATTGTGTTTTTATGCTAACTCACAAATGGATTTTTTATCCATTTTTTTTTATAAGTCTAAAAGTTGCCAGCTGAGGGTGGCTGAATCTGAGCAGAAACTATAGCCCTATAAACATCATGCTACATTTATCAGCAGCCAGGTCATCAATAAACACCGGGGACACGGTTCCAGTGACAGCCATACATACTTGTGCCATACCACTGCCTCCTCCATGTGTGACAGATGATGGCAAGCTTTAGATCATGAGCTGTTCCTGTCTTTCTCTATCCTTTTCTCTTCCCATTATCCTGGTACAAGTTAACTTTGGTTTCATCGATCCAAAGAATCTGGCAAGAAGTCTATTCTTGTCTTTTTATTCTTGAGCATTAGCAGTGGTTCATCACCATGGACAGGGTTCTCCAACCATCTACTTTAGTTGTCTTCCATGGGCTTTTGGGTCAGGGGTGGTTGCCACTATTGGGCCACTTTGAGCAAAAGCCGTTTAGTTTTTTTGTGCCAGTTAATTTCTTCTTTTTAAGAATGTTCTAAACTTTTGCATTGGATACTTCCAATGTTTTTATCCATTTTTATCCATTTAATGGGTATGAACAAATGAAAAGCAAATGTAACATTCAGAACTACATCCACACCCTGTTATCTGCTTGAATAGTCATGCATTAAGGGAAAAGACCGAACCTGGCCCTGAAACTGTTTTGTCAGTCATTTGTTCCATTATTTATGAGCCACCCAAAATAGGTGTGTGTACTGTACAATATCTACCCCCCCCCCCCCCCCCCCAAAAAAAAGGCTGTGATTCCTGAATAGTTTTGTCAAATCCCTTGAACTAAAGCTGAAAGTATTGACTTCTCTCACATCATGAGTGTTTAATTTCAAACTGTACTGTGCAGTGGCCAACTATCAAAAATATCCTGTTGTTTCAAAATGTATGGACCTGACTGTAAATATTCAATCTACTGGATGTGTGAGAGAAAAACATGGGTGTTAAGTGTGCTGTGGTCACCAGAAGAAAAAAAAAACACCCTGGCCTGTTTCCATGTACACATGTTTTAGTATTCCTCAGAATAGCTTTTAGGGCGGGAAAAGAAACTTGTTCCATCTTCACTGGGATATACTCACTTGCCTCAGTACTTGTTTACACTTTCAGTGCTTTTAAAAAGTTCTTATTATTTTAGCTACTTTTTTTTTTTAGCTGAGCAGCTGAGACTGGCTACTCTTCAAGAAAAACTAAAGCTTCTTCGTAATTGGTCAAATTTGGGTTTTGCATGGGTGGTACTGTCTGTGTAGCCTGCCACATGTTGCCCCATGTCTCTGTGGGTTTCCTCTGGGTTCTCCTCCCATGAACGCAGTTATGAAACAAATTAAACAGAGTGTCAGCACATAGACCTACACACAATGTCAGTGGCTTATGTCCATCTTTAACCATGCTCTGGTTTTTGTCTACATCACTATGCATGCAAGGATGTGAGAAAATCCCTTTCGTTACACTTAATCAAACAGACGAGTGCTTTAAGAGAATGCAAGACGCTTGGTGTCCCCTAAAATTGAATTAAAGTCAGGCAAAAAAAAAAGAAAAGGTCACCGAATTGTCTACCAAATTGTACAACTTTCTTGGAATTATATATTTTAGCAATTAAACTCACTGCCCTTAAACAGCACAGTGACAATCTTCTGATGTGAAGCTAATACACAGTTACTGAAGCCAGTCCATCGATTATTGCCGCAGTAAACTCACTAAAGACAGGAACAAATGTAGCTGAGACTGCAAAATTCTACAAAATGCCAAGCTGCACTGTTTAGAAAACTCTGAACGTAAATCAGACGACTGATTACTCAAATCACTCACTCATCGTCTATACCACTTTTTCCTGTATTCGGGGTCACGTGGGGGGTGAGGGGGTATGGACATGGAGACTTTTCCAGAAGACATAGGGCGAGCGATGGGGTACACCATGGATGAGGTGCCAATCCATCGCAAGGCACAGACAGTTGACTGATTAGAAAACTAGAAACACTTGAAACAATCAACACAGAAAATGAAACAGAAAACGATTGTGTGAACAGCTGCCCTCTAGTGGTTTGGTGGGGAATTGTCCAGGTTACAGTATGCAACAATGTCAAACTTGAACATAATGACATCAGTTATAATTACTTGGAAGCTGTGGTAGAAATAAACTGTAAATGACCTGTAAGTATGGAGTTGTGTTTAATTATTTGCCTTCATTTCTGAAATGTGTGGCTTATTAGTCTAGCTAGCCAGCCGCACCATCAGTACAGTGGGATGTCCTGTATTACAGAAGGCCAGGGTTTGATTTCCTGATGGGAAGCCCCAGGTTTCCTTGCATGAGCAAACAAAGAATTGTACAAACCAAGCCTGAGTTAATTTTTTTCTTCAATATATAATCGATACATATTTATGGATATGTCTCAGTACTGGTTTATTAATGGGATTGTACAGGGTGTGTAGGTGAGCAAGTCAAAGAGATCCTCAGTCCTCACTGTTGTCCATATTGAGGACCTGAATTGCTTGTGGGAAAAATCTCCTCCTCATTTAGGGATCAGAAGCACTCTGACGGCACCTCAGAGAAAATGGTCATTTCTTTGTGTGGCTGGGTTCCTTCACATCTTCCTGGCCTTGGTCCAGCACTGCTTGCTGTAGATACTGATGATCTTGAGAAGGTGGTAACGTCTCTTCTGCCTCGTCCACCATCAACATCATCGATTTGCTGACATTCAGGAGGAGTTACTGTATTCTCCTGGCACCAGTTCTCCAATCCCTCTCATCATTATCAGATATCAGGCCAACCACAAAAGTGTCGTATGCAAACTGGGAAATGGTGGTAGAGTTGAAAGTGGTCACACAGTCATAGGTGTACAGTGAGTTCAGCAGAAGGCCCAGGACACCACCCTGGAGGACTCCAATGCAGAATCAAGGTGACAGAAGTTGAGAAATATCTGTTCATCTTTACTGTTTGTGGTTCCCCAATTAGAAAATCAGGGATCCACTGACACAGAGAGTGACAGGGAGATGTTGAATATCTCCTTGATGCCTGGTGCTAGCTGGTTAGGGCAGGGTCTTAAGGCCTGAACTGCAATGCTGTCTGGTCCACCTGTTTTCCTGGCCTTCCTGCCTTCCTCACATCATGCACCAGGATGAAGTGTTTCCTGCTATGAGGCTCCTGTTTACATTCCGCCATTAGCACTGCAGCCTCAAAGTAAGCGTCAAAAGGAAAGGAAATGAGAAAGATGGCATGGTGCAATTTCTCAAATGGCCATTCGCTATATTCAGTTAGTCAGCTGATTTAATCTTTTGCGCGCATAACGTTGCTGAGTCTAGACCCGACCAACTGAAGCAGCCCCAGTTCATAACACTGCCCCCACAGGCTTGTACGGTAGGCACTAGGCATAATGGGTGCATCAGTTCATCTGCCTCTCTTCTTATCTCTGGAACAGGGTAGATCTGGACTCATCAGACCACACGACCTGACCTATATTCTTTATGTTCCACCGCAAATTGAAGGCTTTTTTTGTTTTATTATTCTTACTGATATGCGATTTTCCTAAGGCTACACAGCTGTTTAGTCCCAATCCCTTGAGTTCTCTTCACATTGTGTGTGTGCGGAAATGCTGTTACTTTCTCTATTATACTGTTCTACTGTAGAACAGAATAAGTTTTTATTATTTGATTTCACCTAACATTTAAGCGATCATGATCAATTTATCAGGTAGACCTAAATAACTTGGTCAAAATGGTTAAAAACAAGTTGTGCCATCATCATGCAGAAAGATGAAGAAAAACAAACAAATGTAGCCGGAGCAGTGAAAATGCCAGCCGTCATCACCAGAACTATCTCAGATATCAGAAAGGAAGAGCATCTGGCATAAATCATGTGCCGAATCAAACTTTTTGGTGACTCCTAACAGAGATAGGTGTCTGTGACTTCTGTCTTCAACTTGCAGCGTTACTGCGTTTTGACACAAAATGACTGTTCACGTTAGTCTGATTTTAGGAAAGTGTTTTTTTTTTGGGGGGGGGGGGGGGGGGGGGGGGATTTCCCCCCCTGATTTTCTCCCTAATTTAGTCATGTCCAATTCCTCCCTGTCACTAGGGGGCTCCACATTAAGGCTACTACTACCACTCAGCCGGGAGGGCCGAAGACTATCATGTGTTTCCTCCAAACCACGTGACTTCAGCCGACCGCATCGTTTCGAACTGCTCACTCACACACCGTTGGGGGCGGAGTAACACACTCGGAGGACAGGGCTATCCGCTCCTTACGCTTGTGTGAGCTCACAGATGCCCCTGATTGGCTGTAGAGCCGTGAGTAATGTGGGAGCACTAAGTACCTCTCATCCCTCCCCTCTGAGCTCGGCTAATCAGCTCTCTCTAGGCCTCTGGAGAGGCCTGCGAGATGGTTACAGCATCACCCGTGAATCGAACTCGCGATCTCCGGATTACCACTGCGCCACTCGGAGGCCAGAAAAGTGTCTTGATAATCATTTATATGAGGACAGACTGAAAATGAAGTCAAAATGCTTCCCCTATTTTAACAACTATCAGCCACCACTGGTGTGTTAGGATTTCTTTTCTGAATTTTGGTCCTAGTAAAAGGTTCACCTTCATGTCCACTAGGTGGAGGCCTTGCTCCAAGCCTTGAGTGAGGTAAAGACAGAGAAAAACCTTCAGTCTGAATTTATATGGTACGGTTAAAGGTCTCCCAATGTGTTTTAACTCAGACTTGATTCAGTTACCAGAAGTTATGGGAATTCCGGATCTTTCCAATGAGTCACACCATTTGACTCAGCTCACCAACAACAGCCTTCATTAAAAAGATTGTTGAAAAGAGGTTTCCATGGAAGCATTTGAGCACTGTGGCCTCCCACCTTCAGAGTTAAGGGTTTGAGTCCCGTGTGTGTGAAGTGTCCATGTTCTCCCTGTGCTTGGTGCTATATATCCTGGTTTCCTCTCACAGTCCAAAGACATCTAGATTAGGCTAACCGGCATCTCCAAATTGCCTGAAGTGTGTGAGTGAGTGTAGGTGTGCTTATGCCCTGAGATGGATAGGTACCATGTCCGGGATGTATCCTGCCTTGTGCCCAGAGTCCCCTGGGCCAGGCTTCAGACCACTCCCACATTCCTATTCAGGATAAGTGGTATAAAGGATGAGAGAGAGTGAGTGATTGCATAAATGACTAATGATACTTAAAAAAAAAAAAAGGAAGAACGAAAGCAAACAACTCCTTGATCACACGAGTCTCAAAGAGCCAACTCTTTCACAAGCGACATGTCACTAGTTGACATCATCTAAGCTCAAAAAAAAAAAAAACTGTAGCTTTTCAGCGACAGTTTGAACTTTTCTACAGCAGATGTAGTCAAAAATTTGTAACGTGCCTAGCAAATTGAGCTCTTTGCTATTTGTTTGCTAAGCCTGCAACAATCTCTAAGGAAAAAAAGCAATTAATATTTCAACAGCTGATAGCTAGTTCCCTGGACCCCCCCCCCCCCCCCCCCCCCCCACCCCCCCAACACAAACACACACACCCACAGTGTTGGCTGCTTTCTTTTGGGGATAAATGGTTAGCGATTATCACTGTGGTGCAAAATTCTTCCCTTTTTCAAACTAAAAGAACCCCGACTCAAAATAAATCCAGGCTTCGGTTTGTCCAGGCTAAAAGGAGCTATCAATTCAGGTTTTTCACGTGGACTTTTTATAGACAGAAAGCTAAAAGGTCAAAAGGTTTCATTTTCTGAGAGACAGAAAACGTTCCTCAAAGGTTCTTTTCACGGTTCGGGCTAAACTGGGCTCGCCTCGTCTGGTTTTTATAGCTATGAGGTTACGGGACATCAAATAGGAGCTCTTGTGTGTAAACCCAAACTGAACTCGTCTCCAAAACAGTAGGTGTGTAGTGTGCCTGTGTCTCATCCGAAGCTGTCTATTTTTAACTGGCCGAGAGCCAGACGTGAAGCGGCTTTGCGCTGAGGCTAACCAGGCATCTGAGAGCAGGAATGAGAAAGAGAGAGAAAGAGAGGTAGAGAGAAAATCGAGGGGGGGGGGGGAAAAAAGTGTGAATGACGGAAAGGTTTCGCTTGTGAGCTGCACAATCATGTATAATGTAATGCATCGTGGGTAATAAAAATGGCTAACAACTGATACACTATACGGCGTGTTTCAAATCAACTGCACGTCATATAGACGGTACTTTTGTGCACTGTTCAGTTCAATTCTAACATTTCTGTTTAGCATTTACAGAAGGAGCCACCAGTACCAGAGGTAAATCTGTACCTTCAGGTTTTCCTACGCGTGCTCAGGAAGGAGGGGTTGGTGGTTTCTTTGCTCATGAATTTTTTTTTTTTATAGTAGAGGAAAAATAAGATGAGTTGCTGATGGAACGGCAGCGTACAGCTCCTACAACCCAACAGGAACCGACTTGTTTTTTTGTAGACGTTCCACAACTTTAACTGTAAGTTGTTCTAGCTGTTCAGGCTCCATTGCACCTCTCTAATTCTGGCCTGCTATTGATGATTTTCCTATAAGAACATGTGTCTCAATCTCTCATTCATTCAGCTCCAGTAAGCCCTTGATCCTGATTTATGGAAGGAAACCCACACTCGAAAATGCGAAAACCTCTAAATAGACACTAACCAGACCTTAAGATCCCAAGAGCACAATAACCCTGGAGCGCTGAGACGCCAACACTACCTGCTACTGTGCCATTCTGGAAATGTCAAACTGTTGTTGTTGTTTAACCTTGACAGTTTTGTTCACAGACCTCTAACACAGTTCTGAGTCATATCTCAGTGATCTTTACTCTATTTGAGCAGAGTCCCATCGTTAATCTAGGACTTTATACTTGTCCTGTTCTTCCACTGAAGCTTTCCCCCCTTTTTTTATTTCTTTTCTTCTTTTGTTAGTGTTTGATATTAGTGTTGGTCACACAGTATCCCATGAAATGTTTACTATGATAAACTGTAGTACATACCATAACATGCCATAGTTTTACCGTGGTACTTCAAACATTACCATGTAGGCACTTCATCGACTACCGTGGTGGTACTGTAATATGTTATATGCTGTATATGCTACATGGTACTTTGGTGAATACCATTGTACTTATTGGGTGCCACAGGCAGCAGTTATCTAATATGGAATGCATGTACATACTGCATCATATTACAGTCAGCGCCATATCATTGTATGTAATATTAAGAGTTTCAATATATACGCTAATGATATGTACTTAATGTTACGAGGGTTTGAGTCCCGTCTTTGGGTCAGTGTGTGTGAAGTTTGTATGTTCTCCTTGTGCCTTTTGGGTTTCCTCCATCTACTCTGGTTTCCTCTCATGGTCTAAAGATATCCAGATTAGGTATATAGGCATGTGCTTATGCCTATATACTATAAATATTACCATAATGGTACATTCACACCTTCTAATCCCATCATTTTTATTTCTTTCTACACTGTAAAGCAATGCTAAAGGCGTCCAAAAATACCCAAGAATTCCCTTTGAACAGTTAATATTGAGATGTATTTGCTCTGTAAAGCCTCTATATTGGTTCCAGTCTGAGGTGCTGGTTGTTAATTGGTGATTTCTGAGGCCGGTGACTCTAAATGAACTTTGGTCTTGCTTTCCTGTGATGGTCTTCATGAGACAGTTTCATCATGGGGCTCGAT
This sequence comes from Clarias fuscus, assembly GCA_030347435.1. NCBI lineage: Eukaryota > Metazoa > Chordata > Actinopteri > Siluriformes > Clariidae > Clarias > Clarias fuscus. The sequence continues at coordinate 5,254,421 of CM059228.1, forward strand.
GCGTTTGTAATGGCACTTGACAAAACAAGGGCTGTTCCAGGACAGCTGACCTTCATGTCTTAAAATAACAACTGACTGTTATTGTTACTTACTTTAATTGTGTGTTCTTTCACAATTTTTGAAACCTCTAGTATGTAGGAAATGAATCACAAAAAACAAACAAACACTGAATTAGATGGTGTGTCCAAACTTTTGACTCGTATTGTTAACGTACACTATATAACATTTTTTTTTTTTTTTTACAGTATCCTGGAACGTGGTTGTACCGAAGCATGTACCATGGTAGAACCATGTTCCCAGGGGCGGATCTACCGGGGTGGCACAGGGTGGCAGTTGCCACCCTAAGAAAAAGCCTTGCCACCCCAGCACTAGTGTCCTAGTGTTCTAAAAATAAAAGAGTTTTTTAATTTATATGATGTTCCAATCCAGATATCAGGTTCAAGGCAATCACACATCAGCCTTTATTTCATTTTTATAGGACAATGTGCACCCTCGCCTAGTGTATACACCGAATAAGAATAGCGTTCCTTGAATCCACAAAAACCATGCAAGGATGCTTGCTTCAGTGTTGCCACCCCTCATAATTTTAAGGCCACCCCATGAATAATTTTCTAGATCCGCCCCTGCATGTACCATGATGTGGTATGTGTACTATATCGGAAAATAAGTACTGTGGTACAGGTGCCATTGGACTTCATTTTCCTTAGGAAAGGTTTTGGTCTTCTTTTATAAAAAAAAAATAAATACTACCATCATCATCATCATCATCATCATCATCATCTGTGTTCAAAACCAAAACTCACTGAAAGAAAAAGAAAAAAAAACCCATCAAAACACTGAAAGCATCACTGACTCAACAACCAACTGACTCAACAAGACAAGTGTCCAGAATGTCCATATCCATTTCCTTATATATGATTTGGCAAAACTGATCAGTTGTTTGAACTGATGCAAACAGTGACATCATTTCTCCTACCACATGGCGGAACTGAGTTGCGCCGTGTGAGACGTCAGGTGACTCGATTTGTCTTTTGTGTTTCGTCCTGTCATTGTAATGATGCAAATCTCTCTTTCACACTCTCACCACCGAGTCCTTGATTAAGGGATTCAACAAAGCTTCGTTGCGACAATGACATCTTAAAAGTGCACAGTAAGCCTTTAAAGATCAGAGCAAACAGGTACAAATACAAGATTCTGCTGATTGAAGTCCACTCAGACTGGTTGATTTAAGACCTGTAAATAACGCACGTGTGCATACATTGGGCTTAGGGTTATTTTCTTTCTTCTTCTTCTTCTTCTCCTCCTCCCCCCCCTTAAACTCTGCATGCACTGCGTTTGGCCTTTGCGTCATTAGCCAGTCGTTTATTCTGACGTCACCACGCAGTCCTGAATAGCAGCATGTGTTCGGACGTGGAGTACGTGCTCGGGGCACTGTTGGCATTTCGGCAGACTTAAACTTTCCAAGAGAGAAAGACTCCTTTGTGTGGCTTATTACATCAAATAATCTACAGAATCACCATTGATGGTTCATTATAGTGGAAATGAGCATGTGTGTGTGCACATGTGTGTGTGTGTGTGTGTGTGTGTGTGTGTGTGTGTGTGTGTGTGTGTGTGGAGCCCTGGCGTATGGGTTCTTGGGGTGTATTAGGGAGTAACGAAGTGGTTGTCCCTGGCTGGATGCCCAAGGCAGCCCTGTTCTCATTACGTATACACATGCACTTACTACACTTTGATATATATCTCTCCGCGCTTAATGACAGCTTTTCCACATAACCACAGCGTTCCGATCAAGGCGACACATTACCATGCTGCCATCGTTCCCACCAACCAGTCCTGCGTCTGGACGTGAAAGACAGCAAAAGAGCAAACCATTAAAAAAATTCCGAACTTCAATTTCGGGCGGCTGTAGCACGTTTGGAAAACTTCATAAATGGAGCGTTTGAGAGCAGCGAGCTTTAACGTCGAGTTCAAACCTATTTATTCCTACAGGTCTGTTTTGTGAGCAGTCATTTATCCAACCAATAAAAATAATAACGATATAACTTTTTCCTTTCAAGATGTATAGGAATATTTAAATCATACAGTGAGACACAAAGCTCTCTTGTGGTACTGGGGACTCCCGAAGCAATAAACATCGCTCCTGGCAACCCTTAGGAAAATCTGGTTAGCTCTTGTGGTTGGCCCAAAAAGAGCTTGGGTCTTGTATGTAACGTATATGAACACAAAATGCAACCAAAAAATGAAGCTAGGTATGCAGATGATAGGAATTGTTACGGTGATGGGAATTCTGCTAAATACCAGAGAGATTTATATTATAATCAGTTATGCACTTATGGTGATCCCTGTGTGGTTTTTCTGCTGTTTGTCACTCTTCCTACACCTCACTGATTAGCATATCCTAAGGCAGGGGAAGCTCTGTGGTTTAGATGTCAGCCTACTGCTCAGAGGGTCACAGGTTCAAACGCTGGAAACACCAAGCTGCCACTGTCGGTCCCTTGAGTGAGACACTTAATTGCTTGGATGTATAATGAGATCCGTCCGTCCATCCATCCATCCATCCATCCGTCTAGAAACCTCTGTAGTTTCTAGATGGATGCCGTGGAGGCCAATGGCGACCATTGGTTATGACCGCATTCATACACATACTGCACATACTAACCCTGGGAACGCCAATGAACTTAATCCGCATGTCTTTGGACTGTGGAAGGAAACCAGAGGTGCAAGGTGATAGTGCTAACCTCTACGCCACCATGTTGCCGTATAAGGAGATCAATTAGAACAGTAATTTCAGCGTTTCTATTCACTATAGCTGTGGCTATTTGAGTTACTATGAGGTTCATTTCTTCAGCCCTGTTAGTCAGACCATCGTCCTCAGACATCTTTTATCAACAAGGCATGTCCACCTGCAGAACCCATGTCAACTGGATTATTATTATTATTATTATCATTATTATTATTTTGCACTAACCTGTTTCGTTAATGGCGTCCATATCAGGTGTGAGGTGCTGAGACCTAAAACAAGTAAATGCTCTGTTTTGTTAAAGGTACCATTACCACGAAGAGGTCCTGAAGTGGTCCTGGCCTCGGCTGATGCAGACAGCTGTTCTCTGGGGACTCGTGACAGCTGTTGCTCAATAATTCAGGCCTGGAATTTCCTACAGTCTACCTGAGCCTCCAATAACAAACTGGACTCCATATTAACTTAAAAGACATCATCTGTCATATTGAACCTTCAGCTGCCTAACACACAGTATGACTGCAGATCAATTCCTACTGTATCTGTTTTCACCCATATGGTTCCCAGGGTTCCCAGTTGAGTCCGGTTCCTCTCAAGGTTTTTTTTTTCCTATTGCCATCTCAGGGAGTTATTCCTTGCCAGGGTCACCCTCGGAGACAAAACTGATCATTTTGATTCATACACATTCTTCACATTTCATCCTCTTCATAATTTCCATCCTTCCCTTTTGATTGTGTAAAGCTGCTGTGCGACAATGAGAATTGTTAAAAGTGCTATACAAATAAAACCTAAATGAATTGCATTGAAAGGTATGGTGAGGAAATATACAGCATGCGTGCATGACCCTTTAACTTTCCTTTTCCTTTTTTCATGTTTGTGGCTGAAAATCCCAGAAAATCGACAGTTTCTGAAACTGGCACTGAAAAGTCACTGATATCACGGTTTCCCCGCATTCTAATGTTTAATGTGAACATTACCTCATGCTCATTACCTGGATCACTGTGTAAATAGCAAATCTGTAGTCTTGGCACACAGTTGGCTGATCAGATAACCGAATGAGCGTACAAGTGTTTCTAATAAACCGGCCAAGGTTATGTCTAACAATTTGGCACATGGCAATGACATACTGGATTTATATCAAACCAGGAAGCTGACTGTATATTTGACTATTTACAGGACAAACGGCAGGCAACAAAAAAAAAAAAAAAAAAAAAAAAGTGTCATGAACGCATGCTGTATATTTTTTATTTGTTTTATGTCTCAACACTTCGCACCTGTTATGGGCTCCATTAATGAAACACATTATGTGTTACCTGTTATCGTTCCTACAGCTTTCTGCTAATATTATTCTAATGATGTAATGCTGTTTAAGAATGAAACAATCCAGATTCTTGATAGTGGGCAAACACACTTTGAAAAAATCCTTTACTAGCTCGCAGGTGCTCGGACATTCCCGACAGCACAGGTGAGCGGGATTAGCCAGCTGAGGCTAGGTATTCGAGAAGACCGTGACCTCCAGGTTAACGACAGGCCATACAATGTAAGCCTTTAATACAGAGCTGTATATGCAGGAGACGGCCGTACCAGCTCAAGCCTGAGGCCAATCCCACAGCTTCACCACACTGCCAACCTGCCAAACTAACCAAGCCATTGTACAGAGGATTTCCACCGACAAAAAAAGAAATTAAGCGTAAAAAAAATTACTTTTTTTAGCTTAGATTAGCTACGACTTTGGTCTCAGATATGGCAAGATATGTCTCAGATAAAGCATCACCTGATAAATATGCTGTGTAGGTGAATTAAAATGACAGATGATGAAAGATATAGGTGGAGAACATCTACAGATGGACGAACTTCTATTTTCATCATCATCATCATCATCATCATCATCATCCCACATTTGTCTTTTTCTAATCCATGAGATTTGTGTAGTCAGCCCTCTAAATCACCATCAGCCTCATCTCCAGCCGCGATGTGTTTCGCTTTCAGGCAGGAGCCGTGCTTTTAGTTGTCTTTGGGCCTTGCCAAGCTTTTACACCAGGGACCCCTTTACTTTAAACGATAAAATCTGAAGGGCTGCTATAGCGGCTGCAGTTCCCTGATGACAACTGAAAACTAGCGGCGAGCAAGAGAGCAGCTGAGGCCCAACAAAACCGAGGAGAGGACCTTGGATGGACCACCCACCAACACACACACACACACACACACACACACACACACACACACACACACACACATACACTCTTGGGGGGGGGGGGATAAGAGCTTTCACAAATTCTTTCATTTATATGGCCCAGAGTCTGGACACAAAGGAATGTTTCTGCACTAGCGCTGTCTTCTGTTCAATTTGATTGTGTTCATCAAGATGAGCTCCAAAATAAATAAAGTGACACTGGAGAGAGAAAGCCGACCATAACCATGCAGAGAAAGCGAGTGGGAAAAGAAATCTAAAGACACGATTAGAATGAATAGACCCAGGCACATTGGGTAACCCCTACCCCAGTCCCCAGTAACCTGCTTCAGTCCAACATACTGTGCATACTGCACCTCTCGGGCCCATTCTCCTACACCTGCTCCTCTCTCACCTGTACTCACCCCCCCTGCCATACAAAATTATGATTTTTTTTTACATCTTTATATCAATCTCACTTTCATGTCTACTCCATCCAGCTTTATCATGATCCCTGTCTTTCAAATCGGTAACAATTTCTCACATGTGCCCCATCCAACCTCACTCAAAATCTAATCCAATCCAGTTCCACCTATATTTCCATATGTTGTCTCTAACCCAGTTTTATCAGTCCCCATCCAACTTTCAACTGTTTCCCAGCCTTTGATTTTCATTTCCTTTGTTTAACCAGGTAAAGGTCTTGTTGAGATTAAGATCTCTTTTATGACACAGAACTGGCCGAGGCGGCAGTGCAACAAATTCCGATAGCAAAAGCACTGCTACACGGTCACACAAGAAACCACCAAGACTCAACTACAACACAATAAAATCGAATTGGTATAAAATGTAAAATATGTAACTGAATGAATTAAACTCAGGCTAACACTTTAGGAATATAAACCAAACCACTAGATTTAACATTAAAACTAAAGAAAAATACACACCTATAAAATGTAAAATAATCGGATTTAACAATGAAACAAACCGCTCAATCAATTCAAAAACTAAAACCGTGCCCAAGGGTGGTATCTCCTTACTTTAGCTCTAATTTAAATTCGTCAACAGTGATCAGACTCAATGGTTTCATGTTTTCTTCTGAATTTATACTGATTGTGATTTATAACAGTACGAGGCAATATCAAAAAGTTTCAAGACTAGTTTGGAACTCACCTTCATAAGTCAGCGTGCCAAAAGGCAATGTGCGTTACCACGTTGATTTCATCATGGACAGCAAGTTAGAACAGAGAATCAATGTGAAGTTCTGCATGAAACTGGGAAAATCTGCCGCAGAGACATTTGAAATGATTCAGCAAGTTTACGACGATACTGCAACAAGTCTTTCAAGGTGTTTTGAGTGGCACACGCTTCAAGGAGCTCAAGCCACGAAAACCGTCTAAATCATTTAGCTACTTGTGCATGATGATCGCCGGAGAACAATCCACAAATTGTCTGTGTCATACAGAACAGTCCAGGCAATTCTCATGTGTGATTTGAGCAAGCACCGTGTTGCTGCCAAGCTTGCTCCCAGGCTGCTGACTTGGGAGCAGAAGAAACATCACGTCGAAGTTTGCCAAGAACTTCATCAGTGTGCTGTTGATCATGTCAAGGATCATTACCGGTGATGACACATGGTGGTAGGACGACACAACAGTCTTCACAGTCATCTGAAGTCCATCATCTCCGCGACCGAAAAAGGCGTGGCAGGTCTGCAGCTCGACCGAGTGCATCCTCATCATCTTTTTCAACATTCACAACATTGTGCACCGATTATTCATCTCCAGGTGTCAGACTGTCAATAGAGAATTCTACTGCCAGGTTTTAGGGTGTCTGAGAAGGGACGAGAATACAGACCAAATCTCGAAACTTTTTGATATCCCCTCATGGTGTATACTGTACGTACTAAGAGAGGAGGGAAGCTTATTGAAAATGCAACAATGAAAATGAAGATAACCCCAACCAGGAATGAAACCTAGGGCATAGTGAGGGACAGAATGCAGCATTTGTAAATGTTATTTATAAAGCATGAATTTAGATGAAAAACACGATTTGTTCCAAACACACACACAATGGGCAATTTGGGAAGGCCAATTAGCCTAATCTGCATTTCTTTAGACTGTGGAAGAAAACTGGAGCCCCTGCCAAAGATGGACAGAACATGCAAACTTCACACACATCAAAGGCAGATTACAAAATAGTGTGATGCATTTGTTAGATTGTCACTAAGGTTATTTGCCTACACAGTACTGTGCAAAAGTCTTGAACCACCACCCATTTCTTCAGATTTTGCTCCCAAAAAGCCAGACTCTAATGAATGGCACGAACCAGTGAGAAACAGGTGCAGATGATGGCAGATGATCAGACCAGTGATTAGTATACTGGTGATGCTGATGTTGAGTGGTTGGAACAGATGACAGGGGACATGAGATCCTGCTGAGGTCGTTACATAAACAATCAACTTCTAAATGGTACTTTTAGTCACCCCAAACCATTGCAGCTTGTTGCAGTTGTTCACATTTTAATTTAATGTACACAATTTAATTTTAATTGAATGAAATAAAGGGTAGCCCAAGACATTTGCACAGCTCTTATGCAAAACAATAATGGCCCAAGTATGCAACCTTGAGGTGTTCCCTTCAATTCAGGGAGAATGATTAAAGACAGCGCAGTCCTGCCTGTTAAATAGCTTCTAAACCAGTTTACAGCTCAGACAGATAAAGAGATGTTGCATGGTATTTGCAGGAATTTATAAGACATGTCTGATTTTACTTTTTTTCTCAGAACTCTTCCCTGTTCCCCAACTTAACCCGTCTCAGACTTGCATATCTGTCTCCATCTGACTACTTCTAGCTCAGACTTGTATACCTCCCATCCAATTTTATTTTTACACTGGCACACACTCATTGGACTGCCTTTTGCTTTGATTACAGCTGTGGCATATTTTCTGACAGGCTTATGCAATGACACAACATTTATTTCCATCCAGGGTCACACGCATTTCTCTCCAAGTTCTTGTCTTTTTTTTTTTTTTTTTTTTTCCCCGATTTTCTCCCTAATTTAGTCGTGTCCAATTCCTCCCCTTCACTAGGGGGCTCCCACATTAAGGCATTAAGGCTACTACTACCCTCATCACGTGTTTCCTCCGAACCACGTGACGCCAGCCGACCGCATTTTTTCGAACTGCTCGCTCGCGCACCGTTGGGGGCGGCGTAACACACTCGGAGGACAGCGCTATCCGCTCTCTCTGTTGCGCGAGCTCACAGACGCCCCTGAATGGCTGTAGAGCCGTGATTAATGTAGGAGCACTAAGTACCTCTCATCCCTCCCCTCTGAGAGAGCTCGGCCAATCAGCTCTCTCTAGACCTCCGGCTGCGAGAGGTTACAGCACCACCCGGGATTCGAACTAGCGATCTCCGGATGATAGGGCGAGCGCTTTAACCACTGCGCCACTCGGAGGCCCAACCAAGTTCTTGTCTTGATAGACGAGCCTTCTCCAGCACTTCCCAAAGATTCTCCATGGGGTTACGGTCTGGACACTGAGGTGGCCAATAGTACCTTATGCTCCCTGAACCACTCTTTCACAATTTGAGCCTGATGGATCCTGGCATCTTGGAAACTGCCCATGATACTAGGGTAGAAAAAGAATCCATTGATGAAAAACCTGGTCAATCAGTATATTCAAGTCATCAACTGATCTCATTTTTGAGCACGTAACATTGCTGAACCTAGACCTGATCAAATGAAGCAACCCCAGATTATGACACTGTCCCTACCAGTTTGTATGGCATGATGTCTCTAGGCATGATGGGTGCATCGCTTCATCTGCCCCTCTTCGTACCCCAATCCATGCAAAACTTATCCTTGTGGCACCCAGTACAAATGTTCCACAACTGGCTAGCCATATTTTTGATTATATATGCTGGACAGTGGGTTAAACGTTTTGGAGTAAGATATACAGTAGTCACTGGATAAAAAATAAAATTAAAATGCTCCACAGCATCATATCTTTAAATGGTATGCAAAAGTTTTTTTTTTTTTTTTAACTCTTTAACAAGAGTTAATGTAGTTTACCATTTGCAAGGTCAATCCTATGAAACTAGTCACTTCTTTATTTTAAGTTAATATTTAATGACAAAATGTACCAGAGTCTCTGGAGAAAATTAACCACAGCTTGCCACATACTCAAAATTAACTTTATGTACCTTCTTCCAGCTATTTTCTCCCTACCCCACCTCATATTTCCTCTCCCAGTCCACTAATATTTGCTCTCCATTAAACTTTACCTCAAACTTATATATACACATGCTTCCTTTCATCTCAATCTGTGCTGTTTATACTACCGCTCCTTTTCCTACTTTTAGCTTCCACTCGGTACAATCTCATACAGTACCTCTCACCCGCTCTTGCCCCTGCATCTGTTGGGTTTTCTTCTCAATACCCCTACACACTTTGCCTTCATCTTTGCCCATAAATTCACTGTTCTCTACGGTTCTGATTTATTATACATATATCTTGGCACACCCTTTGAAGTGTAATCTCAAATCTTTGAAGCGCATTCTCAAATCACAGGACGATGTGCCTGCGTTAGGAATATACAATATTCTTGTGTGTTCCCAGGTTTGGCATAATAAGCATTAGTCATTTCTTAGCCTACCATTTTATGTGCCCTCTGCTATTAAAGAGAAATCGTTTGCATTGGCTAGCAATTCAGGCATCTGTCCAACAGAAGTTTAAAACATCACCATCATCAATTGCACACATACTCTATAAGGCCTTTGTGGTTCAGTATTCCAAGTAGGAACTATGAACATTTTGTTTGAGCATGACCAACTATTGGCTTCTTGAGGTAGAGCTTCAGATGCTTGCAGCATCATTGCTGCATTGTCAAAGTCATGATTTCGAACGCTATGTTGAACATCTGTCTGTTCCTTTGGCATGTCAAAACATATTTGGATAATTGCAAAGCTATTGATCTGCTGCTAGTACAATGGACCTTAGAGTTTGCTTGGGGCAAATGAAAAAAGGCAGTGTGCCTGTAACCTTTGCATTTGATGCCTGTGCCCCAAGGGTACAAAGAGTCATTAAGGGTACTAGATCGATCTATAAGACTTATCAGATCCAACATGGTTCAACTCCTTGCTAGTTGCTAAAATGATATTTTTGCACTACATCAGAAATATCTAACCTCCTACATTCGTTCCTGAAGGACCACAGTTTGTGCCTGCTATGAGGCAGCAAGGCATCAAGTTCCACATCAAGTTTCAAGAAAGTGTCGTGTAATACAAAAACAACAGCTGGCACGTTTCTTGCTTTCAGCTTTTTTCCCCCCTTCTTCTTTACACTCTACCCTGTAGGTTCTCCCAAACTCTTTTATTATAACCCCCCAGACGTCTCTCTCCTAATCTCAGCTGTGCTTGCGGAGAAGAAAGGCTCCGGTCTTGCCACTGTTTGATCCCTCTCAGTAAGCCCTCAGATCCTCCTCAAGGGGCCCAGAGTTAGTATGGGGTGGATGAGAAGCGGGCGGGGAGGAGGGGACGGGACGGGACGGGAAGGAATAGAAGAACGCACAACAAAGAGAGTCAGAGAGTGAAGCCGAACCCGGATGAGAGCGAAGATGAGCCACTTAAATCAGAGCCTTTGTTCTAAAAGCTCACAAGTCCACACTTGTGGCTTAGGGCCGATGCCGGCCTTCTGATTGACTCTTTTGAAAAGAAAAAGAAAAGAAAAAGAAAAGAAGAAGAAGTCCATCATGATGGGAAGAGATAGTGTTAAGTTATGCCCGAGGCTGATTTCTGTCAAGACAGAATGTGAAATGTGGAGGAAAGGGGGGAAAAAAAAAAAGCACCCACAAACGACAACATACACAGAGTAAATGTATATTTAGCGAAGCAATGTATTGTGTTAGCATTTGTGTCATGCTGGAATCTGATCCCAGTGCAGGGGCAAGTCGGCACCTGATGGATCAACAAAAGCTGGTGTCACAGGTCAGGGGTCGGATGTCATGGATAGAACGCTTACGTGGGGGGAAGCAGGGAATATACGGCAGTTAAATCAGTCTTTATGTCTCTTTAACTGGCCTTCATTTCCATCCCTCGCTATTTCTCTCCCTGTGCTCTATTCTGTGCGCGTGATATATATGGAAAGCAGAGCAAAATGGACACATGGCCGTTTCCATTGACGCTGAAACAGAGCAGATGGTTTCTCCTTTCCTGACCACCCAGAACTTTATCGCTGGACATGACTGACCTCAAGGACGCAAAGTTACATCAGAAAGCGGCTACAATTGTAATGTGTTTATTTAAATAATACATTTCTTATAAGGCATTTCTTTTTTAATGGTTCAATTTCAACGAATCATACGCAATTCCTGATTGAGCGAATCTTTTTTATCGTTTCCCTCTTTTGTCCTTGACTATCTGGCCTGAGGTTTCCTTCGCCTCAGGCAATTGGGCAGTTCAGGAAGTTCACACTTTGCTTGCTATGAATTGTCCGTGCTCTTGCTTTTCTTTCCTGCCCTAAGTCACCCAGCTTGTTTTTTAAACATGACTCTCTTGTTCTGTAAAGCGCCCACTTCATTCTCCCTCTTTGTCTCACTGCGTCTCCTTTGAGGTCAGGTGCTGTTTTAAAGGATGTCGGCTCTCTCCGGCTGATTCCCTTTCTTCCCCTGCTCGATTCCTGTCTTCCTCCCTTTTATTTTCCCTGTCCTTCATCTGGGTCCAGCGCTTAAAGCCTCCACGGAAAATTGAAACCCAAGCCCGAAGGTGGGGGAGATCAGGCAAGGGAACGGGAGAGAGCATGGAAGTGCGAGAAAGAGAAAATGAGCAGGCTTTCCTTCATGATGAAGTTGAGTCCTTGATTCTGACCGGTCATTTATCAGGCTATAGGTTCTGCGTATGCTCCACATAAGCAAATAAAAATGAAATGATAAATAAATATCTCCCGATAGAAACATTCATCATGTAGGGAAGGAGTCTCCAGTGTCAGCACCCCACTGTGCCATGACAGAAGCCTCATTTTTTGCTAGGAAAAAAAAAAAAAAAAAAAAAAACTTTTTGGTTTCTCGAATGACCACTGTCAACAGGGTGCCATCGCCACCACGAGTTTCATTCTGTTCTCATTTCCCTAAATGATTAGTATGATGGAAAATATGTCCGAAAAGGTCATCGAACTCCCTACAACTGTGTGAAAAGGGAGAGTGCAGTGATTTAGAGACTCTTCTTGTCAGCTCATAAGCGATTCCCTTTGTCCATTCAGCAAAGTAAAAACTGACCCTTGGCTATAACTCAGCAGAAAAAATACACACACTCTCACACACACACACACACACACACACACACACACCGTTGCCCAGATACCCCAAGCCGTGCCCACTCATTCCTTCAGCTCTCGTCCCTCCTCCCCCTCTGTCTGGTCTGTCCATCCTTCCTTCACTACCCGACTCCTTCATTCCATTGTTGGGAAGAAGAAGAAGAAGAAGAAAAAAAAAGCTATGTTTTGAGTGATGCTGTGCATATCCTGATTTCCTAAAAAAAAAAAAAACATATCATGTAGACCTAAATCTGCTTTGTGGTCATGTTCAATATTCAAATTGCTGTGTAAAAAAACTCATGCAGTCGAACATTTCTTTGCCTTATATATGTTTAACGCATGTCTTTGTCTTGCGAGTACAGTGCTGTATGTTAGCGAATGCATGAACTCTGCTCAGACATGCAAGCTTCCAAATGATAGCAAAAGTGCAAGTTGTTTTAACGCGCACAATATAGCACTTTCTCTCCCTTTCTCTCTCTCTCTCTCTCTCTCTCAGTGTGGGAGTAGCGCCTGTGTCACGCTGGCTTTTAATGGCTCTGCGGTGGAGAATCCACGGGATTAAATACAAACATGAACAAAAGGAGTCCGAGACGCACCCTGTAATCCCTAAATGGAGTGTGTGTATAGATCCGCGTGTGTGTATATATACTTAGATGCAATCTGGGTAGTTTAAGACCATGGAGGATTATTACATGCATGAAAAGCAAATAAAATGTTTAACCCGTTTACGTTTGTTCTGGAGAACTACAAAGCCCTATTCCTCTTATTCCTCATTCGTAATTTAGTATGTAGAAAAAAGACTGATTCCTTTTATAATCTTCCTCCTGGCATGAAATCTGTACACGGCTATAAATATGAAATGATTTTTGACAGTGATCGCCACATGTCTTCTTTTTTTTTTGATGAAATTCTCAAGCTCCATGCTTTTCAATGAACGTTGCACCAGCAACAGTAACTTAAATTTTTTTTTTTTTTTTTTTTACTGAAATAAGAGAGAAATACACAGTCCTTGGGAAACACCAGCACTAAATACACACTCACACACATACATTCCAGCTCTCACTTGAAAACAAGGGTGTATAAATAAGCTACTCCTTAACCACACACAGGTGTAAACACTCACTCGTTACCCGCTCATTACCCGTCACTCCCGCCCCAATCACAGCCTGCCCTTGACCACGCCCCCTACTGCGACACCAATCTGAAGACAGGGCCGCGTAGAAAAAGAGCAGGAGGTGATGTAACTGATGTGCTATGCAGTAAGCTTGTAGAAAAAGCACGCATTTTATTCCTTTTATACTACAATCATTTTCATCAGTAATTAAAGAATACAGCAAACATTTGGACCTTTGATCACCGTTGAAATGACGTCCTTCCGACACGGCATTGTTTTACTTTACCTGATTCACAACAGCTGTCATAAACGGTCATCAATCGTCCAAATGTTTGCCTGCAGTGTATATATTGAACAACACTTAGCGTAACACTTCGTCACATTTTTACCAATTAATGCCTTATTTAGTACAATTTATCAATTAATGCCCTCCTACCGTGACTGTTTTATCTCTTATTTTCTAGTGGGGAACATCCTGAAACAAGTAAGCCCACGAACGTTTGTTTTTTACATTGTGAGTTCATTTAGTTTGTACTGTAGGTGGCACGTTGGTGTAGTGGTTAGCACTGTCGCCTTGCATCTCCAGAGTCCGGGTTCGATTCCTGGCCAGGCTCGATTTCCGTCTAGGTGTGCATGGAGTCACGTGCTTGGTGGGTTTCCTCCGTGCACTCCGGTTTCCTCCCACAGTCTAAAGACATGCAGATCATAGCGTGTGGGTATGTGTGCCTTGCGTGTTCCCTAATAGTGGCATGGTGGCTTAGTGGTTAGCACTTTCACCTTGCACCTCCAGGGTCCGGGTTCGATTCCCACCTCAGGGTCTGTGTGCATGGAGTTTGCATGTTCTCCCCATGTTTGGTGGGTTTCCTCCGGTGAGTCTGTAAGTGTATGTGTGTGTGCCCTATGATGGACTGGCACCCTGTCCAGGGTGTACCCGCCTTGTGCCCTAGGTTTCCTGGGATAAGCTCCAGGCCACTCATGACTCTGTCTATATGATTAAGCATTATAGACGATGAGGGAGTGAGTGATATTGCCCTGGTTTTGCTTTGCGGGTCAGCAAGCAGTTAGTCAGCTGTATGGATTGATGTCCAAAAGAAGGAAGAAAGACAGATGCTTTAGCAGTTTTAGAGGCTGTTGATAGCACTGCTATAAAATTCCTGTCTGCGTGTTCTCTACTCATGTGCATAGGCAAAAAAAAATAAATCACATGAATTCTGATCTGACCGCATACAAACTGACTCAGATCTGATTTGAAAAAAATCCAATTTGTGCATTCAGACAACCATACAAGTTAGATCTGTGCCACATTAGTGTAGAAAATGTAACTGAATTAAGTCACTTCCTGTCTGGTAGTCTGACAGCCTTAGGCGTCACTTTATATCTGACTGATACACAGTACTGACAAAGGAGACTCGTTCCAAACATATTTTTGTCTCTATAATGTATTGGGGCAGTGGTGGCTCAGGCAGTCGAGGTACTGGATACTGATCAGATGGTCGGGGGTTCGAGCCCTGCCACCGCTGGGTCGCCACTGTTGGGTCCTCGGGCAAGACCCTTAACTCTTCACCACATACAAGCTAGGAACTGCATACATGGTTAGAAAATTAAAGGGTTGCGACAGGAAGGGCATCCAGTGTGAAATCTGTGCCAGAGCTTATAGATCAAATGGGCTGATATGGTGACCTGTAGAATAAAAAGAACAAAGCCCAAGAAAACAATTTACTGGAACAAGCACATTAATAAATGCAAAGCAGTGTTTTCAAATACAGCAAAAAAGGACTTGTATACAAAGATACTTACTTACTATATCAGTAAACAAGTTGAAGAATGAATGAATGTAAGTGGCTAAATGGATGAATGGATTTTTTTAAAACACGCCCCATTCCTGAACAACTGTCAAATCCCCATCCAAGACAAGCAGCTACATAAACATATAGAAAGCCGCTTAATGGTGTGATCATGTTCACACATGTTCATGCACAAATCTACATTCTTTCAGAGATAAACCCACACTGGATTTATTAATCTTCCACAGTGTTCTCTGAAAAATCTGCTTCTTTAAGAACATCTGGAAATAGATTTCCACCAGGTGTGTGTGTTTGAGATTAGCTTTAGCATGTTTTAGGTCATGACCTACAAAGCTGAAATGTTTAACAGTGGTTCTGGTTTGGATTTTAATTTTTACTTTTTATTTTTATTTTTATCAGACTGCTGGGTTTCTTCCAGCCGTCTGGAGCTCACATTCTCTTTGTTGCAGGAAGTGGACAGGTGTGATCTAAGAAAACAGGAAATGGACTAACCTGCCCCTGGGTAAAACTCACGGTCGTATGAAACACACATTCAGTACACGCTGTCTTGATTTTAAACTTAAGCAACCCAATCCTGCCTCAACAGCTCCAGCACATTCCGGAGTGCGATTGAAAAGTAGCTCTCCGGATGTCTTGTTTGGTAGGAACTGTAGAAGCCATTTATCTTTGGCCATTCAGACGTGAACTAGAGATTTTGGGCCAGTTTGGGCCAGTTTCCCTCAGGGTCACATTCTGAACATTGTGTTTGTAGTATACAATGCCCTTGCCAAATATGGAGTATGGATGAGCTTAAAAACTCAAATTTCCCACACCAAATTTACCCTGGGTTACCCTGTACAGCTTATCATAGACATAACACATTACATTTATTGGAAGCTAACTACGTGTAAAACTAAGTTAACTTATTAGCTTGATAACTTAGAACGCAGCTGTTAAATCTCTATTTTCACTGCAAATTCTTAAAGGCAAGGAGTTGAAATATTTATAACAATCTTGCAACTAATAAATCTGCACATAATTATTGGAGATATAGTTAATTATTTAATAATGTAACTTAGCTCAAAAAACATAGACTGCAGATGCTAATTCCTTACTTGGCTATGTTTAAGATGCAAGATAGGTATAGGATGTGCCAAAATATACGGTAAGGAAATGAAAAGATGAACAATACTACCTTGTTGTCATCTGTGAGTTTATTTCTCCTGAAAGAAACTAACATACACACCATTAGCATGGTGATTTACCATATCGTTCACACAGATTCTCAACCCAGACTTCTGCTAAAGGAGATGATCTGCTCATGTAATGCAGGCACAGTTCTTGGTGAATCTTTTTAGTTGAACACACCCTGCTTTAACATTCCCCACAAGTAGGCATCAGGTGGTGTAAGATCGGGGGAATCCGACAGGTATTGTTCTGTCCCGTCACGACCACTTCTGTATGAGCGGAAATAATACTCAACTATGAATACTTTTTCCTCTGTCAAGAAACCCATTTCCAACAACAATTGCATAGCACAACTTCCTTTTCACTACAGGAACACGTGTGTCTGGAGCTATGCCCAGTTGACAAATGGCAAATGTGTGTCCAAGATGCGCAAGTTTCAGTACTGTATATTTTACCACATACTGTATTTATAACAAGCTAGCTACTTGTAAAACGATCATGAGTTATTTACAAGTTTCTCTTTGTTCACAGCCATTGACATGTCGAAGAGGTTAACACGTGATGAGCGAATCAAAATTGTGTTGATATCTGGTGAACGCAGTAACCGGGTCATTGCAGCAGATTTCAATGCAAGACACCCTACGAGACCACCCATCTCCCATGCTACAGTTTTGTGAAACTGGTTCAGGGTTGGATTTGCCAAAATGTGGACGCATGAAAACTGTCACTAATGAACAAACATCAGTGGCTGTCCTAGCTTCATTCATGCCCACAGCGTAGCTGTTAATATCACCAACCATTGGTGATATTAAATAACTCATGAAAGAATAACTTTCATAACTTTCTCATGAAGGAATAAAGTTACGTTAAAACCAAGCACACCATTGTTTTTCTTGTGAAATTCCCAATAAGTCTGATGTGTCACATGACCCTCTTCCTATTGAAAAAACAAAAGTTGGATCCAAGATGGCCGACTTCCAAACGGCCACCATGGTCACCACCCATCTTGAAAAGTTTGCCCCCTCACATATACTAAATGTGCCACAAACAGGACATTAATATCACCAACCATTCCCATTTTATTAAGGTGTATCCATATAAATGGCCCACCCTGTATTTTATTGCACTATTGCATGAGTAACAAACATGTACATTAACGCCCTGCACTGTTGCACAGCCACTCACCATTATATAAACTGCAAAACTTGTCAAACTCAGTATAAAATAAAATGAATGTGTTCATAACTTAGCTTATTAGCTTGATAACTCTTTATTTAACTACAAAATCTATAATTTGCTATGTTAAAAACAGCTAACAAGTCTGTCTATTTCTCCCAAATTAGATACAGTGGAACCTCGAATTGCGAGTAATGTGGTTTGCGAGTGTTCCGCAAACCGAGCAAAGATTTTTGATACATTTTTAATTGGAAACCGAGCAAGTATTAGTTTACGAGTGCCGAGTATCATGTATCACGCATGCGCCTCTTATTTTGACACCGAGCGGCAAGTGATCACAACTGAGCCAATGATTTTTCTCTCTCTTGCGCTGCGGGAATTATGGGTAATCATCTCCCCTGCTGCGCCCCCTGGGTCAAAATAAGAGTCCCCTGCTGTGTCTTAGTGTTCGTCTCTTATAATCAAAATCTCTCTCTCTCTCTTCTGTTTGCGCACACGTAATTTGACACTGTGCCCCACACACACCGACACACAGACACACACACACACACACACACACACACACACACACACTTTTTACACACCCACACACACACCCACACACACACACACTTACTTTTACACAGAAAACTCAGCTCTGTCGCAATTCTTTTCAAAGGTAAGGTGCTGGTTCATTTGTTATTTTTTATTTTTTACTTTACAGCAGTGATTCCGTTAGTATGCGCTCACGCGAGTATCATTAGAGAGATCCCCCCCGCTTTAAAACAGTGTTTTCAATGTGTATGTTAGTTGTGAAACTTAAAAAGCGAGGTGTGGGAGGGAGAAGGAGTTTTACCGTTTAAGACGAGGCGAGGGGCTAATTCCACACACACACACACACACACACACACACACACACACACAAATACACTGCGCCTGCGCACACAAACGGAAACACTTAACTGTCTGGATTTATTTTTTTCATTTTTTAAATGTTAAGTGCAGGTTAATTTGTTTTATTTTTACTTTATATGTTGTATTAATTATTTTTATGTATTTATTGTTTTGGGCTGTAGAACGAATAATTTGAGTTTTGAGATTTGGTTCACGAATGTTTTTGGAATAAGAGCCCACTTCTGGAACTAATTATGCTCGTAATCCAAGGTTCCACTGTACTTGTAAACAGTGTTGGGTAAGTTACTCAAAAAAAGTGATCTACTACAAATTACTAATTATTACTTAAATGACATTACTACTAGAATGAATAATTTGAGTTTTCATAATTTTTTTGGGGAAAAGTCTATTTGGTTTACGAGTGTTTTTGGAATAAGAGCCCACTTCCGGAACTAATTATACTCGTAATTCAAGGCTCCACTGTACTTGTAAACAGTGTTGGGGAAGTTACTCAAAAAAAGTAATCTACTACAAATTACTAATTACTACTTAAATGACATTACTACTACAAATTACAAATTAAATTGTAATTTGATTACGTTACTGATTATTACATGTAAAAAAGTAATCAGATTACTAATTACGTTACTTTCAAGTTACTTTGAAAACATCTGTCACGGAGTGCGCCTCAACCTGTTGTCGCTCCTTGCTCACTCCGCATGCTCCCTATTTAGTAAATCTGTTTTTATGTTGAAAAGTATAACTAACATTCAGTTATTTATAGCTAGCTACTTGTAAACTGGAACTTAAAATGTCTTAAATACAGCGAGGTTGTTAGCTCATTTAACATCTTAGCTCGATAACTTTTTAGGTTGTTGTCTAATTTACGATATTAGACAACATATTTCAGCTACTAAATCTTTGCTTTGGTGTGTAAAGTATTGGAAAATTTTCTGTTTACATAAAAGAATGCTTTAGTTTAAACCTATTTTCTTCAGCAAACTAAATTTGAACTTGAATTTGTAGCTGCACTTCTGATATTCATCGCAGTTTTACCCAAGCAAAGGTCTTGTGTATATTTACTAGCTACGCAATGCAACACAGTTATTAGCCATATTAGCCATCTAAATTGTAAAACTGCATATGAAGTTCTTAGTTGACTAGCTAAAACTAAGAACTTCATATACAGTTTTACAGTTTAGATGGCTAATATGTCTAATAACTGTTCTTAACCTAGCATCTTAGCTTGAACTTATAATGTAGTCAATAAATCTATAATTGGCATGTTGGAAATTTATTAACTTTAGCTAATTTGTTGTTGTAGTAATGTGCTAGCGTGTTACTCATACTTTACCTACTGAATCTATAATTTACTATCATGAAAATTAACAAGTTTAGCTATTTTTAACACTATGACTTTTAAACCTAAATATTTTAAGTATAGCTAGCTTGGCACTTAACATCTTAGCTTGATAACATGTACTGCAGCTACAAAATCTTTATTTTGTGTTGAAAATTAAATATTTGTGTAAATATAAGAAACTTACAGATGCTATTTAGAAGAAAGAAGGTTTAAAAAGTTCAAAGTCAGTGAAAAATTTGAAGCAGAATAATAATAATAATAATAATAATAATAATAATAATAATAATAAAAATTCACTTTTACCCAAGTAAAAACCATGGTGTACTTTTACCAGCTCTGTACAGCAGCACATCCACTAGACGTTATCTACTTATCCTTGGAGTAGCTTTCTTAACACGGCCTTCATTTCTCCTGCTTGTCTGGAAACCAGCCATGCAAAGAAAGAAAGTCATCTTGAAATGTGAGTATGAGAAACAAATTCTGTCTTTTGTCCAGTTCTGAGGTCAGAAACTGATCCCTGCAGCCTCGATCGGTTCGAACTTGTTTACACTGTCTGCTGCACTAAAGGAGCTCTGATCAGAGATCAGCGAAAGAATGACTTTTGTTACTTTTGAACTCCACACAAATTTGGCACAAGTGATCTCCATCTGTAAAAACTATCCTTGGGAAACCCACAGGTCTGTGTTATTGTTACTTATTAGTTTGCACTGAACCGTGCATTACAGCTAAGCCTGTGTCCTTATTCAGCTCAGTTTTTCAATTAATTCAATTTCACACATTTTAACAGCACGGCTGTATTGTTACAAATAGGTGAGGGAAAAGTGAATGGGTGTAAATCCTTTCCGAATGTGCTGTGCATATTCAAGTTTTCCTATCATAACAGGGTCAGCTGGTACACACACACACACTTCTGCAAATCCTTGTGGCCGATGCCAACTGTGGAAACGGCCCTTCACACACATCCCAAGCACACTGGCTCTATTGTGGCTTCGAGAAAGCACACTCCATCCCGAGAAAAAAAAAAAAAGGGTGCGAGGAAACGCTTAGTCCAACAAACATGTTACTGCAGAGTAGTGTGTGAGTGTGTGAATGTGTGGGGAAAGCATGCTAAATCGCTTGCACTTTTACGGCTGAAGAAAGGATATTACTTTACGCACCGCACTGACATTATGGAACTCGACCACAAACCTGCTCCAACTGTTTGGGATCCAAGTTCTACCCACATGCTAACACATGTCTGGGTTTGTTGTGTTTCTTTATAGCATGAGCGTACACAGCTGGTGGTGATGTAATGATTAGCATTTGGTGGGTAAGCTTGCTACCAGTGCTAATTTAATTACACAGACTGATTACATGGCCCTCTGTATTGAGAAGCACTGCATCCTGGTTTCATTTGTTTTCCATCTCTCGTTCTTTTTCTCTTTCTGTAAATGCACGTGTACGTGTGTGTGCAGAGCTCCAGTTTTTGCCTTCACAGATTATAGGCTCCGCTGTCTCACATCAATCACACACACAGGTGTGCTAAGATGAACCGCATGACATTAACACACAGGAATTCTACACTCTTTTTTTTTTCTCTTATCTTTTAAAAAAAATTTCCCTTCTTTGACAGTTACAACATTTTCCAGACGGTAAGGCATGTTTTCTTTGCCTTCTGTGACTTACATATAATGGCATGATATGCACTAAGATTTATTATTGTTTTCTTTACTATTCCTATTACGATTAATGTTTACCTACTACTAGCTTGATACTCCAGCGGTGACGGTAGTTTGTTCATTTGTAAAGCATTAATTCCATGGGCATTAGAAATTTCCAAAAAGAGTCTGTGCGAGTAAACGGAAGCATGATACCGTGGAACTGAACTAGCTTTAGCTAGCTAAACCTGCGACCTCTGGTGGTCGCAGACGGAATGCAAATTTTAAACGGTAAAATGTACCTTAAAGATAATGAAGCAATTTCAGTTCACCGACAAACTTCAATGTAATATAAGTTTCTACTAAGAAATTTTTTTTTTCATGGTTTATGAAGTACAGATGCGTTACCACAGAAAGATCTTTGCCAAAGGTTGGTCTTTCGGCTGCTCCTGTCAAGGATTCGCCACAGCAGACCATCCAATCTGAACACACACTTGACAAAGGTTTTACACTGGATGCCTGTCCTGACGCAACCCTCCCATTTTATCCGGGCTTTGGACCAGCACTACAATCCAGTGGCTGGGGTTTGGGCATTGCGTGGGAATTGAACCCGAGCCTTCCGCATGGAAGATGAGAAACCTACCAGTGAGACACCAAGGAAGATCTTAAAAATGAAACCAAAAATGAATTGTAAATGACTAATGATTATGATGGAATGGTTTCTCCGATCTTTTTTGTTGAAACTTTGTCATAGCTCAAGTCATCTTCGGGACTTTGCTGTGAAACTAGCATGGTCAAATCAGTACTAACAGGACAAACAAAAGTTACCTATGAAGCTAAATCTAAGGTTTCTGCACTAAGTACTGATATTTATACAACAATGTGGTTAAAATCTCTATTTTAATTGGTCCGAATTAATTTTATATAGCATACTAGAATGCTACAAGGCTAATCACAAGCTTATTGTAATGCACTTAAAAGGAACTTGGGTAGCAGAGTAGTTTGAAACAGATTTTTAAATTGTCTAATTAGATTAAAGGACAGGTATGTAATTAGGTTCTCAAAACAAAGGTAGACTTAGCTATGTCCTTTTGGCTTTATCTTTTGCTGCTGTATTGTGAGCGATAGAGGGAATTAACTTGTCCTGCAGCTGTTCCACAACATTAAACCGAGCTACAAAACTGTGTTGTTTTTCAGAAAGTAAAATGTTATTAATACTGTCAATTTGTGCAAGAGGAAGACAACATTGTGAGATATAGTAAATATGCAAGAAAACCATCACATTTCTGGTGGCATGGAGATGGTAGTTTCCATCTCCATCAACCAACTCGATGTTGATTATTTACTTAAAAGCAGCACAGCATCCTGAAGTTTTTCTTTCCTTATCTAAAGACTTGCAGAAAGACATTCTTTCATGCTCTAACATGTGAAATCCATAAGACATTTTTACAAATGTAGTGAACTAGTAGTTCACTATGATAAACTATAGTACATGCCATAATATGCTATAGTATTACCATGGTAATTCAGACTTTACCATGGTAGGCATCATAGGACTTTATAGAGTATGTATATAGTATTATTTAGTAAGCATATCGATTTATATAGTAAGTTCTATGGGACGTCAGTGGGTAGTGTATTAGTACTATAGTATGTACTACCATGCTTTGATGAATACCACACTAAGCACCGTGGCAGTTCAGCGGGTACCATGGTAATACTATAGATATACCACAATACTTTGGTGAATATCGTGGTACTTATTGGGTACCATAGGGGCAACCTATGTTCAGCGGGTATCAGATATGGCATTTGAGTACATACTGTACAGTACCATATTAGGTATGTTAGTACACACTACTGGAATAGTATAGTACAGGCAGCACCATATTACTGTATGTCATATTAAGAGTTTCCACATACATTATGGTATTTAATTAATGTTCCATACATACAATAGTACCATGCTATATAAATATTATCAATATGGTTCATAAACATGTATAGCATATTTCTGATAGTATCCTGGTACATGTTCCATAGTACCATACATGGTAGAACCGTGTAAAATACTATAGTTCATGTTACTTTGTACCAAACGATGTACTATGGTAGAACCATGTACCACAGTGTGGTTCATGTGCTATATCAGCAAATATGTTCCATGGTGCTGTCAAAAAATACCATGGTACTATATATTATGGTACAGGTCACATCAGACTACCATCTTACCTATACCATGGTAAAATGTCTTATGCAAACAGAGGTAGAGGCAAAATTATAGTTTACAGTAATATACAGTATATGAACCAGGCTATATGTATAAAAAAATCATCAGTGCACTTATAAATAGTTTATTAAAGGCTATTGAAGGCTGTTTTTCTACTGTACATATAGGATATGAGTCTCGATAGAAAATGGGGCTACAAAAATATGAGTGTATACTGAAAAAAGTGTTTGCTGGAAGAAAGGAATCTTGCTACAGAAGTGAATAATTGTGTCTGTCCATTATAGGGTAGGTCCAAGCTCCAAGCAGCGTTATGAGCATTCAGACTCCATG
This sequence comes from Clarias fuscus, assembly GCA_030347435.1. Lineage (NCBI taxonomy): Eukaryota > Metazoa > Chordata > Actinopteri > Siluriformes > Clariidae > Clarias > Clarias fuscus. The sequence goes on from CM059228.1 coordinate 5,278,328, forward strand.
CTTAAAAGGCAAGGAACATTAATGTTCTTTATAGTCTTAATGAACAATCCATCCTTTCATCCATTTCCTTTGTGTCTTTTTGTCTTCAAATTAAAAAAAAGTCCAAGAGACATCCAGTCCAAAAGTCTGAACGCTCCACAACGGTCCGGTTAGCTTAATCCAGGCCAGGTGTGTGGATTGCGGTGATTGTTTGCTCAGGGCTGCCACACACTCTCCAAGTTGATCCAGTCAGGTTCACCGTACATCTGGCAAAGCAAGTAGACACACACACACATTTTATCACTGAATTTGTGTTTTAATCTAAAACGAAAACTTACTATAAACTTTAATCTTAAACTTGGTTGTGAAATGGTTTTAGTTTGTCTCAATATTATGTAAATTAAGCATGAATTAATGATGCAGGAACATCGAGGTCGTTTTCACACTTGAGGCCCTCGATCATTGCGGAAAATGTTTTGTTTTTGAAAAATGTACTTCTTTTATTTAAAAGCAAATCTGAACTTTTTTAGCCCTGCCCCCAAAAGAAACCCAGAATCTGTCCTGGGTGTGGACTCAAGTGTAAAAATTCCATTAGCTTTCCTCCTCACGATTGGTATTTGTTAGTATACCAGTGTCATAAATGATAACTGATTAGTAGTCCCTTTAATCAATTAAACCACCTCAGGCATCGATCTTTATGTTACGAGTTATAGATGAAACCCATCAGCATCACTGAACATTCAGTCCACCTAAGCGGCTGATCAGGACGCTGACCGGTTGATTGTTAAACCAACTGAGCCGCCCGGTTGCTCACCTCCTACCTGCAGACTCACTCAGATTATGAACCGAGCGTGTACGTTTTTTTTCAGATTTTCCCCTGACCTTTCCTTTATCCTTTTCCTCGTTTTAGCTCTCTCTCGAGAGTGGCCTGTGGATGGAGGAATGATGGGAAACGGGAAAGAGAAGGAAAGACAGAGTGGTGTATAGTCGAAGTCGTACAGGGAGCGCTGAAGTGGCAGACCAACAATAACTTGAATACAAAAGACTTGATGTTTTGCGTAACTTCAAGAGCCTGATTAAAGGGGGTGAAGAAAATGGCGCGCACGTGGGTGGGTTTGTGTACCTGTGTGTAAGCGGGACTCTGTGTGGTGTTTAGACACGCACACACACTCCAAATGATCCTCCAGCTGCACCTGCACCTCCCGCAGCTTGGGTTTGCGACGCACATACTCGATCTTAGCCACCTGAGACAGAGAGGAGAGAGACAGAATCTGAGCATCAAAGCACTATAAAGGGTTTATACACACACAAGTATTTAACTTTGTTGTTGGATAGAGGTAAGTCCAGGTGAGAAATGCACATGGTGTGCAGCATGATCTACCCCTAAGTGATTTTTCTCTCTATAAATACACACACCCACGTAAACCCACACACACCTACACTCACACACACCATACACTGAAGCACTCCTGAACTGCCTGCGCTAACCCCCTGAAGGCCTGATTATACAGAACTCCATTCATGCCTCAACACACACACACACACACACACACACACACACACACACAACTGAAGAACAGCTCTGGAAAACACAGAAAGAGACAGACAGGCCCAGCGGTTCAAGCGAGGTTAACGCTATTGAACGCTCCCGAGGGGAAGTTTTGGCCTGAAACCCAGTAAGTTCAGCAGCCATGAAATCCTCGCGTTCCTCCCTTCCTCTGCCAGACATATAAAGCCTTTTCCACTTGAGTTTAAAAACGTTTGTACAGTAGTACAAGCCGAGGAACAAGCGTCAACACGTTGGCAGCCAAGAGAAGCACTCCTGTCAGGACTGTAAGCAAACTCGAGCTTCGAGTGCTCGTTGAAAGCAGTGTAATCAATTACAATAAATGTAAACAAACTCCTTCGTTTGCTATTAAAAAAAAGGCTTAGCTCTAACACTGCAGTCAAGATCGAGCCCTGAGTGGCTGTCGAAAGCAATCCAACTGTCATTACTGTTCCCATCCGACTGTGCAAAGTAGAATGAGCACTGCATGACTGGTTACAGTCATGTAAACTTTACACATTCAGTCTCTAATAAAGGACAACTTTCATCTGTACTACAGCTAAAGAAAAACTAGAACCACGACTAATTTTACTCAAGTTACAGTAATGACAATAGGGCTCCTTTCACGTTAAGAAACTTTAATTAGCTTATTTTTGGTTTAAGATTGGAACTAGCATCAGTACTGTGTCTACGATCCTTCTGTTTCTTTACAGAACTAGCATTAAGCTATTAATCAAACTATTTCCGCTTACAGCAATCATCTTACTTCTTTTAATTTAAGCAACCTTAATTTGGTTCCAAAACTCGTGCTGGTTCCCATTAAAAGAAACTAAATGTGCTTGGGTGCAATACTGATGCTAATTCTCCTTTCAACAGAGACACGATTTGCCAGATTGTACCGATGCTAGGTGTTGCACTCTCTAATCCTTTATTAAAAAGAAAAAACAATCCTGCGGCAGGTTCTAAGTAAGTTAGACTGAAACATCCTGCTATGTTGCTTGGTCACTTTTTCCAGTTTGCCATCAAACATTAGTACCTGCAATCAACACTGTTGCGGGACAAATGATTACAAATAATTACTGTATAGAGAATCCTAAAAACAGACAAAAAAGTGTTCTGACAGAATTCATATTCTTTAAAGCGCTGTGCAACTAAAATTAACACCAACAGTCTTGTAACAAAGTACCTCCAAACTTACTGAAAAGTTAGTTACTGTAAAAAATAAAATAATATTGTACATCTCTGGTATCAGTAAGAATTATCATCATTACTGTATAACCAAAGCTAAATCTGTCTCTTTATTATAACTAGCCAAAATTTTGTAACCAAGCTATTACAAGGAATTAGCATGACTAACCAAAATTGTTGTCCTTCTACAGTTCATTGACATGCAGACTTGGGGTTAGGTCCTACCACGGTCGTTAAATTGGGAATAAATACAATGGTAATCACTACTGGCTGCCACAGTCCTTAACTGGACTACAGAGGTTGCTAATGCTAATTCTGTCAATGTTGAAAAGATTGGTATGGTATCCAAACTACCTCTAACAGTATTTTTTTTTAAAATTGGAAAAGTTCTGTGTACTGCGTATCTAACTTCTGAGTGTTTAACAGAGAACTAGCAATCCTAAAAAGGTCAACGTTAACTGTTGGTGTTAAAAGAAGAATTAGAATTAGCAAGGTTTTCAAGCTAACCCTGTCAGTGTTAAAATGTGAATCAGCAACAGTACTGTAATCAAGCTAACCCTGTCACTGCTAAAAGGAGGACTAGCATCAGTAAAGTACACAAGCTAACTCTGTCAGTGTTCATAAAATAACTAGAAATACTATTCTGTCAAAGTAAACTATGTTAGTGTTAAAAGAAGAATTTGCATCAGGCAAACTCTGGCAACATTGAAAAGGGAATTAGCATTGGTACTGTATCCAAGCTAAGTGACGATGCTAAAAGGAAGACTAGCATCAGTAAAGTACACAAGATAAATCTGTTAAAATATATATATTCTGTGTACAAACAAGTCTATCAGTGTTAAAGAAATTAAAAGCAATACTAAAAAAGTCAAAGTAAACTGTTAGTGTGTTAAAAGAAGAATTAGCCTCAGCTAACTGTGTCTTTGTTGGGGGGGTGAATCAGCAGTACTGTAACCAAGCTAACTCCATAAACACTAAAAAGAGAATTAGCGTCGGTAGTGCATTCAAGCTAATTCAATGCTAGCTTCAGTAGTATCGCTTCTGTGTACAAACTAATCGGTCAGTGTTAATACAAGAGCTAACAGTACTATTCTGTCAAAGTAAACTATGGAAAAAAAAGAAGAAGAAGAATTTGCATTAGAAGTGTTTCCAAGCTAACTCTGGCAACATTGTGAAGAGAATTAGCAAAAGTAATGTCTTCATGCTAAGCCTGTCCATGCTGAAAAGAGAATTAGCTTTGGTACTGTATCCAGGCTCACCCAGGTAGTGTTAAAAGAACGCAATTAACCCCAGTTAATTCTAACTCTCTTAAATAGAGAAACATGACATCCAAGCTAAATCTGTCCAGGTTAAAAAATATCACGAGTTCTTTATTTCAGCCTCTGTCAAAAGAAGAACCTGCATGTGTACTGTATCTAAGCTGATTCTCACAGATTTAAATCTGTACTGTATCCAAGCCCTCTGTCTCTGTCGGGTATTTGGAGCAGAATTACCAGAGAGGTACAGTATAGCACCAGTTACTCAGGGTTTATGCAGGCAAAGTAAGTTTGTTTTTTCTTCACATAACAAAGGTATAAAACCATTCTATTCTGCGGACGTTTGGAACATAACAATATCCACTGTAAAGAATGGAGAAAGAGAAAGTGAGTGTACGTTGTAAGAAGATGATATCTATCTCTCGTTTTTGTCCTTCGCTCGTGTAATAGCGTGTCAGGTTCTTCTTTTATCTGCTAACACAGTTGAGTTGGCCTCACCTTCACCAGAATTCGAGCTCTTGGATAAGACACGGAGCAGTGGGTGTATGTGCGTTTCTTTATGCGCTGGTAAACTGAGCGCTGCGCAGCTGTTTGTGTATGAATGGCGCTCGCAGAACGAGAGCGAAAGAGAAAAGAGCCGATAAATAATGATGAGGGAAGGGAAGAAAAATAAAGTACGCTGTTATCTGTTTCCTAGAAGTATATAGTGGGTGTGTGTGCACACAGGAGAGAAAGGCACTCACCTTTGTACCTCCGGTGTAGTTTGATGTGTGTGCAAGAGTCTGTAAGCATTTCTATGTGCTTTTCCTTACCTTGACATTCCGGTGGTGTTTTTTGATCGCATGGCAGCGCATGGTACTGGTGTTGCAGCAGCCTGAGCACCGTGTCACTTCCACGCATGGTGGCCATATAAGGAAGTTTGCTGCTGTAGGATCCACCTGAGAGCGCGGGATCTCGTACACCTCCGTTCGCGTCTTGCATGCGGCTGGGACTGCTTCCTCTGAACACATGCACATGCATACAGATGAAACGAACTAATTCATATACATGGCTACACCAATATACAGAATAAACTTAGGTGCACAAAGTAGAACCGCTCAGTGAAACATATCCGGTAATGGAAATAAGGAAGAACAAACACAATCACTCCAATAAAAGAAGATTTTACTGGAGTGTTTAAAATATTTTAATAATATTATATATAAAATATTATATTATATTAAATAGAAAAATTTTCTGGGATTTATGAAACGTGTGAGTATGAGAAGACAGGCTAATATTACAGTATTCATGACCGACAGACAACACACATGACGCATGCTGTGCCACAAACACACAGCTGAATCAACACACTCTGCACACCTACGCTAATCTAACAGAGATTTGTTGCTTATCTAAGGAGGTTATTCAGTTCAGACTCTGACAGGCTGCAGCATGATCGCTGACACGTATGGAATCTCTACCCATTAGGTTCAGCATGTGTATGTGTGTGTGTGTGTCTTACCAATACTCCTCTTGTGTCTTGGGCGTGTGTATGAGCCCTTGAGGTTGGCGTTGTGGTCGAGATGCTCTTTGCTGTAGCGCCATTTAGTCTCCCGAACCACCTCGTTCTCTGCACCAATCAGAATAACAGAACGCAATCAGTGTCCCGGTACATCAACGAATCATGACCCAGTTTCCCAGAAGCACTGTGCCGAAACGGACATGTACGATTCAGTCCCTTAGTATATTCTGTTTATTCACTAATTAGAGCAGCTTTATGGCCGTTATCAGTGCACCACGCCCACATCATGCCGACTCTGGCTTAAGGCCATGATCAGACAGCATGCTTAAATCAGATACGAGTTTATGTTTCTGTAACCTGAGGACATGTGATTAGTGTGCTTTGACGAGATTCTAGCTTTTTATTGTCGACTAAAAACCACATGAATAAGCTTGCAGTCATAAAAGATCATATTACGCATGTCTAGACTTGACAACAATTAGATATGTATCAGACACATGAAAAACAGGCCTGGGAGACAGCTGGCACGCCGTTACATACAGCAGACCTACAGAACATAGTACTGTGAAGGTTTTAGAAGTTAAAGCTATGGAAAAATGTATAATTAATATCCTCTTATCACTACATGGACATAGACAGGTATGCTAACTTTAAGCTAACCGTATAGCGTTTTTGAAAGCGACACCTAACCTCGAAACTCTTGCTATTGCACAACAGAGACTTCGGTATTTAGAAGGGCGCAAAAGTCACAGCTGTAAAGTTATAAACCTATAAACTCTTTATGGTCTAAGTCCCCTTTAATTTGCTTATGAGGATTTGATTTGAAACCGCTGAGCTCTACTTTGTCTTTTATCACAAGTCACAATGATTTTCTCTTTCATGTGGTTTGAAGAACATAAAAGTTCTTAAAAAAATTTTTTTTTAATAATAATATAAACATTGGTGCGCAATAATATAAATGTTGCTCTCTTATGTATACAACTGTTACATTAAGTATTGAGAGTTATAACGTTAACGGATTTGAAGAGCTTCTAACCAATCAGGATGGACAAACTAAAGGATTATTACTAATATTATTAAATAATCATCACATCACACACACTGTCAAATCATATTTCTGAAAAAACAAACGTCATTTATAATCAATATGTGAATAAAACATATATTTTTTTATGGAATGTCTTTCTGTTACTGAATGAAGGCGAGAAACCTGATTAAGTCATTAAGGGATGATTGAGAGCATTGTGCCTTAAGTTAACAGTTTTAACAATAATATTAATTACATTTAAAGGACGAAGTCAGTTTGTGTCATTTATAGATTTTGGGGATTGTTTAGAGCATTTGTTCAGCCTCACTGAAGAGATTATGAATGTTTGAGGAGCTCAGGAACTAATAAAAGGTGTCAGTTCCTACAGTCACTAAGACAGACAGACTAAAATACGTCGGGCGTCTATTTCCAGAGACGAGCAGATGCCGTCGATGGAGCTCAATGGAATTCCAGTGCCACCACGGTGCCGACTTTTGACTGACTGCCTCCAAATGGAGTTTAACATCGCTCTCTTTGTGGAGATTCTTCACTGGAAACTTTATCTGCCTTACTTCATGCGTGTAAACTGAGCCCAGAAGAGCAAGTCTGGTAAATAAGCACGCACGATCACACATCTAACCAGAGGGGTGGTGGACGGTGGCGGGGGGATGGGGGGGGGGGGGGGGGGGGGGGGCGGTTGGATGCCCCTATTGACGCGCCCCAGGGAACCGCCTCAGCATGGCAGGGGTAGGGGAGCTTTGATTCAGTGCTCAGAGCTGTTCCCCTGCACATTAGCTGAGTCTTTCACACACTCGTTAGCAGACTCCAGAAACACACTCCTCCCTGAGGCGATCTCGCAGACACACACGCCTGCTAGGAATCCGACATGAATAATACATTACAGTGCTGGCATTCAGCCCTGCTAAGCTTATAAAGGCTGCATGACAACACCATAATGGAGAGAGTCTCTTGACCTCCCTCGAGCTGCAGCGCCGCTACACATGCAGTCGTTTGCATTTCAATTACACGTTCACTGACGGAATCTGAGCAGAGACGCCGGTCTTGATGGAGCTCCTTTGCACTTTTTTTATTATCCGATCCGGATCATTTTTATTAAACCGCTTCTAGTTAACTGTAACCGAAGGTTCAGAAGCATTTACTGGGAAGTGGAAGGTTTGGATCGGAATTTCTTTATCATCCATGCAAGAAAAGGCTTGCTGATGTTTCCTAACATCAATGTAGCTGTAAGGAAAGTTAACTGTACATCACTGCTAAAGTATCTACAGTCATTGATAATGGAAAGTTCTTGTTTCTAACTCTTTAAAGTCTCCCAAACAACAATAAACTGTACTACCTTCCTTTGCTCAGACAATGTGCTGTCCTGCTGGGAGTGTTAGTTAATCACTACTGGGGGTTAAGACTCTGCACCGTCATTATCCCTCTCCAGTGAAACCATTTCTCTTTTAAGAGAATCACTTGTTCGTTACACCAAATCAGAACAAGTGTCCTGTTAATACAAATGAGCAGCAACACCGCCAGGCATATCACAAGCTATCATAGTGCTAGCACTTTTGATTCCTTGTTTTACCATCAACACAAACCTGGTACGACTTTCTAAACTCTTTGGAAAGTTCAGGAATTCTTGCCTCGTCAAGCGCCGCCGAAGATCAGACTGCATTTGCGACTTTAAATCACTTCTTTGTTTTGCCCTGTCGTCACGCTTTCTTTCTCCGACACTGACTAATCTAGGACGAAAAGAGAGGACCGGCCAAAGCAGTGACATCCGTCAAACAAGTTCACACGCAGGCAGGACTCGCGGCGCCTTGAGAGACAAGACAGAAGTGCCCGTTTCTGGGCAACGGTCCTTGAGGCGCTTGGCATCAACACAACTGGGCAGTTTTGTGAACTTTTGAACATGGAGCTGGATTAGGAGCTTGTCCTTCTTGACGACTTACTTTCAGCATACTGGAACACTGACCTAGCCAGTTCAAATGCCCCTTGACATTGTGGGACAAAACTGGCTAGTAGACTGGATAGCCTGTTCATTAATCAGCTAATGCATTATTGACTTGTGCATCAGGAATCATACAGGTCTAAATGTTATTCGAGTTCATATACAGTAGACAGATAACATAGATGAACAGAAATGTAAGTTGTTTTTCCAGACTTGACTATGAAAGTGACTGTCAAGGAAGCAGACACACAACACACATTGTACGAATGCAGAAAGGATTTACCTAAAGAATGGACAAAAATACACTGACGAATGATGTGGATTGGAGCTAACAAGAACATACATAAAACAATGGATGCATACAGTAGCATGAATGTGTAACACAGGTGACAAAGATCATTCAACAAAACTTGCGACCTAAAAGCAAACAAAAGCAAAGATTTGTGTACATGATATGGAGCAAGATCTCGCCAGCAACACCTTGACCGGACTCTGTGCCATAGCTGGGAACCAGGTAACCACAATGCAGTGCAGTCACGGATTCCCATACAGCTCAGGTGTGAGTTCACATTCTACAGTAGATCTCTGAGACATTGAATATCTATTGATTTCGAACCAAGTTTTATGGATTGTGAGAAACGTACCTGCAGAGTGCAACTCCAGAAGCCGCTGGAGGTCACTCATGGTGCGGATCTCGCTGTTGGACAGTCTCTCGATTAGCTCTCGGGGAATTGACGCCTCCTTGAAAAGCAATTTGGTTAAATTAGTATGGATAATCGCTGACTTAGGTCTTTATACATAAGTAAGTGAGATGTCATAATGTTTAAGCCAACATGAACCCGAATGACACGGTTATCTCATATTTGCGTAAATGTCCTCAATTGCAGTACTTGAGTATCGTTTTTTTTGTAGCATGTGTACTTGCCTGGATTATTTATACTTTTGGAAAACTTTCACTCCATTACCTTTAAAGGAGGCTTTTAGACACCATCACATTTCTGTCCTTTGCTAAGGTAATGAACTGCCCAATTTAAGCTTGGGTGAACGAGGCAAGTGGAAAAACCCCAAAGCACTGACTGTTACTTTTTCTACTTAACCAAAACATAGGTAATTGTTTGGGTGTTACTGGACAGAATAAAAAACGACTCATCAAGGCCTCCTGACTGTATGCTCCATGGAAACTCACCTGACATTAGTCATGTCTTGTAATGAAAGAGGTACACAAACCTCGACCTTCACGCAAGGTGGATATGTATATACAGTAGCATTATGAGCCTACTAAAACCAACACAGTCTGATTTTGGTACTAAATAAATACTCTTACCATACTATACTGTGTTCTGCACATATATTGTAGGTTACTAGTAATGCATGACTACTGATGGTCTACAAATCTGTTTGCATGTCGTATGTTATAAATCCTGGATATTAGCCAACTAATGTATGGTCTCCAAACACATTAAGTTATTAGGACTAAATAACGGTAGTGTACATACTTATGGTAATTTAATAATACTTAATAGATACTATTAGATTGCTGAACTATGGTATGGATTCTACATGTATGATTTAGATAAAGAGCATATATAACCATTACTAGTACTACTGTATATTATTAATGGAATTCAATTAATTTAATTATTAAACACACCTGGAGTAGATCATAAATGCTAGACAAGTACTACTGCGCTGCAAAATTATGGTCTAACACAGTATTAGCAGTAGAAAAGTACTGGTCCAGACACTTACACTAGGTCAGTAGTACTTAATAAGCACTCTAAGGCCCATTACAATACAGCCTATATACATATAGTAGATTATTAGATTCAGCCTTTATTCGTCACATATACATTAATGCACAGTGCAATGCTTTATTCTGGTCATATCCCAGCTTCTTGTTAGTATAGTAGGAAGGGATCAGAGCGCAGGGTCAGCCATTGTACAGCGCCCTGGAGCAGGCAGGGTTAAGGGCCATGCTCAGGGGCCCAACAGCAGCAGTAACACAGAGCCTTAAGTTTAAATTCGGTGAAACATCACCGGTCCTCTCATGCATTACAGGATTATTAGTACTAGATAAGCATTCAGAAACTATAGTCTGCATGCATAATGATGACTTACTGGTGCTAGATCAGACTTATTAATCATTAGCCTACTAAACTACACTCTAGGTTCAAATCTGAGAGGTAGTAACTGCTGATCTGTATGGAATCTCACCTGACATTGGTCATATGTCTTGTACTGATTTTGGTACTAAATAAATACTGTTAGCATACTACACTTACTTATGGTCTGCTAGGTTACTAGTGGTGTTAACTGCTGAGCAGCAAAACTTTTCCCTGCACGGTTGCAGGAAAACCTAAGGTCATCACCCGCTAACAGGATTATTTCTGTTGTAAAGTTCTGCATGTCTGGTGTGCACCTGGTCAGGTTACACAGTTAAACGTGTGGCGCAGCTACGCGCGGGTGGAGCGCGCGCGGCGCGGGAAGCGCGTGCTCACCCGGGTTGCGGCGGCGGCGGCGTGCGGCACGGAGAAGAAGCAGCAGCAGCAGCAGCAGCACGCGAGGAGGCAGCAGAGCGCGGCTCTCATCTCCGCTCTCGCGCGCTTTCACTGCTTCCCATGGATGATCGGACCGCACACACGGTCACTGGCGCAGGGTCGAGATCCCCGAAACGCGATCGAGTCGATCATCGCGTTCCAGAAATCATCTCCTTTATCTTCGCTGCATAGTGCACGCGCCGTCAACGTGCTCTAAACGTCAACAACAACAACAACAGTAAACAAAAAATGATATAAACAAAGCAATCCTTTCGGTGATGAAGAGCGCGCTCTCCGTCCTCGGTGTAAATCCAAAATCGTACGAGCGCGTGCTGTTTGTTTTTTTTATATTTTTTTCTTCTCGGAAAGGAGAGGTCCCCGCCGAAGCGCGCGCACTCACCGAGAGAGAGCTCCGTCTGGTCGTGAATGAACTCTGAACGCGTCGTGGCTCCGAATAAAACAAATGTGACGGAGGCGCGCGCACTTCACGCGCGCGCGCGTCCCCGCCGCCCTCGCGCGGTCCACCTGTAAAGATCACGAGCTTGAAACCAGCCCATAATTAAGACTTCAAACGCCATCAAAGGAAAGAAAAGATAAAAAAAAAAAAAGTGAATTTAAACACATACACATACACAGTATATGAATAGACAAAACCTTTCTTTCATATATATATATATATACACTTATTTTTAGTTTTAACCTTTTAGCTATTTCAACAAACTCTTTTCCTGTCAATCCTGGATCTACCGGGGTGGCACGGGGTGGCAATTGCCACCCTAAGAAAAAGCCACCCCAGCACTAGTGTCCTAGTGTTCTAAAAATAAGAGTTTTTTTTATTTATCTGATGTTCCAATCCAGATATCAGGTTCAAGTCAGTCACACATCAATCAGCCTTTATTTCATTTTTATAGTACAATGTAAAAATGTGCACCCTAATGTATACACTGGATAAGAATAGCGTTCCTTGAATCCACAAAAACAATGCAAGGATGCTTGCTTCAGTGTTGCCACCCCTCATAATTTTAATGCCATCCCCTTGCCACCCCATGAATAATTTTCTAGCTCCGCCCCTGTGTCAATGACAGGTACTTACGCTAGTATACACTGTATGAAGAAAAGTATTTGGCCAAACCTGTTAATTATCAATCAGGCCCCTTATCCCCAGTGAAGAGCAATCTTAATGCTATGCATTACTGCTTAAAACTTGATGCAGCATACCAAGACATCTTCGACAATTCTACCCTTCCAACTTTGTGACAACAGTTTTGGGAAGACCATTTTCTATTCCAACATAACTGTGCCCCAGTGCACAAAGCAAGGACTACAAAGACATGGTTTGAAGAGTTTGTGTGGAAGAACTTGACAGAGCCCTGACCTCAAAACCCATCAAGCACCTTTAGGATGGACTGGAACGGAGATTGCGAGCAAGGCCTTCTCGTCCAACATCAGTGTCTGACCTCATAAACGACTTTACATAAAGATCCCACACTACCCTGTACTGTGGGATCTGCCTTAATGTTAACTATGTTGGTTATACTGAGATGCTCTTCTCCTGGTTGTAAATAGTGATTATGTGAGTTTTCACAGCCTTCACGCTAACTTGAACCAAAATGTCTCAGACAGAACTTTGTTGCTGAGCTGGTACCACTTTACAGCTATGTCTTTTCTACTTTTAGCAGATAGTTGTCTTTCATTATCTGGGAAGGTGTGTGTAATGCACTTAATTAGTGTTTTCGAGCAAGTAAAGCTTTGTGATCATTTTACAGTCCAATTATGTTCTTTTAAATCATTTAAATTATGATTTTTTTAATGTTTAAATGCATACCGAACACAAAAGATGTCTTCTTGGTGCCACAAGGACATTGTTGAGAACTTAAACAGTACTGGGCTAACTGCATTTTGAACATATTTCCTACACACTCACCTGCCACTTTAACAGGAACATGTGGTGGCAGCACAATGCATAAACGAGTCAGTTACCGGTCATGTTCATATCAAGTATCATAAGAGAAAACCATGCGACTGAGAGGCTGGTTTGACTATTTCAGAAACTTTTGGTATTGTAACACACAACAATCTCTAACGATTATGCAGAAGTGTGCGGAGAACTGAAAGCAACGACTTAGTAGCAGGGGATGAGAGGCCGGAGAAAAATGGCCAAACTGATTCAAGTTGACAGGAGAGAATGTGGGAACTCAGATATCCACCCTTTACAGCTGTGGTGTGCAGAAATGGCTACAACAGCAGAACACTGCATCAGGTTACACTTCAGGAGTCTGAGAAGACGTACAGTACACATATAAAGTACGAGGATAAAACAGTTTCCCATTACTGTCACTACCAACTAACACTTCGTCTCTAGGGAGAGTTAATAGCTAAGATATGAGACAGTGGTTACATCATAAATAGCCCTAGCAGACTAATGACTAACTAGGGAATGAAGAGGGAGTAGGGTGTTTCTTTCACCATCCATCCATTTGTCTATCCATTCAGTCCTTTAATCAGTCCGCTTCGGTCCACACAGGAAGCTTCACAGACACTTGAGAGAGAGAGAGAGGTGATGTGAGAAAAAGTGAGCTTAGACAATAGTGGAGGAAAAAAGGAGAGAGACCACAAAGAGGTGGTGAAGGCAATGTCCCGTAACTCAAACAACAGTAGATAAGGCAGGTCAGGTGGATGCACGCACGCATGCACGCACACACACACACACACGCACACGCACACGCACACATTTAATCCAGGCTGTGGGTATGATGATTTTTTCTGAAGTTTTTAAGATGCCACCATGTTCCTTAACTCAAGTGTACACTGCTTGACTTACACTGCACAACACTCTTTCTTGTTATACGCTGTTTTGTCTACACAGTGATCTTACCACATCTAACGCAAAATGACATTATATTTCACCTGCAGGAATCCCCAGAACATCTAAACCTGACACTCACAGAAGAAGAAGAAAAAAATACCACCCAAGAATCAACAGCTTCTGTTCATTTTACAGAGCGAAATTCAAAGTGAGAGGAATGAATTGAATGTAAATGAAGTCTATAACCACTAAACCACAAACATCAAAGCTTTCACGGCTTCAACAACTTTGACAACATCTGATCTGTCAAAAGAATAATAAAAAATACAAGAACTGTACCTGTTTTTTTTTTTTTTCTATTAAAGCTTAGGCACTGGGTGGTTTGGAGACGGTACTAGAGGTCTGAGTACATAATGGTGCCAAAAAAAGTCCTCCTTTCACTCAAATCTAGCAACAAAACAGCTCTGTCTAACATCTATCCATTCATTTGAGATACCAACCCATCCTGCCTTGCATATCCTAGGGAAAATAGGGGACAATGTCGGGTGCCAACCCATAGCAGGGCACAAACACACACAACCAATCACAGACTATGGGCAATTTAGAAATGTCAATCAGTAACAGCCCATGTTAGGAGGAACCCAGAGCCCCTGGAGGAAACTCATCAAGCATGGAGGGAACATACTGAATGGCAAACACAGACTGAATGGTGAGATTTGCCCCTAAGCTGGGGAAATGAGGTGTTCTGCCCAGGAAAATCCCCTTTCAAACAGAAAATATAAGAAAATATTCATTTCACATTCATTTACATTTATACAGTGGGTCCTTCCATTCATTATAAGCATAAACTTATATAAGGAATTGCTTCTTAGTCATATATAGTAGTAGTTTTAATGTGTGCAGAATATTTTTTTTATTATTTAATAAAAAAAAATGTTTAATGAGATTTCAAAAGTCACGACTATATTATTTTATCGAAAAAAGGAACTCCCAGGGTGTAGATAGCTTCAAAAGGGGAATACCATATTATTATTAATATATATATATATATATACAATATTTGTATTATTATTATTATCTTTTTTTTGCTGACTTAGCAGTTTCCCCTAACTGAATTATTCCACTGTTGCAATATGACATGTAATGTCAAGCTATTTGTGAACTTCTGTCTAGGTAAGATGATATACTACAAACAGGATAGTTACACTTTGAAACTTTCATATCGCGTGAGACATGACAGGCATCTCAATGGGAGGCCGGGAGGCCGCTAAATCAAAGGAATGAGCGCTGATGAATTTGTTTATGAACTTAATCATGCATGACTGGAAGCAGTGTGTAACACAGGGGAGACAGAGCAAGCAAATCGCCTTCATTATGGCTGTGGCAAAAATAGCCGGAGACCAAAGGATCATGGGAGTTGGACTCCCCTGAGATTCGACACTGCCAAAAAGAATGAAGCACAGAACATAACCGCAACAAGCACAACTGTGGGAAAGGACACAATATGCACATACACACATGGCTAACACTAGCCAAACATGCCAAGGTCCTCTGGGGTTTGTGCCAAAACTCAATTTTTTTTCTCTCTCCTTCCCATAATGCCGAGCATGAGCGTATCACACAGCACTCATTTACTCACTCACTCATTCATTGTTGTACAATGTGCACTCATTCTCTCAGTTACTCTCACTCATACCCATTTACTCTTTTCATCTTTTACTCTTGTACATTTATACATATACTGAGTGAGTGTACTGGACGATCTGGGAGTTTCACACATTTGTATTTCATACAAGATGGTGTGAAAAACAACAGTCATCAATGAGGAGTGAAAATGTCTAAGGCTTTATCTAATCTAATGGCTGGAGTGGTTCAAGATTTCAGACAGGCAATATTAGAAAAAAACAAAACAAATAACCACTTTGTATAACTGTGGTAAGCTGAAAAGCATCTCAGAATGCACAACAGATCATAGGCTGGCATGGCTTACAACAGCAGACGACCATATCAGGTTCATATCAATTTGCATGAATGCATGACAATTGCATGAATGAGCAGGTGTACAAGTGTTTCTATTAAACTGGCCACAAGTATATTCTCACTAACATGGGTAGCCACTCATTCAGTTTTCCAGAGACATATATTTATTCACACAATCACTAACTCTTTTGCTCTCACTTACTACACACACCCACCCACCCACCCACACTCACACAGAACAACAGTAGCAGCCAAATATGGCCATGTTTAATGGAGCGTACAGCTTCGCGGCGGTTTATTTGGGTCTTGGCCAAATAACTCGTCCATTACCAGTCGTTTCGGCGTTCTGTGTTACCTCAGGAAAAGATTTAGGATATGGCTGACGGGATAGAGTCATAAAACACCTCTCGCTTTCCAGGTTTCAGTCTATGTATAGCTATTGTGCTGTGAGCATGGTGCAAGACAGTACTAAAAAATTCTATTTGTTTTCATCTGAGACTGTGTGTGATGTGTTATGGGAAAAAAGCAGTGAGAATCTGAGGTGAATTTTTTTTTTTTTTTTTTTTTTACTACTTAATCCAAATCACAAGCTTTGGAGCGCCATCCAAGTGGTCCATGTTCTCTGGGGCAAGATTCTGTTGTCTGGGGAAAAAACTATGTTCAACACCTGTCACGGAGCTCCGATCTCTAAAGCACACACAGAAAGTTGGTTATATAATAGTCTGTCCCTAACCTTAGGAAATACAACCAAGAATATATATATATATATGCATGTAGCAATCTGTGCAGTCCAAGTGCCTTTTACAAACTGCAGCCCTGATGGCTAGTTCTTGCCAAGTGTCATAGAATACTTCTGAGAACATACTGTAGATGAGCATCCTGTTCAAGTTTCCTGACTCGGTGTTAACCCTGCAAAATGTCTGTTGAAAACTGATATATAAAAAGAACTGGAGAAACACTCTGTGATATTACCCACTGGTTTTCTGAAGAGCGGTTTTAAATCTCCACTGCGGAAGCCCTGTTCATCGCCTTCTTGACTAAGTAACATTAGCTGCTTTAGCATATACAGCACGTGCTAAATTGTTAATTTGTATGTTAACGTTACTTTGCAATTGATTGAAATCTGTCATTTTCACCCTACACATTGTCAACTCATTAACTACATTTTTTTTGTGGTAAGTTAAACTTCAAAGATTCCTGTTTGCTGGTTAGCTAAAGTAATGCATAGCACACATCTAGCGGTTTGACACCTGCAGTCCAGCTGTCGCTCAACTCGGCCACACCCCAAATGATGCATGATTTCATGGCTTAATGTAATTTAAATTTTAACTGATGGGTTAAATAAATGTTGACACCAACCCCCCACCCCCATCCATGTACAGTACAGACCAAAAGTTTGGACACCCCTTCTCATTCAAAGAGTTCTCTTTATTGTGTTCTTTAGCCCAAACGCGTCTCTTCTGCTTGTTGCCTGTCCTTAGCAGTGGTTTCCTAGCAGATATTCTAGCATGAAGGCCTGATTCACACAGTCTCCTCTTAACAGTTGTCCTAGAGATGTGTCTGCTGCTAGAACTCTGTGTGGCATTGACCTGCTCTCTGATCTGAGCTGCTGTTAACCTGCGATTTCTGAGGCTGGTGACTCGGATGAACTTATCCTCCGCGGCAGAGGTGACTCTTGGTCTTCCTTTCCTGGGGCGGTCCGCATGTGAGCCAGTTTCTTTGTAGCGCTTGATGGTTTTTGTGACTGCACTTGGGGACTCTTTCAAAGTGTTCCCAATTTTTCGGCCTGACTGACCTTCATTTCTTAAAGTAATGATGGCCGCTCGTTTTTTTTCTTCATTTAGCTCCTTTTTTCTTGCCATAATACAAATTCAACCTCTTTGAATGAGAAGGTGTGTCCAAACTTTTGGTCTGTACTGTATATTGTCATGAATAGAAAATCCAACTATGGAGCCCCAACCCGGTTTTTGTACAAAACTGTAAATCTTTGTTTCTGTTGTAAAGTTGGACATTTTAACATAGGGGTGTACTGTATGGGGATTGACTTACTTTTGGAGCCAACTCCTAGTGATCATTTGAGGAACTTCATGTTTTGGCACTTCCGCGTTGAACTCATTTTTCAGAACTGGAGATCGCCCCTTGGCTAACTCGCTGCTTATGTTGTGAAAAATAAAAGATTACTTAACTGAATATAAGTTTTAAAAGGTTACAAAAGCGCACCAATATTTCTGCTGTTTGTTAACACTTAGCTAGCATATTTATTCTAAAATCCACACCTTACTGCAGAGAGATATGCCTTAAGCAGTGTGTATGTCAAGCACTGATGGGAAAATCACTGTGTTTAACTGCTTCAATAAGAACTACAAATGACTTTTTGGGAATGAGCCAGTATTTCTGGCAAAAAAGCACAGTGCTACTGCTTCAGAAGCCAAAACCTCCACACATACACAAATACTTGCACACAGATTCCCTTTGTGGCCTCATGGGGATGGATTCTAGCAGTCTGTCTCATCTCAATGGAAATTCCCAAATTTTGATTATTTGGATGCAGCCTGGGGCTTTGTTTAGACAGAGACCTTTCTCATCACTACGGAGTAATGTACATTTCATTTCATATGTATGTGTGTGATTTTGTGTGGGTGTGTGTGTGTGTGTGTGTGAGAGAGAGAGATGGTCGTCTGGAAGCCTGCGGGCTCTGAATTACTTATGAGACCCTGTGATGTGTGTATACATGTGCGTGAGAGACATTTGAAGCTGAGACCACACGCAAACAGAGAGACATAGAGAAAGACAAGTGTGTTGGGGAGGAGGATGAGAGTTGGTTAGAGTGTCTGCGTGTGCGCGCACTGAGGTCATGGGGCCATCCCAGATCTTCTTCAAAGCACCAGATAAGCATTTTTTTATATTCATCTTTTCCACCCTAGACAATAATTACAGCCACAAAAGTGGATATTAGAGCTTTAAAACCTCTTGCTTGGCCACAGACCAAAAGCTATTATGCTTTATAGCTGGAGAATTTGGACACTGGCCATCCAAATCCTTATCCTGGATTATATTCCAGCATGGTTAAATATGGCATGGTTTATTCATAGGTCTGGTGTATGTGTGTGTATGGGAGAGATCAGGATATATCCTATTACAGATGATACAGCTGTAGTGTCAGAGAGGATCCATGCTCTGTTGACTTCAGGGTCAGCTTTCCCATCTTTAATGAGATGTAACTCACAGACCCACACATGCTTTGCATTTTTATGCGTAGAGCCATTAAATCTCACACTCATTTCGGGTGGACAGTCGTTGACCCATCTCATGATCTTATGCTTTAAAGTGTATTGGGATTTCAGTTTATCCAAAAAATGTTCCCCTTTACCTTAAATGCTGTGCAATACTGTGGTTCTCAAGCATGTATTAGCCCATACATGCTTACTCTGTCCACAGTTGTGTTTGACAGATTTGAACTATTTTAAGACTAAAATATTTTAAGCTTATTGCTACTAATTTAGTATCACATACTGCATCTCATGGTTAAATCTTCACATACTTGCCTCTAACCGTGTTAAGTTGTTGAGTATCACAAATAGACTTGTTTATGTTGTTTCTGATACTTTATCCTCCAGCAATTTTAAATATGAGTCTCACATTTACAATGAAGGAGGTGTGGCCTGGGTACCTGAATCATAATAGCTTCTGTGCCTGTCAGTTCCAGTGTAGAAGGTGTGGCCTCCAAATCACAGTTACAAGGAAGGTGGTGTGGCCTGTCAGATCCATTGAAAAAAGCATGGACACTATGCATTTCAAAAACATGGCCTCTGTGCCTACCAGTTCCTATAAAGGAGGTGTGGCCTCTTTGGATGTCATTTAAAGTAATGGAGGCGTGGCCTCTATGTTTGTCAATTTCAGTAAAGGAGGCATGGCCCCTGTGCCTGTCAGTCCCCCTGAGGCAGGAGTGGTGCCTGTGCCTGTCAATGACAGAGAAAGAGCATTGGCATCTATGTCTGTCATTCCAGTGGTTCTCAACCCTGACCCAACCCTGGTGCCTTAACCATAACCCTAACCCTCCCCTGGTTCTCAACCCTAACCCTAACCCTCCCTGAACATTTGAATGTTTTCTCAGCTCCCAGCACACCTTATTTAACTAATAAACCTAATTAACAGGCTTTCCTTAATTGAAGTGGGTGTGATTGAGCAGGGAAAACAACTGCAGGCCATGTGGTCATCCAAGACCAGGTTTGAGAACCACTGTATTAGCTGCAACGAAGGAGGATTGGCCGAGGGGGTCGGAGGTGGCGGGTGGGGTGTCTTCTGTGCCATTCAGTCCCAGTGAAAGAAGAGTGGCCTCTGTGCCCATCGGTCTCAGGGAAGGAAACGTGGCCTTTGTGCCCATAGGTCCCAGTGAAGGGGGAGTGGCCTGTGTGACTGTCAGTTATAAAGAAAGGCACATGCCCTCTGTCCCCATCAGTCCCAGTGAAGAAGGAGTGGCCTCTGTGCTCATCAGTATCAATGAAATCTTTCTGTACATGAGATTTTTTAACATACCATTTGCTTGAGCACTAGAGCAATATAGCCATAATAATAAGTAGGAACATGTGGTATGTGAAAAGAGTTTGGCCCGTGGAAAATGTGTGTGTTTGCATGTACACTTTGCTCTCACTTAAGTGTGTTTGTCACACAGAACACAGACGGTGGAGTGCAGTGATATGGAGAACAGTGTATTCCATGGTATCACCTTACCAAGCATAAACTCCAGACAGAGAAGGAGGATGGGAATGGACGAGGGAGAGACAAGAGAGAAAATGAGAGATGGGCATGCCCTTTCAACCTCTTTCACAGTCAAAGCAAGGGCACCCATTTATCATTTAGCAGTGAATGATCTCAGGAAGAATTTGTAGCAGTTACGACTCCTGTTATAAGTTATATCCAGCAGTACTAAAATGTATTTAACTTGTTTTCCTATCGGTCTCACACTTTGTTAGCATAAGCAATTAGAACAACTTTCTCACACACACACACACACACACACACACACACACACACACACACACACACACACACACACACACACACACACACACATATGCTTGGAAAAGCAATTCAGTTTGACTTGTCATTGTACACAATGCTCTGTCAGCCTTTTGTTAGCCTCTAGGTTATTTGCTAATGTCTGTGCAAACAGTCAGTCAGTTCGTCAGCTTACTGCTATGCTAACAAAGTTCAGGGTGTAGCTGTGTTTACATGTGACGTCACGACAAGCTTTCTGGAATGGTTCAGTGTTTCAGGATTCCAATACATCAAGGATACTCTCTTCCATGGAGAAAATATTATATTTGCAACTAACATATGTATAAGTTTATTTGAAAGTTTCAGTTTAATGAATATCAAGTCTTTTTGTCTGGGTAAACAGCCTGTTAGTTAGCAGTAAGCAAAACGCTTTAAAAAAAAAACATACAGTATAAATACTACTACTAATGATAAAATAATAAAAAAAACATAAAAAATAACTTCCAATATTCATTTACATATCTTAGCTGTTAGGGAAAAAGATCTGTTTTATTTTTTTTATGTATCAAATATGTACAAAGCACAAAATACACCATACATATTTACATGTGTTGGCCAGCATCTGTGTAAAGCAGCTGCTGGCTAACAACTAGGAGTAAACTAGCAACTAGCATCTTGTTGCAACTAGCATCTTTTTTAGAACATAATGCTCTCTTTCTCAGTGGTTTATTTATTTTTTTATTTTGGGACTGAGGGATTTTTTTCCACCTTAAAAATTATTATTATTATTATTATTTTTTTTTACCTCTAAAGGTTTTTCTAAAATCTCTGACAAAAAAATACGTACTGTACAAATACATACAATTTTAGGTACATTTCTAATCAAAATATCCTACACTTGCGGACGATGCACCTAAACATGAAGTACAGCACACATGCCAGATGAGGATGAAGGACAAAACAGCAATAAATTTATAAATAGGATATATGACACATTCCAAATATAGCATAGACGCAGCATCAACAGGTGTTACACACACATACACACTTATCTCATCAATCTCACAAGGGAAAACAAACAGATAAAGAATGTTGGTGCTTTCCTGTTTTTCCACCCCCCCCCCCCCCCTGCGCTCCCCCCCCCCCCCTTATCTGTTCTTTAAAGGTTAAGACAAAAGCCCTTTCCAGTCTTAAGTCTCTGTTGTTCCATCACAGAGTCATAACCTCAAGATAAGGCGTTAGGAAGAGCTGCTGTAGTAGCCAATGATATTTGAAGCTTTAAGGGTGAGCTTGTGAGAGGCAGAGAAAGATGGGAAGAGAGAAAGAGGGATTATTGTGTTTTTTTCCATGGTATTGTCCTGTGGAAGACAGAGCAGATGTGTGGAGAATGGCTGACGTTGCTAAGTCTGAGGGAAATGTGACTGTGTGTGTGTGTGTGTGTGTGTGTGTGTGTGTGTGTGTGGAACTACACCCAGGTGCCAGATGTGACAGGAAGTGGAAACCTTTGCTCAAACTATATTTAGATTCAATAGACTCGACTAAGCAGTGTCATAGGGCATCATAATGGCATTCCTCTGTGTATGTGTACTAGATGCTAGTATATTATGAGTCTGAATAACTGGTACAAGCTAACCAGGATTTCCTATTTCTTTTCTCTGTGTCGCTTTGTACAATACAATGTATCAGATTTTATGACTAATGTGTTCTTGCATTAGTCAGAAATTTGTTTTGTGACACATGTCTAGTCGGATCAAACTACATACCTAGCCACTGTCAGATACATAAGTGACCTGGTGGACTTTATATGCAAACAAATAAATAAATAAAGGCATAAAACCATGAATAGATAAAACAAATAATTAATAAGGTGTGGCTGTAAAGTAATACTATAAGGCTGCGGGCAAATTTTAATTTGACAACACAAAAACAAAGGTAACTTGAGCCCACAACCTATTATACTGTGCGAACATCATAGTTAATACATCGCCTCCGGTTACCAAGCAGCAGCTATTCACTTATTCGAGTGACTCCAGTATGTCTGTATGGATCTTGAATCGAAGATTTGTAACTAAGCTTATTTAATAGCTCCCTGTCTTCCTGTAAACCTAATAACAATCATTGACCAATTTCGGGGGTCTTAAAATTATAGTTTAGAACAGAAGTACTGAATTAAAATTCAATAAGGTCCAGTCAAGAACATTTTCTTCAAGCCAAAGTCCAAATGTTATGTCTGTATAAGGATTCATATCTCTATATGTGCTGTTATTGTAAGACTTAAGAAATTTCACATTTCTGTAGCATTTCAGTAATATTTATGGTCAGTTTTCAGTAACTACCCAAACATATGGACAATTTACCAATCTTTGTACAGAATACACACTCTCGTGGCTCTCAGTTCGGTTATTTCACATGCCCTCACCCCGGACTGCTGCGGATATGTTTGCTCAAATGACCAGTGTTTTATAGTAGTGCCTCATGTAATTGCTTTTTAATATCGCCATGGTTTTGGAACATATAAGATAAACTGGTTTTAAACTTCCCACAGGAAGAATGATACATCCATTCATCATTGAAAGTGCAGTTTTCATAGTCTACTTCCCATTTTTTTTCATAGTCTACTTCCCATTTTTTGGAGTAAGCCATGCTGTATTGTGCTTTAATGCCCCTATCTCACCTACTGTACGCGGTTTCGCGCGGTGGCCGTAAGTACGGTTCATCATGATTCACCGCGAGTTTTGGCGGTGTGATTACGTTTCCATCTTTCCGTGCGAAAAAAATTAAACATGTTTAATTTTTTTGCCGGGCCTTGTGGATGCTTGCGGACCTTGCAGAACATCAGCGGAACATTGGCGGGCAATCACGGCGGCTCACGGTGCCTAACCGCGAGTCAAACCGCATAGGTGAGATAGGGGTATTTTACAAGGTTTGTTTCTTACTCACACTGCTGGCTGACGGGTATAGCCACGCCCATCTGTAGGGAAAAAGCGCTAGATTACTGTTCTCCTTCAATTAATTATTCTCATTTACTGTATCAGAAAAGCGTCAGGGTCCTGATAGAGATACTGTGTAACTCTAAGACCAAGCTAACATGAGAATGAACCAATTAACCTTATGTTCAACAATCTTCAACATTGAGCTTCATGCTTGCAAGACTCTTACTAGTGTTCCTGGTTTAGCCTACAGATGTCATTCTTGATTATTTTTCTACGTTTTTTTTTTTTTTTTTTTCTCTTCCTCTCTGGCTTCCAGACAGGCCATTTCTTTTCATTACAAGTACAGTACATGCTAGCTTGATGGTGCTTCATTCTGGGGAGTTCCTGGTACTGTATATCGTTGAACGTCACCCTTCTGAGGGTTTGAGGAAAGTTCAGGACACTTCAAGTAAACTGAAGAACTTCCTGTATCTACAGCGCTGCGTCGAGAAAACACTAGCTTGACAGTAGACAGTAGCTTGCAGCGAATAACAGTTATATGTAATTGTGAAGTGAAGAGCATTTCAACACACACAGTGTGACCTTGACTAAGCAGCTGTGTAGCCATAAGAAAACCACTGAGAATAATCAGGAAAAAATATCTTTAGTTCGCAAGGGAGTATAAAGATAGAATAGAAAAAGCAATAGAAAAAGGTCCTGATGAGTCCAGATTGACCCCATTGTCAATTGGTTGTTATGAGGCATGTTATAATCTGGAGTTGCCTTCATCTGTCAGGTCTAGGCTCAGCGACAATAAAATAAAGTCAGCTGATGAACCAGGTATACTGAATGATCACATCTAGGGTGTGTTTTCCGTCCCTGGTGGCAGGGCCATATTCCAGAACTCAGATTGCTATAGAGTGGTTCTGGGAGCATGAGGATTGAAATTTGATTGAAATTAAATAGTAGTGTAACAAGTAATAAATAGTGATTGAAATTAGAACGCACAGCTTTTTTTTGGGCAGGCTGTGTGTAGTTGTGTAGTGTGTATTTGAGCTTTAATAAAACCCTTTTATGTTGACGTTACAAGATGAATGATTACTAGGTGAATGATTCAGTGACCCAGAGTAAATTAAACTTTTAGACACCTTACAAAAGTAGTAAAGAGGTTGATTCAAGACACGCCCCGATGCCTTCAAACCAACATTCTTTTTTTTGGTTAGAAAAAGGAGAGATTAGAGTAATTAGCACTAGTGCTGCTGAACAGGAGCATTGTCATGTCACTTAGCTGGAGGGTTTCTCATCCAGAGCGAGAGAGAGAGAGAGAGTGAGTCTTGGCTAGGGGTTAAATGAGGTCATTATTATTTGAGCCAAATCCTTAAGGATGATGGGCGGGGAGGTGGGAATGCATTGTTCCTGAGTGAGTGTGAGGTGTGAGGTGTGTGTGATCTCATGTTTTTATGTCTTTGTGAGGACCAAGTTGGTTTTGACCTTGTGAGGACATCTGGCTCGTTCCCACATGCCAGAGGGTAAAACTTAAAACTTACGATTTTGGTGTAGCAGGGCATGAATCGTCTGCATGAAAAATTATTTCAATGGATGGTACTCACAAGTACAGGAAAAATGTGTGTGTGTGTGTTGTGCCTCACAAGCACAGTGCAATGACATCATTCCCAGTGTGTTGAAAACCCTTCATTACTCACTCCATTAATGGCAGTTTAAATATTCGACAGCAGTGGCACACACAAACACACATTCATAGCGACCTCCTGACCTCCCCAAACTCTCTCTCTCTCTCTCTCTCTCTCTCTCACTCACACACACACACACACACACACACACACACACACACACACACACACACACACACTCACCCACAAACACACCTGCACAGGTGGAAAGAACGAACTCATTTGAAGTGCACTTCAGTGGAAACTCCCTGCTGCGATAATGGATCAAAAGCCACTCTGCACACCCTAAAGCTGTAGAAAAGTCTTTCTCTCTCTCACACACACACACACACACACACCTAATAATTTTTGTATAAGGTGTGTTTTGTAAGCAGTGTCTTGTGAACCTCAGATTCTTTTTGAAACACGAAGACATTGTGCAATTGAGTAATGTGTGTGCGTGTGTGTGTGTGTGTGTGTGTGTGTGTATGATGGGTAGACCTGCAATAGAGCAATTGCGTGTCAGAACGAGAGAATTATGTTAGTGTGATAGTATGAGAGGACTAAATGGGATATGATTGCGGATGAGGGTTGTTCTCTCTCTCTCTCTCTCTCTCTCTCTCTCTGTGTGTGTGTGTGTGTGTGTGTGTGTGTGTGTGCAGGTGGATGTGGGTGCTGGCAAGCTCAAAGGGAACGCTGCCAAATTTAGTGGAAAAAGCTTGCAGCGGCTCTTCAATCGACTGGAAAACAGTGCCCCCCAACACACACGCACACACACACACACACACACACACACACACACACACACACACACACATAGACATACAGTACACAGCCCAATTGTTTTGTGCTTTTTGACATTGGCAATGTCAAATCTGTCTTAACGCAGGCTTATCTTAATATGAAGTGTTGTCAGAAATGCAGTGTGTGTGTGTGTGTGTGTGTGTGTGTGTGTGAGAGAGAGAGAGAGAGAGAGAGAGAGAGAGAGAGAGAGAAAGACGGTTTCTTGTTCCTTGTATGAAACATATGTCCTCATAAAGTAAGAAATACATGAGTGACAAAGCGACTAAGAGAGTACGAAGAGACAGTGTAGGTACTGTGTGTGTGTGTGTGTGTGTGTGTGTGTGTGTGTGTGTGTGTGTGTGTGTGTGTGTGTGTTTACAATTTACAGTAATCATGAATTTTTAACCAATACCAATGTTTTTGTCATGTATATATTTATTGATTATTAGTTTAAAAGACTTATTTCTCAGTTTTTGGCTTTTTCAGGAAGATTCATGAAAGCATTGTTTCTCATTTCCTCTCCATGTTATGGCTGAGTTTTGACCACCAAGGTCTCGTACACACACACACACACACACACACACACACACACACACACACACACACACACACACACAGTACAATTAAAAAAAAAGAGAAAAGAAAGGGTATGCCTCACTGTGCTGTAGCTGCACAAATGGCTGTTTCCAGTGAATCATATCATTTGACTGTGCTGAACAACATGAGCTGACTCGTAAATGACTCAGCGCTATTTTTAAACTACACCAGACAAAATGCTGCGACTTTTTGCTTTTATTGCATAAACTACCGTCTGGGTTATCATGCAGAGCCTGACGTGACAACAGGAATGGTCAGGGACACACTCTGTCCAGTCCATCGTATCTCACACACACACACACACACACACACACACACACACACACACACACACACACACACATATATATATATATATACACACACACACACACACACACGCATATATACACACATACACGCATATATACACACACACACACACACACACACACACACACACACACACACACACACTCTCTCTCTCTCTCTCTCTCTCTCTCTCTAACACCTTATAGTCCACCTGCTGTTGTTTTTTTTTTTAAAGAAACTGGAAAACTTTCACACAACTTGATTAACCCAAGCTTAGGAATCGAAGCAGTCACCCTGGAGCTGTGATTGTCTCATAAATTCTTCTATTTAACAAATAAACAGTACATTACCTTATATAAAGGCTATTTAAAGTATTGCTTGATAATAATAAAAAAAAAAATGTTCCGTGAGCCTCTCTGCATTCATGTATATATGAATATTATGAAGACTTATTTCGATTCCAAAACAAACGAAAGAAAAAAGACCTCGTAAACGGCAATCTTTTTTTGTGAGGTAATTAAGGCAATTTAATCAAATAATAAAAAGGCACGCACACAGACTTGGTTCAACTGTATTTACAAGTGTAGTCTAGATTAGAACAAGATTTTCATTTAATTTAACAGTTAAAACTAAAACTTTAAGATATTAGAGCCGAATTTAATTAGTTGGATTAGCTTTTTTTTTTCTCTGCAAACATTAACTAATTAAAGTAACTTTTTATATTTTAGGTAATTTGCCAGAGAAGCAGGAATCTGTTGTCATACTATTGTATTTATTACTATTGTATACTGTTATACTAAAAAAATATTAAATGGAAAAAATTTAAAAGCTAAAATCTAATAAAATCGAATTAAATTGAGGGATATTGCCTACATTATTTAGTTAGCAAAGTTGTTTATGGCTTGATTGTGGATCTGGCTGGGTCGAGTTTTCCTATAACTTCTGATTGCTTGGGATTTTCACATGTAACACTCCCTAAAGTTTTCAGGATGTTGTCATGAAGACTAAACATCTAGTAAGCAGCAGTTCTTTGGAACGCGAACATTTTGGCAATGAGAAAAGTTTCCTGAAAAAGGCAGCATACTGGCTCGATCTGACAGAAAGGCTACAGTAACTCAGATAACTACTCCGGACAGTTGGATGAACATCACAGAATGCACGATGAACTAGAACAGTAGAAGACCATCGCAGGTTCATCTTCTGTCAGCAAAGAACATGAAGAGAAACATAGCCAGGTTTGATGAATATCGATCACTTTCGAAGCACATTGGTGACAGGGTCAGAATGTGGCACCAACTGCATGAATCCATGGACCGGCAATCTGAAAACAACATTTCCAACATGGTGTTGAATCTCTGCCATGATAAAAGAACTGTGACTGTTTTAATAGCAAAATAAAAGGTTGCAGAATATCTACAAAACAAGGCAACTTCTTTTATTGCTTATGTTACAACAGCTGTAAAAGCTAGTAAGATATGTGTCTTTGGTAGCGTCGACTCTACCACCATTCTGGAGCTGTAATATGCACCAGTATATCTGTATCACAAATCACATGCATTTAGATTCATTTTATAATTAAAAGTCAAATAACAAATGTTCCAGAGTGTAAGGGAAACCTAGATGTTTCTAGGAATGTCCAATGGATTTTAACTAAATCTCTCCCTCTACTGCCCACCTCAGGAAACTACAACCTAAAGCCACAGGTTTTGGTGCATCATGATAGTTTTTTAAAAAATTATTTCTGGTAAAAATGAGAGTTGGATAATAGAATCACATGGGCGATTACCAACATTAATTGCAAATGTAAATGGATTAAAAACTAGGATGATTGTTTTTGTTTGTAAGCATTCACAAATCGTTGCAGTATAAGAGGAACAAAACACTTCAGGATGTGGTGTAGAAGCACAACAATCAACTTTTTGCTAGTAACAGTACATCCGTTTTGTCACAATACAGTGCTGATGTCGGAAAAGCATAGTGGGTAATATGTTGGTCACAAAAGTAAAAAAAAAAAATATATTTTTTTTTTATCAGAAACGTCTAATTTTATTTTATAGAAGTCATTTAGGGTGGACTTTGCTCTCTGCTTTAAAGTGGTTTCTGAACTGGTTTTCTTGATAAATCCTTGTGTGCCATGCATTCAGCATCACAGAAATGTCTCCACAAAGGCCACAGGACCAGCAGTTTCCTGTCAAGGTTTTTCCCCCCAAATAGTTAAAGATGAAAAACAATTCATATGCTAAATATTAACTAGTAGTTCCATAAATAAATGGATAAATGTCATTTGACATAGGACATGTCTTCTGTTGATCCTAGATAAATAGGGCAGCTGATCCAAAATGTCCATTCATCACAAATAGATCCAGAGAAGACATCGAGTCTGGGTTATGTTCTAAATCAACCTGGCTAATGTACACATGCTGTCTGTGAGTAAACACCGCACCCTCACTAATCTTTAACCTGTTTAAAGAGCAGAATAGCGTCACATGGAAGAGTGGCTTTGATTTCTAGTCGGACAGTATGGCAAACACTGATCACTGTTAATGTAAAGCTTTATATATCAGTGTGTCTTTTGTATTGGAAATGTTTCATGTTGATACAGGATTGGTGTGTAAAATATGGACATTCATGCCACTACTTAATAACAAATATGTTGTATGTGTCAAGGGGGTAGCGGGGTTGGTGCTTCTCAGATCTGACAGTTAAACAAGACAGAGTTTCAGCTTATTATTAAAAAGACATCAAGCACAGAGCAGTACTGCAATGACTTTATAAGATGTATTATAATGAGAGTGCTCTCTGCTGGACGTTTGCATGAACTGCCAGATTATAGACTGCACAAATGCACACAGGTACAATATGGCCATCAAATAAGAGAGCAGAAAGTGTGTTTAAAAAGGGATGACCCTAGTATTAGAGTTGGCAGCTCTGTAAATTAGTAATGATAGTTATAAATTAATCAAAACAACATATTCATTCATATTCACACCAGGGGCGTTTCAGGGATTTTCATTTAAGGGGGCTCAGCCCCATAGATGTTTAACACATGCAGTGGAACCTCGGATTGCGAGTAACGTGGTTTATGAGTGTTCCGCAAGACGAGCAAAGATTTTTAATAAATTTTGATTTGAAAAATGAGCAAATCTTGGTTTACGAGTGCCGAGTATCATGTATCATGCATGCGCCTCTTATTTTGACACCGAGCATCACTCTTGCGCTGCGGAATTGTGGGTAATTGTCTCCCCTGCTGGGTCTTAGTGCTTGTCTCTTACTTGTATAATCAACATCTCCCGCTCTGTTTCAGCATCTCCTATGTGTGTGCGTGCATAATTTGACACCAACACACACACCGACACACGCGCAGACACTCTCCCACCTTTTCACCCCCTCCCCGGCTTCACAAACACAGAAACTCTGCTGTCGAGATTCTTTCCAAAGGTAAGGTGCTGGTTCATTTTTTTTTAATTTTTTTTTTTATTTTTACTTTACAGCAGTGATTCTGTTAGTATGCGCACACGCCAGTGTCTGAGAGATTTTTTCCCCGTTAAACCAGTGTTTCCGTTGTGTGTGTGTGTGTGTTTGCTGTGAAACTTAAAAAGTGATTTTGTCAGTATGCGCTCGCGCCAGTGTCAGAGAGATTACTTTTTTTCTTTCGTTAAAACGATGTTTCCGTTGTGTGTGTTTTTTTGTTGTGAAACTTAAAAAGCGAGGTGGGGAGATGGAGGAGGAGTGTTATTGTGTAAAACAAGGCGAGGGAAGGTGCTAATTCTACACACACACACACACACACACACACACACACACACACACACACACACACACACACACACAGCGCCTGCGCGCACGAACAGTAAACACTTATCTGTCGGGATTTATTTTTACTTTTTTAAAAGGTAAAGTGCAGGTTAATTTGTTTTATTTTCACTTTATAGATTGTATGAATTATTTTTATGTATTTATTTTTTTGGGGCTGTGGAACGAATAATTTGAGTTTTCATTATTTCTAATGGGGAAAATTTGGGTTATGAGTGTTTTGGAACACGAGCCCACTCCCGGAACGAATTATGCTCATAATCCAAGGTTCCACTGTATTTGGCTTGTTCCAAATCACACACTCGCACATAAACACGCGCACACACACACACACACACACACACACACACACACACACACACACACACACACACACACACACACACTGTTTACTGTACAAACCTTTTTCTATGTTCAAGTACATCAGAAAAATGTAACCAGAAAACAGCATATAAACTTACATTGATTAAAAATATTTAAAAAACACATCTATGAGGCTGGACAATGGAACAAACAGTGTGGGTGTCAATAATGTCAAACATTTATCTGTTAATTCTTTGACAATACTGGTGCTTTTTGTTGGAAACTGACAGACAACAATGTGAAAAATACTTTCTGATGCAATGACTTGAATCAGTGTTGTGAACACAGTGTTAATGTGCATGAGAGGCTGAACATGTTCTATTCTTACCTGCTGCTCATTTGGAGACCTACTGCCATGGCTCTAAGGCTAATAAATGTATTTCATGATCTGGGACATTATTTAATACAATACAATATTTATTACAAAAAATGTATTAAAGGCTTCATTTTCACTAGAGGAAACAGCTGATCTGATGAGGGTGGACACAGCGAAAACTTTATTCTTTAATTTATTGAACTCACACCTTGGCTTAATCATCGCTCCGTGATGGCGAATTGAAGGCCGCGCTGAAAGACGGGGAGAAGCCGAAGTCCGCCGCCGTTTTCATATAAGATTTAAAGGGGACCAGTTTATGGAGAATTTTTAGGGGGCTGAGTACAAATGTTAGGGGGGCTAAAAATGGCCTAGCGATGCCCATGATTCACACCATATTTTGTCATAATCTCTTTCTCAGTTGTCTCCAGACTTTGTGATGTTGTAATGTTTTACAGATGCAGTATGGTATGGGGTCTGTTTTCTGTCTCAGGAGCTGCAAGGAGGCGGTGAGTTACTGCAAGGAAGACAAAAGCAGGTTCCGGTGACAGCACTAGGCTCAGTCTGGTGTGTATCTTTGTTGTTTATAAAGACAACCTTACTTGCCATTGCCTGCTCACTAAATGTCGGGGGAAAGGAGGTGGGGTTTTGGGGACATGAGGTAGTCCTGCCCCGTAAGTTAACAAATGTTACAAATTGTGTCTTAACCTAAATAGAGCAGTGCTCTTGTGATGCGTTTGCACATTAATGGCTTACCTCACATTGATGCTGCTGACTTTGTACACCTTCTCTACATCTGGAGGAGGCTTTTCTGTGACATATAGAGAACGTTGAGAAAAGCCAGCACACACAGCTTACCTGATTTCTACAGTAGTCTTCAGCTTTTATTCTGAAGATCTATCCGTGTTCATGAACTCTTTTACTTTTATTTAGAATCAGTAAAGGTATGCCAATTCAACGTAAGGGAGATAAGATAAGATAAGGTGCCAGGCCGAAGGTGAAGGAGGAGAGGTGACGCTCGGACACTATCGGGGGTGGGATGGATGCAGGCAAGGCATATGAAGAATTTAATTAGCAAAGAACATTAAATACAAACCAAAACAGATCAAGACAGTAACCATACAGAAGTGATGTGAGAAGAAGATTTTAGACTAGACGAGGTTTAAATAAGGACACTAATCAGGAAACTAACAGACCACACCTGTGAACTGTAAGACTACGCAATAAAGCAAGACACAACAAATATCCAAATTAGAATCCCCAAAACCAAACACAAAGTCCAAAAAAAAAAAAAAAAAAAAAAAAAACATTATTGGCACAGATCGCCCTCCAGGGGTTATTCCTGATGCTTGCTTTTGCAAGAGCAGAAGAGAGAGAGAGGGAGAGGCTTGATCTAAGCACATTGGATTAACCTTACTCAAACGATTACTTTTGATGGGCTTTGAATTTCATGGGATTTGCTGAAGATGTACAAAATATGCATATCATTTGCATGACAGATGATTTTGAGATGTGTCTGCTAAAGCCTTCATAATTGCTCTAATTGGATATCCTGTAAATTGCTGAGTCTGAGTTTGGTAAATCTACATGAACTCGCAGAAAAGGTAAGTTTTGGTCTTGCTTTCCTGGTATGGTCTTCATGAGAGCCAGTCAAAACAGCAGTCCTTTGTGTCTTAAAATAACAACTTTTGGGGTTGTTACTTAATTACCAGGAATTTTACAGTTAAAAAAAAAAAATCCAGAATTGTTCTAGAATGTCCAAACTTTTGACCGGCACTTTACAGTATATCCAGGTGATAACAGCTGGAATACTATGCCGGACGATGAGAATTACTCTTGCCCATGAGTAGAGGAGCTGGCCGAGGAGCTGAATGCATGCTGTACTTTAGATGTCATATACCAACTTGTGACATTTCGCTGACCGTTTTGAAGTAATCAGAGCTTGGAATCAGTGTGGCCATTTTTTTTTTTGTGTGTGCAAATTTTAAATCATATAAAAAAATACACGGATAAGGACCGTGACCAACAATAACAATACTAAGAATATCTATTTTAAAAACCTTCTGCCTACCTTGATGATACAACAGTTTTGGATAAAACAACACCAGAATGAACTTAAGATAACGAATGATCTCTATAAAAAATGTCAGATTCCGCAAGTAAGGTAAAGTATATAAATTATAAGAATGAAATAACAACAAATGCTCTCAAATGCAACCAGAAGAAGTCAAATCTGAAACTGAAATGAGGAAAGTACTTTACAAAACCAAAAGACAAGCAATTTGTGGACTTTTCTACTATTCGTTACTTTTTTAAGAAGTTATTATTATTTATCACTGTTTTTTTTTTTTTTGTAGCTGCCAATAGCCTGAATGCAACGGATTTAGGATATAAATTAAAGCTATAGACCTCTAAGAATGTTACAAAATTAAAATGTTATGTGAGAGAAAAAAGAAAAGGCAAAATCAAAAGTTCATTTTCAATAAATGCTTGAGTGACTTCAGCCTTAAATAAGAACACTTAAAATCTAATCAGTTAAATCTGCTAATACTGATTATTATAGACCAGGTGCAAATTATTTTGAAGTATTTCTTTCCATCTGTCAGTTTGGATGTTTTTCATGTTAAAGCCTACCCAGGCAACTCTTATGACACAAGCAGACACACACACAGACCTCTGGCCCATTTAACATTATCATGTCAACACTGTCTTGTGACTGACGGATTAATCATATCAACACAGTGACTTACTGCTTTATCTATACCATTATATGCAACATTCTGAAGCAGCCCTTAAATCTCAGAGGATTAAAGAAAAAAAAAAAAAAAAAAACTTTAAAAAGACTTTACATACCCCCCAAAAATAGGGGGTTGTGTTTGTGCAGCGACAGTTCCATATTAGACACTGCTTTTGATTGCAGGTGTGTTTCAGAAGGAGCTTCATGCGCTGCTAAAGATGGCCACAGGTGTGAATATTCATATATTGTAAATGTTTATTAAATGCTGTGTAAAGCGAAGGATATTTTGTTCCACAGCCTGAGTATAGATCATTACACCAGTGTAAAATCCACCACACCACGGCCCGTATTCACAAAGCTCCTTAAGCCTAAAAGTTGCTCCTAGTGATAAAAAAATTCTAAGAAAAATCATAGAATTAGGGCATTTTCTTAGAAATTCTCCTTAAATTTAGGACTAAATCTTAGTAAAGATAAAAATGATTCACATAACATCTTAGCCCTAAAAACAGCTCCTAAGGTAAAATTTGGTAAGAGTAGAGAGGAGGACTTTTAAGAGTCTTAAGAGTTTCTCTAGCAGAGGACAAAATGGCGGAAGGAAGAAATATTCTCCAAACACTGAACGCAAAGCTAAACGTAAACGCTGCTCTTCTGTCCAATTTGGTTTTCTTGTTGTCTTACTTCCTTCCATCTCTCTTGGATTGCTGGCTACATACCATGCAAAAGTGCAAAGTAAATAGGCTGTCCCGCAATCATGTAATAAAATCAGTACGGTAAATAAATGTGAGAACTTAAATATAGTAACTACTGTGTGGAAAATGGTTGCTTCAAAAGCATTTTCAACATTTAGATGTTTAATTATCTTTAAGACATTTAGCCTAGAAACTTTGCATAAAGTAGCCTGTACTCATGATTATACAATTTCATATATATATATATATATATATATATATATATTTCATCAATATACAAAAATGATGATCCACTGTTGGTTCTATTATCATGTATTCTGTTTTCACAAAGAGCTCATTTCAAAACCTTTGCAGAGGTTGGAGGTTATTTTTTATTAACCAATCACAGTCCTTGAATTGCTGCATCATCCCTAGCAACGGGGTCGACCACACCCCCTCACTAAGATAAAAGTTTTTCTACTTTCCTTACTCAGAGTTGCTCTAAATGGTTTCCTAAATCACTTTTAGTCTAGGACTCCAAACTAGGACTTTTTAAGCTAAGATAGGAGCTCTCTGAGAGAATTCTAAGAAGCTTTGTGAATACGGGCCCTGATAGTTAAAGGATTTTAACACTATAGAATTCTTAATGTCTTTTTAGGGAGTATTAGTTTTTTTTTAATGGCCTTATAGTGATAATGGATAAGAATGGATCTTATTCGTATTTAGGCACACCACCAAAGTTTAAAGTGACAATGAAGAGGGTTTGTTTTTTGCTGCATTACATCATGTTTTTGGATTAACATTTTGCTTTACCAGTGCTTTTATTGCTGCTATACTACGACTTATAAATTATACTGTGGCATATGTAGATAAAACTCCACCGTATTGTATCGAAAGGATTTCAACATTTCTTCCTTAGCTTATTTTCATTTGTGTGACTAATTTGATTATTTGATTGCTTGATTATTCATTTATCAATAATCAATGCTTACATGTACAGTAATTGTGTTCCTTATGTGAAGTAGTGGAACTGATGGAGCAGGTAGGGCTGGTGGAGGCAATCGAAGGGCCACACTTTTTTTTTTTAAATGTATTATTCCATCACTTCAGCACCATACAAGCTCTTGAACTGTCAGCATTGTCAGCAAATTCACTTTAATGAAGGATAGAAAACATCAGTGTCTTTTTGCTGCGGGAGCCTCTCTTCCTACAGATTTTTAATAGGAGATATGTGTATTTTTTTGCTCCTGGCCACTGAGTCTTTCTGGAGGCCTGATGGGGGGCCTTTGCTTCAGGCTGACTGTCATGGGGGGTTGCCTGAAAGGATGCTGTTTTACAGCGTAGGAGCCTGAACTAGGTGAAGGGGACTGCTTAGTGGTAATTTTTTTGAGCCATAGGCTGTTTGTGCTTCACCTTTCCACATGAAACAATGTCAACAAACACCTCACACTTGAAACACCCGAACGTGAATTTCACCTGAATGGCATTGAGCGACTGACCAAACAGACCCAGAGTAGATACATCTCGTCGCATGGTCTGCCTGGGAAGCGTGTGGTGGCTGGGGATGGTTTTCACGAAGACTGTCTTGTCCTCGACTGATGCAGACAGCTGTTCTCTGGGGACCTGTGACTTGAACAGTCGTTCAATAGCTCAGGACTGGAATTTCCTACAGTCTACCTGAGCCTCCAGGAACAAACTGGACTCCATTTAATTTAAACACATCTCCTGTTAAGGCGGCATGGTAGTGTAGTGGTTAGCACTGTCGTCCTGCACAGCCAGGGTCCAGGCTCGATTCCCGTCTCTGTGTGCATGGAGTTTGCATGTTCTCCCCGTGCTTGGTGGGTTTCCTCCGGTTTCCTCCCACAGTCCAAAGACATGTAGGTTAGGCTAATTGGCGTTCCCAAATTGCCCGTAGTGTGTGAATGAGTGAGTGTATGTGTGTGTGTGTGTGTCTGTGCCCTGCGATGGATTGGCACCCTGTCCAGGGTGTACCCTGCCATGTGCCCTAAGTCTCCTGGGATAGACTCCAGGCCCCCTGTGACCATGAATACAGGATTAAGCGGTATAGATGATGAGTGAGTGAGTGAGACATCTCCTGTTATACTGAACTTCCAGTCACAGTATTATGCTGATCAATCCCTGCTATCCGTTTTCACCCAAATGAGGATGAGTTCCCTGTTGAGTCTGGTTCCTCTCAAGGTTTCTTCCTATTACCATCTAAGGGAGTTTTTCCTTGCCACCTCGGCTTATCATTTTGATTCATACACATTCACATTTCATACAAACTTACTTCTTTTGATTGTGTAAAGCTGCTTTGCGACAATGTCAATTGTTAAAAGCGCTATACAAATAAAATTGAATTGAATTGAATACTGGTTCATCGAAGTAGATGGACCTGTCTCTGCGTGGGATGTCTACAGTAAGTGTGTGAGCCACAGAAGCCTCTTTGCCACCACATGCACTCTATTGCAGTCCTGACCTCACTCACTCTCCTGAGCCACCAGTGAGCCAAGCTCTGCCAAACACATCGCCTGATAAGTCTGAAGAATAATAACAAGGTTCAGTGCAAGGTTAAGTGCTAATTTTATGTAATTTAAAGGTGATAAGTTGAGAATAAAACAAGTGTCTCTAAATAATACTTGTTAAGAAAAATAATATTGTCGCACGGAAGCAGTAGAGCAATTTAATAAACTACAAATTTGCTAAAAATAGTATTGACATGAATTTTCTAAAAATTTCTCTTGACAAACAAATGTGCGCATGTAAAGCTTAACTTGCAAACTGCATACATGCGTTTCAAATTTTTCATACAGTATTTACTGTGTTTCTTTGTGTGTGTGTTGGTGGGGTTTCTCAGGTCTGGCACCCATTGTTTTGCAATTCTTTGCTGAAATTGTCCAGCTCTGCACAATTGTCACACACGCCAGAAGGCCAGTGCTCCGCCCAGGTGTTCTTCCCCAGAATGTAAGTGTAACTGAAAAGGAGAAAAGAGGAAGGGTACTGAGACACTACAGAATGTTCAGGTTTTATTCTTCTGACACACATGATTGAGAATTAGTTTAAAATAATTTTTTGGAGAAATACCTTGTATAAAAACGAGGCGTTTGGTCTTACCCATTTTTGTCACTGCCTGTTTGCCAAATGTCAGAAGCTGATCCGATGATGAGGTAGTCCTGCCCTGTGATCAGACTAAGCCCCGTCCTACATCCAGCATGAGAGAGAAACACTCGGATATCTTTTTCTTTTAGACCAACCTCGGAACCTGTGTGCACACAAACACTGTACTGTACAAAGAAACAGACCAAAATGCTACACAACGTTACAAACAATAGTGGATAAAAACACACCTTCTTTGATGACCTGCAAGATCTCCATCTGATATCTGTCATACTGGCTCGTACTGATGCTCAACACTCTGACCTTAAACACTGGTACACACAGCACTCACGTTAAACCTCTAGCTTGATGGGAATCGGTTAACATAAAGCTAACGTGTAATGCTTACCGTGGTGGATTCCACTACATGCAGCCTTCTTTCTTGCTGAAACTGTATGAGTGCCTACCTTCAAAAAGCAACAGTCGCCTACAGAGTAGGTTTTAGAGATCATTACATTAATCATCTAGTCATACATGTACATTAGCATTATTTAGACCTTGGTTACTTAACTCATGCATGCTAGTTTGTGAGACTTGCTGTGAATAGATTACAAACTAGCAGCCATTTTTTTGTTTGCAAATTCGACTAAATAGCAGTGAACAACATTAAGCTGTAAATCTTGTAAATGGTTTTAACCAAAAACGTTTAAACTTGGTTGACAATCAAAAAAACATCTAGTGACAGTTTGTTGCCAAGTTTGTTCGGACTTTAAGGAAACAAGGTTAATGAGTGCTGGGAATTCTTAAAGCATACACAAGCATCCTGTCATCTGTGTTAAAGGTTTAGGTAGAATGTAATGATCCAGGGTCCGTATTCACAAAGCTTCTTAGAATTCTCTCAGAGAGCTCATATCTTAGGTCTAAGTCCTAGCTGGGAGTCCTAGACTAAAAGTGATTTAGGAAACTTTTTAGAGCAACTCTGTGTAAGGAAAGTACAAAAATCTTTATCTTAGTGAGGAGGTATAGTTGGCCCTGTTGCTAGGGATGACGCAGCAATTCAAGGACTGTGATTGGTTGATAAAAAATAACCTCTGACCTCTGCAAAAGTCTTGAAACGTGCTCTTTTACATGATAATAGAACAGACCATGATATCACAATGCTTGTATATGAAGAAATTATATAATCAAGAATGCAGACTACTTAATGCAAAGTTTCTAGGCTAAATATCTTATAGATATTAAACAGACAAATATTGAAAATGTGTCTTCTTTTGAAGCAACCAATTTCCACAGTAGTTACTATATATACGTTCTTACATTTATTTAGGATATTGATTTTATTACTTGTAATGCATGGTAGCTTCGTGTTTTTGTATTGTTGCTGCAAAAGTTTTGCGTTTGTATCGGCATTTAAATGATATAGCTTTTCCATTTATACAATAATAATATTAATAGAAACTAGTTTTTACATTTGAATACTACTGGGCTTCGCCTTTTGTCCAGTTTTTTGC
This sequence comes from Clarias fuscus, assembly GCA_030347435.1. Lineage (NCBI taxonomy): Eukaryota > Metazoa > Chordata > Actinopteri > Siluriformes > Clariidae > Clarias > Clarias fuscus. The sequence continues at coordinate 5,317,857 of CM059228.1, forward strand.
GCTTTTTGGACAACGCGCAATTTTGTCGTTTAATAACGACAAACAGAATTCAGCTCTAAACAACTAAACTCCGACTCAGGTACGCTATAATGGATAATATTCAGCTCGTTCAGTGTGTAGAGTGCAGGATGTTTAGACATTCTTCCTCTGTTGTTAGTGATAATTTTATTTGTGATAGGTGTGTGTTAGTGAGAATTCTGATGGAGATGATATCAGCATTAGAGGAGCGCATCTTTAGAGAGGGTTAGAGAGCGCGAGAGCAGTGTTATTTCCGTAGCGGAAAGTCTGGGTGCCGCAGGTGGAGATAACCAGCCCCCGACTCCGGCATTAGAGCCCTCACACAGCTGGGCGTGTGTCGACTCCACGGCATACTCGCTCAACCAAAGCTAATGCTAAGGCTAGCCCACCGGAGCACACCTCTTCTGCGCTTCATGATTTCAACAGGTTTTCTCTCCTCAGTGATGCACCTGCTGAGAAACCTGATAGAGCTCTGGTTATAGGAGACTCTATACTGAGGCACGTGAAATTAGCTAGGCCTTTAAGGGCGCCACCAGTGGCAGTGTTCAGGTGTATCCCGGGAGCCAGAGCACCGGACATAGCAGGTAATCTTAGGGCTCTAGGACAGCATAGGTTCTCTAAGATAGTGGTACATGCTGGAGCTAACGATATACGCCTTCGTCAGTCAGAGGTTAGCAAGCATAACTTTACAGTGGTGTTTAAACTAGCGAAGGCGATGTCTGAAGAAATAGTTTGCTCTGGTCCCATCCCAATGAGCTGTGGCGACATAGCTTACAGCAGGTTATGGTCGCTAAATCATTGGATGTCCAGGTGGTGCTCCGAAAACAACATAGACAATTGGAAGACCTTTGAGGGCAAAACTGGCCTGTTAGGGCGGGACGGTGTCCATCCCACTCGGGAAGGTGCTGCTCTCATTTCTTGCAGTATAGCACATAGTCTAAGAAGAGGCCTAGGTAATCGGTGACAATCCAGAGCCCAGGCCAGGGAGCAGACAGACAGGCTAAACCAACCGTCTGCTAGCTGCAGAGAGTCGTCACTCAGGGTTCATCATATTGAGACTGTGTCTGTTCCCCGAGCTAAACATAAACATAAATTTAGAAAGACTCAGAAAGTCTGTTTTAGTAATTTAATTAACATAGATACCACAAACTCAGATCACACTGAATGTGCAGCCGGCACCTCTGATCTGAAGCTAGGACTGTTAAATATTAGATCTCTCGCATCTAAAGCAGTTATTGGTAATGAAATTATCACAGATCAGGAGTTTGATATATTATGTTTAACAGAAACCTGGATTAAACAGGACGAGTATGTAGCTCTAAATGCAGCTAGTCCTCCTGGATACAGCTACATACACCAGCCTCGGCTAACTGGGAGAGGAGGAGGCGTCGCAATTATTTATAACAATAATCTGTCTCTCGTACAAAAACACAGTTTCAAATTTAATGCATTTGAAGCTCTCTATAGTAACATAACAAGTGTAGCTACAAATATTAAGTCTGCTTGGTCGATCCCATTGTCATTTACAGACCCCCAGGGCCGTACTCCGAATTTCTTTGTGAATTTGCAGATTTTCTCTCAAACCTAGTCATTTCTATAGAGAAAGCGTTAATTGCTGGAGATTTTAATATTTATTTTGAGAGTCCAGAAGAACCTCTGAGAACAGAATTTATCTTATTATTTATCCACACTAGACTCAGTAGGAGTAAATCAATGTGTAGTAGGACCCAATCATAAAGCAGGTCACACTTTAGATTTAATAATATTCTTTGGATTAAGTATAAGAAATTTATTCACAATTCCACAGTCTGAAGTTATCTCAGATCACCATCCTGTCTCAATTCAAGTATGTCATATTAATAAGGTACGCACAGCGCCGCGCTACCGTATTAAACGTACATTCACATCAAATAACACACGGAGCTTTATTGGTGATCTCTCAGAATTACCAACTTTGATTGGATCGCCATCTGACTCCGCAGAACTCGGTCAGGCGACTGAATATCTAGAGTCAACATTTCGTTATAACTTAGATAATGTAGTTCCAGTTAAAAGGAAATTGATTAGAGATAAGAAACTCGCTGATATAATAACCTGATATAATGATCACACGCGCAGTTTAAAACAGAACGTAAATGACGTCAAACTAAATGGTTAGTACAGTGGAACCTCAGATTGCGAGTAACGTGGTTTACGAGTGTTCCACAAGACGAGCAATGATTTTTACTAAATTTTGAATTGGAAACCGAGCGAAAATCTTAGTTTACGAGTGCCGAGTATCATGTATCACATATGCGCCTCTTATCTTGACACCGAGCGGCAATTGATCACAACTGAGCCAAGAAAGGAGTAAAAGTTTTACTGTTTAAGACGAGGCGAGGGGCTAATTCCACACGCACACACAAATACAAATAACATACATGAACTGCATCAGTCAGGATTTAGGCCTCATCACAGCACAGAGACGGTACTCGTTGAAGTAGTAAATGACCTCCTATTGGCCTCTGACCAGGGTTGCATCACTATGCTTTTCCCTAAGCCATTCCTGCTTTCTGTTTCACCCAAATGAGGATGGGTTCCTCTCAAGGTTTCTTATTATTGCCATCTCAGGGAGTTTTTCCTTGCCACTGTCGCCCTCGGCTTGCTCATCAGGGACTATCTGACCATTTTGATTCATACACATTCACATTCCATACAAACTTAAACAATTCTTTTGATTGTCTAAAGCTGCTTTGCGAGAATGACAACTGTTAAAAGTGCTTCACAAATAAAATTTAATTGAATTTTAGATTGATGAGAGCAAAATGGCTCAGCTTTTACAATTTAGATGATTGCAGGACAGTCTATTTAAATTGCACTTTTGGATGGTACAGTATGTACTGTACTCAACAATCCAATAGAGGTGGAAGGAAGTAAAACAACAAGAAGACCAAATTGGACAGAAGAGCAGTGTTTAATTTTAGCTTTACGTGTTTAAGTGTTTGGAGAATATTTCTTCTTTCCACCATTTTGTCCTCTGCTATAGAAACTCTTAAGCCTCTTAAAAGTCTGCCTCTCTACTCTTAACAATTTTTTATCTTAGGAGCTGTTTTTACGGCTAAGATATTCCGTAAATTATTTTTATCTTTACTAAGGTTTAGTTCTAAATTTAAGGGGAAATTCTAAGAAAATGTCATAATACTAAGAATTTTCTAGGAGCAACTTTTAGGCTTAAGAAGCTTTGTGATAATGGGCCCAGGTGTTCATGAAAATATAGCTTTACATATTAGCATGTGACCGCTCACCCTGGGTGCAGCGACAAATATTGTCTTTGCAGATCTGACTGAGCTGCTCTTTGTCCTCTGGCGGAGTATAAAACCTGCTGCAACATTCATCTAAAAACACACTTGCATTTAATTTTTTCGCATGCAGCTATATTAAACAGCCATTAAAATGAATAAAGCTGTCTAATTATTCATGGTTGCCTGTACCTGTGTTGTAATACTGGTACACAGTGACTGTAGATGGTTGCAGGAGCCCCACTTTAAATTTTTGGTTCAGCCTGAAGGAGATGGTGTCTGACTCTTTGTTGGATACCTGAACACACATAACACACCAATTAAAAACTGTTATTAATTAATAGTTTTACTAAGAGGATATGAGTCTGAACAGCATATAATCCTCCATGTTACCTTGAACAGATGAATGATGAGAGATCCTCGATCGCTCAGATTATCTACAACTTGGAAATTGTTAATGTAGCGATCCACAGAGTTGCTCAGCTGTAGATCAAAGAGCACACAAATCCCATTTACTTAAGTAGCAGGAGATTAAGCTATGAATTAAAACTTTCATTTAAAGAACACATCAAGTCGTTAGTCTTATGTAAGTCATTATGCATCTCTGAAAAGTTGTCTCTGAATAATCTGCAATCTGAGATTTGGGATCTTATCTTAGTTTTGTGTCAAAACATAATTAAAGATTATACATGTACACTTTCATCATGCTAAACAACTGACAATTGTATCACAGTAAGTTGATGTTTGCTCTCTTGAGGTTGTTCCCAGAACATTTTATAAGTCACATTTACTCTAATTGATTACATCGGCCTGATTAATACTGTACATTAATGATCATTGTATTCTTCAGCTTCCTAGATTTGTTTCTTACCAACTCGAGGTCTGAGGTTTCTGGATCAAAGCCGGTAGGCAGACTGATGTCAAGAACCGCCATGCGTACTTGATGCTCTGCCAGAGCTCTGATGAGACAAAAAAAAGTTAATGCTACGATGGACACTGCAGTGTTCTTATGATACATATGCACCGTAATAGCTTACCTCACATTGATGGTGAGTTTGTACACCTTCTCTACATCTGCTGTAGGTTTATCTGTGACATACGGAGAAAGTTGAGTGCAGTGAGCATAACCTGTTTACCTTAAATCTACCCTAGTCGTCAGGGTTTACCCTGTGTTCATGAGCCCTGAGTCTGGAGGAATAGTTTTAGGGGCTTAAATAGATTGGGAGCACCAATTCTTTTAATAGAAATCTTATTTGATCATGAAATCTATACTGACTATAAGACCTATAATGAAGTTTAAAAGAAAAAAAAAAAAAAAACTCTTGGGGAAATCTCCAGTGATCATCAGTGATGTCTTTCCGAGTGATATTTCTGAGATTCATTCCTGAACTATGATCCTGAAGGTCATCTTCACCTTGACCACAATGTGCTAGTTTATCATTTGGTCATTAATTTATTGACCTGAAGATGTACCACTGGACTGAGCATAGAAATTGTGGGGAAGGATCATAGGGAACAGCGATACCTCTGTTTTCTGTAATGGAAACGTTCAACTCAAAGCCTTTGCAGGAGCTCTTCTCATGCTCATTTGGCAGCTCATTATAAACTGTTACCACCTGCAGAGGAATCAGAAGCAGAAAGATAACTTCCAAACCTTTAATGATGCAGCTGATAATGATGTGTTTTTTTGAAGCAGGTACCTTTCCATGTCATACCTCAAGGACTCCCTGGCCATTTCCTGAGGCAAGCACTGTAAAGTCCTGATCTAGTGGGACCTGTGTAATATTATCATCAAGTGAGCGAGAGGCATGCTGTATATCAGTATCACAATTAAAAGGTCTACGAATACACTAATGATTAGCTCAAACACAATGTATAGCATAATTCAAGAGCAACGCAAAAGGAAATAACATTAAAAGAAATAACATGCAAATAGACATTTAATATGTAGCGATTATAATGGAACTTTTGGAAGGTGGTTGTCACAGCATTGTATGTTGTCTGCAGTTTTTGTAAAGTTAGGCTCCTGCTTTGTTTAGGAACTTGACATCAGTGCTAAAATGACTGACCCGGGATGAACGTGCCACGTGTGCCAGTTGAGGAGTGAAGGCCCAGCGTATATCTGATCGACCAGGAACACTGAGGTCCACCCGCAGGCTCATGTCAGGGGGAGGGGGTTTTTTCACCAGGTACTCTGACAGAGCCTGCAGTACCACCATGGTGGACTAGGAGAGAAGGATATTTAAGGAGATTCAGTATCATGCACAGGAGTCCAGACAGCACGCTTATACATTCAAACACTCAAAAATACACTTTGGAATACAGTGGAACCTTGGATTACGAGCATAATTCGTTCCGGAAGCGGGCTCGTATTCCAAAATACTCGTAAACCAAATTTAATTTTGCCATAAGAAATAATGAAAAAAATTATTCGTTCTACAGCCCAAAACAATAAATGCATAAAAAATTATTAATACAACATATAAAGTAAAAATAAAACAAATTAACCTGCACTTAACATAAAAAAAGTAAAAATAAATCCAGACAGTTAAGTGTTCCTTTTGTGTGCGCAAGCGTCGTGTATTTGTATGTGTGTGTGTGATTAGCCCCTCGCCTCGTCTTAAACAATAAAACTCCTTCTCCCTCCCAAACCTCGCTTTTTAAGTTTCACAACTAACATACACAATGCAAACACTGTTTTAACGGGAAAAAAAAGAAATCTCTCTAATGATACTCGCGTGAGCATACTAACGTAATCATTGCTGTAAAGTAAAAAATAACAAATGAACCAGCACCTTACCTTTAAAAAGAATCGCGACAGAGCTGAGTTAATAAATAAAGCGTGTGTGTAAAGCGCCGGGGAGATCTGTGTGTGTGTGTGCCAGTGTGTGTGCACAGTGTCAAATTATGCGGGCGCACACAGAAGAGAGAGGGAGATGTTGATTATAAGAGACGAGCACTAAGACGCAGCAGGGGACTGTTATTTTGACACAGTGGACGCAGCAGGGGAGATGATTACCCATAATTCCCGCAGCGCAAGAGAGAAAAATCATTGGCTCAGTTGTGATCACTTGCCACTCGGTGTCAAAATAAGAGTCGCATGCGGGATACATGATACTCGGCGCTCGCAAACTAATACTTGCTCGGTTTCTGATTAAAAATGTATTTATTAAAAACTCTCGTAAACCACGTTACTCGCAATCCAAGGTTCCACTGTACGTTTATTTTTGACTGACCACATTGGATAAAGTCAGGATTAGTACAGTGGCATGAAAAAGTATTTGTCCCTACCTAAAGAGTGTGGCATTTTTTTGTCATACGTACAGTAAATGATTCAGATCATCAAACAATTTGGTAATGAACAAAGATAACCCAAGTTTTTAAAGGAAGATTTAATTTATTAAGGAAAAGAAGCTTCCCAAAACTACCTGGCATTATGTAAAACAGAAATTGCCCTAATGGTGAATCATGAATAAACTGGAGTGAATTTTGGAAAGGTGAGTTAAATTTTCCTTTCCAAAATGAGGCATGCTTATTGCCAGACCTGTTGAATCAAGGAATCAATTTAACAGAACCTGTCTGACAAAGTAAGGCACACAAAAATATTTGAAAAAGCTACATAATCTAAGGAAATATAAAAAAAAACAAATGAGAAACAAGGTAATTGACATGTATCAGTCTGGAAAAGGTTATCAAGCCATTTCTAAGGCTTTTTGACAAGAACACATTGATCGAGGAGCTCATAAAAGAACTCAGAACACCATCTAAAGAACTATAGGCCTCACTTGCTTCAGGTCAGGTAAGTGAGCACTGCCCAGTCTCTTTCTCAACAGTAAGAAAGAGACTGGGCAAAAATGGCAAACATGGGAGAGTTCTAGAGCAAAAGCTACATCTGACCAAAACGAACACAAAGGCTTGTCTCACACCTGCCCCAAAACGTTTGTGCAAATATTCTGAGGAATGATGGACAAAAGTTAAACTTTTTTTCCCGAAGGTGTACATTCTGTTACATCCCCGAAGAATTGAATCTGAAGCTTCAAGAATTCTGTGCTTTACCAGAAAGTCCTGAAAGAGAATGTACGGCCATCAGTTTGTGACCTCACGCTCAAGCGCACAGTGGAACCTTGGATTACGAACGTAATTCGTTCCGGAAGCAGGCTTGTATATCAAAACACTCATAAATCAAATCGTATTTTCCCATAAGAAATAAACTCAGATTATTGCTTCCACAGCCCCCAAAAATAAAAACATAAAAATAATTAATATAAAATATAAACTAAAAATAAAACAAATTAAACTGCACTTTACCTTTAAAAAAAGTAACAATGAATCCCAACAGATAAGCGTTTTTGTTTGTGCGCACAGACGCTGTGAATGTGTGTGTTTGTGTGTGGAATTAGCCCCTCCCCTCTCCTCGGCTTACACAGTAAACCCCCCCCTCCCTCCCGCCCTGTCTGTATCAGCCTGCTGTGCGCGTGCGTAATGATACCCGACTGAACGGAATCACTGCTGTAAGGTAAAAATAAAATGGATTAACCAGAACTTTACCTTTGAAAAGAATCGCGACAGAGCAGCGTTTCTGTGTAGAGCAGAGTGTGTGTGTGTGTGTGTGTGTGTGTGTGTGTGTGGTGTGTGTGTAAGTGCACGGTGTCAAATGATGCGTGCGCACTGCAGGCTGATACAGAGAGAGAAAATGGATCTTTAACCTTTCTAATCAGACGTTCTTTTGCTTTACACGTGCGCACACACGTGTGTTATGATAAACAGTACACGTGCGCTGTACACACAAACATACAAACACACAATAAAAGGTGTTCTACGCGCACACACATGGTCACAGTGTTATAGTAAACAGTACACACGTGCACGGATGTTGATTATACCGGTGAGAGACGAGCACTAAGACCCAGCAGGGGAGACGATTATCCACAATTCCGCAGCGCAAGAGAGAGAAAAACCATTGGCTCAGTTGTGATCGTGTGACGCTCGGCATCAAAACAAGAAGCGCATGCGTGACACATGAGGCTCGGTACTTGTAAACCAAGACTTGTTCGTTTTGCAAGTCAAAATTTATAATCTTTGCTCATCTTGCGTAACACTCGCAAACCGCGTTACTCGCAATCCGAGGTTCCACTGTACAGTAGATTTATCTTGTATGACAAATAAGCATTTAAAAAAAATCAGGAAATTGGCTAATACTTTTTCACAGCACTGGATGTGGACCAGTACTAGACAGGTTACTCACTTGAGACTTGTAGCACTAACATTACTATCAGCATGGATAAAAATAAATAAATAAATAAATGGGTGAGGTCATGTCTAAAATGATTGCTGTATAAGGAAAATTGTTGACCTTACACGGGTAATAATAGTGTTGGCTTCTCTCGGTTAAATTTGTATCATAAAAGGTCATTTATTTCTACTTGAGAAAAAAACATTAGGGCAGATTGTATTGTCTATTAGTTTTAGACAAACATCCAACTCAATTCTCTTTTAATTAAATTTGACATAATTACCACAAAACATGGTAATGACCCATACCTGTGTGGATCCGTATCCTCCCCCGACCCGTCGCTGCTGATTCAGCCACTTGAATGGAGGGGCCGCCTCCTCAAAATTGCCAGCTTTAATCAGGGCTAGCAGAGCATAACCAGTCGCCTCTAGTGTGAAGAAGGAATTGTCTGCATCTGGCCAGTGCGTGCGGTCTGAGAACACAAGCCAAAGAAAGATGAATATCTTAAAATGCGTTACAAATCATCATGTGTAATTAAATATTCTTAATTAGCTTGGATATCAATTTAAAATGTGATTTGGTCCCATTCAGCCAAGAACTGTGATCCCCTGTGGTATGCTTGTAAATCTGTTCTTCTTTTATATAAAGCTTAGGCATTTCAGTCTTTGATTAAGACATTACCCCAGCTTTACTTCCCTTTATGCATCTCAAGTTCAACAAAGTAGAGGAAGGAATGGTTTCGAGTACCTGGTGATGCTGCCTTCAGCAACACGCTTTTCGAGCAGCCCTGATTGCTCACAGCCAGAGCATAACATGCAATCGCGACGGAATACGGCCTGCGTAGCTGTTGGTATCGCTCCTTCAGATACTCTCCAGCTCTTCTGAATCTCACCTGCAAAGAAAAGAGAAGTAGCGTCTAAGCGCCCAAACTGGTAGGGGAAAATTATCAAAGCAGTGTTGAACAGCTGAGAGTGTTTGGTTTTACCAAAACTAATATAATAAAAATGTAAAAAAAAAAATGTTGTGTATGTGCATTACCTTTGTGTTTATGTCTGGCTTGATGCATGTAACGACACTCTGAGCTTCAGCCATTGCAATTAATACAAACGCGGTCAGAGTTTCCTGGGATTCAGCACCCTGAACACCTCCCTACACTCATACATAACCACACACACACACACACACACACACACACACATAGTGTCTCAAGACAAGTATAGTCACCTGACTACCCCTCCATCCTATAAGCCAACAAACTATTCTGTCTCTTCCATCATCCTACACATGATTTTCCTATTTGTCTCACTCCGTAGTCAACTTAGTCTTCATGGAGTCTGTCCTCTCACCGTCATGGAGGTGGTGTAGACCGGGTTGTCCTCCTTAAACACCCCAGATGACAGCTGCTTGTGTTTGAGCAGGTAGAGCAGTGGGCCACAAATATGCTGATCATCCACCGTGATGAAGGGATGAGCCATGGAGAACACCTTCACCACAAACGCTGTGATCCTGTGATCACAAAACAGAGGAGATGATTAGGGATAAATTAAAAAAACTACACCATATGTAAATCATGTAAATACCAGGTGCTGGTTCCTTCGTTGCGATATGGTGGATACGAGTAGTCCGTTTTACGATAATGAAGTTGGTTCTCATAGCCTGAGACAGAAGCAACAGAGAGGAATCATTCAGCTAACGTTTTCTATTAGTAGCATTTGTATGATACTTCTTTTCAATCAATACAGCTTATATGGAGCTGGTGTCATACAGCACTTACTGTACTGTATACTGAATTAGCTCAAGCTCTATGCTGGAGTTTACTTTATTTTACCTTTCTTAATGTAGGAGATGGCTTCCTCTCTGCGCTGCAAACCCACATTCTCCCACTGGGAGCTGCGGTCCAGATAGTGAGCAGCGATGAGTGGCAGTGTGATTCTAGCCAGGTTCTGCTCCACACAGCCTCCGGGCATCCGGATCAGTGCCGCAAGTGAGTCCTTATTGATGGAGTTATCAATACTGTCGGCCAGCAAACTCCCTAATCTCATACACAAATTAAATATTCAATATACCAGCTGGTCGAGCTGGATAGTTATTAATACGTATGCTAGTTAAAATTTTTACCTCTGACATTGACAAAGGTTTCTGGAACCGAGTTAGGAACCACTGATCTCAGCTTAGCTTTATCCACCTGAATCAGCTGATTTCCAGCTGAGGAACACACACACACACACACACAATTAACATAGGCCTTATTGATCAATCTGGATTTAAATTGATTTATTCCTTATACAATGACTAGTGACTTCACGTAAAATTTAGTATTGCCTTTTGGGAAATCATGAATTAGATTATGCATGATTTAACACACTCTTCAAGTAGGTCATTCATTCTTTTGTTGTCATCTGAGACTCTCTATGAACGTTTACCTGTGCCGTACAGAAACGCTTTGAGGAAGCAAATTGAGACAACCTCTACTGTATGTCAGCAGCGCCCATGCTTGTTAACTTAAAGTTAGGTAACTCCCCTCCCGAAAGCATGACCAGACCCTTAATGAGCAGCATACCCTTAATAATTAATGAAGGCGCATTGATTCCAAATTCAATCATGAAATGTACAAACAATGTATTGAACAGTAGGCTACATGTAATAAACACGTGACTTATAAACCCAGTTATATGCACATGAGAAATTCTTTCCATACTATTTATTTCCTGTGTTTAAACAGTCGCAATAAAATCACCACTACAATAAATTAACATATGCAGCTAATTTAGAGTTACAGAAATCAGAACAACAGCTGAAGTTTAGCAGTAATAGTAAGCCACTCCTTGTGGACATCATGTTCTTAAGTCTGAATCGTTTCTTTTTTCCTGTCCATATGTACTGTAGCTCTGGTTTTTTATTCTAGTTGATTCTTTAGTTGCAGTTCCGTTTAAAAGATTTGTTATTCCATTAAAATCCCAAAATATCTACCCTCCATAACTGCCGGTAGTAGGGCGTTTGGCTTCACAGACTGTTTTTGGCGGTATGAGAGCAGTTCCGCCTGATTGTTTTGTTTTTTTTTTAACCAAGAGATGCCAATTTTACCCTGGCTTCCCTTTGCATACTTTGGACAAATCACAGTTTGATGATACTATGAAAACTTTGAAAAAAGTGTTTTCATAAAAGTGTTTTTTTTTTTTTTTAAATAAAAAAAAACAGTTTTTGAAAAAACACTATGAAAAAATTTCCTGATTTTTTTAAATGTGTATTTTTCATACAAGATAAATCTACTGTACTGTGGAACCTCGGATTGCGAGTAACGCGGTTTGCGAGTGTTCCGCAAGATGAGCAAAGATTATAAATTTTGACTTGCAAAACGAACAAGTCTTGGTTTACGAGTACAGAGCCTCATGTGTCACGCTTTATATGATTGTTTAATCTTTAGATTTTTTTAGACAGGGTAGTCAACTCAGCCTGGCTTCCCTTCAGACATGACAGTAAAGTGATAGTAAAGTGTCTGAAAAACTGTGAAAGCCCGTCTTCCCCAACGCTTCTAGAGGTTTGTCAATGCGGCTAAATGAAAACCTAATCTTAAAGTGTCCACCTAACTGGCATTTCTCATCTTACACATGTGAGTAAAAATTAAATCAGTGTGTCTGGTAGGAATTTTTCAGTCAATTTTTTGTCCAAGTGAGTCAATGTCTATTCTTTTGTTTGCCCAGATTTTCTCCCTAGTAATTTAGTCATGTCCAATTCCTCCCTGCCACTAGGGGGCTCTACATTAAGGCTACTACGACCACTCAGTCGGGAGGGCCGCTGACTATCACATGTTTCCTCCAAACCATGTGACGTCACTGACTGACTGTTTGCTCACGCACCATTGGGGACAGTGTAACACACTTGGAGGACAGCGTTATCTGCTCCTTCCACTTGTGTGAGCTCACAGACGCCCTTGACTGGCCGTAGATCCGTAATTAATGTGAGAGAACAATGTAAGTGCCTCCCATCACACCCCGTTGAGAGAGCTCGGCCAATTTGATCTCTTTAGGCCCTCGGCTGCGAGAGACTACAGCATCACACGGGGATCGAACCATTCTAAATAAATCAAGGCACAGAACATCTCACTTCTGTCTCCTTTTTCAGCAGGGTTCAACACAAAACTCCTCACATCCATCTTCTGAATGCCCTCCACCTGCAGTCACACACACACACACACACACACACACACACACACACTACGCTTATATATCATATACAGTACATTATTAAAATGTAAACTAGTCTAATAAGTAAAATCATAATCAAGCTTTACCACCACACGGAGGTTTTTGCGGATTGCATCCTGTCCAATGAAGCTACTTGACAACGCAGCGACCTGCAGGGAGAGCATCCCTATTCGTAGCGGTATTATGGTGTAGGGGATGAGTACAGAGGAGCGAGCTTGCACCAACACCTCTTGCTTATGATCCTCAGTAAATGCCACACTGCAGAAGTCCTCTGTTTTCGCAAGAACCACCAACACCTACAATAATGCATGTGATAGTAGTATCTGTTAATAGAAATGATCCACTCTGAATAAAGCAATGCATTAAAGCATGAGGAAACATCAGAAAGTGACCTTTATGTTCATGTTCATGTAGTTGTGCAGCACAGCCCTGACTTCCACATGCTCATTTCTGGCTGCAGTGCGAGGAAGACGAAGGTCGATAAAGAAAGGCTTCCAGGCTCGAATGTTGAGCGGCTCGTCCACGCAGAAACCTGAAGGAGCACAAAATCTTATTTCAACATTGAAACGGGAGCCTGCTAAATGTATTTTTTTTTTAGTACACCTCCTGATATACATACATCTGGACCTTATTTCTAAAAGAAAAACTCAAACAACTGGACACAAGAGAGTCTGACAAATAGTGGACAAAGGACAGAGAAAGACAGCTACAGATAGAAATATAATTCAAGAACATTACCTGTCTTAGATGATGTACTAACACCCAAAATCCCCCACTGAGTGATGCTGTCAGGGAGGACAGACTCCACAGGGGCAACAGACAATCTGAAAAAAGGCAGATTGGGTGTTTACTCTGATATCTTACCGAGAGAAGAGATGAACCCTGTGATCTGCCACAAGGCAAGGTTGCCACCCTAATGCACCTGGAACATACGCACCCTATCAAAGGCCACCTCTAAGTGGGAAACAAAGTTGAGAAAATAAGAGATCCGTTCCACCGGCCAGGACGGCGAGATGAAAAACTTTTGCCAAAGGTGCTCGAATGTCAGAAAACAGCTTCCAGAAAACCAACCCCTGCCGCGCTTATTCCTCTACCCATTACAAGCCTGCCATTTAAGCGCATCAGCATGGAAGTCAGCGAGCGGTACTGTATGTATCCTGGTTGTGCTGGGTTATGCGACTCATTACCTCGAAGCCGCTCCACTACGTAGAGCGACCGCAACAAACCTAGTGCTGCTTTTCAGACAGTGCTTCAAGGAGGTGCTTACAGACCAAGGTCCTCCATTCATGTCGAAATTATTGATGGATGTCTATCAATTGTTGCACGTCAAACACATCTGAATGTCAGCGTACCTCCCACAAACAAATGAGCTGGTGGAGCACTTTAATTAAACCCTGAAGTGGATGTTGCAGTGAGTAGAAGATGACAGTGGCAGGAACTGCTACCAACTGCACCACCTTTGAAAGTCCTTAAAGGAACGCCAACCCACCACCAACCCAAATAAACTCCACCGGGCTGGCCGCTCATAATTGCTCACCTTCCTCGGGTCAATCGCCGGGTAAAATGCCACCGCGAGAATCAATCCAGTGAGTACTGTGATGCACCACCTGCAGATTAGCAACCTCGGACTTTACTGAAAGGCTAATATGACAAGATAAAATGTAGAGAAAAAGCCTATGTCAGAAGCCAACTGCCTCCTAAACTTTTTCATCCTCGGCCTTGGCCAGCCTGGCCCTTACCGCCAAGTACATGGAGACTACTTGCCCTTTACTTTCCCCGCTCATGCCTAAAAGAAAACACAATTAAAAGAATTTTTGTGCACCCACCTGCCGTCTCTCAATGTGTGTCTTACCTGCCCCACCGTAGAGCTTTACAATATACAGTATATGTGTGTGTGTGTCAAGAGGTATTTGCTGTTTGGTCTTGGGGCCCATGGTTTAGGCCTGTACACCCTTACAAAAAATAACTGCAGTTTTCAAGTGCCAAAACTGCAGTTTTCTACATATGCAGTACATATGCAGGAAACGCAGTAATTTGGACACGAAATTACTGCATTTTTTCTTAATACTGCAGTAATACTGCAATAACGACTGCAATAATTCTGCAGTAATACTGCAATAACTACTGCAGTAATAATATTAAACAGCTACTGCAGTTAAAATAGTAGTTGTACTGCAAATAAAATGTACGGGTATATGCAATTTGAATAAAGCTGAAAAATTACTTACAGTATTTCTATAATCTAAATGTGTGATGTAGTGTAATACAAATACATTACAACAACTTTATTGCAATTCATTTTATTATTTAATTTAAAAAATCAATAAAGCAAAACACTTAAAACATTAAAAACAACTAAAAAACAGACCATGAAAGCACTTTTACACTTAGCAATATTACTGTTCAACAGTGCTGCTGCTGTCAATCAGTGTATGACTGGTCAAGTATGTGAATATATTACAAGGCTTGATGTGTGCAGCTGGAAGCCTGGAGAGGTTTGACGCCCCCTCATTCTTCAACTTTGTTTGAATAAACACTTTCACCTTCCCTTCCTTCACTTTAAAGGCATTCTTGAAAAGCAAACAGCAAGACAAATATTCATTACGAGGTGTGTAAAAAAACACATTTGAATAATTAAAATGAAATCATTCCATATATACTCAACATTAAATGTTTTACTGAGAAACGATCTATTTCTGTCATTATGTCCTAAACTATTCCTAAATAATGGCTCGAGTTTGCTGTTTTTGATAGCGACCCTGTTAATTAATTAAGATTTCAGAATGTAATGTGAATGTGATGACTCTGGCATTGGGCATTGGTTTAGAGATTCAGACTTATAATCACTCTGGTTGATTATATGTGGAATGACCAAATATTATTAAAATATGAACTCAATTTACTCACCTCTAACAGCTGCTGTTTGTTGGGCTGGGAGGTCCCCTTAGTGCCATGTGCGGAGTTTGAGGCTTTGCGGATTCTATTAACAAAAGACAACAAATAAAGCAAATGCTTATCAAGAAGAAAACTCAGAGAAGTGTGTTGTTGTCTGATTGAGCACCATTGGATTCATAAAAAGAAAGTGGACCATTGGTAGACTGTGTGAGATTTTAGATAATCCTGTAATATTTTATCAGGTAAAATCCAACCACACCTTTGTTCCACAGAGTGATGTCCACCTCTTGACGTCTTTCTGAAACATGAAGACAAACAAGTTTATGACTGACTAAGCAAAAATATAAATGTGTTCTGAGAACTCCACACCCCACAAAAAAACTCTTATTACGCACCCAGCCAAATCTGAATGATTAAAAAAAAGGTCACAAACTTAAAATTAGTTTTTAGTAAAGGAAAATAAAGGGATGAGAAAAACTATGTTTCCTACCAGGAGTCTAATGCTGACCTCTTGGCCTTCTCCCTGTTCCTCTTTCCCAGAGTCTGCTCTGAGGTGATAAGAGGAACACTGGAGAGGAACACAGTCCTCCTCTCGATCTTCTCTCTCGTGTAAGGGCTGATGGACGACTACAGAAACAAACACAGGACGTTTACAGCCAAATCATTTTATTCGCTTCTTAACTCGCTCTAACATTGTGTAGTGTTACACATTAAGAAATCAACTTGCACTTATATGGTCTATAGTTAAACTGAGCTATACATTTACAACTGAATCCAATGCTAGCAGTGGGCTACCTCAAGTTAACCTAGCTAGCATGCTAACAGTATAGCGGTTAACATTAGAAAACACACACACACACATTTAGGACAATGCCATTAACACCGCATGGCGATAGAATACAATAGCTACTTATATAGTAAAATAATAAAAGTCATTTAAGGTCCCACTCACCACGTAACTGAATGATGTGACGGGGTCATCGCTCAGGTTCGGCTGTGTTCCTCCTCCACAAGACGACACGCCCCCTTTCTAGATTCTTCCAACTCGGCAAGTTTTCTTGGCTGAACTTTGAAATTGTCGTCATGATTTAATTCTGATATGTCGCGAATGTGTACCGTTTTATCAATAATGAAGTCTATAAGATAGTTATAGTACTCCATCCCGTCCGAGTTTCTCAATAACGACATACACAAACCGTTAGTGTCTCTTTCTCGGCGTTTATAAGCTGTCGTTTCGGTCAGCGCGCGCATTTCTAAATGAACGAGAACCGTACCGCGCATGCGCCCGCTACGGGACTGCATCGCGCGCTCTATAGTTCAAACCCTGTCTGAGGATTAGATGTGATCTTGTAGTCTTATTGGTTGGTGAGGACAAATCGTACAGTGGTGCATATTTAAACACGTCTCAGTTTTACAATGGAATAGTATAAGAGGAAGACGTTATTGTTTTCCTTGCACACACGCTATTTGCTTCTACCTGCTCCCAACCGGTTTCTGTTTGCCTGAAAATAAGATGACTGTGGCATTCAGAAGTCAGAATCACAAACTACAATTGAGACACACATCACTTCACTGAATGAATTTAGTACGATCCTATATTTCTTGAAACAAACTATAAACATGATAATAATAATAATAATATATTATTATTATTATTATTATTATTATTATTATTATTATTATTATTAATAATAATAATAATGGAATAACCTAGTTAAGGACTGCAGGATTCTGTGCAGGATTAACTGTTCAATAACTACAAAGTTACAGAATAATATTTTAATACAACTACATTCCAACTGCATTTAACTGAAATAGTACTGAATAAATAGTATTTCATTGTACTTTACAAAACTTCAGTTTTTATCCCAGAAGCTGCAGGAGCTGAAGTTATTATTATTATTATTATTATTATTTTTAAATGGACAATGTTACAGAATCATATTTCAATACAACTGCACCGTACTGCACTCCAACTGCACTGTACCGCATTGTACTTCACAAAAACTGCAGTAAAACTGCAGTTTTCCCCCAGAAACTGCAGTTATTTTTTGTAAGGGCAGCTGCAAAGTGTGTGAGAGAGATTAGCTCTCATTGAACAGAAATGCTTGTGTGCCAGTTATAACTTTAAAGTTAATTACAATACAATAATCTAAGATTTTTTTTATTACAAAAAAAAAAACTACCATGAAATTAAATAAATAGAGTGAATTTCAGTGAACACCAAAGGTATAAGAATAGGTTAGATTATCTTTAAAATCAAGCTTACCCGTCTGCCTCTGGTGCCTCTGGAAGTGTGACATCAGTCCACAGCCAAGATTCAAAAAACTTGCTGCGAACATAAATTTGATCCAGGTCATAATCTTCCTCAACATCCTCATACTCCTCCTCCTCCATAATGACTTTTTCTTCAACACGTGGACGGATCTCAAAGTGTTCACGAATATTTGGTTGGGAAGCAGATAAAAGAGGAGTATCTGAAAAAATGCATCCATCATTTCAAAAGACTGTATGTTTTCAAAATTTGGAGGTGCCTAATGAAATGGGCTTTACCACAGAAATGTTTTTTATAATAGATTATTGATATTTTATATTATTTATTTTGTGAAAATGTGAAAATTAATAATGAATTCATTAATCTTTTTCAATCTACCTCGACCCAGTGCACGACTGCCCAGTAAAAAATGTTGACGTCTCATTGTCTTGCGAAAAATGGGTGGTGGAGTGGAGGGCCGTGGTGGGGTGATGATGCCCAGCTCTTCACCCCTGTATTTTGAACAGCACTCAAGAAAAGCCATCACGCACTTCCATGCCTCAGTGATGTAAAGAGCTCGGCGGCGACATGAGTATGGCATGGGGATCTCCCTCATGCCATCGGAGCAGCAGCGCTGTAGAAAGTGGTCAGAAGAATAGGATTTCCCTGATAACACACACAAACAAGTCTTCATTATTTGGTTAAATGTTATCTTCAGTGTTAGTCTTTTATTTGATCTTTTATGTTAGTATTTCTATTTTATCATTATAGTGATGACTTAATTTTCGGAGTGCTTGCTTGAACGCTCGTATTTCAATACACACATACCAAATGTGTCCCTTTTTCCATTCTCATCAACAAATAAAAGAGCTTTTACAACCATTTACTTTTCTGGGGGTTAAATGGGTTAACTTATTTTCTGGGGGTTAAATTATAAAAAGCGAAATGTCTGCATTTAAAAAGCTCAATGATTTGGGATGTTTGAGACTTGAAGTTTCATTAACGATTGATACATTAGTCCTGCTACTGTATATAAGAAAAGGCCTTGCTTACCAAGCTGGTCTCTGAGACGTAGTTGTTCAGCAGAACGCTTCCTCCTGGACTTCCAGTAACATGGTTTGTCTAACCAAAAAACATACAGAATACAAGAATCTTTAAAACTAAATCCTATATTAATCAAATATATTTTTAATTTTCCTCCCAGTTTTATGCATCTACTTCAACAACCACAGGTTCAAAATGTGAGCTTACTACAGTGGAACCTCAGATTGCGAGTTACCTGGTTTGCGAGCGTTCCGCAAGACGAGCAAACATTTTTTATTCATTTTGACTTGGAACAACAAGCAAGTCTTTATATATGAGTAGCAAGTATCATCAAGTAGCATGGATGCACTGCTTTTTTTGAAACCTAGTGTCACGTGATCACAACTGAGGATATGGTTATTCTTTCTCTTGTGTTGGCTGGTGATTAGCTGAAAAACCCTATAATACGCAGGGGCCATATGAGAACCACTAAACTAGAGGATGAAAAAAAAAACATAAAAAAATAAAACTTGTGAAAAAACTAAGTGTAAAAACATACCTTGTCTTTCATCAGTTGCTACACTGAAGCTGGACTGAAGATTTAGGCCTGCATCCAAGAACACACCCATGCTGTTTTTCCCTCCTCCTGGAGAGCAACCCAAGTCCCCCTGTCTGAGAGTGTCCCAAATCTGCTGGTACACAACCGGATTAGTGCAAGAATCACAACTTAGTGTTAAATCAGCATTTCAAATAAGTGCACGCTTGATATTACCTTCCTCTGCGTTAAGCGGCTCTTACTAAGTAGGAAAATGGAGTTGTCCACCGCGACCAGGCTGACCTTTGCTCCAGGGTCACCACTAACTTGAAAAGAAAAGCTTTCGCCTGGAGAATGAGAGTCCTTTACCTCACCTCTGAATGGTTCAAGTTTGAGCTACAACATTCATAATGACAATTAGTCATCAATTACTCCAGCAAATAACAAACATCAGAATCAAACTGACTCACTGATCCAACACACTGGCTCTCCACATCCACTGAAACGGAATCAGCCACCACCTCCACGTTAGAGTGCCAAGGTAAGACGTAGTACGCTACGAAGCGGAACGCAGGCAGCATCTCTGATGTCACTACCAGGGGAACGTTGGTCACTTCATGTCCTCCAACGCTTACCCTGCCTGCATTAATTATTCTCCCCTTATTCAACACCTAGAGCATGCATAGAAAAGTGAAAACAATATTTTTTTAATTAACAACTATATGAACATACAGTTGTGGCCAAAGGTTTTGAGAATGACACAAATATTACTTTTCACAAAGTTTGCTGCTAAACTGCTTTTAGATCTTTGTTTCAGTTGTTTCTGTGATGTATCTGTGAAATATAATTACAAGCACTTCATACGTTTCAAAGGCTTTTATCGACAATTATATGACTTTTATGCAAAGAGTCAGTATTTGCAGTGTTGGCCCTTCTTTTTCAGTACCTCTGCAATTCGACTGGGCTGCTCTCAATCAACTTCTGGGCCAAATCCTGACTGATAGCAACCCATTCTTTCATAATCACTTCTTGGAGTTTGTCAGAATTAGTGGGTTTTGGTTTGTCCACCCGCCTCTTGAAGATTGTTACGTCCCGTAGTATTTTGTGGGATGTTTTGTCTTTTGGCTCCCGTATCTTTCAGGTCCTGGGATTGGACATCGCCCCTGCCAATCACTGTCCCAACGCGACAACGAATCCCATGGGAACCAATGAGGCGGCCCCGGTCGAGTATAAGATCCTGGAAGTGTCGCAGCCAGTGGCGCGGCTTCTTTCATTCATCCATATTGTTATGGCGATTCTGAAATAGTTACTTCCGGTATTTCAAACATTGTGGCGGCGATTTGTTACGCTAAAGTACTAGCTGTGTGTGTTTTGTTCGTCTACGCCCAGCGTGAGTTCGTGGGCGCATCTCCAATTCGCGGTGTGGAGTCAAGGTTAGTAGGCCCTAGGGTGTACATATGCAGCACGTAGAGGACCGCGCTGTTTAGGCACACTAGTTAGGAGCAAGAGCTAATTGTTGTATTTATGTTTTGGTTAGCCAGAGTAGTTAGCGGGCATCTTACGCCCTAATTATGTTTTCGTTTTGTTGGTTAGGTAAGACACTGCCGCGCATTAGTTAGAAGGTGTTTTGTTTTATTTATTTCTTTGCTTTAAGCTCTGCTCGTGGCTCCCACCGTTGAATTTGTCATTCTATCTGTTGTATATATATTTTGTAAATATCTGTTTGTACTTTTGGGTCTCCACTGTAATTACGGAGCAATTGGGTGTGTGTTTTTGTGCTTCGTTCACTGAAGTTTGTTGAAGCTCTTTGCCAGTCTGGAGTCTGCCTCATTTTTGTAATTAGTGATGGTGTTTACCATATTTATATTTCCTTTTTTTTATTTTTCTTATGTCGGCTTCCTATCTCCCCTAGACCCCTAGAGCTAACCTAACATCTACTTAGGAAACCGTAAGTTCTCAATGGAATTAAGGAGTTTCCAAGCCATGGACCCAAAATTTCAACGTTTTGGTCCCCGAGCCACTTAGTTATCACTTTTGGCTTATGGCACGGTGCTCCATCATGCTGTAAAATGCATTGTTCTTCACCAAACTGTTGTTGGATTGTTGGAAGAAGTTGCTGCTGGAGGTTGTTTTGGTACCATTCTTTATTCATGGCTGTGTTTTTGGGCATAATTGTGAGTGAGCCCACTCCCTCGGATGAGAAGCAACCCCACACATGAATGGTCTCAGGATGCTTTACTGTTGGCATGACACAGGACTGATGGTAGCGCTCACCTTTTCTTCTCCGGACAAGCCTTTTTCCAGATGCCCCAAACAATCGGAAAGAGGCTTCATCCGAGAATATGACTTTGCCCCAGTCCTCAGCAGTCCATTCACCATACTTTTTGCAGAAGATCAATCTGTCCCTGATGTTTTTTTTGGAGAGAAGTGGCTTCTTTGCTGCCCTTCTTGACACCAGGCCATCTTCCAAAAGTCTTGGCCTCACTGTGCGTGCAGATGCGCTCACACCTGCCTGCTGCCATTCCTGAGCAAGCTCTGCACTGGTGGCACTCCGATCCCGCAGCTGAATCCTCTTTAGGAGACGATCCTGGCGCTTGCTGGACTTTCTTGGACGCCCTGAAGCCTTCTTAACAAGAATGGAACCTCTTTCCAAGTTCTTGATGATCCTATAAATTGTTGATTTAGGTGCAATCTTAGTAGCCACAATATCCTTGTCTATGAAGCCATTTTTATGCAACGCAATGATGGCTGCACGCGTTTCTTTGCAGGTCACCATAGTTAACAATGAAAGAACAATGATTTCAAGCATCACCCTCCTTTTAACATGTCAAGTCTGCCATTCTAACCCAATCAGCCTGACATAATGATCTCCAGCCTTGTGCTCGTCAACATTCTCACCTGAGTTAACAAGACGATTACTGAAATGATCTCAGCAGGTCCTTTAATGACAGCAATGAAATGCAGTGGAAAGTTTTTTTCAGGATTAGGTTAATTTTCATGGCAAAAAAGGACTATACAATTCATCTGATCACTCTTCAGAACATTCTGGAGTATATGCAAATTGCTATTATAAAAACTTAAGCAGCAACTTTTCCAATTTCCAATATGTATGTAATTCTCAAAACTTTTGGCCACGACTGTACAATCCTTCATACCATGTTAAATTGCAATTATGAGACATTATTCATGACTTTAGTGGTCTCCAGCGGCATCATTAACAGGAGCAACGTGCACAAATTGCTGAAGTTTAAAGGGGAAACCAGCATTGATGACAAACCACACAGTGTGAGTGAAACTTTTAACTGTGACAAGGGGGATTTTCAAAGAGTATTGAGCTAGGTTCAACAGTAGTGAATCTGCACTGCTTGTGATTGTGATGCTTGTTGAGTAGTACCTTTGTATATTTTAACAATATGGGTCAACCCAGCTGACAGACTTACAATGTAGGAAACATGCTGGATGTAGCTTCTTTCTTGCAGTGAGAAGGTGCTCAGGTGCAGTTTAAAGTTTAAGGACTGTCCAATTTTCATAGTGTTTGTGTCTAAAGTGATGTAAAGCTGATTCATCCGTGCAGAATTAAAAGGCGAGTACGGCTCCACGAACCATTCAGCCGTTGTCTGCTGCTTCTGCTTCAAGTCTGGGATTACTGTTTTTGCCTGAAATCACAATTCACAATTCATGTCTCAAGGACAGGTTGGAATGTCTCTACTGCAGGGGAAATTTTCTAAAATGATATTTAAGACACAAAGTAGTGTTTAACACGTACAGTAGAACATTTTAATACATAGTTTATGAAAAAGATTTTATATAATTATTTTTTGACTCACTATTAATGTGACAGGGTTCATGTCAGAAGGCATGTTAAGAGACGCTTTGATGGTGCCACTGTGGACCGTAATCGGAGAGGACAGAAAGGTTATTTGAACAGGAACGTTTCGAGCTGGGGAGCCGTCATGATGGCTTACTGTAACCTGAGACCCAAAACACAAACAATGACAAGAATTCATGACACACATCCAACTCACTTTTATTTTCTAAGTACTATATTTGTTTTACTAGATTACCATGATGTCAAATGGTAGGCCTGATTTATAAAACCTTGGCGTGTCCTTGATAGTGAGCAGGTAGGGTGCCAAAACTATTTTGATGCCTGTTTTCTCTGCATCCACGAGGTCACTTCCTGAGGATGGCAATGATTCATCATACTTTAGTGCAAAAAAAATGCTTTGTGTTGCAGAGTACATCTCTCTACATACAATTTTCTTGAAAAATTATCTGAAAGATATATGTAGTGATGGGCAACAAAAGACATCCTTAGGTACCTGAGCTGGTCAAGACAGAAGCTCTCACATATATAGATGAGCCCACTAGGCTGTTGATATCAGGGTATGCGTTCTTAAGCTCAGCTATGGTCAAAGTGGCGATTCCACCATCCAGCTGCAACCAGTCATAAGCAAAAGTGTGTTTAATAGACAGTGAAAATATACTAGCCTGGATTAAATTATTTAAACTGTTCTAACTTTAGGTATAGTCTGAAATTAATAGATCGAAATTTAGTATATCTTAAGAGCACTGGATGGGACTTCCATAGATATTTCACTTACATTTTGTACTTGCTTCATAGATGGGAGTCGAACTTTTTGTCCATTTCTCTCTACCCCAAACACCACATACGCTACCCCTTCCACCTTCTCACCATACACATATCTGAGAAAAGATTACGTAGTGTAATGATATTACTGACTAATGAATATATGATGATGACACAACAATCTCTAATCTGTATACATATTGTAAATGAGCAACATTAGACCTGATTGAAAAGACACACATACAGTATAAGATGGTACTGACCTGGCATATACTTCCACAGTCAACTCCTGATCTTCCAAACTAAAGTGGGTCTGTTTTGGTATTACTGTAACATTAAATGCTGGTAGCACTGGAATCAATAAAAACACATAGACTCCTGAAATGTACTGCCATGCTTGGCACAAACCTCTTTCACATTGTCATTATTGTTTGAAGAAATTGGAGAAAAATCATTAATTTAATCAACTGTGAAATAAGGCTGTAACCTAGCAAAATGTGGAAAAAGTGATGCGCTGTGAATAATTTCTGGATGCATTGTGGGGCCAGTGTTATGTTCTGGGGTTGCCATATTTGGGCCCATTTTTACTAAAAAAGTTTAGGCAGGAGACCTTACAGTAATGTTAAGTGACATAAACATATGTTTGGACAAAAATGGAATACTTTTTGGGGCAGATCATGTGCAGTATGTAACCTGGTCCATTAACATTTTGGATGATGTCTCCGCGGGAGCCATTTTTGTGATTATTTTAGTTCGACACAGCCAACAATGTTGGAAATAATTAATCAAACTTTGCTCTTACAGCACCAAAGATCACGTGTTGATTCATACAATTTCCCACCAAACAACAAGAAATCTATGGAAAACAAGCTGCATGTGTTTGTTTCCCTGGCATTGTGCTGATCATCCATGGCACACACCTGAAAATAATTGTTCCAAGCACCAATGAGGAGGTTTACGTAAATCAAAAACTTACAGCATCAACACTTTTGTGGTTATTTATGATCGATTATCAACAAACTTAATCAGGTGAAGCTAATCACCTTCTCAATGGCACACATTTGACTTTCAACTCTGGTCATTTTGATTAGCCAGCATGAAAATCTGGAGCATTTACTGTAAGTCCCTGGTAGTGCAAGTGAAGCAAACAATAAACTATGGGTGGAAGGCACTGTCAAAAGATCTCTGGGATCCATCAGCATGTGTGATCAGATGAAGTCGTAAAGCTGAGCTGTAGTTGAGGGAGTGGAAGCAAGAGTTCAAAGCTGTGAACTTACTGAATGCGCTATTTACAATATGTGGTAGCTGCGAAAAATGGAAGGTAGGGTTATACCGTCAAATTGATGATGGAAGCAGCAGAACTTGGATGGCACATACTGTAGGTTAATTATTTTGGTCAAGGTAAAGGGGCCAGTAAAGCGAGGTGAGAGTTAACTTAGGGTACTTGGGGGGCCTTGGTGCAAAGGCGGTCAGCCTGCTTCTAGGTTCGTCTAGCTTGTAATTATGTCCGTTTACAGCGGCGTTTACAACTTTTGTGCTGAGGTAACCGCCACCTCCACCGATTGGGAAGTGAAACAAGGTAAACGGATTTGGAAAAGTGATCTATGATGGTCATGATGCAAGTGTTCCCATCAGATGAGGGTAGGCCCATTACAAAGTCTGAAGAATTATTGGGCCATGGACGGGGAGGTACAGGGAAGGGTCTGAGAAGGCCAACAGTGGGTTAATTGTCGTGTTTACGCAGATATCGCAGGACATGTCCTCCCCAAACCCGAGCCACCAAAAGTGGTGCTGAATGACAAAAATGGGTCTGGGCTGAGCCGTGGTGGCAGGACAACCTGGATCTGTGGCCCCTTTCTAAGACCTGGGAGCGTAGACAAAGGTGAGCAAAGAGGCGATTTGAGGGAATATTACTACTGGCTCTTTGGTCAATGCCTGCTTGATTCTAGTCTAGATCCACGGCTGCAATTAGACAGCGAGATGGCAGGATAGTGTTGGATGGCATGGGAGAACTGTCGTGAGAGAGCATCTGGCTTGGTGTTTGTAGGAGAAGACGAAGTTAAATCTGGAGCCCTTCAGGAAGACGTCAGCTAGGGTCATTCCAACCACTTCTTTATCTTTTTATAGCTGTTATGGTCCTGATGGTTTTGCTTACCCCGTGTCTTACTTTTCGGCCAAGTTCAACAAACGTTAACAGAACTATTCTACAACTGAAAAGGAAATCCTTGTTATGCTTCTAGAATTACAACATTTTGATGTATAGCTGGGATTCATGGCTGAACCATATATATATATATATATATATATACATACACGGTACTGTGCAAAAAGTCTTAGGCGCCATATTATCTGTAGTACAAATTTTGTTATATAAGTTTATTATGTCTGCATTATTATGTACAAGACCATTCCCTCCAAAAAGATAGACTAAAATTAATTAATAAATAACATTACAGAAGAATTTTTGCATGCCTGTAAAGAAAGCAACATATTAGATGGCAGACCAATTTCCAGATGGGGAAAAAAATCAATAATGTAGACTCACATTAAAATAGAAATGAGCGAATGTGACAAAGTTACCAAAAGAACTCGTATTCTCCAGCATGCTCAGTAAAACCTAACAGCTGTTTTACTTGAAATACTGCACAAGTATCAAACACCACCGCTTATGTTCAAGCAAAGAGAAACAAAATAACAAAACAGAAAACAAAATAACAAATAAAAAAATAAATTCAAAAACAAAATAACAAAACTCAAAACGTAATAACAAATTCAAAAACAAAATAACAAAACCGAAAACAATAAACCAAATTAGAAAACACAACGACATATCTAGAAACAAAATACCAAATGAGAAAACACAACGACAATTCAGTCAAACCGGAAAAGGTAGGTATAGTTCTCGAAATAAATTCTTAGCACTGATTGGAAGAGGCATCTGTCACTCAAAACATACAAGCAGTACTGTCAAGTGAAGTCAAACTTATGTTAAAAGCACATTTAACACAACTTAGTTGACCAAAGTGCTGTACAATCCTAAAATATATAAAAAAGAATCTTTAAATGAAAATACATTTAAATGTCCGTGAGGCTGCAGTACTTCCTGCATACTGCTTGTATGCTTTGAGATTTCAAGATCTGCTGTTCAAGCTCTTTTGAAGAAGCACAAATAAACGGGCAACATTGAGGATCGTAGACGCAGTGGTTGGCGAAGGAAATTTGGTCTGAGAATGTCATCAGCTCAGAACTGGCAGAAACCAGTGGGTCCCAGGTACACCCATCTACTGTCCGGAGAAGAATATGAGCGGATATGTGAGAGAGGCCTTTTTTTCCCCCCTCTTATGCCAATTGTGTGAATGTTGTGCGTGATTTTTAGTAAATATTGAGGTTACCTGGTTAACTTTTATTGTAGGTTTGGGATCAGTCTGTTAAGTTTACGAGCAGTGTTAAAAAAAAAATTATATATATATATATATATATATATATATTATTGATTCATCTTATAGTCTGCTGTTGTCACATTGCCTTCCTTTTGTTTTTCTGTTTCCGGAAACTGAGTTATACTACGAAAGGCCATATCAGTGATGGTGCCCACAACTCCATGAAAGACCCTTCGCATGATCTGTGGTGCTGAAAAAGAAAATTAAAATTTTTAAACTGTTACCATTTCAAAGCATTAGAGTAAAGCATACAGTAGCCTGTCACCTGTGGAGATAACATACAAAATGTTCATTAATGTACCAGATGAATACTGCACGCAATGATGTGTTAAAAATCGAAAACAAAAAAAAGTATTCCTTTTTTGTCCAAATGTATCATTTATGAGCTCTGTGTTACTAAAACATCTCTCGTTGTGCACACTTCTCTGCCTGAATTCCATTTCCTCTCCAGTTAGGACACTTCCAGAGTTCTCTTACATTTTGGTGGGGATAGGAGTGATTTCCTGTTTAAATAAATTGCTACTCCTAAAAGTAGGACCAAAATGTAGAAGTGATTTCCTATGTAGAGACGCTTAATAAATCCTTTTTTGATAGCTTTGTGGGCTTCACAAAGTATGTTTGAATTGAATGTTATAAATAACATTTTGCAAACTATATTGAAATGATCTCCAACCCAAGTTGTAACATTTCAAAATATATATAAAAAAAAATGTTGAATATTCAAATAAATATTCAGTATGCAAGTCTCTGTGTGGGTGTTCACCTTAAGTTGATTTGAACATGGAACTCTTTTTTTTATGCTTTCATTTACTTCAGGGTGCAACTTTTTCCAAATGTTTTTTTCTACATTACTACAGTACTACTTAACCTACTACTACTACTACTACTACTATTACTGATACCCATTCTTCTTATTCTACTAATATTCTACCACTACTATTCCTTCTTTTTGTAACCCATAGCATTATTTGAATGCTACTAAAATCACTAAAACTTTTTTTTATATATTTTTTAAATAAACATGCCCAGGCGATGTTATAAATATAAATACATACCATACTTTTTCACCTCAAAATCAGCACTAAATGTGTTCTCTTTCCAGTGGTCAAATTTGGCAACAACCTTCCACCTGCCCTCTCTTAAAAAAATATTACAGAGATTAATAAACTGAATTTTTTAAAACCAAAATAAACAAACAATACAAGGATATAATGATTCCATGCATACTTGACAATGTCTGAGAGTCCATAAGTGGTGGAGAGAATGCCATTTGCTGCTTTGCTCCTTGGTGTGGTATAAACTGTAATTCCATCAGGATTCTACAGCACAGCAGAGAAGAACAGCAAAATGATAATTCGCCCTCTTCCACAGACATGAGCTCACAAATGCCCATAATGGTGTAGAGTTGCTGTGATCAACATAAATATGTGTCGGAAACCCCTCCAACGGCCAGAACAAGCCTGTGGAAGCCTGTGGTTTTGTCAGTAGTTCTCAGTATTATGTTTTACTAACAAGAGGTCTTTTCTATTACTATACCTGGGAACCTTTTATTGTCCGTTTCTATTAGATGTTAATTAACCTGATTTTTTGTTGTTGTTCTTGTTGTTGTTGTTGCACATGTTTACCTGAAGGCAAAAACATTAGAGTTCTTACATGTGATATACTTTCCAGTGTCAATGTTTTACTAACTGGTGCGTAAGCATCTATATACAGTAGGAGAGTAAGGCTCTAGGCAGCAAAACAAGCTGGAAAGACATGATCTTTCATTTTGCCATTGGCCAAGTCCACCATGATCATGAGCAAAGTTCAAAGCTCATCACGGGGTCTACTGTGACAAAATTGATAGACATGGATTTGATAAAGCACTTATTTCTCACATTGTGCAAAATGAAACATACTATCACATGAAATAGTGTCTATAATCAAACCCAAGGTTATGGGGGATTTTGTTTGACTAACAGCACAACAAAACTTTAGAGTCTAATGAGCCTCAGAGCGGCATACATAAGTGTTGCTGGGTCTGACTTCTTTTCTAACCCAAGCTGTAAACTCGTGCGTAAATGCATTGTTTTATTTTTAAACTAAACGTAGAGATTAGGTTTTAAAACAAAAGCAGAACAGGCTCTTACCTGGATTTCAACAGAAATGGTGCCATCGGACGCCTGAAAATCTGCATTAGAAACAAAGGCACGGCAGCGCACTGTACAAAAGAGAAAAGACCCTTAATAAGACATACTTAATATGTTATGTACCGTATTGACCAAATATATTTAATAAAGCTAAACAAAGTGGAATGCCCTTTTTCTGTGTTGAAAAGATTTCAGCTATTACAGTTATTACCTGTGTCTCCTGGGTTGTACACAGGTTTGTCGGTCTGGATGAAGATGTAACCAGACTGAAAGGACACTTTACTAACTTGCTCAACTGCCTCGTATTGTCCAAATTGAGCGACTAGCTGGACATACTTGGTTTCTTTCTCTTCTGGCGTCAGGAGGCTCGGATTAATCTGTGCAGAAGATTCGGCTTTCTCAGTTCAAACCATTTAAATAACAGAAGTCCTACCAAGTCTTATCTAAACCTCAGAAGCATTTTTTTGATGCCTTGGATTACAGAAACTTGTCAGTAATAACCACCTATGGGTAGTAATGAGTTACATTTACTTCATTACATTTACTTGAGTAACTTTTTGAAAAACTTTTTACTTTTACTCGAGTGGATTTGTGAAGATGAAACACTACTCTTACTCCGCTACATTCGGCTACACTCAAGTCGTTACTTTTCTAACCACTTATTCTACACATGCAGCCGGTAGATGACTGTTTCACCAATCAGAGGCAACAACAATAATCACATGACTCTGTTTGACCAATCGGCCCCAGTAACAATAACGACATGCAGTCAGGTGACATAGCATGAAAAAAAAATCTTCAGCCGGCACCCTGGCATCATATACTGTACAAAGCATGTTTCGCTTGCAAAAAGAACAGCTTCATACTGCGGTGTCTTCTAGCATATAAAAACACGACTTCTAACCTGAAGTAACATGTCTCGGTAAGTTTAGCTGATGCATTGAATGTTGCAATGTTGACATATAGTATAAAATACAATAATATACATATAATATAATATACTGTGTGTACTGTGTCTGTAATAAATATTATTATATTATGAATGAAACTATAAATATAAATGATTGTAATTTAAAAATAAATAAATAAATCAGACATTAGGGTTGAAACAGTTACTCAGAAAAAAAAAGGTACAAATAATGTTCCTCGAAGAACAGTTTTGTACCTTTTCGATAAATGTACCATCAATGGTTGGAAAAGTCCTCTGAAGAAACCTTTTTACCTTTGAAGGTGCATAATTGTTCTAACATAAAAGGTACAAAAATATTCTGGACGGTGGGAGGAGTTTAGCTTTACCTCAGAACAACACCAAAAGAGTTTCAACAGACAACAAAGTAGCATAATCCAGCAAGTTATTACCATGGGTAAAGATCATATAATTCTTATTTTGATAATAAAAAACACTCATTACATTTTTTTTTTCAAATCTTTGTCTTTCAGTGCCACTTGCATACACACGTGGACAAAATTACTGGTACCCTTCGGTCAATGAAAGAAAAACTCACAATGGTCACAGAAATAACTTTAATCTGACAAAAGTAATAATAAATAAGAATTCTATGAATGTTAACCAATGAAAGTCAGTCATTGCTTTTCAACCATGCTTCAACAGAATAAAAAAAAAAAACTCATGGAACAGGCCTGGACAAAAATGATGGTACCCCTAACTTAATAGTTTGTTGCACAACCTTCAATCACTGCAATCAAACGATTCCTGTAACTGTCAATGAGACTTCTGCACCTCTCTGCAGGTATTTTGGCCCACTCCTCATGAGCAAGCTGCTCCAGTTGTTTCCGGTTTGAAGGGTGCCTTTTCCAGACAGCATGTTTCAGCTCCTTCCAAAGATGCTCAATAGGATTGAGGTCAGGGCTCATAGAAGGCCACTTTAGAATAGTCCAATGTTTTCCTCTTAGCCATTCTTGGGTGTTTTTAGCTGTGTTTTGGGTCATTGTCCTGTTGCAAGACCCATGATCTGCGACTGAGACCCAGCTTTCTGACACTGGCCAGCACATTTCTCTCTTGAATCCCTTGATAGTCTTGAGATTTCATTGTACCCTGCACAGATTCAAGACACCCTGTGCAGGATGCAGCAAAGCAGCCCCAGAACATAACAGAGCCTCCTCCATGTTTCACAGTAGGGACAGTGTTCTTTTCTTGATATGCTTCAAGTATAATTAGCAAAATTTGCCTTGGCAAAAAGTAAAATTTTTGTCTCATCTGTCCATAGGACATTCTGCCAGAAGCTTTGTGGCTTGTCAACATGTAGTTTGGCATATTCCAGTCTAGCTTTTTCATGATTTGTTTTCAACAATGGTGTCCTCCTTGGTCATCTCCCATGTAGTCCACTTTGGCTCAAACAACGACGGATGGTGCGATCTGACACTGATGTTCCTTGAGCATGAAGTTCACCTTGGATCTCTTTAGAAGTCTTTCTGGGCTCTTTTGTTACCATTCGGATTATCCGTCTCTTTGATTTGTCATTAATTTTCCTCCTGCGGCCACGTCCAGGGAGGTTGGCTACAGTCCCATGGATCTTAAATTTCTGAATAATATGTGCAACTGTAGTCACAGGAACATCTAGCTGCTTGGAAATGGTCTTATAGCCTTTACCTTTAACATGCTTGTCTATAAATTTCTTTCGAATCTCCTGAGACAACTCTTTCCTTCGCTTCCTCTGGTCCATGTTGAGTGTGGTACATACCATGTCACCAAACAACACAGTGACTACCTGGAGCCCTATATATAGGCCCACTGACTGATTACAAGATTGTAGACACCTGTGATGCTAATTAGTGGACACACCTTCAATTAACATGTCCCTTTGGTCACATTATTTTCAGTATTTTCTAAGGGTACCATCATTTTTGTC
Source organism: Clarias fuscus (assembly GCA_030347435.1). NCBI lineage: Eukaryota > Metazoa > Chordata > Actinopteri > Siluriformes > Clariidae > Clarias > Clarias fuscus. The sequence continues at coordinate 5,350,328 of CM059228.1, forward strand.
CAGGCCTGCTCCATGAGTTTATTTTTTTAAATAATTCTGTTGAAGCATGGTTGAAAAGCAATGTCTGACTTTCATTGGTTAACATTCATAGAATTTTTTTTTTAATTATTACTTTTGTCAGATTAAAGTTATTTCTGTGACCGTTGTGAGTTTTTCTTTCATTGACCGAAGGGTACCAACAATTTTGTCCACGTGTGTAGATCAGCGTAGCATGTAGATAACACTGCTAATCATGCTAAGAAACCACCTCATGTAGCTTAGCACAAACATGTCACCCTTTTTGGATAGTTTTAGCTCATGGTAGCTATTTATAGTTTAGTTTGAAGTTAACTTATGAAACTGCTATCTATAATATTATTTAGCACAAACACATGCTTAATGTGGCTAAAATACTGGATTTTGTAGCTTACAGGTTTTCATCATATTCAAATAAATAAAAAAAGTATCAGTTGTTGTATGGCATTACAAAGGCCTGTGTTGTCTTTATGCACGGTTATTAGTGATTGATAATGATGATAATATACTGTACATCCATTTATTTTATTGTGTTATCATTGTCACGAGCCAGTTAGATCAGCCAAGCACATCCAGATCTTGATTTCACTAAAGAATGTTCCGCCTCCGTGCACCTGTAACCCATCAGCAATCCGCCCCTGCCTTTAAAATGAAGCTTAGAATTCCATTCAGTGCTGAAGTATCTTACTTGCGTGCTCCTCGTCTTGGTAATCTGTGATTTTCTCTAGTGCCCTATATCTTTGCTTTGACTTCCTCGATTTCCTTCTCGTTTATTGCCCTCATTTGGATTTGGCTACGTGTATGTGTACCGCTTATCGACTTTGAACTTGGATTGCGCTTCTGGCTTGTCTCCTTCGTTGCTGGCTAAGATTGTTTTCGGTATGCTCAGGCATTCTCTCTCTGGCGGATTCTCGATACAAACATCAGCCACTGCGATCGCACACACTCTACCTTAGTCCCGCTCTTTTGGAGATCCCCTTTCATGCTCTGCTTCTGGGGTTGTGGAGCCCACCCCACGTCATCGACCCACCTCCTCTATTGTCACAGGGAATTCTCCCATTCATCCTGCTCACTCACACATGCAGCCTCTCTCCTCTCTGCTCCTGTCGCACCTGCACGCTGAAACTCCCTTGTGCCTTTTCTTTTTTTTCTCTCTTTTTTTTTTTTTAAGATTTTTACCCGATTTTTCTCCCTAATTTAGTCGTGTCCAATTTCTCCACGTCACTAGGGGGCTCCCACATTAAGGCTACTACTACCACTCAGCTGGGAAGGCCTAAGACACCAGCCGATCGCCAGCCGATCGCATGAAAAAATACTGCTCTACGCTGCTGTTGGGGCGGCATAACACACTCGGAGGACAGCGCTATCTGCTCTTTCTGCTTGTGTGAGCTCACAGACGCCTCTGATTGGCTGTAGAGCCGTGATTAATGTGGGAGCACTAAGTACCTCTCATCCCTCCTCTCTGAGAGATCTCGGCCAATCAGCTCTCTCTAGGCCTCCAGCTGTGAGAAGTGACAGCATCACCTGGGAATCGAACTCGCGATCTCCGGATGATAGGGCGATTTCCGCCACCAAGGTTAAGGATCTTAAACTCCCAACACAAGTTCTTGATTCTTCGTTAGCTGTTCGGGCCCTTGACGGCCCTTCTCTCCTTACTCAGCGTACAGAGCCAGTAACTCTTCAAGTATCTGGCAACCATTCGGAGGAACTTTCCTTTCTTGTTATGCACCATGCCCACTCCCCCTTTGTTCTCGGTCATCCTTGGCTGATCCGTCATAACCGACACATTGACTGGGCTATGAACACAATTCAACAATGGAGTCTGTTGTGCCTGACGTCCTGCCTGAAGTCTGCTTATTGTTCGCCAGCAACATTTTCTGCCACTGAGGAGTTCCCTGACCTCTTGGCCATTCCGCCTAATTACTCAGACCTTAAGCAAGTCTTGAGTAAATCACATACTATTTCACTCGCACCCCCCTACACAAACCCTATGATTGTGCCATTGATCTCCTTCCAGACACAACTCCTCCCAGGGGACGGTTATATTCATTGTGTTCAAATGAGAGGGATGCCATGGACAAGTATATTTCTGAATGTCTTGCTGCTGGCATCATTCGTCCTTCTTCGTTCCCCACTGGGGCAAGATTCTTCTTTGTGGCTAAAAAGGCCATGTATTGATAACTCAGGTCTTAATGACATCACCATTAAGGATTATTACCCTCTTTCCCTGATGTCCACAGCCTTCTACTGTACCTCCTTCAAGAGGCTAATGTCTTCACTAAACTTGATTGCGTAACCCCTATCACCTTGTCAGGATCAGGGAGGGAGATGAGTGGAAGATAGCTACAGATGTGGCCATTAAGAATGCGCACTTTTCCCCGCGAAATCCCGCAATTCAATGTGCGCCATGCCGCAAGATCACTCAAGCAACATTCAGGAATTTAAATAAATGTGTTGTACATTATCTAAAAGCCAGACCAAGTACAACGAAGAATTGTGTATAATTAGTTAGCCTAAAAAAATATTATTTCCAATGCTGAAGCAAACCTGAATTTTATTTTGTTTTTACAATAGATCTTTCATGATAAATGTGTGTATATGCACTTCATATTATTTTCATAATGATGAAATGAGGTGACCAAAATCTTTCTTTAATATTCATAATAAAATGTTTCTTATATAGTTTTTGTAATGTCTTAAAAGGGACAAAACAATAGCAATGCCTCAGTTTAAATGGTCTTAAAATTAATTTAAAATGTGATAAAGACATGAATGAACAAATATAAGTAAATATTCTTATATGAACACAAAGTGCTTCAGGCTTTTTATAATTTTCAACATCTTTTTGTTGTTTGTGTCCAGTATTGAATAATTATTTCATCCATTATTTGACCAGTGCTGGAAAGTGATTGTGAATTTAGGACTGAATTATGTGCGGAAACCCGTAACTCATACTTTCACTTTACAAAAGGCAGCGTTTTGATCAAAAGGCTGATAACCGCTTGCGATTTGTCCATAAAAATCCCTCTTCTCACCTTTCATGTAAGTGTGAAGTTATCGAACCGGTTTCGCTGATGGGGGAAAGACAGAATTGAGGGGACACCAAGCAGACGTCTCTGCCTAAAATGTATTTTGCCAGCAAAACATAGAATAAATAAAAATATAATGTTTAATGGTACCAATTAAAGCAGACTAATTAGACTTGTGTCTAATACTGTTTTATTCATATTTTACAACATTACATGCAGTTTGTAATTTACTTGCAATTGTACTTTTAAAATGTAACCTACGTATCTGAAGTATAAGCATATTTAACTACTTCAGCAGTGAATGAGAAATTTGGTCTGGCTTTTAAATAAAGTCCTTATTTGATATAATTTTACAATTTAATTAATTATCTTATTATAAACATAATTCTTATTCTATATATTCTTGTTGAATACAGTCCCTCAGAGCAAGCACAGTGTCAGAATCTCTTCTTATCTTTCATTCATGATAGGTGTGAATTTATTCAACTGGGTGTGCTGTTGGCAAATACTGTAGGGGTTTTTTAGATGAATTAACAAGACAGAGTGGACGTCTCTGCCTAAAATTTATTTCCCCAGAAAAACATAAAATAGATTTTAAAAAATTAAATGATTAATAATACAGTAGCACTTAAATCAGAGTTCATAGCTGGATTTCGTACTTTTTGATTTTGATACTTGGACAACTTTGATACGGACAGTTGTATTATGCTTTCTCTTGAGAATAAACAAACCCGGTAGATTGTCTTGAAAGTCTTGAGCAGTGGAGGACTGGCCATATGAAACGTTCATGGAAATGCAATTTTTATGCACACTAAAAAAGAAACTACACAGCAAAAATATGTTCTACAGTGGAACCTCGGATTGCGAGTAACTCAGTTTATGAGTGCTCTGCAAGATGAGCAAAGATTTGTAATACATTTTGACTTGAAAAACGAGCATGTCTTGGTTTATGAGTGCCGAGTTTTTTGACACCGACGCACACACACTCTCTCGCCTTTACACCCCCCCCCCCCTCCCCAGCTTCACACAGACACACACACTCTGCTCTACACAGAAACTCTGCTCTGTCGCAATTCTTTTCAAAGGTAAGGTGCTGGTTCATTTTTTTTTTTTTTTTTTTACTTTACAGCAGTGATTCCATTCACACGAGTGTCAATAGAGAGATTTATTTTTTCCCATTAAAACAGTGTTTCCGTTGTGTGTGTGTTTGTTCTGAAACATAAAAAGCGAGGTGGGGGGAGGGAGGAGGAGTTTTACTGTGTAAGACGAGGCGAGGAAAGGGGCTAATTTCACACACACACACACACACACACACACATACACACAAATACACGGCGCCTGCGCACACAAACGGAAACACTGGGATTTATTTTTACTTTTTTTAAAGGTAAAGTGCAGGTTAATTTGTTTTATTTTTACTTTATATATTGTATTTCTTATTTTTCTGTATTTATTTTTTGGGCTGTGGAATGAATTATTTGAGTTTTCATTATTTCTTATGGGAAGATTTGATTTTGTTTACAAGTGTTTTGGAATACGAGCCCGCTTCCTGAACGAATAATGCTCGTAATCCAAGGTTCCACTGTATTATATTATGATGTGAATAAAGCGGGCCACATCGGAGTGCGCTGTTGTGTTTGAAAAGCCAGCGTTTATCTAGCGAGTAACCTATATATTTGTGTTTATTACATTTCTGCATTTCATGCCTGCATTTTTAACGATAAATCGCACACGTTTATCAGCCTTTTGATCAAAACGCTGCTTTTTGTAAAGTGAAATAGCTGGTGGGTTTACACACACTGATTTTAAATGAGTTTTAGATTAATTTTAAAGCACGATTTAGGGCATCTGTCACAGCTGGCACTGTTCCTATATTGCTCTTTTTCACAGTTTTAATTTCCATGTACTGTAAAACAGGTACATCTGTATGGATAAACCGAGATGAGTGTTTCTTAGCCCCTCCCTGTGAAAACGGTGAATTCAGGGAAAGGCTCCGTCACGAGTGTTTGTGCGCGAACTACTGGGCTTCTACGCATTCTAATATTGACATTGTTACTGTTTTTTAATCCCTGATACGGAAGAGTCTGAGAATTTATTTACCATAACCTGTGTTGTATTGTTTTTAATCACTCTGTACACAACCTATGATTTCATCAGCCATTTGATTTTACTTTGCAAAAGGCAGTGTTTATTGTTTAGTGTATATTTAAAGCACATATACACAATAAACAAAATTGTTTTAGGTTAACTTATCATACATTTTGCATTCTTTGTTGTACTTCGTCTTTTTGCATACATGGGTGCGTTACAATAATAATAAGAATAATAACAATAATAATAATAAACTCACAGCACTACTACTTCTACTACTACTAATGATACATTTTATTACATTTTATGATACAACACATTTTCGGCTTCAGTAGACACACAATACTTTAGATTGAAACACAATTGCCCCCTACAAGTAATGAACGGTATTTTCACAGCTTCCCGCGAGCTGCCGTGGAAGCGCGCGAGATCCCTTTTTTCGAAACGTGCGTTCTTAATGGCCAGATCTGAAGTGTTTACTATCCGCTGCTTAAGATAACTTTTAGCTGGGGATTTACATAGTTGCTGCAGTCGTTTATTTCAATTCAATTCAATTCAATTTTATTTGTATAGCGCTTTTAACAATTGACATTGTCGCAAAGCAACTTTACACAATCAAAAGAAGTAAGTTTGTATGAAATGTGAATGTGTATGAATCAAAATGATAAGATTGTCCCTGATGAGCTGTCACGTCACGCCAGATTCACCTGTTCACTTCCGCTCCAGATTCCACTCCACTCCTTTGATCTCACTGGCTCACTCTCTGCTCTCTCCACACACCTGTGCACCATCATCAATCACTTCCACTCCCTATTTAAACCACGCATGGACACCACCACGGCGCCAGATTATTGAGTGCCTTACCAGTCCAATATTCCCACGTCTTGTCTCATCAAAGTCTGCCAAGTTACCGACCACGCATCGTTTATTGACTTCGTCTCTGCCTCACATTTTAGATTACCCTTGTTTGGATTTCTCATCATTGACCGCTTACCTGTTTCCTCGACTACGGATTTGGATCACGGATTTTCCCGCAGCTCTCCGGCTTCGACCCTCGCTTGTTCTACAACCACGAGTCAGTCCTCACGCCCTACCGAGCTCACGCTACTTTCGCCAAGTGGCTCGAGCCTCTCCAGCGAGCACGCTACGTCTCCCACCGCAGCGCGGAGCACCATCCTCACCTAAAGATCAGCCTTGTCACGTCACAGCCACCACTCTCCAGTTACATTCAGCGACACCACTACTCAACCCGTGTTCTTCCCTCTCCACAATCTGCATTTGGATCCACCAAGCCCACCACGGAACCTGACATGAGCAAGCCAAGGGCGACGGTGGCAAGGAAAAACTCCCTGAGATGGCAGTAGGAAGAAACCTTGAGAGGAATCAGACTCAACAGGGAACCTATCCTCATTTGGGTGATAACAGATAGCAGGAATAGATCAGCATAATAATGTGTAAGACTAGAAGTTCAGTATAACAGGAGATGTGTTTAAATTAAATGTTTAAGTTTAAGAGTTTTCCAGATGTGTATAGTCACCATGTTCGTGCACATCTCGTTACTGTTTTGTTTTGTGTTTTTTTTTTTTCTGGCGATCTCCGGATGATAGGGCAAGCACTTAACCACTGCGTCAATTGGAATGCTATTTTGTAAAAAGTGGGTAAAAATCTATTTAAAAGTTTAAATTGTATTGTAGACTGGAAATGTATTTTATATACTGTACAATTTTAGAGTGTTTGCATTTTTGCATTAGCTAATTCAAGTGTTTTATTTAGTGTTTTATTTAGTTTAAATATTTGTTTATTATAAACCTAAAAGATCTATTTTTACAGAATATTTTACTGTTATCTAAGGTAGTGTTCAAACATATTTCATATACGTTCATAATAAAATGATTCAGTGCCTTATTTATTAGGAAAATTACTTTTCTATACTGTAGTTCCAAAAGAAACACATTAGACACCATTAAGGTACAAAAAAGCTTGTCACTTGGGTGGTACCTTCAAGGACAAGATGATTAAGTACAATAATGTACCAGCAAGCCTATAAAACAAATGGAACATTTATTATTATTATTACAAATAATGGCATTGATGGAACAAACAGAATTGGTACAAATTTGTTTCTCTATATTAAAGTACAGATATACTTTTTTTTATTACTCTTTTGCATGACTATTTAATAATAATAAGCCAATTCAATAAGTTTATAATAATACATTTAATAATGTAATAATAATATTAATAAAATCAATATTTTGGATGAATACTTTTTACTTGTACTTGAGTGATATTATTTTGAAGTACAGCTACTCTTACTTGAGTACTTTTTTTTGGCTACTCTACCCACTTTTGGTGATAACAATAATTTATGCCTATTTGGTTCTCAAGCAATTACATTAGTTTGCATTGTAACCCAAATCAGTTTCGATGTGACATGGTAGAAAATAGCACTTCCCAGAATGCCTCTGGAATGAAGACAAAGAGCAAACCTGATTTCCTCTACCTGATATAACACGAGTCTTTACCAATATATTAATTAAGGAAGGGTTCAACAGATCTGTTTATATTATGTTAAATGGCTCAGGTTATATGCAGGCATAAAATCACCCTCAATCACACATATCCTGGTCTTGAATCTAGCCCTAGGAGTGATTATGATTAATTTGCATGGGATAAGTCATCCCTACAAAAATAGTATGACATACACAACAATATAGGTTCAATTCAAACTCACTGTTCTGACCAAGGATTATAAAACCCAAGGGGGTGTGGCCAAATAAGTTGCATTTCATCAATACTAAGTAACATGGAACAAACTTTTAACAAAAGCTATTTCGTTTACCTGGATGCTTTGGAGGAAGCTGTAGTTATTATCTGAGTTGAGCGTGATGATTCCGCGCCACAGTAGCCTTGACTTGACTGGGAAATCGTAAACTGAGAGAACAACACTGATAGCCTCAGAAAGGCCAAATGCCTCCAGCAGGATGTTTTCCTTATGTTGCACTCTCAAAACTGCCGGCGTCAACAGCGCAAACCTGCAAAAGTGAAGCCGAACATACAGTAGTACTCTGGCCCTGTTTCCCCAAATGTCTTCTTCATAACCAGTAGTGATTGGTCTTGGGCTAGCTTATATATTTTACAAAACTACAGTATTTAGTGATTAGTCTAAATCTGATTTTCTAGAGATCTGCAGTCAAAATACAATGCAAGAAAGAGAATTTGATAAAGAAACTTTGAAGTTGTTCCTTAACTTTCATTTAATCTATTCATGCATACACCTGTTTTCTGTAAGTTTACATTTTAAAATCCAACACAGATTTTGTGTAAGTGTAGTGTGTGATGGACTCACTTTGGTGCTGAGTCAAATTCTGGCTCGTTTCTGAAAACACACAGAAAACACTCTCATTGCCAATACAAAATAAAAGCAATTATAATTAATATACTTATCCAGTATTACAATGTCTATTTGGTACTGTTAATTATTATAACCCTCAACATGTGTTGAGAAATTGGTAGTTCACAATACTTACAAATCATCGTATAACCAGGAAGGACGTTGTCTATGGAAGAAAAGGTTGTTGTTTATTTCTGTTCATACTAAGCTAACACCACACACATGTAATAAACTCAGGGACACGTACTGTACCTCCTACGCTGATGCCGGGTCCTGTAATAGAGTTATACATGCAAAGATCAAGCGTGAACGATTGCATGAAATACAGATTTGATTTTCGTTAATAAAAAGCAAAACAAAACAAAACGAAAAAACATACAAAGTCTTATCCTACACTATAAAACACAATTTAAACATCCATAAATAAAGAAATAAATACATATTGTAGTATGTATATTGTAGTGTGTATGTTCTTAATGTCCAATACTATACTACCAAACAAACTTACCAGAAGTTCCCACCTTGAAATGAAAACTGAGCATTTAATTCATTACACATGGACAAAATACATACGAACAGCATTAACGAGTGCATCCTTACAGGCGACCTAATACGCAGTGTGAGCGCAGAAACGTTAGACCAAAGCTGATGATAACCACACTGGGCACATTTTTAGACTTTCCACTATTGCACAATTTGCAATCCATTATAGGCTACTGAAAATGCTACCAGAAATTCCTGGAAAATCAATGTCTTGATTGACATTGTTCAGCGGAGATGTAATATTTCAATGTGAATTTTCTCCCACTTTATTTTTCAACATTTTATAAGAATTTTAAAGGCTAAAACTTTATTATTTTTTTTTTTTAATTTTTGGTAAAATAAATAAAAAATATATAGAGAGATTTCAGTTCCGGATTTATTTTTTATTTATTTATTTTTAAATCTGTGGTGTATGTAAAAGTCAACACCTTATCAAATTATCAGTTAAACAAACAGCTAAGGAATTTGGCTTGGTGAAAACTCCTAATCCCTTTTGTGAGTGTATGAGAGCAAAGGAGGTTGTGTTTGCACTTCACAGATGATTCCAAAGGTCAGCATTGGAAACACACCATGAGATCTCTGTAAATACAGATAACGTATCTTAATAAACATGGTCATTTAAGAGGTTTAATGCATAAAATGGCCACTAAGCACAAAGTTTATTATTATTTTGAACCCTTGACGGGAGGGAGACTAACAGTAACACTCAAGGTCATGCTGCTGTAATGATTGTAACCTCAAGCATGATACTGCACAAAACAAAATTGTTGGTACCCTTCAGTCAATGAAAGAAAAACTCACAATGGTCACATAAATAACTTTAATCTGACAAAAGTAATAATTAAAAAAAATTCTATGAATGTTAACCAATGAAAGTCAGACATTGCTTTTCAACCATGCTTCAATAGAATTATTTAAAAAAATAAACTCATGGAACAGGCCTGGACAAAAATGATGGTACCCCTAGAAAATACTGAAAATAATGTGACCAAAGGGACATGTTAATTCAAGGTGTGTCCACTAATTAGCATCACAGGAGTCTACGATCTTGTAGTCAATCAGTGGGCCTATATATAGGGCTCCAGGTAGTCACTGTGTTGTTTGGTCAAGTCAAGTCAAGTCAATTTTATTCATATAGCGCTTTTAACAATTGACATTGTCGCAAAGCAGCTTTACACAATAAAAAGAAGTAAGTTTGTATGCAATGTGTATGAATCAAAATGATAAGATTGTCCCTGATGAGCAAGCCGAGGGCGACGGTGGCAAGGAAAAACTCCCTGAGATGGTAATAGGAAGAAACCTTGAGAGGAACCAGACTCAACAGGGAACCCATCCTCATCTGGGTGATAACGGATAGCAAGGATTGATCAGCATAATAATGTGTACTGGAAGTTCAGTGTAACAGGAGATGTGTTAAAATTAAAATTAAAAGGAGCCCAGTTTGTTCCTGAAGGCTCAGGTAGACTGTAGGAGATTCCAATCCTGAGCTATCGAACAACTGAAGTCACAGGTCCCCAGAGCATCAATCGATGATAGGACAGTCTTAATGGAAACCATCCCCAGCCACCATACGAATCCAGGCAGACCACACGGGGCATCCACGCGACGAGATCTCCAACCAGAAGCAGGACTCCAGGACGGGTTAGACGGCTCCAGAGGGCAGAGGGGTCTGGATCACTGGCAACTCAGGAGCGAACATGTATAGCTCAAAAGAGAGACAGAGAGAGGGAAAGGAGAGCAGAAAAGGAGAGAACAGAAAATAAGGAGAGATGGCAGTTAGGTATGGTCACAGTCAATATGTATAAGGTGAATGTATTCAGTGCAAAGTGCAAGCTACTGTTTGCACAAGTGCATGCTAATGTTTGGTGACATGGTATGTACCACACTCAACATGGACCAGAGGAAGTGAAGGAAAGAGTTGTCTCAGGAGATTCGAAAGAAAATTATAGACAAGCATGTTAAAGGTAAAGGCTATAAGACCATTTCCAAGCAGCTAGATGTTCCTGTGACTACAGTTGCACATATTATTCAGAAATTTAAGATCCATGGGACTGTAGCCAACCTCCCTGGACGTGGCCGCAGGAGGAAAATTGATGACAAATCAAAGAGACGGATAATCCGAATGGTAACAAAAGAGCCCAGAAAGACTTCTAAAGAGATCCAAGGTGAACTTCATGCTCAAGGAACATCAGTGTCAGATCGCACCATCCGTCGTTGTATGAGCCAAAGTGGACTACATGGGAGACGACCAAGGAGGACACCATTGTTGAAAACAAATCATAAAAAAGCCAGACTGGAATATGCCAAACTACATGTTGACAAGCCACAAAGCTTCTGGGAGAATGTCCTATGGACAGATGAGACAAAAATGGAACTTTTTGCCAAGGCACATCAGCTCTATGTTCACAGACGGAAAAATGAAGCATATCAAGAAAAGAACACTGTCCCTACTGTGAAACATGGAGGAGGCTCTGTTATGTTCTGGAGCTGCTTTGCTGCATCTGGCACAGGGTGTCTTGAATCTGTGCAGGGTACGATTAAATCTCAAGACTATCAAGGGATTCTAGAGAGAAATGTGCTGGCCAGTGTCAGAAAGCTGGGTCTCAGTCGCAGGTCATGGGTCTTGCAACAGGACAATGACCCAAAACACACAGCTAAAAACACCCAAGAATGGCTAAGAGGAAAACATTGGACTATTCTAAAGTGGCCTTCTATGAGCCCTGACCTCAATCCTATTGAGCATCTTTGGAAGGAGCTGAAACATGCTGTCTGGAAAAGGCACCCTTCAAACCGGAAACAACTGGAGCAGCTTGCTCATGAGGAGTGGGCCAAAATACCTGCAGAGAGGTGCAGAAGTCTCATTGACAGTTACAGGAATCGTTTGATTGCAGTGATTGCCTCAAAAGGTTGTGCAACAAACTATTAAGTTAGGGGTACCATCATTTTTGTCCAGGCCTGTTCCATGAGTTCATTTTTTTATATAATTCTGTTGAAGCATGGTTGAAAAGCAATGTCTGACTTTCACTGGTTAACATTCATAGAATTTTTTATTTATTATTACTTTGGTCAGATTAAAGTTATTTCTGTGACCATTGTGAGTTTTTCTTTCATTGACCGAAGGGTACCAACAATTTTGTCCACGTGTGTAGCCAGTTGTTCTGGTTAAATAACACATATTATTTTGCAACTGGCAGAGCTGGCGACGAACAGTTAGTATAATTAGCAGGGTGACAGTAGTTTTAATTCTTACCAGTACTATGTGGCCAACATAAACCATGCAGGTAGTGGACAGTCCTGAGAAACCTATGAGACTTACTTTATATTACGTGCTAGGTTGTACAATCCCTTATTCTACACAGAAAGTACAGGAGTTCCATTGATCAGGGATTAGAAAGGGATTCACGGTTAAAAGATAGTTAGCTTTTTACCTCATGTTAGCCATGAACAGAACACCAACTACTGTAGGTCATTATAAGCAGCCAGGGAAGGGACTTGTTCCCTTGGACATTGACAATGAGGGGTTCTGATACATTGGGAACAATAAAGAAACGTTTTTAACACAAAGCTAGCTAATATACTTAATTTAAATTAGCTAACATTATAAAGAAAGAACCGTAGTATTTTAAGTGCATGAAAACTTTTCATGGCCACTATATAAACTCGGGAAATTACATAGAATAAAATTGAACATTTTGGCCAAATACTTTGTATTGTCTTGTCTATAATGAAGCAAATATTTAAACAGATGATGATAATTCAAAGGACCAGCAAGCTGAAGACAGAGTAAGGCACGCAAAATGAGGTACAACAACAAACCAAACATTATCCAGATAGTCTAAGGTAATCCTATAACTAAAACAGAAATGGTTCAGAAATGGTTAAGGTTTGGCTTTCTTGTTCGTTGTTTCTGTCATCTGGTGTGGCTAGGTGGTGAATAATCAAATCAGTCAGCTATTCTCAGTGAACTGTATTATCATCGCTTAGGTATTTTTGTTAGGACATTATACAATGGTGTTTGGCTAAGCAATTGTGTTTCTAAGTATTACATTACTTCAGCTCTAGGTATATCGGACAACAGCAAGCTATTCTAAGATTCTTGTTGCATTATTCATGTGGATTTAATTTACTTCATGTCATTTGAAATAGTGAAACGCAGAAAAGCAGAAAAGAATGCCTGCTAATAATAAAGCTTTATTTAATGTATGACCATTTACATAGGAGTTCCTAGGCTGTCGCATGCGTAGACAGACGTTATAAATCTAAAATCTACAATATAATCCAGGAAATACCACAGGTACTGTAAGTGATCAAGTAACGTGCAATGTGTTATAACATGATACAGGTATGTAACTGTTTTGACCACTTATTTTTAAATTTGTAGTGTAAGAATGTTTAATGGAATACAAAATACAAAAATACACAGAAGCAGTAATGCAATTAATAAAACTACCAATTTGCAAACTAATATTGATAGATATAAAAGACTATACGATGAAGCAAAACAGCAAAACATTTAAATGGGTGCATGTTTAAAGCATCAATCTTGCAGGCTGCATACTTCCTTGTGCATGACATTGTAGTTGACAGATTTTTGAAATGTACTGCGCATGTGTATGTGTGTGTGTGTTTATGTTTTTTAGGTCTTGCAGCCAGTGTTCTGTAATTCTGTGCTGAAATCGTCCAGTTCTGTGCATTTGTCACATGTGCCAGCTGGCCAGTGCTCCACCCAGGTGTTCTTCCCCAGAATGTAAGTGTAACTGAAAATTTGAGGAGAGAAACAATATTAAGACACTAGAAAATGTTTTTATTCTCCATGCACATGCTTTGGGATTTAGTGCTGTCTGATGAAATATTGCTTATATATACACACCCACACAAAATGGAAGCCCGTTAATTCTGACAATATTGGAAATATTTACTTTAATAGGTAATGAATAGCATTTCATTTTCTAATGTACTGTATACTGTTGTTATTTTTCTTAATATTAGTATTAAATACTGTTACGTGGTGCGGTATGGAGAGCCGCACCAGGCGACGTTTTTTTTTTAATGGTAAGAGCCCTTATGCTGGGCTATAGAGAGGGTGAACGAAATAGGAGGGTGTGAGAGTGTTTGTGATACGCACGGGAAGACCTTCGCGTTTGGAGATGACGTAGGATTATTAATTAAGAAACTTAAAAGGAAACAATTGAACTCTGGAAAATAAAACAAAACTTTTATCCTCTCGGGGCTTTCGCCCTTACCGAGGATTAATAGGAGAGAGAGGGGCTTGTGTCTTTTGCACTTTTAACTTGAGCGCGCACGCTGAACTAATGCGTGCTCGCTCTCTCTCTCTCCCTCTTTCGTCTCACAGAGGCTGGGGCTTTGCCTCTATCTCTTCACTTTCTACGCGCTTTTCTTTTCTTTCTTTGTCTTTTAGTTTCTTTATCTTTCTTTCTTTGTCTTCGGCCCTGATACTTTACCGGTGCTACCTAAATGATCGCAAGAAGTGCGCCGTTATCAGGACCCTTAAATAGACACGCCACCAGGTGCGGCTCGTTCAGGCCGATTGTCTGACAGTGGCGTTGCCTAGCAACTGCGTGTATAAATGGCCGCGCCTTTGCCTGTTCAGAACTCTGAGTGGTAGCAACTTGCAGATCTGCCCATTCTGAACAGTTTATGCACGACTCTGCCCCTCGCGCGACCTGCGTCGTTACAGTACCCCCCTCTACGGACGGCTCCCGACGTCCGAGAATCAATCTGGACCCTTCAAAACTCTTTAGTAGGTTCAGGGTCCAGTGTATACCATGCGCCGAGCGCTCAATCACCCAGGCTCTTAACACCGAGCCAGGTGGTCCTCCGCTCGGTCACCCTGGGCGGGTGTATGGGGGGGAATAAGGTGCGTGGTGAAGCACGGGTTTGTACGGGCCTACGATGGGGTTTAACATCCCAGTAGCCCTGAGGGGCAGTAGAAAGGGGTACTGGGACAGGAGGCACTGGAACTGGGGGTTGGCCACCCTTAAGGCAGCTTAGGGCGCACTGACATCCATAGTTCGAGATGGAACGGGTCGGCCAGTTGATACGAGGGTTGTGACACTTTAACCAGGGGAACCCCAGCAATATTCTCTGTTCTGGCACCCGGGTTACCGGAAATGAGATTCGCTCGGAGTGTCGTCCGAGCCGTAGTATAACTGGGGCTGTCCTCTGCGTCACACACCCCGACTTAATTGACTGGCCGGCCAGGGAGGCCAACGGGATGGCGGAAGGGTGCTGGCTAACTGGAATACCCAGTGCCGCAGCTAGCCTCCCGTCAATAAAACTTCCTGTGGCCCCCAAATCGATCAGCACCTCCGTTCGGGCTCTCCAGATCCTGGTCCCTGAGAGCATGGCTGGTAGGAAGAGCCCTGCATGACGGGGTCCTGACTTTTGGGCCGAAACTGACCATCCCCTCCTGGGGTGACCCCGTCTGTGGCGTGCTGCACCACAGGCATTGCTTGCCCTCTGAGAGCCCCGTATACTGCTAATCTGTGGGGCAAGCCTGGCGATGCCTATCTGCATGGGCTCTCCCATGTTTTCCAGCTATAGATCTTCAAGCTCAAAATCAGGTATGGGATCTGAAGCCTCATGCTCTGTCTCCATAGGCAGAGGTGAGACTTCGTGTCTATAGCTGGGGGAGCGACTGGCTAGGCGGGTGGAGCGGCATTTGTGGAGTGGAGGAGATGAGGAGGAGCTTCTTCCCGCAAGGCGAGATGGTCTGTCATTCAGAACACCACACATAACTAAACCTTTGCTTTTTAAGGTCACGGGCGGTCATATAAGTATTTCATTGCAAGTCGTACTGTGTATGACTGTGTATGCGACAAATAAAATTTTAATTTGACTTTGTCACAGGTTTACCTACTGCAAAACCTGCATCATGATCATAGTTGACCGTTTCTCCAAGACTGCGCACTTTGTTTTGCTTCTCAAGCTACTCCCCTCCAAGGAGACTGCAGAATTATTAATCATCCATGTTTTCTGGATTCGTGCCCAAAAAGGGCAACTCCAAGCATAATTTCAGGTTTCCATCTACTGTACAATCCAAAGATCAAATGTTCCCATTGTCTTGACCACTGCTCTGTCTCTTGCGTTGGCTTTGTCACAATGCTGGCTGGATACATGGCCTTGACCACCTGCATTTAATTTCCTAGCTACGGCATCTTCACGAAAAAACACTCTCTCTTGCATCTCATCCATTCATGTTTTGCAACTGGAATTCTTCTTAGCCTTCTAACAACTTTGCATTTACTCAGGTTATCTTTGTATAAAAATAAAATTTGACTGATGATTTGAATTATTTAAATGTTACAAACATGCAAAAGAATATACATAAAAAAACAAGAAGGGGGCAAAAACCGTCTCAAGGTGATGTACATGCTTATATTGAGACAACAGGGTTATGTTACCCATTCTTGTCACTTCCTGCTTGCCAAATGTTAGAGGATGGTGCGATGATGAGGTAGTCCTGACCCATGATCAGATTAAGCCCCGTCCTACATCCAGCTTGAGAAAGAAACTCTCGTGTATCTTTTTCTTTTAGACCCACCTCAGAGCCTGTAAACACACAAACACTGTTTTAAGAAAGAACAAAATCCTATACAACATAAACAATATTTGGAGGAAAAACATACCTTCTTTAATGACCTTCAGGATCTCCACCTGATATCTGTCATACTGGCTCATACTGATGCTCACCACTCTGACCTTAAACACTGTTTAAATAAAAAAATGTTTTTTTTTAAACCTAGCATGCACATTAAACAAGGAATTATGTTGAAAGCTTGTTGGAAATAAGGTAGCTTGAAGCTAAGTGGTGGGCAGTGGTGGCTCAGAGGCCTAAGGCACCGAGTTACTGATCCCCAGCTCGATCAGTAACGATCAGTAACTACTGATCCCCAGTTCGATTCCCAGCTCAGCCAGGTTGCCATTGTTGGGCCCTTGAGCAAGGCCCTTAACCCTAACTGCTCCAGGGGCGCTGTACCATGGCTGACCCTGCGCTCTGACCCCATTTACGCTGGGATATGCGAAGAAGGAATTTCACTGTGCTGTAATGTATATGTGACAAAAATAAAATAAGGGCTTTAATGGTTACCATTGTGGATTCCACTGCATGCAGCCTTCATTCTCGCTGAAACTGTGTAAGAACCCGTCTTTAAAACACAACAGTCACCTACAAAGTTGGTCAAATTAGGTGATTAGTTAAAAATTGGCAGTGCACTGGCATTAGATCTATCTTGATACTGTGTATTTACTAGAACATGCTATTTTATTGGGTTTCTGTCATTTCTAAATTCAACAAAACTGACAATGTTAAGCTGTAAATCCTGTAACTAATTGAAAAAATTTTTTTTTTTTTTTTTTTTTTGGATAGACACCCAACAACTCTGTGCTAACCTTTTATGTAGAAGTGATGGTCAGGTATGCACAAACCTTTAAGGATATTGTGTGTGAATAAAGCTTTGCACATTAGCATGTAACATCTTACCTTGTGTGCAGCGACAAATATTGTCTTTGCAGATTTGACTCAGCTGCTCTTTGTCCTCTGGCGGAGTATAAAATCTGCTGCAACGTTTATCTGAAAACACATACTCGATTAACTTCCTTATTAAATACTCAGCCAAATGAAACATTCATAAAGATGTATACGTAATTATTCATGGTTGCCTGTACCTGTGTTGTAATACTCGTATACAGTGACGGTAGATGGTTGCAGGAGCCCCACTTTAAACTTTTGGTTCAGCCTGAAGGAGATGATGTCTGGCTCTTGGTTGGATACCTGAACACACATAACACACACATAAACAAATGTATTAGTACAATATTTTACTAGAAGGGTATGAGCATGAACAGCAAATAATCCTTCACGCTACCTTGAACAGATGAATGATGAGAGATCCTCGATCACTCAGATTATCTACAACTTGGAAATTGTTGATGTAACGATCCACAGAGTTGCTCAGCTGTAGATCAAAGAGCACACAAATCACATTTATTTAAAAAGCACCAGATTTAGCTTTGAATTTAAAATGATATTCAAAGAACACTGATTGTTTAGTCTCATTATGTATCTTTGAAAGGTTTTGTCCCTGACTAATCTGCAGTCTGAGGCATTTCTAAGATCTTTCTACTATCTGACCAGTTTTAAGACTGCCATTGGGTCAAAATGTAATTCAAATAATATGCTATTTCTCATGATGAAAAACAGGTCGATGAAATGATTGAGGTAGTGTTTGATCCCCTGAAGCCGTACCCTAAACATCATCAAAGTCATCTTTTATCTCAACCCCTTACAACTGTCTGAATTACGCATTCTTCATCTCTTTAGTTTAGTTTCTTACCAGCTCGAGGTCTGAGGTTTCTGGCTCAAAGCCGGTTGGAAGACTGATGTCAAGAATCGCCATGCGCACTTGATGCTGTGACAGAGCTCTGATGGAACAAAACGTTTATACTGACATGAACACTGCAGTGTAGTTAAGATGCATTTGACACAGTAATAGCTTACCTCACATTGATGGTGAGATTGTACACCTTCTCTACATCTGCTGGAAGTTTCTCTATGACACAGAGAAAGTTGACTGCAGTGTTTTATAAACAGGTTACCACAAACATATTGTATTCTTCAACTTTTAATACGAAAACCTACAGTGATTGTGAACTCCTAGTTTGGAGAATTTATAGTCAGGTTGTTAAAAGAATGGCAGTGTCAATTCCCCCCCCCCCCCCCCCCCCCCCCTAGGGATCTTAAGTGATCAGGAAGAATGCCATTGGAAGTCAATACTGGCCACAAAAACTATAGTACTGTATAATGATGGAAAATCTGCACTGGTCACTGACCCTTTCCTAGATACAGTGGCATGGTTTTAATGTGTTAATTTGTCATAAAATCTTAGTCAGATTTGAGTTTTGACAAATATAATGTACCTAAAATAAACGACCTTTTTTTTTTTTAGTTCTAGTGACAAAAAAGTATGTGAATCCTTGGGCTAACTAACTGAAAAATGCTTATTGTTGTCAGGTACTAGCATACATGGAATTTTATTAAGAAAATAAGTTTGGAGGTTTGGACTAGAGCTACTTTGACTGATAAAAAACCACTCAAACTTTTGCCCTGCACAAAGCCATGCCTCACCAAAAACAGTTTACAGAGGATCAATGATCAACAATTTTAGATTTACATAAAGCTGAAAAGGGTTACAAAGTGATTCTAAAGAGTTTGTAAATTTACCAGTCTACAGTAGGCAAACGGAACCATGGGACTGTGACCACTCTTCCAAAAAGTGGGTGCCCAGTCAAAATGACGAGCACAATAAAGTCCACCACTGAAATGGCTTAAATTTGCAAAAGAGCACATTGACACTCTGCAGAGGTATTGGAAAAAGGTTTTGTGCACTGATAAAACAATAGTCCAGAACTGCATATCATTATGAAAACATCATCCCAACCGTAAAGTATGGTGGGGAAATATCATGATTTGGGCCGGTTTTGCTGCATCAGGGCCTGGCAGATTGCAGTTTTAGAAGGGGGTGGGGGTGGGGGGGGTGGGGGGGTGCGTTATAAAGATGAATTCCCAAGCATATCAAAAAATTCTTCAGGAAAATGTCTGTATGTCAGCTGAAACGCTATTGGGTGATACAACAGGACAAATGATCCAAAACACCAGAGGAAGTCCACAATCAGAATGGCAGAACCAAATCTGTCTTTTGAAGTGGCCAAGTCAGAGCCCATACCTCAACCCAATAGAGATGCTACGGGTTGCCTTGAAGGAAGTCATACACATAAGACATCCAAACACATAACAGAGCTAAAGCGGTTCTGCCGGACAGAATCGGCTAAAATTCCACATGAATTCCTTCTCTTCCACAGGTACAGAAAGCACCTGGTTGAGGTTATTGCTGCCAAAGTAGAGTTACCCAGTTATCAATTCTCACAATTCTATCACTTACTTTTTCTACTAAAATTTTACATTTTGAATGAGTGTGTTCAATCAATACATGAAAAATCTTAATGTTTTGCGTTATTATTTTAGACATTATATTTGTGAATACCCTTAGATTAAGATCAGATCACATTTTATGACAAATTAATGCAGGAAACATGAACCTTTTCTTGCCAATGTAAGTGTAATGGTTACAATGTTGCTTGATCTGTTGAAGGTCTAACTGATAAAGAATGATGTTTATGTTTACACTGTACAGAAACCCTTTTGCTTGAGGCATCCACTAATTATGCAACCTTTTCCTGCTAGGCCTGCTATGGTCACCAATCCTTTTCCAAAAATCTGTCTTGATCACAAAAGCTATACATTAGAGTTGACATGACTCCGATGACATGATATCCTGGATAGAGTCATTTCAACTCTCCAGAAAAATAATCCATGTAACCTGTATTGACCTGAAGATGTACTATATGAAGAATAATAGGGTAAACAGATACCTCTGTTTTCCATAATGGAAACGTTCAAATGAAAGCCATTACAGGAGCTATTCTCTTGCACATCGGGCAGCTCGTTGTAAACTGTTACCACCTGCAGAGAAAGCAGAGAGAGAAAGCTGACTTCCAAACTCCTCGAAATTTGTGATCTTCAGATGCATGTTGCTTTCACTTTCATACCTCAAGGACACCTTGGCCATTTCCAGAGGCAAGCACCGTAAAGTCCTGATCTAGAGGGACCTGTGTAACATTATCAAGTGACAGACATTTAGGGTAATTACCACTAAATATTTTTCACACTTTCACACAATACATAGCATGATTGAATAGTAATGCAACCAGAATAACACAGTAACAGAAAGAACATGCAGATAGAGGATTAATTGGTGACTTATAATGGGACTTTTTATAGGGGTTCGTCACAGCATTGTATCTAGGATGCATTTTGTAAGATTAGTGTAGGGACATTACATGAGTGCTATAATGACTGACCCGAGAGGAACGTGCCACATGTGCCAGATGATGAGTGAAGGCCCAGCGTACACCCGAGCGACCAGGAACACTGAGGTCCACCCGCAGGTTCATATCAGATGGAGGGGGTTTCTTCACCAAGTACTCTGACAGAGCCTGCAGCACCACCATGGTGGACTAAGAGATAAGGATGTGGATTCAACATCCAGGGAATCCAGAGTACACACTTTATATATACAAAATGACTTCAAAATGGCCACCATGGTCACCACCCATCTTGAAAAGTTTGCCCCCTCACATATACTAATGTGCCACAAACAGGACGTTAATATCACCAACCATTGCCATTTTATTAAGGTGTATCCATATAAATGGCCCACCCTGTATATTCACACACTCGAGAGTACTGTACATTTCGGAATAGTTTTGTTTAGAACTTGCCACATGGGATAAAATCAGAAGTAGTATGTGTATGTGAAGCAGGACTATGCACTTTACCCACAATTATAAAATACAATTTTCTCCCCAATTCCTCCCTATCACCAGGGGCTCCCACATTAAGGCTACTACGACAATTCAGTTGGGAGAGCCGAAGACTATTACATGTTTCATTCCTGAGCGTGAGCTTACAGATGCCCCTGGTTGGCTGTAGAGCTATAATTCATGTAGGTGCCTTCCATCCCGTGCCTTCCATAGCTCCATGTAGGCCTTTGGCTGCAAGAGGCTACAGCAAAAACCAGCAATCACCGGATGATGGGACGGGCACTACGCCACTCGGAGGCCCATATTTGGTTCATTTTCTAGTGCTAACACCAATAGCGGTATGAATCAATTATGGAAAACTGTAATAGATAAGTAGATATGTAGATGAATATTGGGTTATATGAGTGATAATAGTCTTGATTTCTCTTTCTTTGATTTGTATTCTGAAAAAATCCATTTTATACCCGTTGAGAAAAAAAACAAACAAAAAAAAGTACTGTCTATTTATGAGTCTATTTATGAGTCTACCTAAGTTACAGACTCATAAATAGACTCAAGACTTTTTTTTTTTTTTAATGAAATGACTCACAACAAAAACTCAGAGATAAGTATTTAAAACGTTATAACCACCTGTGTAGATCCGTATCCTCCCCCAATCCGTCGCTGCTGAGTCAGCCACTTGAACGGAGCAGCCGCCTCCTCAAAATGCCCACCTTTAATTAGGGCTAACAGCGCATAACCGGTCGCCTCCAGTGTGAAGAGGGAATTGTCTGCATCTGGCCAGTGTGTGCGGTCTGAAATCACAAGCCAAAGAAAGATTCATGTAATGCATTAAATAAATACATTTTAAATTAACTTTAGCTAGCTTTTTATCAATAAAAAAAAAAAAAAAAAAAAAAGTGATTTGGTCACAGAGAGCATCTTTGTCTCATCTGTTGTCTCTTTGTAAAGCTTCACATACCACAGACACTGATAATTCCCTTTCACATAACGTTTAGGCATTTTAGACTTTAAATGATTACCCCAGCCTTACAACTTCCTTTTATGTACTGTATCTCAAGTTCAACAAAACTGAAACAGGTGTTTCTAAGAGTACCTGGTGATGCAGCTTTCAGCAATGTGCTCTTTGAGCAGCCCTGATTGCTCACAGCCAGAGCGTAACACACAATCGCTACAGAATACGGCCTGTTCAGCCATCTGTATCGCTCCTTCAGGTATTCTCCAGCTCTTGTGAATCTCTCCTGCAAAGAACAGAGATGGAGTAGAGTCTTAAAGCCTAAATTGTTTAAGGACAGGTGCGTCCTTAAACATTATTTTAGTTCACCAAAACTAAAATGATGAATAAGGAGTTTTGTGTGCATGTGCATTACCTCTGTGTTTATGTCTGGATCAATGCATGTAACGATACTCTGAGTTTCAGTCAGTGCAATCAGTACAAACGCAGTCAGTGTTTCCTGGGATTCAGCACCCTGAAGGCCTCCCTAAACTCAGAGAAACACACACACACACACACACACAGAGTCTGAATGCAATTATAGTCACCCGACTCCCAATACATCCAACAATCCATCTCTCCAGAACTTTGCACTACCTCCTTTGCACTACACATTATTTTGCTCACTCCTTAGTCAACTTGTGTCCATGTCCTCTCACCGTCATGGAGGTGGTGTAGACCGGGTTGTCCTCCTTGAAGGCCCCAGATGGAAGCTGCTTGTGTTTGAGCAGGTAGAGCAGTGGGCCACAAATATGCTGATCATCCACCGTGATGAATGGATGAGCCATGGAGAACACCTTCACCACGAACGCTGTGATCCTGTGATCACAAACAGAGGAGATGGTTGCCTTAAAGGAGCAGGGATACATTTACAGGACCAAATACTGTCAAACGTATAATAATAATATGTAAATCATGTAAATACCAGGTGCTGGATCCTTCATTGCGATATGGTGGATACGAGTCGTCCGTTTTACGATAATGAAGTTGGTTCTCGTAGCCTGAGACAGAAGCACAGAGTGGAATCATTCAGCTAACAAAAAGCAAACACTATACTTATCATCAATCTAACAATAAGCTAATATGGCACTTGGTTTGTCCATACATACAGTGAATTAGCTCAAGCTCTTTGCTGGATTTGGCCTTATTTTACCTTGCTTAATGTAGGACATGGCGTCCTCCCTACGCTGCAAACCCACATGTTCCCACTGCGCGCTGCGGTCCAGATAGTGAGTAGCGATGAGCGGCAGTGTGATTTTAGCCAGGTTCTGCTCCACACAGCCTCCGGGCATCTGGATCAGTGATGCAAGTGCGTCCTTATTAATGGAATTATCAATGCTGTCAGCCAGCAAATTACCTAAAGACATGCAGAAATTAAATGTTTAGTAAAATATGTCAAGCTGGATAGTTAGTTACACACGTGGACAAAATTGTTGGTACCCTTCGGTCAATGAAAGAAAAACTCACAATGGTCACATAAATAACTTTAATCTGACAAAAGTAATAATTAAAAAAAATTCTATGAATGTTAACCAATGAAAGTCAGACATTGCTTTTCCACCATGCTTCAACAGAATTATAAAAAAAAAATAAACTCAGGGAACAGGCCTGGAAAAAAATGATGGTACCCCTAGAAAATACTGAAAATAATGGGACCAAAGGGACATGTTAATTCAAGGTGTGTCCACTAATTAGCATCACAGGTGTCTACAATCTTGTAACCAGTCAGTGGGCCTATATATAGGGCTCCAGGTAGTCACTGTGTTGCTTGGTGACATGGTGTGTATCACACTCAACATGGACCAGAGGAAGCGAAGGAAAGAGTTGTCTCAGGAGATTCGAAAGAAAATTATAGACTAGCATGTTAAAGGTAAAGGCTATAAGACCATCTCCAAGCAGCTAGATGTTCCTGTGACTACAGTTGCACATATTATTCAGAAATTTAAGATCCATGGGACTGTAGCCAACCTCCCTGGACGTGGCTGCAGGAGGAAAATTGATGACAAATCAAAGAGACGGATAATCCGAATGGTAACAAAAGAGCCCAGAAAGACTTCTAAAGAGATCCAAGGTGAACTTCATGCTCAAGGAACATCAGTGTCAGATCGCACCATCCGTCGTTGTTTGAGCCAAAGTGGACTACATGGGAGATGACCAAGGAGGACACCATTGTTGAAAACAAATCATAAAAAAGCCAGACTGGAATATGCCAAACTACATGTTAACAAGCCACAAATCTGTCCTATGGACAGATGAGACAAAAATTGAACTTTTTGCCAAGGCACATCAGCTCTATGTTCACAGATGGAAAAATGAAGCATATCAAGAAAAGAACACTGTCCCTACTGTGAAACATGGAGGAGGCTCTGTTATGTTCTGGGGCTGCTTTGCTGCATCTGGCACAGGGTGTCTTGAATCTGTGCAGGGTACAATGAAATCTCAAGACTATCAAGGGATTCTAGGGAAAAATGTGCTGGCTAGTGTCAGAAAGCTGGGTCTCAGTCGCAGGTCATGGGGCTTGCAACAAGACAATGACCCAAAACACAGCTAAAAACACCCAAGAATGGCTAAGAGGAAAACATTGGACTATTCTAAAGTGGCCTTCTATGAGCCCTGACCTCAATGCTATTGAGCATCTTTGGAAGGAGCTGAAACATGCTGTCTGGAAAAGGCACCCTTCAAACCGGAAACAACTGGGGCAGCTTGCTCATGAGGAGTGGGCCAAAATACCTGCAGAGAGGTGCAGAAGTCTCATTGACAGTTACAGGAATCGTTTGATTGCAGTGATTGCCTCAAAAGGTTGTGCAACAAACTATTAAGTTAGGGGTACCATCATTTTTGTCCAGGCCTGTTCCATGAGTTTTTGAGTTTTAATTTTTTTTATAATTCCGTTGAAGCATGGTTGAAAAGCAATGTCTGACTTTCATTGGTTAACATTCATAGAATTCTTATTTATTATTACTTTTGTCACATTAAAGTTATTTCTGTGATCATTGTGAGTTTTTCTTTCAACAACTCACTTTTGTTGGTGAAAGTGAGTTCCCTTTCAAAAGCTACACTCAATGCTGCGTGAAAACACTATGGGAACATCTCTTTGTTGCCCGGTTGTGAAGCCTGTGCATGTCAAACCCGCCGAATACCTTCGGCTTAATAACCTGTGCCAGGCATGACGTCACCGAATAAGGTGCACTTGCAGGTTATAAATAGGAGTGAACCGGAAACATCCTCAGATCTTTTTGTCTTCAGGACCGCTTTGTGTTTGCGTGTGCATGTACAAGCTGTAACGAAAGCGAAATAAAAATAACAGCATTAACTCACCGATATGGCGGAGTTGCTTAAGAGATGCGTGCCTCCGTGCGATAGATCTCTTTCGGAGGACGATCTTCACGAATTTTGTCTCGAGTGCTTGGGGGAAGAACACGCTCGCCTCGGGCTTCAGGGAGAATGTGAGTACTGTGATCTTCTCCCTATTAAGGTGCTTCTTGGATGGCCGTCCAGCACAAGGGAGCTGGAGAGGTCATCTTCTCGCATGGCACATCAATTGCCTCGACATGATGGCTGTTTCTGGCCCTGAAACACTTCCTCCAGCAGTTGAGAGGCTACCATGTCCTAGTGCGGGTGGACAGCACTGCGGTAGTCTCGTACATAAATCGCCAGGGTGGACTGTGCTCGCACCGCTTGAACAAGCTAGCGCACCAGGTTCTGCTTTGGGCACAGGACAAGTTCCTGTCCCTCAGGGCGATTTACATTCCAGGGCATATGAATGTAGGAGCAGACTTGCTATCCAGACAAGCTGTAAAACATGGGGAATGGAAACTCCACCCCGAAGTAGTCAGTCAATCTGGGAAAGATTTTACGTAGCAGAGGTGGACTTCTTTGCCTCATAAGAGGCAGCACAATGCCCCCTTTACTACTCTCTGACTCCTCCAGCTCCCCTGGGTCTGGACGCAATGGCCCACACGTGGCCCAGATTACGCCTTTATGCGTTTCCATCTATAGTTCTGCTCCCAGGCGTCCTGGCGAGGGTCCGTCAACACGGCTTGCGCCTCTTATTGATAGCGCCCCATTGGCTGACCAGAGTGTGGTTCTCGGATCTTATACCTCTCCTCGACGGCTCACCCCGCGTGATTCCAGTGAGGAGGGATCTTCTGTCTCAGGCGCAGGGGACAATACTTCATCCCCGGCCCCTGAACGGACCAACTAAGACATGCTGGGCTTTCAGCCAGCGTAATTGAAACCGTTTTAAGTGCCAGGGCTACCTCCACTAAAAGAACTTATGCCCTCAAATGGAGTGTATTTGAAAATTGGTGCATGGCAAGACATGTAGACCCAGTTCACTGCCAGATTGTTTCAGTGCTGGAGTTTCTGCAAGAAAGATTGTCCTCTTATGCCCTAGTACGCTCAGAACGTACGTAGCCGCTATTTCGGCTTGTCACGCTCTGAATGATGGGGTTTCTGTGGACAAGCACCATTTAGTTGCCCGTTTTATTCGTGGAGCTAAACGGTTGAAGCCGCCCACTAGAGCAACAGTCCCTTCGTGGGACTTAACTATCGTACTCGAAGGCCTGGCCGACACCCCTTTCGAACCACTAGAGTCAGCGCCTGTCAGGCTTCTGCCTCTTAAGATGGTTTTTCTTATGGCTATTACTTCTAAAGCTATTCTGCATCCTCACCCGAACTATCTTCCAAGGTTCCATTCTCGACCATGCACCCAGTTGTTCTCGAGGCCTTCTGTCCTCCGCCTTTCACAGCTCCGGAGCAGGAAAGACTTCACTTACTGTGTCCAGTATGTGCTCTTAGGATCTATGTCCACCGCACTAGCCAGTGGCGTACGTCAGAGCAGTTCTTTATTTGCCATGGGGGTCTGCCACTAGACAGACTCTGTCACACTGGGTGAGAGATGCCATTGCCCTAGCCTATGAGGCGCGTGGTCACACTTCGCCTCTGGGAATCAGGGCTCACTCAACCAGGGGGATTGCCTCATCGATTGCCTTGGCAAGAGGCGTCCCCCTGCAGCAGGTGTGTGATGCGGCGGGCTGGTCCTCTCCACACACGTTTGTTAGATTTTATAGTCTGGATGTCAATGCTACTCCGGGTTCACGGATCCTTCAGTCAGCATCCCAGAGCTAGGTCTGAGACCTCCTCAACTTGTGCGCACACGCTACACAACCTGGGGGTCCAGACACTTGCAGTGCGGCGGCGTTGGTATTCTCGTTCCCATAGCGTTTTCACGCAGCATTGAGTGTAGCTTTTGAAAGGGAACGTCTCGGGTTACTTGACTGTAACCCTGTTCCCTGATAAAGCGAGAACGAGATGCTGCGTTCCGATGCCGCACTGCTGGCGTGCCTGAACGTCCTTCAGACAAAACTGACCTGAGGACGTTTCCGGTTCACTCCTATTTATAACCTGCAGGTGCACCTTATTCGGTGACGTCATGTCTGGCACAGGTTATAAGCCGAAGGTATTCGGCGGGTTTGACATGCACAGGCTTCACAACCGGGCAACAAAGAAATGTTCCCATAGCGTTTTCACGCAGCATCTCGTTCCCGCTTTATCAGGGAACAGGGTTACAGTCAAGTAACCCGAGACGTTTTTCTTTCACCAACAATTTTGTCCACGTGTGTAAATCAAGTATGATGATTAAACATTTTTACCTCTCACGTTAACAAATGTTTCCGGAAGTGAGTTGGGAACCACAAATCCCAGCTGAGCTTTATCCACCTGAATCAGCTGATTTCCATCTTAAGACAAAATACACACACACACGCATACACTAAACATGGACCTCATTTATCAAACTAGATTTTACTTGCTACCTAGACAGGAACATTTACATTTTAAATTGATGATTATTTATGTGAACACATAAATGTACAGTACAGCTGCCTGGCTTGTTCTGTCCTATGCATACAAAGATATACAAAGAAAATCAAGTGTAAACTGAAACTTTAGAATAGGGCAGCAATTTTTCAACCAGCTCGCTGCCAAATGAGTTTATGTCTATCCTAAGGGCTCATTCAATCAAGGCATCAAATAGTGATCTCACTGCTGTCTCCTTTATCAGCAGGGTTCAACACGAAACTCCTCGCATCCATCTTCTGAATGCCCTCCACCTACAGTCAGCCACACACACACACACACACCAAACCACAGCTAAGACAAGGTAAACATGCCTTCATTCTAACAAAGCAAAAGCATTAACTAAAAGTGAAATGTAATATCAGATCATCTAAATTAAAATGCTATTAAATATATATTTGACCCATGTTCACAGACTCTGCTAATATATCATATACAGTATTCAAATTTATCCCAAACCTGTGCTAATCTGAGGAATAAAACATCCATAATCAAGCTTTACCACCACACGGAGGTTTTTGCGGATCGCATCCTGTCCTGTGAAGCTTGACACAGCAGTGACCTGCAGGGGGAGCTCTCCTGCTCGAAGCGGTATTACAGTGTAGGGGATGAGTACAGATGAGCGAGCTCGCACCAACACCTCTTGCTTATGATCCTCAGTAAATGCCACACTGCATATGTCCTGCGTCTTTGCCAGGATCACCAACACCTGCAAGGATGCACATATGATAGGTAAAAGATTTGGTAGCGATATCCGTAGCTAAAAGATACATGAAAGTATAAGGAGATACGAGGACGTGACCTTCATGTCCTTGTTCATGTAGTTGTGCAGCACAGCCCTGACTTCCACATGCTCATTTCTGGCTGCAGTGCGGGGAAGGCGAAGGTCAATAAAGAAAGGCTTCCAAGCTCGAATGTTGAGCGGCTCGGCTACGCAGAAACCTGACGGAGAGAAAAAAAACTTCTTATTTCAACATTAAAATGGCAGCCTGCTAAATGCATGTTTTGTAGGTACACCTCCTGATGTACATACTGTAACGTTGACCCTTATGCCTATAAGAAAAACTCAGGAGGGTCTGACAAATACAGCACAAAGATCAGAGAGGGGCAGCGACATATAAAATCACAGTCGAAGATAATGACCTGTCTTATATGATGCACTAATACCCAAAATTCCCCATTCTGTGATGCTGTCAGGGAGGGCAGACTCCACAGTGGCAACAGCCAATCTGTAAAAAGACAAACGTTTGAAGAAAAAAATCAGTTGGTATTTATATTTTTTGCTGGGGAAATTGGGAGACATTGGAGTATTTATTTTTGCATGTTAATTTAGTATGTAACGGCAATATCGTTTAAAGAAATTGCAGGCTGTTGTTTTTGGCGGTGCATGGAGATGGTTTAGAATAGGGGCAATAATCAGTAAAAAAAAAAAAAAAGGAAAGAAAAGAAAGTTTTACAACAATAAAGAAAAATGAGAGAGAGAGAGAGAGAGAGAGAGAGAGAGAGAGAGAGAGAGAGAGAAATCAATATTAGTATTCTAGTGCTAGGTTGTGACCCAATGAAAGATTATGGGATGTTTTGGATGTCAGGACAATATGCAATATGATATGATTAGTATTATTATAATTTTTTAAGAAACTCTAAAGTCATGTGGTATTATATATTAATATGTCAGGACAATAGCAAGATGATGATGATGATGATGGATTATTATTATTATTATTATTATTTTAAGGAACTCTAAAGTAATGTGGTATTACAGGTTTTCAGTCATGCTGATCTTTATATTTAGATTTGCGGCAATGAAGTGTTAA
Organism: Clarias fuscus; assembly: GCA_030347435.1. Lineage (NCBI taxonomy): Eukaryota > Metazoa > Chordata > Actinopteri > Siluriformes > Clariidae > Clarias > Clarias fuscus. Next base: position 5,380,469 of record CM059228.1, read on the forward strand.
AAGCATTTACACTTTGGTGGTGGGGCATTTCTTCTTCATTTTGTTTGGGTATGTTGATTTATAACGGTGGATTTCATCGTTTGGGACAATCGGCAAGTACATTTGGACAGGAAATGTAGGATAACTACACAGAGGTCAGGTGTGTGTGTGTATTTTTTTTTTGCCTGTATTAGCTGTTAGCAGGTAGGGGGCTATGCATGCATGTACTGTAAAAATGAGACTGAAGATTACTTTTGAGGTGTATCTTTAAAATGTAATTTATCACAATAAAAAAATCTAGTACACAAAAAAATTTGAGTAAATTCTAAAATAATACAATGAAATTAAATAATTACATTGAATTTAATTAAATAAGTGCTTTAACACTAAAGATATAAGACTAGGATGCACTATTGATTATTGATAAAAATCAAGCTTACCCATCAGCCTTTGGTGCCTCAGGAAGTGTGACATCGGTCCACAGCCAGGATTCTAAAAACTTGGTACGGACATAAATGTCATCCAGCTCGAAGTCCTCCTCTATGTCCTCTATGTCTATGTCATTGTCCTCTATTTGAGGTACTGTTTCCTTCTCAGTGGCACTCTCAACATGAGGATGAACCTCATGAAAATGATTAACAGAAGCAAATAAATAAGGACCCCCTGAAAAATGCAACACATTATAGGACAGAATTACTGAAGCCCGAGTGAAAGCTGCATGATGAAATGAACAATCTTAAACATTTCACAATGTGAAAATGAATAATGAATAACCCGTATATCTCTCTCGAGCCCCTGGATGACTGCTCAAGGACAAATCGCCTCGGATAAGTCCTGGTAACTCCGCTACAGTGCTTATGGTGGTCGTTGGTACTGGCAAGGTTGGCTCTGGAGTGGTGGGTGGTGGGGTGATGATGGCCAGCTCTTCACCCCTGTACTCCGAGCAGCACTTAAGAAAAGCCCTCACGCAGTTCCAGCCCTCAGTGATGTACAGAGCTCGGCGGAGACATGAATACGGCATGGGGATCTCCCTCATACCATCAGAGCAGCAGCGCTGTAGAAACTGGTCAGAAGAATAGGGTTTCTCTGTTCACATGCACACACACATACACACACATACACACATCAAATGTTATCATCCTCAGTCTTTAACTATTATAGTTATGACTTCATGTATTGAGTACTTGAACTTTTTTATTTCAATACAGACATACCAAATGTTTCGGATCTTCCATTCTCATCAACAAATGGAAAATTTTTTTTTACAAGCCATTCACATTTTAAATCAAATCTTCTCCAACACAGTATTTAGCTAAAGAGTGCTTTGACTTAGGTGTTAAATTATTAAAAGGCAATTCTGCATGTAATAATTTCACTCAGGAGACCTCAGTGATTTGGCCTTTTACACACACAATGAGACTTCATGCGTAATTTAGCAATTGATACACTAGCCCTGCTATAAGAAAAAAAGCCATTATTTACCGAGCTGTTCTCTGAGACGCAGTTGTTCAGCAGAACGCTTCCTCCTGGACTTCCAGTCACACGGTTTGACTAACCAGAAAACATACAGAATACAAGAATCTTATTAAAAGGCAATTCTGACAAAGACAAAAATCCTAAATGACTATTAGTACAGTGGAAACTTGGATTGCGAACATTCTTTCAGGAAGCCGCTTCATATATCAAAACACTCGTAAATCAAAACAAATTCTTCCATAAGAAATAATGGAAACACAAATTATTCATTCCACAGTCCCAAAAAATAAATACATACAAATTATTAATACAAAATATAAAGTAAAAATGAAAACAAATTAACCCAAACTTTACCTTTAAAAAAAGTAAAAAATAAGTCCCGACAGATAAATGTTTCCGTTTATGCGCGCAGGCGCTGTGTACACTCACCTAAAGGATTATTAAGAACACCTGGTCAATTTCTCATTAATTCAATCATCTAATCAACCAATCACATGGCAGTTGCTTCAATGCATTTAGGGGTGTGGTCCTGTTCAAGACAATCTCCTGAACTCCAAACTGAATGTCAGAATGGGAAAGAAAGGTGATTTAAGCAATTTTGAGCGTGGCATGGTTGTTGGTGCCAGACGGGCCAGTCTGAGTATTTCACAATCTGCTCAGTTACTGGGATTTTCACGCACAACCATTTCTAGGGTTTACAAAGAATGGTGTGAAAAGAAATGAAAAACATCCAGTATGCGGCAGTCCTGTGGGCAAAAATGCCTTGTTGATACTAGAGGTCAGAGGAGAATGGGCCGACTGATTCAAGCTGATAGAAGAGCAACGCTGACTGAAATAATCACTAGTTACAACCGAGGTATGCAGCAAAGCATTTGTGAAGCCACAACATGCACAACCTTGAGGCGGATGGGCTACAACAGCAGAAGACCCCACCGGGTACCACTCATCTCCACGACAAATAGGAAAAAGAGGCTACAATTTGCACAAAATTTGGACAGTTGAAGACTGAAAAAATGTTGCCTGGTCTGATGAGTCTCGATTTCTGTTGAGACATTCAAATGGTAGAGTCAGAATTTGGCGTAAACAGAATGAGCACACTTGGCACACTTTAGGCCCCTTAGTGCCAATTGGGCATCGTTTAAATGCCACGGCCTACATAAGCATTGTTTCTGACCATGTCCGTCCCTTTATGTCCACCATGTACCCATCCTCTGATGGCTACTTCCAGCAGGATAATGCACCATGTCACAAAGCTCGAATTATTTCAAATTGGTTTCTTGAACATGACAATGAGTTCACTGTACTAAAATGAACCCCACAGTCACCAGATCTCAACCCAATAGAGCATCTATGGGATGTGGAGGAACGAGAGCTTCGTGAACTGGGTGTGCATCCCACAAATCTCCATCAACTGCAAGATGCTATCCTATCAATATGGGCCAACGTTTCTAAAGAATTGTTCAATCAATGCCACGTAGAATTAAGGCAGTTCTGAAGGCGAAAGGGGGTCAAACACCGTATTAGTATGGTGTTCCTAATAATCCTTTAGGTGAGTGTATGTGTGTTTGTTTGTGTGTGTGTGAAGCCCCTCCCCTCTCCATCTTCTTGTCTTACACAGTAAATCTTCCTCCTCTCTTATTTGAGTTTCACACACACACACACAGTAACGTAAATACTGTTTTATCGGAAAAATAAACAAGAAATCTCTCTAATGACACTCGAGTACGCGCAGACTAACGGAATCACTGTTGTAAAGTAAACATGATAAAAATTAACCCTTTACCTTTGAAAAGAATTGTGACAGAGCAGTGTTTCCATTAGAGAGAGAGAGTGCGCGCGTGTGTGTGTGTGTGTGTGTGTGTGTGTGAAGGCGAGAGGAAGAGGCGTGTGTGTGTGAACGGGCACGGTGTCAAATGACGCATGCACACAAAATGCCGGGTCATACAGAGAGAGAGAAAATGGATCTTTAACCTCTCTAATGAGACTTGCTTTTGCTTTACACCCACGTTATAATAAACAGTACATGCGTGCTGTACACACACGCATACAGACACAAAATAAAATATGTTTTACGCACACACACGTGGTCACAGTGTTATAGTAAACAATAAACGCGTGCACAGATGTTGATTATACCCATAAGAGACGAGCACTAAGACTAAGATTACCCACAACTCCCCAGCACAAAAGAGAGAAAAACCATTGGCTCAGTTGTGATCATGTGACGGTTGCCGTCAAAACAAGAAGCACAGGCGTGCTACATGATTCCCCTTAGTACTCGTAAACCAAGACTTGCTCATTTTTTAAGTCAAAATTTATTTAAAATCTTTGCTCGTCTTGCGGAATGCTCACAAACCACGTTACTCGTGAACCGAGGTTCCACTGTATTAAGAGGAACAAGTATTAAGAGGAGCAAGAGGAATGCCCCATGCAGTCTGATTGGTCAGGTAAAAAATAAATGTGATGTTTTTCTCCGGGTTTTTGTTTTGTTGGTTCATTTGCGGCCCCATTAATAAATGAATGCATAAACAAACAAACAGTTACAATAAAGCTAACAAACATTTTTAAACAAAACGTATTTTGCTTTAGAAGTCACAGCACCAGCTAGAGAGGTGGTACTCAACCCTAGACTACCTGCCCTGTACGTTTTAGTGCCTTCCCTCTTTCACACCCTCTTTAATTAAGGAAAGTATGTTAATTAGTTGATTAGATGAATCAGTTAGGCTTGGAGCTGAGAAAACATTAAGGACCACACAGGACCATCGTTGGAACCACTGAACTACAGGATAAAAACCCTGAACTTCAAAACCTATCAAGTGGAAATCTACATAAACAGCTCATTCATGCCATATTAAATTTCTATCATGAGAAATGTTAAATATCATTAGTGAATCTACAGAGTGTACCTTGATTTTCATCAGTTGCTACACTGAAGCTGGACTGAAACTTCAGACCTGCATCCAAGAACACACCCCTGCTGTTTTTCCCTCCTCCTGGAGAGCAGCCCAAGTCCCCCTGTCTGAGAGTGTCCCAAATCTGCTGATACACAACTGGATTAGTGCAAGAATCACAACTTAGTGTTAAATCAGCATTTCAAATAAGTGCACGCTTGATATTACCTTCCTCTGCGTCAGGCGGCTCTTACTAAGCAAGAAAATGGAGTTGTCCACTGCGACCAGGCTGACCTTTGCTCCAGGGTCACCACTAACTTGAAAAGAAAAGCTGTCGCCTGGAGATTCCTTACCGCTGAATGTTTCAAGTTTGAGCTACAACATTCATCATGTCAATTAGACATCCATTAATTCAGCAAACAGAAAACATCAAAAGAAAACTGACTCACTGATCCAACACACTGGCTATCCACATCTACTGAAACAGAATCGGCCACCACCTCCACGCGATGGTCCCATGGTAATACGTAGTATGCTACGAAGCGGAACGCAGGCAGCATCTCTGATGTCAACAGCAGGGGCACGTTGATCAATTCACGCTCTCCAACGCTTACCTTGCCTGCACGAATGATTCGCCCCTTATTCAACACCTAGAGTATGCATAGGAAAGTGAAAAGAATATTTGTTGAAAAGGAAAACTGCATAAACAGCCTATTCATGCCATATTAAATTTAAATCATGAGAAATTATACACATCATTAGTGCATCCACAGAATGTTTACTGGTGTAAATGAGGTGTAAAAAAGGGGAAATCAGCATTGATGACAAACCACACAGTGCGAGTCCTTTAAATGTGACAAGGGAAATGAATATTGTTTATATTCTACCAATATGTGTCAACCCAACTCACACTCCATGTGACTTACAATGTAGGAAACATGCTTGATGTGGCTTCGTTCTTTCAGTGAGAAGGTGCTCAGGTGCAGTTTCAAGTTTAAAGTCTGCCCAGCTTTCACAGTGTTCGTGTCTAAAGTGATGTAAAGCTGATTTATCCGGTCAGAATTAAAAGGTGAGTACGGCTCCACGACCCATTCAGCTTTTGTCCGCTGTTCCTGCTTCAAGTCTGGGATTACTGTCTCTGCCTGAAATGAAAATTCACAACTAGTGCCTAGCGGACTTGTTGGCATATATCAACTACAGGTGCAATTTTCTACAATGATATTAAAGACACACAGTATTGTTTTTACAGACAGTAGTAAAACTGAAAACAAAGTTTTTTTTTTTTTTTTTTTTAAATATTTCTTTGACTCACTATTAATGTGACAGGGTTCATGTCAGAAGGCATGTTAAGAGACGCTTTGATGGTGCCACTGTGGACCGTAATCGGAGAGGACAGAAAGGTTATTTGAACAGGAACGTTTGGAGCTGGGGAGCCGTCATGATGGCTTACTGTAACCTGAGACCCAAAACACAAACAATTACAAGAATTCATGACACACATCCACCTCTCCTACTATTTGTAACTACTGTATTTGTTGTATGTTACCGTCAATTTAAATGGTAGGCCTGATTTAAAAAATCTTGGCGTGTCCTTGATAGCGAGCAAGTAGGGTGCCAAAACTATTTTGATGCCCGTTTTCTCTGCATCCACAAGGTCACCTCCTGAAGATGATCATGCATTAGCATACACACACACATACACCATTTGACACCATTTCCTTGAATTTCGATGCAGTTATCATACAGACATCCTAACAAAGACATCCTAAGGTACCTGAACTGGTCAAGACAGAAGCTCTGACGTATATAGACGAGCCCTCTAGGCTATTAATATCAGGATATGCGTCCTTAAGCTCAGCTGTGGTCAGAGTGGCGATTCCACCATCCAGCTAGAACCCGTCAGAAGCAGAAGCACAAGTTTGTTACACAGTCACTTTACACCAGTCTAGATTCTTTCATGAAAAACACTTCCGGTTTCGATTAAAGTCAGAGATCAGTCGATCATGAGGCCGGACCACGCACTGGATGGGACTTCCATAAATATTTCACTCACATTTTGTACTTGCTTCATAGACGGGAGTCTCACTTTTTGTCCATTCCTTTCTAGCCCAAACACCACGTACGCTACCCCTTCCACCTTCCCGCCATACACATATCTGAGAAAAAGATTATATGCAGTGCAACGATAGTACTGACAGAATATTTGATGAAGGCACAACGCACTCTAATTTGTACATACTGTACCTTGTAAATGAGCAACATTAGATCTGATTGAAAAGGCACACAGACTGTATAAAATGGTACTGTTACTGACCTGGCATATACTTCCACATTCAACTCCTGATCGTCCAAACTGAAGTGGCTCTTCTTTGGTATTAGTGTAACATTAAATGCTGGTAGCACTGGAATCAATAAAAATAACACTTATAATGAGGTTTTAACACAGGAACTGCTGAAATGCATTGTCCCTGTGAACGGCATTCCGCCTTAAATACTGTACACTCCCTGACCAAAAGAAAAAAGTCAACATCTGGATTTACCTACAGTAAGCAATTAGATAAGTGCCTTGCATTGAAAAATTGCTGCAGTGATTGATACGTTTCAGCTGGCAACAAGTTATTTAACCCTGATGCGTTGAGTACTGTAGCTTCTTATTTCTAAAGCGACCATGTCAGGACACAAATCCTGTGGTCGTGGCGAAGATGTTAATTACTGTCCTGCATCAAGCGAAGAAAGAACTGTAAGAACTCTCCATTATTAAAACCTGGACGAACAGTGGTGAACCATCATCTTTAAGGAAGAAACGTGGTTGGGAAAAGGTTTATTGATAATATGTTCACAATAATAAAATGATGGTGGAATCAAATCATTTAAAAAATGAAGTAGAACACAGATGTATTTATTAGTGAAAGAAACAGAAACAGCTGTGTAGCATGAAGAAAACCCCATCCCATCCAAAATCAGGCAAAAAGCCATTAATATACTAGACAGCATGAAGAATGGACTGTGGAACATTGGGAAAAGGTCGTGTGGTCTGATGAGACCAGATTTACCCAGTTTCAAAGTGATGGGCACAACAGAATAAGAGAGGAAGATGAATCGATGCACCCATCATGCCTAGCGTCTAATGTACAAGCTTGTGTCATATCTCAGCCAGTCAGCTAATTAGATCTTTTAGTTAGCTAGCTGGTTCCGGTAGTATGTTGTTAATTTACAGTATATTGTGACTAGGACTTTACCATCCATCAGGTTTTATTGCTCCTCATGCTGAGAAATGACAGCAACTGACTACAGATGCAAATGTCACATATACTGTAAAAGCAGCATTGTAGGTTTTATTAGTCTCCTATTGTTCAAAAACATAAAAACATGGCATCAACAAAAACGCTGACGAAGAAACGACTCAGCAGCCAGTTGACCAATTTTGCAGGTTGTTAGTATCGCCTGATGTACTGCACAGGGTGTCGCGAAAGTCTTTATACTGTACATATTGTAGAGAAATGGATCCCACGCATGATACACTCGTATTAACACATCTGATGTTATGCATGAATGCATTCCTTTAAATGATTTGGGTAATGTAGTATTTCTTGGCCTTCATGTGCTTCACACCTAAAATCTGGGGATCTCGGTAATCCAAGAAACCAGAAAATGATGATCTACAGTACTGTAGCTCTGCACAATATACAGTATGGAGACTTTATGGACAACCTGTACAGTATCTTCAAATACCCTCAGATTCCAGGCGAAATGAAATAAAGGAAAGCACAAGCCGACCATTTTTTTTTTTTTTTTTTTTCGTATGCAACTACTGTATAAATGTTGGGGTTGGTGAAAGTAACAAACAAACGTGACTTAACCCAAAAGTCAGTGCCTGAGGAAACATGGAGTTATTTAGAGAAGCGAGCAAGTGTATACAGGACATGGCCTGACCTAGACTTGTGTTGATATCTCTGTGGTTTTGTGTTGTATTACAGTGTTCATTTTTATTAGATGTTATAAAGCAGTCACATCTTACAGTACTTAAGCAGTCACATCTTTTACATCAATCCTTTTACAAATTATATTAATATTTTCACCCATTAAATTTACCCCATACAACTTGTTTCATTTACTTTGGTGTGTAAATTTTATCGACTACTACTTCTTTTCTTCTTCTTTCTTCTACTACCACTACTCTTCCTTCTCCTCCTGCTCATCCTATTACTATTCCTACTCCCACTACTGTACTCCTCCTATGTACTACTAGACCTCCTACTACTACCATTGCTCATTCTTCTTCTACTAGCATTTCTGTTACTACTCATAGCACTATGTACACACGTGGACAAAATTGTTGGTACCCTTCGGTCAATGAAAGAAAAACTCCCAATGGTCACAGAAATAACTTTAATCTGACAAAAGTAATAATAAATAAGAATTCTATGAATGTTAACCAATGAAAGTCAGACATTGCTTTTCAACCATGCTTCAACAGAATTATTTAAAAATAATAAACTCATGGAACAGGCCTGGACAAAAATGATGGTACCCCTAACTTAATAGTTTGTTGCACAACCTTTTGAGGCAATCACTGCAATCAAACGATTCCTGTAACTGTCAATGAGACTTCTGCACCTCTCTGCAGGTATTTTGGCCCACTCCTCATGAGCAAGCTGCTCCAGTTGTTTCCGGTTTGAAGGGTGCCTTTTCCAGACAGCATGTTTCAGCTCCTTCCAAAGATGCTTAATAGGATTGAGGTCAGGGCTCATAGAAGGCCACTTTAGAATAGTCCAATGTTTTCCTCTTAGTCATTCTTGGGTGTTTTTAGCTGTGTGTTTTGGGTCATTGTCCTGTTGCAAGACCCATGACCTGCGACTGAGACCCAGCTTTCTGACACTGGCCAGCACATTTCTCTCTAGAATCCATTGATAGTCTTGAGATTTCATTGTACCCTGCACAGATTCAAGACACCCTGTGCCAGATGCAGCAAAGCAGCCCCAGAACATAACAGAGCCTCCTCCATGTTTCACAGTAGGGACAGTGTTCTTTTCTTGATATTCTTCATTTTTCCGTCTGTGAACATAGAGCTGATGTGCCCTGGCAAAAAGTTCCATTTTTGTCTCATCTGTCCATAGGACATTCTCCCAGAAGTCAACATGTAGTTTGGCATATTCCAGTCTGGCTTTTTTATGATTTGTTTTCAACAATGGTGTCCTCCTTGGTCGTCTCCCATGTAGTCCACTTTGGCTCAAACAACGACGGATGGTGCGATCTGACACTGAGTTCCTTGAGCATGAAGTTCACCTTGGATCTCTTTAGAAGTCTTTCTGGGCTCTTTTGTTACCATTCGGATTATCCGTCTCTTTGATTTGTCATCAATTTTCCTCCTGCGGCCACGTCCAGGGAGGTTGGCTACAGTCCCATGGATCTTAAATTTCTGAATAATGTGTGCAACTGTAGTCACAGGAATATCTAGCTGCTTGGAAATGGTCTTATAGCCTTTACCTTTAACATGCTTGTCTATAATTTTCTTTCGAATCTCCTGAGACAACTCTTTCCTTCGCTTCCTCTGGTCCATGTTGAGTGTGGTACATACCATGTCACCAAACAACACAGTGACTACCTGGAGCCCTATATATAGGCCCACTGACTGATTACAAGATTGTAGACACCTGTGATGCTAATTAGTGGACACACCTTGAATTAACATGCCCCTTTGGTCACATTATTTTCAGTATTTTCTAGGGGTGCCATCATTTTTGTCCAGGCCTGTTCCATGAGTTTATTTTTTTAAATAATTCTGTTGAAGCATGGTTGAAAAGCAATGTCTAACTTTCATTGGTTAACATTCATAGATTTTTTAAAAATTATTACTTTTGTCAGATTAAAGTTATTTATGTGATCATTGTGAGTTTTTCTTTCATTGACCGAAGGGTACCAACAATTTTGTCCACGTCTGTACATCTACCACTTACACTTATCCTCTTCTTTTTTCTACTCTTACCACTCCTCCCACTTCCAATGCTTATCCTCTTCTCCTACTGTACCACTATCCCTACCACCGCCTCTCTGATCCCACTCCTTCTACTGCTCTTCTTTCAACTATTAAACTGATTAGATGTAAAACTAAGTCAGGGACAAAACCTGCATGAGGCTGTTTAATTTTTAAAAATGTTGGAAATATTAATACATACCATACTTTTTCACTTCAAAAGCAGCACTAAATGTGTTCTCTTTCCAGTGGTCAAATTTGGCAACAACCTTCCACCTGCCCTCTCTTAAAAATAATAAAAAAAATGTTTATAACTGAATAATCATAATTTTTTTTAATGAACAACCAAACTAACTAAACAAACATATATAAATATTTCATACATACTTGACAATGTCTGAGAGTCCATAAGTGGTGGACAGAATGCCATTTGCTGCTTTGCTCCTTTGGGTGGTATAGACTGTAATTCCATCAGGATTCTGCAACATAGCAGAGATGAACAGATGATCTTCCAAACACTCTTACAAAGACATGAGCTCAGAAATGGCCACAATAGTTGCTTATAGTGTAGGAAACCCCTCCAACCCAGAAAACAAGCCCTCTTTTACTTTCCTCGTGCCTGGTTATGGATGCCTGTGGCTTGGTCGGTATTTGAAATCATGTTTTACTGACTACAGCGCTATATCTTTTGCTATATCTGGGAACGTTCTATTGTCAGCAGTTTGGTTGTAATCACAGATATAATGTGATTTCTTTTTTACAAAGATGCACAAAATTGTGTACGTTTACTAAATGGCAGAAACGATGGTGATCCATTCATGTGTTTTACTTTGATTGCCCAGTGCCAGTGTTTTTGCAGTGTATATACAGTAAGTAAGTAAATATAAGTAAGGATCCATGCAGGAAAAAAACAGCAAAGCAACCTGGAAAGACGTGATTTTTTTCATTTTGCCAATGGGCCAACGCACCATGATCTTGAGCCAAATAAATAAATGGTTCAAAAGTTCAAAGCAGGGACAGAATCAACAGACCTGGAGTTGACAGAGCACTGATTTCTCCATAACTGTGCAAACTTTAACATACTTTCCCATGCCATATTGTCTATAATTGAACATAATTAACATTTCAGGAAGAATAATACAGAATTCCACAATCCCATGTGATGACAGGCTGGAAAGACAATGCTCAATGTCTTTGTAATGTAAGCAGACATCAGTATTAGGTTTCATTTATAATGAATAGCACCTACATAGGGTTATTTTCTGCCAATAACTGGCTTTGGATTTTGTTTAACTAACAGCACAACAAAACTTTACTCTTAGGTCTAATGAGCCCCAGAGTGGCATAAAGAAGCATCTGACGTCTTTCTAGCCCAGACTGTAGACTCATGCCTAGACATATACTGTAGTTTAATTTTGAAACTCTACATAGAGATTAGATTTTAAAAGAAGAGGTGAACAGGCTCTTACCTGGATTTCAACAAAAATGGTGCCATCGGACGCCTGAAAATCGGCATTAGAAATAAAAGCACGGCAGCGCACTGTACAAAAGAGAAAAGACCTTCAGAATTTAATACTTAATATATGAATAAATACATTTAATGAGGTTAAACTAGGTGGAATGTGCTCCCTTTTTCTTTGTCGGAAATATGTGACATGACGTGACATTTTAGATACTGTAAATATTACCTGTGTCTCCTGGGTTGTACATGGGTTTGTCAGTCTGGATGAAGATGTAACCAGACAGAAAGGACACTTTACTGACTTGCTTGACCTCCTGGAAGTGTCCAAATTGGGCAGATAGCTGGACGTACTTAGATTCTTTCTCTTCTGGCTTCAGGAGGTTTGGATTAATCTGTTCAGAAGATTCAGCTTTCTCAGTTTAAACCATTCGAATAACAGAACTACCAAGTATCTAGCATTACTGAAACATGTCAGTAATAATCACTTGTGTGTCTACAGTAATATGGTAGACTGTAGATCAGGGGTCTCAAACTCAGTTCCTGGAGGGCCGCAGCCCCACAGAGTTTTGGTCCAACCATAATTAAAAACACCTGATCCAACTAAACAAGTCATTAAGGCTTATTTGAAAACGACATAGTATGTATGTTGGAGCAGGGTTGGAACAAAACTCTGTGGGGCTGCGGCCCTCCAGGAACTGAGTTTGAGACCCCTGCTGTAGATTATTTTCTGAATTGACTTAGACATTTCTCAGACTTGTTGGTTCTTGTATTAGGACATGTCTTGGGGATAGCTATGGATAAACACATCTGACGTCAAAGTAAAGGCTTGGCCACAACAAGTATTTGATGGTTTTAAGTCTTGAGAGACCTGGGCCCGTATTCACAAAACTTCTTAAGCCTACAAGTTGCTCCTAGTGATGAAATTCTAAGAAAATTATTGGAATTATGACATTTTTTTTTTTTAGAATTTCCCCTTAAATTTAATTCTAAACTAAATATTAGTAAAGATAAATATTATTCATGAAATAAGGTAGCAAAGGACAAAATGGCGGAACGAAGAAATTTTCTCCAAACACTGAACATAAAGCTAAAAGTAAACGCTGCTCTTCTGTCCAATTTGGTTTTCTTGTTGTTTTAATTCCTTACATCTCTCTTGGATTGTTGGCTACATACCATGCAAAAGTGCAACTTCAATAGACTGTCAATCAAAAGACCTTTACAGAGGTCAGAGGTTATTTTTTATCAACCAATCACAGTCCTTGAAGTGCTGCGTCATCCTTAGCAACGGGTTCAACCACACCTCCTCACTAAGATAAAGGTTTTTGTACTTTCCTAGGGAAAGGTTTCCTAAATCAATTTTAATCTAAGACTCCCAGCTAGGACTTTTTAGGCTAAGATAGGAGCTCTCTGAGAGAATTCTAAGAAGCTTTGCAAATTAAACACAAGTTTTCAACATAGTCAAAAAAATAAAAATAAAAATAAAAAAGCAGGCAAGAGTCTGATTAATCTGCTTACCTGTAAACTGTAACTAATGAGGTCATACTGTACACAAAGTAGCAATCAAAATAAGTAAGGCTTGATATAGGATTTTTCTCACAGGAGCATATACTTTGTGATAGCTGATTGTCTTAGAGCTCTGTTTATAGTGTGGTGTGATTATGAGATAGTGTGCCTCAACCTTAGGTTTTCATGACCTGGTTTACTTTAGTGTTAAAATGATCATTTACTACTTCAAGGAACTGAAAAAAAAAAATCACATTCATCAAGCCTGACATTGGCTGACAGCAATATACTATAATTTAAGTTACATGGAATTTTCAAAAAGCTTTACATTGTGAAAATGCACTTTTAATGTCTACGGGATATACTTATCAAGGAAGGTTTTTCTGTGTTTATACCTTAAATAATTAGAAAAAGAATAAGACAAGAAATACAATTGAGAAAAAAGCATATTTAATTACTAATAATTGACCTTCTTTGGGGAAACGGTGTAAGAAAACTTTGAGTACAGCATTATAGAATTTGTAATAAATAGTAATGAAGTGTAGTATTGGTATAATATAAGAACTATCAAAATTTAGTAACAGTAGACAAAACCTTTTTTTTCAGTATACATAGTGCATAATCCCTTAATGAAAATAAAAATTCATAAACATGGCTAATTAAAATCAGTTAATAAATCACAATGTTATAGTACTTTTTATCCACAGAGCTTTTTATTTTATATTTATTTTTATTTGTTTATTGCCAGTGACCTTGGCCGTGATGTTAACCATCCCCATTTAGCCCATAATCTAAAGCAGAAAGAATCCAAGAGCTCCAGAGACACTATAGTTTTGAGGCCACATCAGAGCTGAAGTCAACCAAAAAGAGAACTGAGACCTTTTCCAGTTAAACTTACAATGTGAACAGGAAGAAACCCCTTTTTTGCTGGTTTACTTTAAAAGGTTTGGAGAGTTTAGTTTGGGTATATATGTGAAAACAGCCTCAATTACCTGGTCTTGAGTCTTGGTCCAGATTATTATTGAATCATTATTGAATGATTAATTTGCATGGGATAAGTGATTTTTTTTTGTTGTTGTTGTACAAGTCAGAAATATCTTCATGATGTACAGACTCTTGTTATATTAAAAGCCAATGAGTGTTACATATACATCAGTTCGTACAAACTCTCTGTTCTGGCCTAGGATATTATTCAACCACATAAAGGGGTGTGGCAAACAAGTTGTGTTTCATCAGTGCTAGATCACAAGGAACAAACTTTTAACAAAAGCTATTTCATTTACCTGGATGCTTTGGAGGAAGATGTAGTTATTATCTGAGTTGAGCGTGATGGTTCCCTGCCACAGTAGCCTTGACTTGTCTGGGAAATTGTAAACTGAGAGAACAACACTGACAGGCTCCGAAAGCCCGAACGCCTCCAGCAGGATATTTTCTTTATGTCCCAGTCTTAACACTGCCGGCGTCAACAGCACAAACCTGCGGAATCAAAACCAAACAGTCTTCTGGAACTGTTTCCCTAAATATCTTATTCATAACCAGCAGTGATTGGTCTTGTGCTAGGTTGTATCTTTTACAAGACGTTAGTGATTGAGGATAAACATGATTGTCTGGAGATCTGCAGTCAAAATAAAATGCAACAAAGAGTGGCTGATGAAGAAAGAACAAGAACTGCGTTGTTCCTCAACCTTAAATTGATCTATGAATGCATATGAATGTACACATGTTGTAATCCAATGCAAATAATATTCTGTGTGTGTGTGTGTGTGTGTGTGAGAGGGGGGGGGGGTGGTTGTGGCGGGGTGTTTGTTTGCATGTCGTGTGAAAGTGGGGACTCACTTCGGCGCGGGGTCGAAGTCCGGCTCTTTTCTGAAAACACACAGAAAACACACTTGCCTCCGATATATAACAAAAGCAAATATCCTCGATATACTGTAGCTAAACAGTATGACAATGTCCTTCGGGTACAGCTTGATAATTAGTATAACCTTAAATACTCGGTAGCTCATGAAAAGAAGTTGGTAGCTCACGAGACTTACATATCATCTCCATCATGTAACCAAAAAGGACGCTGATTAGGGCTACAAAAGAGGAAGCTTTTTTGTTTATTCCTGTATTTATATTATATATTTGTTTCTTTTTCATTCTATTTAAACGCCACACATATAATACACTGATGAAACATACCTCCAGTTGTCAGACCAGGGCCTGTAATAGAGTGAAATATATAAAAAGCTCAAGCATGAATGATTTATTAAACACAACACACTGAACAGATTTGATTTTGAGTTTTGAACAAAACAAAAACGAAATAACAACCACAACGTTGTGACACATACATAGATACAGATTCTCATTGTTCCTGTTGAGAAAATACTACAAGACCAACTTACCGGAAGAACTGGTCAATCTGAGCATTTAATTCATTACACATGCACAAACTACATATTAACAGCGTTAACAAATGCATCCTTACACCGTCTGAGCTTGAATCAGACCAAATGCGTTCTTCACACTTTTAAACACTCCACTATTGCACAATTTGCAATCCGTTATACAGTCATGAGTAAGAGTTAGTCCGGCCTCTTTTAACTCTACAGTATGTTTTCGGTGTAAGAACGATGGCTTTCAATATGATGCAACTTGCCATTTATCGTTCCTGGTGATGTTTCCTCAGCCATCGGGCTGTAGCGAGGTGAAGCGGCCGGCTGGAACTCCGTTGATCCCCTTTTTACAATGTAGCCAATTCCGCTACCTTGGGAATTACACCGAAGGAAATCAAACGACTCTATTAATTAACTTAACCAAGGCGCCCAGGTACGTTCACTAGACAAACAAGACGGGTGGGTTTCATACATAAACACGCATATTTTCTCACAAACAATAATGCACAAGAATTAGCAGCTCAAATGTTACATCCAGCAATGCTAAAAGTAGTTGCAACTACACCACCTACAGTCCCAAATGCCTAATTCCGTTAGAGTGATGTGTGACCAAATTGTAGTTTGTGATTCTGAATTCTTGGTTTATTTAAAGAATGACAGTGTCAGCTTTAAATTATTTCTAGGCAAACGCAAACAGACAACAGACAGAAGCAAACATCGTGTGCAAGGACAACAATAACGCATTCCTCTTATACTCTTCCACTGTGAAATTGAGAAATGCTTAAATATGCACAACTGTCCGATTTGTCTTGACCAACCAATAGACTGCAAGATCGCATCTAATCCACAGTGAGAGCTTGAACTATGGAAGTCACGATACAGTTGGGTAACCCACGCATGCACAGTGCGGTGCAGTGCGGTTCTCGTGTATTTAGAGCTACAGCACTGAACAAAACATCAGCGCATTAATGCAGAGAAACAGTAGCGTCTTGTGGATGTCCTTATTGAGTGACTAATACAGGATGCACCATTTTGATAAAATGCTACACATTTGTGACATATCAGAATTGAACTATGATGACATTTTAAAGTTCAGCCAAGAAAACTTGCCCAGTTGGAACAAACTAGAAGAGGAGTGTGGAGGAGGACTGTTCTTGTCACATCATTTAGTTAAGGGGTGAGTGGGAAGTTAAGTAACTTTTATTATTTTACAACATTATGTTCTCTAACTAGTTATTGTATGGTATCGCTATGCGGTGTTAAAGGCATTGTCCTAAACGTGTGCGTAAAGTTAGCTTAGCCACTATACCAATAGCATGCTAGCTAGGTTAACCTGAGGTAGCCCACTGCTAGCACTGGATTCTGTTATGAATTCTCCGTTTATCTATATAAGTTGATGTCTTAATGTGTAACGCACACAATGTGAGAGGTGTTAAGAAGCTGAAAAGCTGGAATGTTTCTGTAGTAGACTGTCAGCCCTTATATGAGAAAGAAGGTCGAGAGGAGGGCTGTGCAGACTCTGGGAAAGGGGAAGAGGTTCTGTGGTGCTGATTTGGACAACAAAACATTTATCTTGGAGTCTTTTTATGATAAGCATTTGCATTATTTGTTGTCTTTTGTTAATAGAGTCCAAAATGTCTCAAAGTCCACACATGACACTATGATGCCCTCCCAGCCCAACAAACAGCAGCTGTGAATGGTGAGTAAATTGAGTTGATATTTGGCCATTCCACATATGATCGACCAGAAGTTTCAGACTGCCGGAAGGGAGGTAGGGAGGAATTACTGTAGAAATATTAATCTGAATCTATAAAGACCACGCCCACTGCCAGTGTTGATTCATCAAATTCACATTATATTTTTAAATATTCATTAACTAATTAATTAACAGGGTTACCATCAAAAAATTTCAAACTCAAGCCATTACTTAGCAATAGTTTAGGACATAATGATGACAGAAACAGATGGTTTCTTGGTAAAACATTCAAGGTTGAGTATATATAGAATGATTAAATTTGAATTATTCAAATGTGTTTTCTACACATTTTGGTATTGTTTTTTTAATCAGTTGTTTTACCAATTTGCTGAATGTAAATGTGGCATGAATGTGGACATCAAGGGCAACCTTCAGTGAATGTAAATACAATTTTAAATGTGAATTTTCAACCACTTTTTAAGAAAATCAGAATTACAATTACTAGAACAATTTTTTTGTTTGTTTGATGAGATAAATGCCAAAGATATTGAGGTTGTGTTTGCATTTCAAAGATGAATCCAAAGTCCAGCATTGGAAACACTTTCTATGAGATCTCTGTAAACACATATATCTGGGCATCCTAAACTTCTGTGCAAATGCAAATTTAAGATTATGTGCACACATTTTTTATCTCAAAGCACTAGGAATTAATTGCTATTCATTTTGGTACTGTAAGTGGACTTCTGTAAGTGGGAGTCAACTCTGTTTGGTGCCATTTTCTTTGATGAAACAAGCAGAACAAAAAGGGATGCATAATAAATGCATACTCCCAGTTACATTTCAGCTATCTGCCATAAATGTACAGTGGTAACAAACTGAATCCATTCTGGAGGAGGTTCCTAAGGCGAAAGTTGTATTATGAAATGTATTTTCCCATACACACGTGGACAAAATTGTTGGTACCCTTCGGTCAATGAAAGAAAAACTCACAATGGTCACAGAAATAACTTTAATCTGACAAAAGTAATAATAAATAAGAATTCTATGAATGTTAATCAGTGAAAGTCAGACATTGCTTTTCAACCATGCTTCAACGGAATTATAAAAAAAAATGAACTCATGGAACAGGCCTGGACAAAAATGATGGTACCCCTAACTTAATAGTTTGTTGCACAACCTTTTGAGGCAATCACTGCAATCAAACGATTCCTGTAACTGTCAATGAGACTTCTGCACCTCTCTGCAGGTATTTTGGCCCACTCCTCATGAGCAAGCTGCTCCAGTTGTTTCCGCTTTGAAGGGTGCCTTTTCCAGACAGTATGTTTCAGCTCCTTCCAAAGATGCTCAATAGGATTGAGGTCAGGGCTCATAGAAGGCCACTTTAGAATAGTCCGATGTTTTCCTCTTAGCCATTCTTTGGTGTTTTTAGCTGTGTGTTTTGGGTCATTGTCCTGTTGCAAGACCCATGACCTGCGACTGAGACCCAGCTTTCTGACACTGGCCAGCACATTTCTCTCTAGAATCCCTTGATAGTCTTGAGATTTCATTGTACCCTGCACAGATTCAAGACACCCTGTGCCAGATGCAGCAAAGCAGCCCCAGAACATAACAGAGCCTCCTCCATGTTTCACAGTAGGGACAGTGTTCTTTTCTTGATATGCTTCATTTTATCGTCTGTGAACATAGAGCTGATGTGCCTTGGCAAAAAGTTACATTTTTGTCTCATCTGTCCATAGGACATTCTCCCAGAAGCTTTGTGGCTTGTCAACATGTAGTTTGGCATATTCCAGTCTTGCTTTTTTATGATTTGTTTTCAACAATGGTGTCCTGCTTGGTCGTCTCCCATGTAGTCCACTTTGGCTCAAACAACGACGGATGGTGCGATCCGACACTGATGTTCCTTGAGCATGAAGTTCACCTTGGATCTCTTTAGAAGTCTTTCTGGGCTCTTTTGTTACCATTCGGATTATCCGTCTCTTTGATTTGTCATCAATTTTCCTCCTGCGGCCACGTCCAGGGAGGTTGGCTACAGTCCCATGGATCTTAAATTTCTGAATAATATGTGCAGCTGTAGTCACAGGAACATCTAGCTGCTTGGAAATGGTCTTATAGCCTTTACCTTTAACATGCTTGTCTATAATTTTCTTTCGAATCTCCTGAGACAACTCTTTCCTTCGCTTCCTCTGGTCCATGTTGAGTGTGATACACACCATGTCACCAAACAACACAGTGACTACCTGGAGCCCTATATATAGGCCCACTGACTGATTACAAGATTGTAGACACCTGTGATGCTAATTAGTGGACACACATTGAATTAACATGTCCCTTTGGTCACATTATTTTCAGTATTTTCTAGGGGTACCATAATTTTTGTCCAGGCCTGTTCCATGAGTTCATTTCTTTTTATAATTCTGTTGAAGCATGGTTGAAAAGCAATGTCTGACTTTCATTGGTTAACATTCATAGAATTTTTTTTAATTATTACTTTTGTCAGATTAAAGTTATTTATGTGACCATTGTGAGTTTTTCTTTCATTGACCGAAGGGTACCAACAATTTTGTCCACGAGTGTATATAAATGCTGATAATGTGTTCAATCTCCAACCCTAGACATTTTTGCATATAAAAACAATTTTAAAAAATACATGTAAATGAAGTAACATATGTAATAAATTATTAGACATTAACAATGAGAGGTTCTGATACAGTGTAAAGAAAAAAATTACAGCTTAACACTTTTCATTGCTCTATTAAAAGAAATTTAATTACATAGAATAAAATAATATTAGTGAAATTTTTGTTGTTTTCTTAATAGGTTTTCATGTCTACAATGAAGCAATTATTTAAAAAGATAATGTTCACTTAGTGGACCATCAAGCTGAAGACAGATGCAACAAAATGATGTTCAACAAACCAAACAAGATCCAGAGAGTCTCATTTAATTCCATAACTAAAGCAGAAATGGGTCAAAAAACTTTTCTTGGATTAGAAGATCTCTTAGCTATGTGGTAAATAATGGAGGAAAATCAGTGAATTTATTCGTGTGTAATGTATTATCATGTCTGCATGTTAAGGTTAAAGCACAAATCTCGCAGGCTGCATATAATACCCGCTCATGACATTGTAGTGTAGAAGACTGTTTTTTTAAACATGTGTTTGTGTTTTTATGGTTTCTCAGGTCTGGCAGCCAGTGTTCTGTAATTCTGTGCTGAAATTGTCCAGTTCTGCGCATTTGTCACACGCACCGGACGGCCAATGCTCCACCCAAGTGTTCTTCCCCAGAGTGTAAGTGTAACTGTAAAAGAGAGAAGAGAACTTTGAGACACTACAAAATGTTCAGGTTTAATTCTCCATGCAAATGTTTTGGGATTTGGTGACTGCTGATGGAATAATGCATACTTGTGCACACACACACGCACTTAAGTGAGAGGAAACCGTATGTGGTCAAGTGGGTAAGTTCCCACCTATGATTTACAACATTAGCCTATCAGAGTTTGGTACAGGTTATATAAAGCCTGCAACTCAGCTACCTGGGATGCGTCATTGCTAGCTCCGCCCCCTTGGTGTGTGTGGGTCTTTGGTTAGCAGGTAGGTTTATCCGTTTTTGCTAATGTTGCAGTGAGCTTGTGCATTTTAGCTAACCCTGTTTTGTTTGTTTATTGTAGCTGGAATAGCACCTTTGCAGCTTCAGTGGTGTGTAAGATACCAGAGACGTGTCATTGCCAGCTCCGCTTTTGGGGTGTGTGGGTCTCTAATTAGCAGGTTTGTTTAGCTGTTCAGCAAATGTTGCAGTGAGCTTGTGCATTTTGGCTAACCACGTTGTTTATTGTAGCTGGAATAGTACCTTGTTCACAGCTTCAGGGTGGTGTGTAGGCTACCTGGGATGCGTTATTGCCAGCTCCACCATTGGGGTGTGTGGGTCCTTGGTTAGCAGGTATGTTCTGGGTGTTTGACTAATGCTGAAGGGAGCTTGTGTATTTTGGCTAACTATATTTACTTATTGTCATTGAAATAGCATCCTGTTCCCGGCTTTGGGGTGGTGTGCAGGCCGTCATTTCCTGCTGGTTTGAGTCCGTCATCTTTGCATCCGTCACCTTTGAGTATACTGCAGAGATTTGGACTGTGAGCAACTGTTTGATTTAGGTGACCAATACCTGCAGGACAAATCCGTTCATTGGCAGCGCCTTTTTGTACAGAATGGGATAACGGTGGCGCTGCTGTTTTGCTGCTACTTTCTGCTGCTACTTGGTGTTGCTGCTTTATGGTGATTCTTTTTGCTGCTACTTTTTGCTGCTACTGTGTGTGTGCTGCTACTGTGTGTGTGCTGCTACTGTGTGTGTGCTGCTACTTGTCATTGTTTTGGTTTTGGTTGTTTTTGTTCTTGTATTTCTTTTATTCTTGTTTTTGGTTGTTTGCTTAGCTTGACTGAGTTTTCTTTATAATTGTTTTTGCTTTCTTTCTTTTTTTACATTCTGTCTTTCTTTTAAGTACAGTGTCAATTGTGTTTTTGTTAATGAGGAGTATTGTGTAGTGTGCTTCTCGTTTAGGCTTATTGTAATTTTGTGTGTTTTTGTGTCTGGTTGTTTTAGGCCCCTGAGCTGGAAGGCTAGCTGTTCTAGTACCGTGGTGGTGGTGTCAGGAGCACAGAGTGTGGATTGATTGTGATCACTCACTGTATTGTATGCATGCGTGTGTGTGTGTGGCATAGGAATAATTTACAGCTAGCCTATCCTGCTACGGGTAAGCCTTGGTGTCATCGCAATTAGTGGGGTATTACGCTGTGTAGCTCATCCCAGTTATGTAATTTGGTCTTTTAAGTGTTTTATCCGGTTAATGTAATTTCAATAAATATTTTGTATACTGATTCCATGTCTCTGCCCTCCATGGTAACGAACTTGTGTGCCTGAGTTGATTTAGTATTTAGTTCCCCTTACTGTAAAGGGGTGGCGTAATCGGTATTTATTTCTTAACTCTTTGGGTATTCATAGTGAGACTTGACCCGTGCCTGCCGCGCCACACGTAGTAACCAGAGGAAACCCAAATAACATTTTATGAGTACTGTTTCATAGGTGCAATCATGGGACATGGATCAAGAAATGAAGAAATCACTCAATCACAACCACAGTTGTTCTCAATGCATGCCTTCCAAACAGGATATTTGCACCCAGAGCCACATCATGTGGGCATGAGATTCAGCTCACCTTGGATCCTATCGAACATACCACTTTCTCTGAGTACTGGTGGCCCAACATGATGAGGGACATACATGAGACAAGTTTGTCCCTTCATGTACTTTGTGTGCCCAGAATAAGGTCCTCTGTACTCTGCCAACAGGCAAGCTTATGCCATTGCCTACAAACCAATGTCCCAATATAGCAGGTGATTTTATAAATGATAGTCCTGAGTCAATCGTGAACTCATTTTCCCTATGTCTGATTCTGTTACAGTACATGGATTACCCACAGTCTCTGAAACAGCTAAACTACTATTTAAGCATGTGTTCAAGTACTGTGTCATCCCCGAAGATGTAGTAAGCGACAGGGGCATGCAATTTACCCCCAGAAAGGGTGATCCAATGTCAAGGAGAATATAGGATTGAATGTCGGTCTAAAATCTAAATATTACCCACAAGTCACAGGTGATGAGAGTGAATCAGTAGATCAGCTGCTTTCTGAAGACTTATTGTGCGAGTAACCAAAGCGACTGTGCTCAATATCTCCCATGGGCAGAATATGCCCCGAACTCGCTACACAGCCCTGCCTGCAGTGCATGCCAGATTACCTGGCTCTCATTTCCATGAAAGAGAAATAGAGAAATGATGGACCAGACATCAGCATTTGAATGCCTTGGATAAACATCACAGTAAAACACTACAGTACCAAATACAATAGGTGACTGAGTCTGGCTAGTCATTAAGGAGATTCGGAATCCACTTCAAAATTCTAGGTTAATGTGTTACAGATAAATGGAACACACACAGTCTGCATACACGTGCACGCACACACTGTATATATTCTTATGCAACAGTTTAGGCACCCCTTGATGAATAACAGATTTTGGTATTTTAGTGATTTCTTTAATTGAAAAGATGTTAACACACTCTCTCTTACTTCTTTATCAAGGGGTGCCTAAACTTTCACGTAAGACTGTATGTATTATCTGGGAGATGTCAGTAAATTCAAGTAAAATAGCAGGCTTCGCTTATGCTTATCACATGCGAATATGTGCCACACGAAACTGCATTTTCTAGATAACACGAGGCCCCCAGTTATTCGTAATACGAAAAGTACATAATAAGAACAACGTTCTCTGAGGCGCTGTGTAAGGAAATCAGGGAAACAGGTTCAGAACTCCAAAACCGTATTAAGCATTATCAGGGAGCTTATACTGTATATTTTGTCAGGCCAAATTTGTGCAAGTTTCCCCATTCCTTTTTACATTTTAAAACTGTGCATACAGGGTTTTTTTGAGACAACAGGATGGTGTTTAATGTTTTACCCGTTCTCGTCACCGCCTGTTTGCCAAATATCAGACGATGGTCCGATGATGAGGTAGTCCTGTCCCGTGATCAGATTAAGCCCCGTCCTACAGCCAGCATGAGAAAGAAACACTCGCGTATTCTTTTCTTTTAGACCAACCTCGGAACCTGTGTGCACACAAACACTGTTTCAAGAAACACATCAAAATTCTACACAATGTTACAAACAATATTAAAAGAAAGACACACCTTCTTTGATGACCTGCAAGATCTCCAGCTGATATCTGTCATACTGGCTCATACTGATGCTCAACACTCTGACCTTAAATACTGGGGGCGAGGGCAGGGGCGTAGAGGCAGAGGCGGCGGAGCATGCACATCAAACATGGAACTCTAGCTTGATTGAAATCAGTAAATCATAAAGGTAATGTTTAATGCTTACCGTGGTGGACTGCACTGCATGCGGTCTTCTTTCTCACTGAAACTGTATAAGCACCCGTCCTCAAAACACAACAGTCACCTAGTTGGTTGTATTAGGTCATTAGTCATAATTTGTCATTGCATTAGCTTAAACGTGATACTGTGAACATGTTATTTACTTTTGTTAGTAGCTTTTTTGTTGTTGTCTGTTTCCAAATTTAACCAAACAACACTGGAAGATTTTTAAGCTGTACAGCCTATCATTAGTTTACAATTTAGAACTTTAAAATTGGAAATCAACAAAATGACAGGAAATCGTAAAACATACACAGACATCCTGACAACTCTGCAAGTTAGCAGTTTATACGCACGTGGACAAAATTGTTGGTACCCTTCGGTCAATGAAAGAAAAACTCACAATGGTCACATAAATAAATTTAATCTGACAAAAGTAATAATTTAAAAAAAAATTCTATAAATGTTAACCAATGAAAGTCAGACATTGCTTTTCAACCATGCTTCAACAGAATTATTTTAAAAAATAAACTCATGGAACAGGCCTGGACAAAAATGATGGTACCCCTAGAAAATACTGAAAATAATGTGACCAAAGGGACATGTTAATTCAAGGTGTGTCCACTAATTAGCTTCACAGGTGTCTACAATCTTGTAATCAGTCAGTGGGCCTATATATAGGGCTCCAGGTCGTCACTGTGGTGACATGGTATGTACCACACTCAACATGGACCAGAGGAAGCGAAGGAAAGAGTTGTCTCAGGAGATTCGAAAGAAAATTATAGACAAGCATGTTAAAGGTAAAGGCTATAAGACCATTTCCAAGCAGCTAGATGTTCCTGTGACTACAGTTGCACATATTATTCAGAAATTTAAGATCCATGGGACTGTAGCCAACCTCCCTGGACGTGGCTGCAGGAGGAAAATTGATGACAAATCAAAGAGACGGATAATCCGAATGGTAACAAAAGAGCCCAGAAAGTCTTCTAAAGAGATCCAAGGTGAACTTCATGCTCAAGGAACATCAGTGTCAGATCGCACCATCCGTCGTTGTTTGAGCCAAAGTGGACTACATGGGAGACGACCAAGGAGGACACCACTGTTGAAAACAAATCATAAAAAAGCCAGACTGGAATATGCCAAACTACATGTTGACAAGCCACAAAGCTTGTCCTATGTCCTATGGACAGATGAGACAAAAATGGAACTTTTTGCCAAGGCACATCAGCTCTATGTTCACAGATGGAAAAATGAAGAATATCAAGGAAAGAACACTGTCCCTACTGTGAAACATGGAGGAGGCTCTGTTGTGTTTTGGGGCTGCTTTGCTGCATCTGGCACAGGGTGTCTTGAATCTGTGCAGGGTACAATGAAATCTCAAGACTATCAAGGGATTCTAGGGAAAAATGTGCTGGCCAGTGTCAGAAAGCTGGGTCTCAGTCGCAGGTCATGGGTCTTGCAACAGGACAATGACCCAAAACACACAGCTAAAAACACCCAAGAATAGCTAAGAGGAAGACATTGGACTATTCTAAAGTGGCCTTCTATGAGCCCTGACCTCAATCCTATTGAGCATCTTTGGAAGGAGCTGAAACATGCTGTCTGGAAAAGGCACCCTTCAAACCGGAAACAACTGGAGCAGCTTGCTCATGAGGAGTGGGCCAAAATACCTGCAGAGAGGTGCAGAAGTCTCATTGACAGTTGCAGGAATCGTTTGATTGCAGTGATTGCCTCAAAAGGTTGTGCAACAAACTATTAAGTTAGGGGTACCATCATTTTTGTCCAGGCCTGTTCCTGTCACGGTTACTGCTTGCCGGACGAAAGAGAGACATGATAGCAGAGGTGAAAATGATCAAAAGGATTTATTGAAACAAAACAATGGGAACAAAAGGAACAGAACATGAACTGAAACCAGGATAAACTATAAACATGACAAACTAGACATTACCAAAAGACTGAGAGATAGACAGGCTAGGAGACAGACAGACAGACTAGGAGACAGACAGACCAGGAGCACACGGAGCCAGGAGAACATGGAGCCAGGAAGAACACAGAGCTAGGAACAGAGAACAAGGAGAACACAGAACAAAGAGAACACAGGGCTAGGAAGAACACAGGGCTGAACAACATACCATAACAAACAGTAACCTAGACGAACAGATGCAAGACCAGACTAAACTGAACTCAGGAACATTTATAACAAAACTAACGAGCACAGCTAATTAGCAACCTCAGCCCAGGTGAGCGCCACATCACCTGACCGAGGTGCATTCTGGGGATTAGAGTCCTTCACAGAAAAGAACACAAAGAACACAGAAAAAACAAAAGGAAGTCTCTGGGCGCTTTGGCGCCCTCTAGGGGTAATCCCTGACAGTTCCATGAGTTTATTTATTTTTTTTATAATTCCGTTGAAGCATGGTTGAAAAGCAATGTCTGACTTTCATTGGTTAACATTCATAGAATTCTTATTTATTATTACTTTTGTCAGATTAAAGTTATTTCTGTGACCAGAAAAGAGTTTTTCTTTCATTGACCGAAGGGTACCAACAATTTTGTCCACGTGTGTAAAAATGTCATGGTCATGTGTTCATGGAAATTTAGGTATACTATATATGATGTATACCATGCAACAGCTCACCCTGTGTGCAGCGACAAATGTTGTCTTTGCAGATCTGACTGAGCTGCTCTTTGTCCTCTGGTGGAGTGTAAATCCTGCTGCAACGTTTATCTGAAACACACTCACATTTCACTTTTTCGAACACTCAGCCAAATCAAACATCCATAAAAATGCAAAAATGATCAGAAATTGTACAATTATTTATTGTTGTGTACCTGGGTTGTAATACTGGTACACAGTGACTGTAGACGGTTGCAAGAGGCCAACTTTGAACTTTTGGTTCAGCCTGAAGGAGATGATGTCTGGCTCTTGGTTGGATACCTGAACACACATAACACACATATAAAGAAAGCTTTTAATAAAGTATGTTATTAAAAGTGCATGAGCCCGAACAGCATATAATCCTCCACGTTACCTTGAACAGATGAATGATGAGAGATCCTCGATCGCTCAGATTATCTACAGCTTGGAAATTGTTGATGTAGCGATCCACAGAGTTGCTCAGCTGTAGAACAAAGAGCACACAAATCCCATTTACTTAAGTAGCAGGAGATTTAGCTTTAAAATAAAACTTCTACTCAAAGAATACACCAAGAGTTTTATCTCTGAAAGTGTTTGTCTCTGACTAATCTACAATCTGGAGAAGTCCGAGATATTTCTATTATCTGTACAATTTTAGTACTGGTATTTTGTCCAAATGAAATTTTAAATATATAGGACTGTTTTTTATCATGCTTAATAACTGCAAAGTGTTTTGAGGTGATGATTGTTCCCCTGACTTTGTTCCCTACACATCTTAAAAGTGATCATGTATCTCAATTCATTAAATCTGTCTGAATCACACATTAATTATTTGTTTGTACAGCATTATATTCTTCATTTACTCGGTTCAGTTTCTCACCAGCTCGAGGTCTGAGGTTTCTGCTTCAAAACCTGTTGGCAGACTGATATCAAGAACCACCATGCGCACTTGATGCTGTGCCAGGGCTCTGACAGAACAAAAAAAGTTAAGTACCACCAGTACCACGAAGACTGCAGTGTTCTTATGATGCATTTGCACATTAATGGCATACCTCACACTGATGCTGAGTTTGTACACCTTCTCCACATCTGCTGAAAATTTCTCTGTGACATAATAAGAAAGTTGAGTGCAGTGAGCATCAAGTGTTTATCTGAAATCTATTGTAATTTTCAGCACTTATCCTGAAGGCCTACAGTGTTCATGTAGTGTCAGGTTGTTAAATAGGTTG
Source organism: Clarias fuscus (assembly GCA_030347435.1). Lineage (NCBI taxonomy): Eukaryota > Metazoa > Chordata > Actinopteri > Siluriformes > Clariidae > Clarias > Clarias fuscus. The sequence continues at coordinate 5,408,613 of CM059228.1, forward strand.
GGATTAAAATTCTTCTCTTAGAGATCTATACTAGCCATGAAACCTATGGATTTTTTAAAAACATTCTTGGGAGACCTTCCATGTTCACCAGCCATTTTCCAAAAATCTGGAAAGCAAAATCTTTACATGGTTGATTATTCTGGAAAGCCAAAATGACTCTGATGCTTCAACCTTCATAAAAACTGTATTTCCAACAATAAGATACAACCAGTGAATCAATTAATTATTTTTTTAGGGACTTAATTGAATGATGGTAACTTGACCATCTTTTTGGTCATACATTTATTGACCTGAAGAATTACTACAGGACTGAGTATAGAAGTTGAATGGAATGATAGTAGAGTTAAAAGGTACCCCTGTTTTCTGTAATGGTAATGTTCAAATCAAAGCCATTACAGGAGCTTTTCTCATGCTCATCAGGCAGCTCGTGGTATACTGTTACCACCTGCATAGGAAAAAGAAACAAAGAATTCTCAAACCTGCCCTGATACGATTCAAATGTGTGTTCTTTGGATGCAGAAATACAGTACAGACCAAAAGTTTGGACACCCCTTCTCATTCAAAGAGTTTTCGTTATTGTGTTCTTTATTGTGTTCTTTAGCCCAAACGCGTCTCTTCTGCTTGTTGCCTGTCCTTAGCAGTGGTTTCCTAGCAGATATTCTACCATGAAGGCCTGATTCACACAGTCTCCTCTTAACAGTTGTTCTAGAGATGTGTCTGCTGCTAGAACTCTGTGTGGCGTTGACCTGCTCTCTGATCTGAGCTGCTGTCAACCTGCGATTTCTGAGGCTGGTGACTCAGATGAACTTATCCTCCGCAGCAGAGGTGACTCTTGGTCTTCCTTTCCTGGGGCGGTCCACATGTGAGCCAGTTTCTTTGTAGCGATTGATGGTTTTTGTGACTGCACTTGAGGACACTTTCAAGTTTTCCCAATTTTTTGGACTGACTGACCTTCATTTCTTAAAGTAATGATGGCCACTCGTTTTTTTCTGCACTTAGCTGCTTTTTTCTTGCCATAATACAAATTCAACCTCTTTGAATGAGAAGGTGTGTCCAAACTTTTGCTTTTATGTTTTTCCATTTCGTACCTCCAGGATTCCTTGGCCATTCCCTGAGGCAATCACTGTAAAGTCCTGATCTAGAGGGACCTGAGTAACATTATCAAGTGCAACACTGAGTTCAAGGCATTCTGGATAAAATTATCACAACTATCTAAGCTTTTAAATACACCAAAAACCAATTCACATACAACAAATAGCATCAATCAAGATTAATGCACAGAGAACACATTGAATGAAATAAAATGCAGATAGACTTTTAATAGATCTCCATTATAGTAGCATTTTGAAGGTTTTATAAATCACACCATTGTACGTAGACTATTACTTGTAAAGTTCAGCTACTGCTTCGTGTAGGGACATAAGCTGAGTGCAAAATACGACTGACCTGAGAGGAACGTATACCATGCGTCAGTTCAGGAGTGAAGTCCCAGTGTATACCCGAGTGATCAGGAACACTGATGTCCACCCGCAGTGCCATGTCAGACAAAGGGGGTTTCTTCACCAGGTACTCTGACAAAGCCTGAAGCACCACCATGGTGGACTAAGCAAGAAGAAGGGAGATTTATCATCTTGCACAGGAGGCCAGAGAGCACACTTATACATGTGCACACTCAAAACTACACCTTGGAATATGTTTATTACAGTATAATTAGCCACATGGGATGAAATCAGGTGTGTGTGGAGCAGTACTGTGCAGGTCCATTTTTTGGACTAACACCACCGACAGTATGAATCAATTATAGAAAATTTAGGTGCATTCAAAAAAAGTCATTTCATGTTCGCTAAAAATTAATTTGACTGAAAATTGGTGAGTACTACCTTAAATGAGGGATAATAGCTTTTCTTGTTTAAATTTGTACAGTGCTCTGAAAAATTATTTGCCGCTTCTCAATTTTTACTTTTTTTTTGTATATTTTTCAAACATAAATGATTGAGATTGAGGCCCTAAGTAAAAAAGTAATTGCCACAACATAGCTTAGCTTCCACGTTCTCTGGTTCGGACAGCGGGTCCTCAGATGTTTCAGATCCAGTGGGGTCTACTCCTCACGTCGCTAGCGCACCTCTAGCACTAGCTGCTAGCTCGCCGCTGCATCTCCAAGTGTCTGAGTCAGACATGGAGGAGGGGAAGGGGCCAGCATTGCATGTGGTGCACAACCCAGTGAAACATGATCCTCCACTAGGTGATACAGAACAGGCCACCAGTGCCCCCGTCCAGACCATGCCATACATCTGCTAAGATCATTGGTACGGCTTATAATGCAGGAGGTCAGTCTGCAGCCTGCATGCACCCTATGAGTCTGCTGCCGGCATACCAGGCTCACCTCCCGCAGGAGCTGGACGAGGTAGAGGAAGTAGGCCCTGATACAATTAAACAGCTGCATCTGGCTACCGATCTCTCCATTAAGGGTGGCTAAGGAAGTAATTTCCATTAGGGTGGCTACCCAGGCATGGTGCCTGGGTAGATCTATGGCGGCCAATGTGGTCGCCTACAAGCATCTATGGCTCAACCTGGCGTCCTTTGGGGAAAAGGATCAGAAGCTTTTGCTGGATGCGCCCATATCACCTCCCGGGCTTTTCGCCTGGGCCGTCCACGACGTCGTCGCCACTATCCGGAGGTCCCAGAAGAACAAGGCAGCATTCTCCAGCATATTCCCTCTCCGGGCTGATTATGTGCATGCCGCCACTGATCAGCCCAGCACTAGCTCAATGTCGCACTCCCATCATTGCTACTCGTCAGCCCCCACAGAAGCAGAAGGGCTCAGGCGGGTAGAGGAGGTGGCGCTCTGGACGGCAGCCCTCCTCTGGCCAAGATCTATGCAGACCCTAGACCCTGATGGGTCCAGGTTGCGGCGGCTCCCCGAGGGGTTCAGCGTTCATCGGCCCATGTGGCCGTTACCGCTTCTCCTCAGCGACCGCAACCAGGAGCCACGAGCTTGGCTCCACTCAGTTCTCCGGAGTCTTGTCAAGCTGATTCCTCTAGTAGAACACATGAACGAGTGGAAAGCTCTTCCAGGTGTGTCTCAGTGGGTTCTGCGTACAGTGGGAGAGGGCTACAGGATTCAGTTCAGAAGCCCTCCACAATGATTCAATGGTGTACTACGTACGCTAGTGAAACCGGAGCAGTCCCAGGTGATGGAAGAGGAGGTGAAGGTTCTCTTGGTGAAAGAGGCTATTGAAAGGATTCTTCAGTTCCAAAGAGAGTGCAACTTTTACAGCCACTACTTCATCATCCCCAAGAAAGATGGGGGACTGCGGCCTATTCTGGTCTTGTGATTTCTGAACCGCAGTCTGAGAAAGTACAAGTTCAAAATGCTAACGCTCAAGCACGTCGTACCCCAGGTCCGCCCGGGCAACTGGTTCATCACTTGGAGGATGCATACTTCCACGTCTCTCTCAGAAGTTCCTGAGGTTTGCCTTTGGGAGCAAGGTGTATCAGTATCAGGATCTTCCATTCGGCCTAGCTCTGTCACCCCACACCTTCACAAAATTAGTGAATGGGGGCTTAGCCCTACTTTGTCTGTCAAGTATCAGAAACATGAATTACGTCAATGATTGGCTGATTCTTGCCCACTCTGTGGAAATGGTGGCCCATCATCGAGACCTAGTTCTCGATGACATGAGAGTGCTGGGGTTATGGCTGAACAGCAAGAAGAGTGTGCTCACGCCTTCATGCGTCACCTCTTTTCTGGGTGTCATATGGGACTCGACTCGGATGTCAGCTCGCCTCACGCCGGCTCGCATCCAGTCACTCCTTTCAGCCGTCATGGGAATTAAGCTAGGCCTCGCCATCACTGTAAAGAGCTTTCAGTGGCTGCTGGGCCTCATGGCAGCAGCATCGAGGATAATACCGCTCGGCCTGCTGCACATGAGCCCGCTCCAGTGGTGGCTCAAAACCAATGGTTTCTCCTACAGCGGGAGTCCGTTCCACGTAATTCGGGTTTCATCCCGTTGTATCCGGCCTCTTCCATACCCTCAGAGGCCGGGACAAGAACCGGGCTTCCTTCCATACCCTCAGAGGAAGGAAGCCGGGTTCTTGTCCCGGGCCTTCTTGTCCCAAGGCCCTGTTCCGGGTGCCACCATGTGACACTGACAACAGATGCCTCACGAACAGGATGGGGAGCAATCTACAGGGGTCACTCCGCACAGGGCCTATGGAAGGGACATCAGCACGACTGGCACATAAATGCTCTTGAAATGACGGCAGTCTGGTTAGAGTTGAAATACTTCCTTCCAGATGTCAGGGGCCAGCATGTGTTGATTTGCACCAACAACACACAACAATGGTCGTCGACATCAATCATCAGGGGGTCTGTGCAAGCTCCTCTCATTACGAGCAATGTTCGTCCCAGGGTGTCTCAATTAGGGAGCAGACCTTCTGTCCAGACAGTGGTGCTTGGCAGCGGAGTGGTGTCTGCACCCAGAGGTGGTGTACTGAACTTTCTGCAGGAGCGGTTCTCTGCTGGGTCACCCGCTTCCACTTTAAATGTCTATGTGGCTGCCATTTCCATGGAGTTGATTAGATATATCTTCAAGACGCGATTTCTGGAAGCAATCCCCAATGCTGTCACTTCATGATGCAGCGTCTCGTTCCCCTTCAGGGAACTGGGGTAACTCTAGAGACGGTTTCCTGTAACATCTGCAATAATTCATATTTTAATCATGATCAATTTCATAGACTGAATCAACTAAGCATAACACAAATATTTTTTCAATCATACTTAAAATTATTTTTATTTTACATGTATTTGACAATGTGTCCCCACTAGACCTGAGAAAGTCCAGAAAACGGTTTCAAACGTTTTTTTTTCAATTGCTAAAAACTGATTAAAATACATGAAAAAATATCTTATTATATTATATTATATTATATTATATTATATTATATTATAAGTACATATTAATTAATTAATGACTGTTACATCTTTTTACTCAAATTTTTTTATTTGCTGAATTTGTTTTCTGAGTTTCGTCAACACCGTCAGCTATTTCTAAATAATAAATAAAGTCAGGCAATCTTGTGGTAAACTGAAACTCTGAGGACCTCTTCATGACCTACAGTAAGTAGACGAGGGGAATATCTATTATCGCCGCGCTCACGGCTGCAACAAAAACGACAGTGGCCAAAATAAATCGGTCGCATTTCAAAGTAATTCGTGAAATGACCGCCAGGTGGCACAAAGTGGCATTTTCCGTTGTCTCGGTTTTAAAATATAATTAAGTCATAAAAAGTCAAAACAATATGTCGTATCGAAGAAATACTACAGTGATGATAATTTCCACATCTGTGTATTTTATACAACAAACATGAAAAAGCTGAACCAGAGCTATTGATATTTACTGTAAAATAATGAGTCAAAAAAAAAAAACATTGAAGTTGAACATTGAAACAAGTTCACTAGCTGACAATTAAGAATGAACAATGAGCAAAGAATGAACTGCTATATATCCTAACTCTGTTTGTATCTGTTTATTGTTATTTTAAAAATACATTTAAAGACATTAAACTTAAAATAACTGCAAAACTAGACTTTCAGAATAAAATAATAAATTTTTTTAAATAAATTTTTAATCGGAAACCGAGCAAGTATTAGTTTATGAGCGCCGAGTATCATGTATCACGCATGCGACTCTTATTTTGACACCGAACGTCACTCTTGCGCTGCCGAATTGTGTGTAATCGTCTCCCCTGCTAGGTCTTAGTGCTCGTCTCTTACTTGCATAATCTCCCTCTCTGTTTCAGCATAGCCTGTGTGTGTGTGTGTGTGTGTGTGTGTGTGTGTGTGTGTGTGTGTGTGTGTGTGTGTGTGTGTGTGTGTAATTTGACACCGACACACACTCTCACCTTTTCACGGTGTGAAAACGGTGTTTTCTTTGTGTTTGTTTGTGTCCGTTTGTTGTGCAACTTAAAAAGTGATTCCGTTAGTATGCGCAAATGCCAGTGTCAGAGAGATTTCTTTTTTTTCCCTGTTAAAACGGTGTTTTAAGGGAAGGGGCTAATTCCACACACACACACACACACACCAACGGAAACACTTATCTGTCGGGATTTATTTGTACTTTTTTTAAAGGTAAATTGCAGATTAATTTGTTTTATTTTCATTTTATAGATTGTATTAATTATTTTTATGTATTTATTTTTTGGGGCTGTGGAACAAATAATTTGAGTTTTCATTCATTCTTATGGGAAAATTATGATTTGGTTTACGAGTGTTTTGGAACAAGAGCCCACTTCCAGAATGAATTATAAGGTTCCACTGTAACTCAAAAAAGACTATCTAAAAATTATGTGTTGTTTTTGTGAACACATTGCTGGGTCAAAATTCTGGGTTATTTCGGGTACTTTAAACACATTCTCCTGGCTTTTAGCCGGTGTTTTCGCGCTGCCGCTTGTCTTGTTTAGCTCGCAGCGGCAAACACGACGCCAATTCAACAGTGTGGCTCTGTTTGAGGTGTGCGAGGAAATTAGTCGTGCTCGAGTAAATTAGCTTCCTTTAGTTGCCACAAACTTCAGACAAATTTGATACCGGGCTTTGGTTTGTTCAATGTGTTAAGTTGCGAACCCGAACAATTTCCAAACGACTGAAGAAACCGCGCCTCTGTTGGAAACAAGCTCTTTGGTTTCATCAACGCGCTGCCATGTTGTATCTCGTATTTCCCACGTGTGAGTCACAGAGGGGGCGTGGCAGAACTACAGAAGCTCGCGGTGCCGCACCAAAGTGAAACTCTCACAAGTGAGCGGTTAATTAGTGGTCGGACAGTCTTGCCTCTTAATTATTCTGCCATTGGTGCAATTACAATTTTCTAATATTTTAATAAAAAAAATCGCAATACCTCGATTTAAGAAAAAATTAAATTGTCTTAAAACGTAAATTCGAATTAATCGAAAAAAATCGAGAAAAAAAAATTCGCCCAGCCCTACCACCCACCAGCCATACACTGCCTGCCGTTCGCTGCCCAAACCAACAAACTTAATTTTGTTTTATATATACAGTCAGATATGTGTCAATGTCATCAGGTAGGAATTTTTGGTGTTTATATATTTACTTTTTTTTGTAAATTGTTCCCTCAGTGGTGTATTTTTAATGGAATATTACAGTTCATAACATTTAAGGAACATTTTATTAATATGATATAATACTAATACTAATACTAGATATTAATACTACTAAAAAGTAAGGATAGATTACTTGGAGGAAGTCAGTTTTCTTTTTATCCTAATTAAAAACTATTGAAAGATACTGTATTGAATTTTTAAATATAGGTAGTCCCTGACTTACAAACAAATTCCCTTCTGGGAGTACATTTGTGATTCCCCTTTCCCAACACTGCATTCAGGTGGCCAAAAAACATCATCGTGCCAAAGGAAATAAATCTAACCCATGTCAAATGTAGCAGTATTGTCTCTGCCCCTTTAAATCACTTTTTTTTTTTAAGCTGTTTTCCACTATATTGCACTGTGATCTCTATTTTGTACAGGAATTTCCGAAAGGAGGACTATTCACCGTCAGGACAGCTTTACAGAACAGCCATTTTCTATCATTATGCTGCTGGAATGATTAATTTAAAACTGGTGAGGCAGACTCATTTCTCTTGCTCCCCCACAAGCACACACATGCAATATACCGGACTTTGAACATCTTATACATTCACTTACACATTGAGAATATTGTATATAATTGTAAATATTGGTATCTGGTGCACTTCAGGGTCTATTTTTTGTACAATACAAATGAGCTCCTGTACTCCTGTACCATGATTTTCAAATGTTTGTAGAACTGCGGTCCATTCATGTCTGCGGAAATTCTTAACACGAATGTTCATGATTTGGACTATCTGTAATTATATGACAATTACAAAACTGCCCCAGTTCTCAAGAATGACTGAAATGAAATCGCCATTTAAAAATGTGTTTGACAACAAACTCAATTCTATAGTAATGCAATGTGAAAATTGCTACAAAAAAACATAACCCATACCTGTGTGGACCCGTATCCTCCCCCGACCCGTCGTTGCTGATTCAGCCACTTAAACGGAGCGGCCGCCTCTTCAAAATGGCCGTCTTTAATTAGGGCTAACAGCGCATAACCAGTCGCCTCCAGTGTGAAGAAGAAATTGTCCACATCTGGCCAGTGTGTGCGGTCTGAGATCACAAGCCAATGAAGGATTAATTGTTTTAAATGCATGAACAACATCATGTGTAATATCAAAAATTGGTCACATTGAGCCAAGCACTGAGATCTTCTGTGGTCCGTTTGTAAAGCTGTTCTTTTTGCCCCTTCACATGCCATAGACCCTGATAGTTCCCTTTCTTATGAGGTTTAGGAATTTCAGTCTAAGTGCTATTCTCCGTCTATACTATTTACCCCAACCTTGCTTCCTTTCATTCATCAAGTTAAATAAATTGCGAAAGGTGTGGCTGAGAGTACCTGGTGATGCTGATTTCAACAAGAGGTTCTTTGAGCAGCCCTGATTGCTCACAGCCAGCGCATAACATGCAATTGCGATGGAATACGGCCTTCGTAGTTTTTGGTATCGCTCATTCAGATACTCTCCGGCTCTTCTGAATCTCACCTGCACAAAAACAGAGAAAGAGAAAGACAACTGAAAGCCTGAGCTGTCAATGGAGAACAGAATAAAAGCAGTACTGAACAGGTGAGTGTGTTTGCCTTTACCAAAATTAGTATAATTAAAAAGTTACTTTGTGATAGATAGCCAGCACTGGTGCTGTGCAGGGATGTGTTCTCTCCCCGGAGGTGGGTAGAGTAGCCACAAATGTACTCAAGTAAGAGGAGCTGTACTTCAAAATAATATTAGTAGAAGTAAAAAGGTAGTCATCCAAAATTGACTCTAGTGAGAGTAAAAAAGTTAATCAGCTGCGGTTGATTGGTCCAACAGAGTCATGTGGTAGATTCGCCGGTTGCATGTGTAGAATAAATGGTAAGACAAGTAACGAGTCGTGTGTAGTGGAATGTAGTGAAGAAAGAATAGCGTTTCTTCTTCACAAATATATTCAAGTAAAAGTAAAAAGTATGTTTTTTTTTCTTCCAAGTTACTCAAGTAAATGTAAGGGAGTAATTGTAACTCATCTTCCCACTGCTATTCTCCCTCTATACTAATGTCTGCATATACAAGTTTCCAGCTGTAAACTCCAGAGGTTTGCAGACGACCCTATGCTCATTGGCCTCATCCAACATGCTGATGTGTCTGCACATCAGGATGTGGATTGCCCGGTGCTCTGGTGTAGTTAGAATAACCTGGAGATGAACACGCTTAAGATTGTGACGGTGCCAGCGGACTTTAGGAGTCAACACTGCTCCCCCTCACAATCTCCAACAACCATTTGTTAATCTGTTTATTGGAAGTACAATTTCCCATGACCGGAAATGAGAATCCAACATCAACTCCATCCTCAAAAAAGTATGGTCTGCCACAGCATCTGGTGATACAGTTCTATACTGCAGTCATTTAATCTGTCCTGTGCATACAGTATCAATCTGGTCCAGAGCAGCCACATAACAGGACACGAACAGATTGTAGCAAATCTCTGAAGATCAAAGGGCAGCATTCAGGTCTCACCTTTAAAGTATCTGGGGCACGCAGCTGTAACATCGTCCAGCTTGCATGCCTGTCACGAGTCGGAGCGGAACGAGGTGAATCCAAGCGCAGATGAGTGACAGCAACGATAAACAGGAGCGCGGTCGGAATGCGGAAGCGGAGGTCAAATACCGGGAGATCAGTCAACGTAGCGTCGAAGCCAAATCGTGAAGCAAGAGCCGTGGTCAAAAAGCAAGGAAGCGAGAGATCTAAACCGGGAGATCAAAAGAGCGAGGCGAACAAATCCGAGGCGAGAGACAAAAAATCGAGAACCGAAAAACAAAGCGAACTTGGCAACGTGAATACGAGAAAAAGAAAACGCGAGAAAATCAAGGTACGTGACACACGAGATAATCCAGCGATTTAAGCAGCGTGCCAAGCGTGCTTAAATCGCTGTAGTAATCAGCGGAGGATAGGAGACAGGTGCGCAGACGGGGAGGAAACGGGGGCGTGGGAGCGGATACGTGACAGACAGGGAAAACATGAGCACATGGAGAAGTGACAGCGTGGGAAAAAATAAATAAATAAATAAATAAACAGGCCGTGGAAGGACGTGACACATGACAGTACCCCCCCCCTTACGAACGCCTCTGGGCGTTAGGGCGGGGAGCCTCAGGGAAGCGTTTCTGAAAGTCTGATATGAGCTTGGGGTCTAGGATAAACTTGGAAGGAATCCAGCTTCTCTCCTCAGGCCCATAGCCCTCCCAGTCTACCAGATACTGGATGCCTCTACCTCGGCGGCGAGCTTTCAGAAGTCGGCGGACAGTGTAGGCTTCACCGCCATCGATGATACGGGGAGGAGGCAGAGGGTGGGTGGGGGGACTTAATGGGCTTGAAGCGAGACGGCGTAGTTGGGACACGTGAAAGGTCGGGTTGATTCGTCGCATGGTTGAGGGGAGCAAGAGTTTAACCGCGCAGGGATTTACTATTTTAGTGATGGTGAAGGGACCGAGGTACCGAGGGGAGAGTTTGCGGCAGGTGGTCTTTAGGGGGATGTCTCTGGCGGCGAGCATGACTCTTTGCCCCACCCTGTACTTGGGAGCCTGGGAGCGTTTGCGGTCGGCCTGTCTCTTGTATCTTCTGCCGACCCGTAACAGCGTTCTCCTTGCTTGTAGCCAGGTCCTTCTGCAGCGTCGGATAAAGGCTTGGGCAGATGGGACACTGACCTCCTCCTCCTGCGACGGGAACAATGGTGGTTGATAGCCCAGGCAGCAATGGAAGGGTGACAGCCCAGTAGATGACGATACCTGGGAGTTGTGGGCGTACTCCACCCAAGGCAAAAACTTGCTCCAAGAGGTGACATCTCGGGAAGCCATGCACCTTAGGGCTACCTCGAGGGACTGGTTCTTTCTTTCAGTCTGACCATTGGACTGGGGGTGAAAACCTGAGGACAGACTGGGCGTGGCTCCAATGAGTCTGCAAAATGCCTTCCAAAATTGAGAGGTGAACTGCGGCCCGCGGTCGGAAACGATGTCTTTGGGGAGACCGTGCAGTCTGAAAACGTGCATAATTAAGAGATCAGCCGTCTCCTTAGCAGTTGGGAGTTTGGGTAGTGGAATGAAGTGTGCGGCCTTAGAGAACCGATCCACCACGGTCATGATGCACGAGTGGCCGTCGGAGGAGGGTAACCCTGTGACAAAATCTAGGGCAATGTTCGACCATGGACGGGATGGGATTGGTAGTGGTCTGAGAAAGCCTGCTGGTGCGGTGTTGGTGTGTTTGCACCTAGCACAAATGTCACATGCTGCCACGAAGCTGGAAGTGTCCTCTTTTACCGTGGGCCACCAGAAGCGCTGCTGGACTTGAGCCAGGGTTCGAGCTGAACCAGGATGGCAGGAGAGCTTGGAGCTGTGTGCCCATTCCAGGACCTGAGAGCGTAGAGAACGCGGCACAAATAGGCGGTTAGGCGGCACGTTACTTGGCCCGGGTTCATGAGACAGGGCTTGCTGGACCTTGGTTTCGATATCAAGCTCGGCTGCTGCGAGCAAGCATGACGGGGGAATGATGGTCTCGTTGGCAGCAGAGTCGTGAGTAGGGGAAAACTGCCTGGAGAGCGCATCTGGCTTGGAGTTCTTGGAACCAGGGCGATAAGAGAGGACGAAGTTGAACCTGGCAAAAAACAGTGACCACCGAGCCTGGCGAGAATTTAGCCTCTTGGCGTTCTGTAGGTATTCCAGGTTTTTGTGGTCGGTCCAGACCAGAAATGGGATCTCCGTCCCCTCTAACCAGTGTCTCCATTCTTCGAGGGCCAGCTTGATGGCCAGTAGTTCTCGATCGCCGATGCCATAGTTCACCTCGGCAGGGGTTAGACGATGTGAGAAGAAAGAGCAGGGGTGTAGCTTGTTGTCATGCGCAGCTCTCTGAGAAAGTACACCTCCTACCCCTGTGCTGGAGGCGTCGACCTCTACGACAAACTGACGTGATGGATCTGGAATGGTCAAGATTGGGGCAGACGTGAACCGTTTCTTGAGTTCAGAGAAGGCTTTTTCAGTGTTCATGTCCCAATGGAAACGCGTCTTGGTAGAAGTCAGGCCGGTTAAGGGGGCAGCAATGGAGCTGTAGCCCCGGATGAAGCGGCGGTAAAAGTTGGCGAATCCCAAGAATCTCTGAAGCTCCTGTCTTGTAGTGGGTGTGGGCCAATTCGTGACTGCCTGGACCTTAGCAGGCTCCATTCTGATGCCTGAGGGACCAATGACGAACCCTAGGAATGTGGTGGTCGTTGTGTGAAATTCGCACTTCTCCGCTTTGACAAACAGATTGTTCTCTAAGAGTCTTTGCAGTACCTGACGAACATGATGCTGGTGCTCCCCTAGGTCTCGAGAGAAGATCAGAATGTCGTCCAGATAGACGAACACAGATGAATTCAAGAAATCCCGGAGTACATCGTTGATGAGGGCCTGAAAGACGGCCGGGGCGTTGGTCAGGCCGAACGGCACCACCAGGTATTCATAGTGTCCTGTTGGGGTGTTAAAAGCAGTCTTCCATTCGTCACCCTCCCGGATTCGGACGAGGTGGTATGCATTGCGTAGGTCTAGTTTAGTATAAATCTTAGCTCCCTGGAGGAGTTCAAAGGCGGTCGCCATTAATGGAAGGGGATATCGATTCTTCACCGTGATCTCATTAAGGCCTCTATAATCGATGCACGGACGAAGGGAACCATCTTTTTTACCCACAAAAAAGAAGCCAGCCCCCGCTGGGGAGGAGGAAGGGCGAATGATCCCCGCCGCAAGGGATTCCGAGATGTAGTGATTCATTGCCTCCCGTTCCCTGGGTGACAGAGAGTATAAACGGCCTTTGGGAGGCGTGGTGCCTGGTAGCAGGTTGATGGCGCAGTCATATGGTCGGTGGGGGGGCAGAGAGACGGCACGAGATTTACTGAAGACCTCCTTGAGATCATGGTAATCTGAAGGGACATTGGTGAGATCTGGTGGTTCCTCCACAGACGCTGAACTGAGACAAGACGTGGCTGCAGCTCGCAAGCAGGTCTTAGCACATGATGGGTTCCACGCAACGATTGTGTTCCTGATCCAATCGATTTGTGGGTTGTGACGGGTTAGCCAGGGCAGGCCTAGGACAACAGTGGCGTGTGATCCCTCCATCATGAACAGTGAAGTCTGCTCTAAATGATTGCCTGAGACTCTTAGGCCAACGAGGGGAGTTCTGTGGGTGATAGATGGGAGCGGGCTACCAGTGAGTGCCTGAACCTTAAGGTGGGTCTCCAAGGGGAGAGCGGGGATTCCTAGAGCCTTGGCTGAAGCCGTGTCGATCAGATTGCGGTCTGAACCCGAATCGATCAATGCTTGAACCAGGTGGGTTTGCTGCTCATAGGTCAGGAAGACGGAGAGCAGGCGGCGTTCATCTGGGCATTTTCCTGGAGTCACACCTTCCAGTCCTCCAAGCTGGACTAGAGGACGTCTCCTCTTTACAGAACAGTTCTTGAGTTGATGACCAGATCTCCCACAGTAGAAGCAGGCACCCTCCACTCGGCGGCGGTGGCGTTCTTCAGGGGAGATACGGGTTCTGTCCAGTCGCATGGGTCCCTCCTGAAGGTTAGATTGTGGGAGGTCTCTGGGTGGTGAGAGTCTGGCTGAACTTCGAAGGCGGAGGCGTGAATCCACTCGGCCAGCTAGATCCATGAGCTCTTGGAGTGACGAGGGAAGTTCGTGGGAGATTAACACGTCCTGGAGTGTCTCAGTCAGTCCTTCGAAAAAGGTGTCACTCAGGGCCCGACCATTCCACCCACTGGAGAGAGCTAGGGTCTGGAACTCAATGGCGTAATCATAGGCTGAGTGTGAGCCTTGGCGGAGCTTTAACAACTTATGACCTGCCTCCCTGCCGTGACATGAGCGATCGAACACTCTCCTCATCTCTTTAGCAAAATCTTTGTAGTTGGAGCAGCAGGGGTCGTGAGCATCCCAGAGTGCAGTGCTCCATTCCCGAGCTCGTCCTGAGAGGAGAGTTATCACATACGCGACCTTTGAGCGTTCAGTGGAAAATGTGGAAGGCTGGAGCTCAAATATCAGTGTGCACTGAGAGAGGAAGGATCAACAGGTGCCTGGATCTCCTTCATAGGTGGGAGGGGCGGGGAGCTGTGGTTCTCGTTGCATGCAGGAGCCCCCGCTTTGCACTGGAGAGAGTTGGAGCCGTTGGAGCTGGGTCGTGACGTCAGCGAGGGTTAGCTTTGTGTTGAGCAGCTCCTGCTGGTGAGCTCCAAGAAGTGCGCCTTGGTTCTCCAGCGCCGATTTCATACGGTCCACATCTGCTGGATTCATATCGCTGGCTGGATTATTCTGTCACGAGTCGGAGCGGAACGAGGTGAATCCAAGCGCAGATGAGTGACAGCAACGATAAACAGGAGCGCGGTCGGAATGCGGAAGCGGAGGTCAAATACCGGGAGATCAGTCAACGTAGCGTCGAAGCCAAATCGTGAAGCAAGAGCCGTGGTCAAAAAGCAAGGAAGCGAGAGATCTAAACCGGGAGATCAAAAGAGCGAGGCGAACAAATCCGAGGCGAGAGACAAAAAATCGAGAACCGAAAAACAAAGCGAACTTGGCAACGTGAATACGAGAAAAAGAAAACGCGAGAAAATCAAGGTACGTGACACACGAGATAATCCAGCGATTTAAGCAGCGTGCCAAGCGTGCTTAAATCGCTGTAGTAATCAGCGGAGGATAGGAGACAGGTGCGCAGACAGGGAGGAAACGGGGGCGTGGGAGCGGATACGTGACAGACAGGGAAAACATGAGCACATGGAGAAGTGACAGCGTGGGAAAAAATAAATAAATAAATAAATAAACAGGCCGTGGAAGGACGTGACACATGACAATGCCGCTCTCCTATAATTCCACCGCTCAACTCTTTGCTGTGCTTCTGGACTGCGTACTAAACTTGGCGCTTCACTTTTATAAATGGGGAGAAAGCCCGAGGTCCATTAATGTTAATTATCGCCTGACCTGGCGCCCTCTACGTAGGGAGCCCACAGAGCAAATGAAGAGTGATAACAGGTTGAGGCGCATGTCCATCGCGGGCGCACACCATTCCTGTCTTTATTCAATCTGTACAGATATTGACAAATGTGTATTTACTGTGTATAGTGTCTTCTCGATAACAAATCTGTCTGTATTTGGGAGCCACAAACAGCCGGAACCAAATTCCTTGTGTGTGTCTTGCCAAATAAAACCTGATTCTCATGTGCGTTACCTGTGTGTTTATGCCCGGATCACTGCATGTAATGACATTCTGAGCTTCTGCCAGTGCAATCAGTACAAATGCAGTCAGAGTTTCCTGGGATTCAGCACCCTGAAGACCTCCCTACACACACACACACAACAAGCATAGTTAACTCTCTACCAACCATCCAAAAATCCATCTCACCAACTCGTCTCTTCAATTACACTACACATGATTTTCCTATTTTTCTCCCTCCTTAGACAACTTGTCAACTTGTCTGTCCTCTCACTGTCATGGAGGGGCTGTAAACCGGGATGTCCTCCTCGAACGCACCAGATGGCAGCTGCTTGTGTTTGAGCAGGTAGAGCAGTGGGCCACAAATGTGCTGCTTATCCACCGTGATGAAGGGATGAGCCATGGAGAACACCTTCACCACGAACGCTGTGATCCTGTGATCACAAAACAGAGGAGATGATTGCTGTAAAGGAGCAGGGATACATTTACAGGACCAAATACTGTAAAACTTGTATAGATTATGTAAATACCAGGTGCTGGCTTTTTCATTGCGAAACGGTGGATACGAGTCGTCCTTTTTACGGTAATGAAGCTGGTTCTCATAGCCTGAGACAGAAGCACAGAGAGGAATCATTCAGCTAGCAAATATCAAACATTTTCTATTAGTAGCATTTGAATTATCCTTATCGATCTAGCGTACATACTGCAATCTAGCAAGCTACTGCTTATACGGAGGTGTGGTGTTATACCGTACTTACAGTGAATGAGCTCAAGATCTTTGCTGGATTTAGCCACATTTTACCTTTCTTGATGTAGGAGATGGCGTCCTCCCTATGCTGCAAACCCACGTTCTCCCACTGGGAGCTGCGGTCCAGATAGTGAGCAGCGATGAGTGGCAGTGTGATTCTAGCCAGGTTCTGCTCCACACAGCCTCCGGGCATCCGGATCAACGCCTCAAGCGAGTCCTTATTGATGGAGTTGTCAATGCTGTCGGCCAGCAAACTCCCTAAAAACGTGGAAATGGAATGTCTAAACAAATAGCTCAAGCCCAATCTTTACTAATAAGTGCAGCATGCTGTTTTAAATTTTACCTTTGACGTTAACATATGTTTCTGGAAGTGAGTTAGGAACCACCGATCTCAGCTTAGCTTTATCCACCTGAATCAGCTGATTTCCATCTGAAGACCAAACACACCCACACACATACACTAAACATGGGCCTTATTCATCAAACTGGATTGTAACTGAGTCCTGAAACACAAACGGTAACCCATGATTAAACACACGTTCAGCTAGATGGTGCTCTTTCGCCGTTTTGCTGCTATCTGAAATGCTCTGTGAACTTTTATAGAGTTTTATAGAGTTCACATTTCTAAATGTAAACCAGCTCTGCGGTAAACAGGTATAAAATGTACAACTACACGGAATTTCCCGTCCTACAGTATACATGTGAGTATAAAGAAAATCAGTTTTAACCTTACTGTCTGGCAGGAATTTTTCAAACGAATTTTACCAAATAAGTTCATGTTTATTCTAATGACTCATTAGATCAAGGCAACAGGAAGTGATCTCACTGCTGTCTCCTTTATCGGCAGGGTTCAACAGGAAACTCCTCACATCCATCTTCTGAATCCCCTCCATCTGCAGTCAGCCATACATGCGCGCACACACACACACACACACACACACACACACACACACACACAAGGTGAAATATAATAGCTGATGGTCTGATTAAAATGCTATTAAAATATATTTGACCTAGGTTCATAGACTATGCTTATCATATACAGTATTCTAATCAATCCAAACACAGGTTCATCTAATGAATAAAACCTCCATATAAAAAAAATTACCACCACACGAAGGTTTTTGCGGGTTGCATCCCGTCCTATGAAGCTACGCGACACGGCAGTGACCTGCAGGGGGAGCTCTCCTATTCGAAGTGGGATTATGGTGTAGGGGATGAGCACAGAGGAGCGAGCTCGCACCAACACCTGCTGCTTATGATCCTCAGTAAACGCTACACTGCACATGTCCTGCGTCTTTGAAAGGATCACCAGCACCTGCAAGGATACACGTTCGATAAGTAAATGGTAGTGCTATTTGTTAATAAAAATGAACCATGTTGAATAAAGAGATGCACTAAAGCATGAGGAAACATTAGGAAGTGACCTTCATGTTTTCGTTCATGTTATTGTGCAGCACAGCCCTGACTTCCACATGCTCATTTCTAGCTGCAGTGTGCGGAAGACGGAGGATGATGAAGAAAGGCTTCCAAGCTCGAATGTTCAACGGCTCAGCCACACAGAAACCTGTTGCAACAAACAATAAATAAATATAAATCTTATTTCAACATGGAAATGCTGCTCAATTTATGTTTCAGTTTAAACAAATGGACGCAGGAGAGTCTGACAAATACAGTACATAGAAAGACGGATAAAAAAAACTACAGTCCAAGGAAATGACCTGTCTTAGATGATGCACTAATACCCAAAATTCCCCACTGTGTGATGCTGTCAGGGAGGACGGAGTGCACAGGGACAGCAGCAAATCTGAAAAAAGACAAAGGTGCCTGAATATACAGTATATGTTTTTTTTTTTTTTTTTTAATCCAACCAGAGTTGGAGCAATGAAAGGTCTTTCTGTATTTAATTTTGTGCTTCAGAGAAATTAGCAATCAGGGTGGTATTTATATTGGGGCTTAAGGAAATTAGAGGTATTCATTTTGGTGTGTTGTTGAAAATAGCGAGCAGGAGGACACAGTCATTTTTAACAGTCATTTGTGGTGGGATAATTGGCGTGCATGGTCATGGTTTAAAATTGGGACAATACAATTTTTAAAAAAAGTAAAAATTCAATGAAGTTAAAAAAAAATAAAGACGTGAAAGAGAGAAAGACAGATCACTTCTATGGTGTTCTAGGTTACTGTTAGGATTTTGGGTAATAAAAGGTAATGGGATGTTTGGATTGGACCTTGGATTGCGAGCATAATTTGTTCCGGAAGTGTGCTTTAATCCACAGCACTTAGATATCAAAGCAAATTTCCCCACAGGCAATAAAGAACACTCTGATGATTCATTCCACAATATAATTAAAAATATTAATATACAAATAATTCATACAAAATATAGAGTAAAAATTAAACAAATTTAAACCTGCACTTTACCTTTGAAAAGAATTGTGGCTGTCGTGAATAAGACGACACTGTGTTGGATGACTTTTACACAACGGAACGGAATCACTGCTCTCTGGCAGAGTCTCTGTCGACAAACTGGAATCCTTTTCTTTTTGCATGACTTTAACAAGGAACCTCTCTAATTAGTTTTCCTTTTGAGGATGTGGCGGAAATGTGAAATTGCGTTGTCGGTAAACAGATTAATCTCTCGCACTGCTAAAGCCTTTTAAACATTTATGTATTAAAATGTATTAAAATTGTTTTAATTGTCATTTTGCAAAACACTCGTGTAACAAGATACTTGCAGCCCTTGCAGGTTTTACTGTATATGATCTGATAAATTGGACAAATTCTTTTGATAAAAGAAACTTTGACATCATAGGGTATTAATTGTTTAGGGATTTTGGTGAAATCATATTTACATTTACGTTTTAGACCATTTGGTATGCATGGGTATATTCATGGGGTTTGGTTTGTTGATTAATAATTGTTTCATAAAAAAAAAATCCACTATCAGCTGTTGGGGCAGATTAATTTGGACTTTGGATATGGGGTAGTTAGAGTTTTAAGGGCATTTTATTTTTGAGTATATTAGCCGTTAGCAGGCAGGGTGCTAGGTATGCATCTAAGAAAATAGGCAAATGCATATCTGTGTGAAAGAGTAGGCCCTTCCACCCACATGGTGTGTGAAAAACCTGAAAGAGCTCTGGTTATAGGAGACTCTATACTCAGGCATGTGAAATTACATGTAGCTAGGCCTTTAGGGGCACCAGCGGCAGTGGTTAGGTGTATCCCAGAAGCCAAGGCACTGGACTTTTAACAATTGTCATTGTCGCAAAGAAGCTTTAAACAGTCAAAATAATTATTTAAGTTTGTATGGAATGTCAGTGTGTATGAATCAAAATGGTCAGATAGTCCCTGATGAGCAAGCTGAGCAAGGAAAAACTCCCTGAGAAGGCAATAGGAAGAAACCTTGAGGGGAACTGGACTCAACAGGGAACCCATCCTTATTTGGGTGAACAGAAAGCAGGAATTGATCTGCACATACTGTGTGTTAGGTGGCAGGCAGTTCAATATAACAGTTGATGTAAATTGATGTTAATATGGAGTCCACTTAGTTATTGAAGGCTAAGGAGTAAATCAGTGTGTAGTAGGACCCACTCATAAAGCAGGTCACACTTTAGATTTAATATTATCCTTCGGATTAAGTATAGGAAATATAACCACAATTCCACAGTCTGAAGTTATCTCGGATCACTACCTTGTCTCGATTAAAGCATGTTATAGTAATAATGTATGTACAGCACCGCGCTTCCACCTTAAACGTACATTTACATCAAATACCGCACAGAGCTTTATCAATAATCTTCCAGAATTATCAACTTCGATTGGATCACCATCTGACTTCACAGAACTCGAACAGGCGAATGAATATCTAGAGTCAGCACTTCGTTATAGCTTAGATAATGTAGCTCCAGTTAAAAGGAAAATGATTAGAGATAAGAAACTCGCTCCTTGGTATAATGACCACACACGTGCTTTAAAACAAACCGCTCGAAAATTTGAACGTAAATGGCGCCAAACTAAATTGATAGTATTCAAAATAGCTTGGAAGGAGAGCATCCTGAACTATAAAAAAGCTCTCAGTGATGCTAGATCAACGTATCTCTCCACTCTTATAGAAAATAACAAAAACAACCCGAGATTTTTATTTAATACCGTAGCTAACTTAACTAAAAACAAGACCACTGCAGAAATCTCCACAACAACATCATGCAGTAGTGAGGATTTCATGAACTTTTTCAATAACAAAATCATAAATATTAGGCAAAAAATTCAGGCTTTGAAACCAGACAATTTAAATAATTCAGATGATCTAACCACATCACATCAGAACTTAGAACACTTTACTCCCCTTGAAGCGAGGGAACTAATTTCACTCATCTCTTCTTCAAAATCGTCAACCTGTATATTAGATCCTGTACCGACACATTTTCTCAAACAGATAGTACCAGCAATAATAGAACCCCTGTTGAAAGTAATTAACTGTTCACTCAGTAGTGGGTATGTCCCCAAATCCTTTAAATTAGCCATTATTAAACCGCTAATCAAGAAACCTGACCTTGACCCCAGTCAGCTTTCTAATTACAGGCCGATATCAAACCTTCCCTTTATCTCCAAGATTTTGGAAAAGGTAGTATCACAGCAGCTATGTTCACATCTACACAGAAATAGCATAAATGAACTGTATCAGTAAGGATTTAGGCCTCATCACAGCACAGAGACAGCACTTGTTAAAGTAGTAAACGACCTCCTATGGGCCTCTGATCAGGGTTGCGTCACTATACTTGTGTTACTGGACCGCAGTGCAGCTTTTGACACCATTGATCATAGTATTCTCCTTCACAGATTAGAAAAGGTAGTAGGAATTAAGGGAACTGCCCTCTTGTGGCTCAGATCCTATTTGACTGATCGTTATCAGTTTGTAGATTTAGATGGTGACCATTCCTCATGTTCTCAAGTGGAGTTTGGTGTTCCACAGGGCTCAGTTTTAGGCCCACTGCTTTTTTCCCTTTACATGCTTCCTCTGGGCAACATAATTCGTAAACATGGTATTAGTTTTCATTGTTATGCTGATGACACACAATTATATGTCACAGCAAAACCAGATAAGAAAAACCAGTTTGCTAAAATTGAGCAGTGTGTGCAGGACATAAGAGATTGGTTGTTAATTAATTTTCTTCTGCTTAATCCTGATAAGACAGAAGTTCTGGTCATAGGACCACAAGTAGCTAGAAGTAAGCTTTCTGATCACACTGTAACTTTAGATGGCCTTTCTGTTCCATCAAGTGCAACAGTAAAAGACCTCGGTGTGATTATAGATTCCAGCCTTTCGTTTGAAGCTCATGTAGATAATATCACCAGGATAGCTTTCTTTCACTTTAGAAATATTGCCAAGATAAGAAACATATTGTCACTAAATGATGCAGAAAAACTAGTTCATGCCTTTATCACCTCTAGGTTGGACTATTGTAACGCCTTACTGTCTGGTTGTTCAACTAGGTGTATAAACAAGCTTCAGTTAGTACAGAATGCAACAGCGAGAGTCCTCACTAGAACCAGAAGATAAGAGCACATCACCCCTATCTTATCTACACTGCATTGGCTCCCTGTGAAATTTCGCATCGATTTTAAGATACTACTTCTGACATTTAAAGCACTAAATGGTCTCACGCCACAGTATTTGAGTGAACTGTTAGTGTCTTACGATCCGCCACGCCTACTTCGATCAAAGGATGCAGGCTGCCTGTCAGTACCACGTATTATTAAAACTACAGCAGGGGGCAGAGCTTTTTCTTACAAAGCCCCAAAGTTATGAAATAGTCTTCCTATTAATGTTCGGGACTCAGACACAGTCTCAGTGTTTAAGTCTAGGCTAAAAACCTATTTATTTAGCCAAGCATTTTTGTAAATAGATTAGCCTCAGGTAAAGGAGCAGATCTGGGGGACTCATGGACGTACAGTATTCTGGTGAACTGGTATGTTTAGATGCTGTCCTCCCCACTCTCATTGTTCACTCAGGTTTGTTGACGGTGAGGTGATTGGTTGCTTTACATCTCAGGGAGCCCTCATGTTTGTGTTTCCTTCTGGCTCTCACTTTTAGTTATGCTGTTATAGTTAGTCCTGCCGGAGTCCCTGCTTGCACTTTGCACTAAATATACATTCACCTTATACATGTTGACTGTGACCATACCTAACTGCCATCTCTCCTTATTTTCTGTTCTCTCCTTTTCTGCTCTCTCCTCTCTCTCTCTCTCTCTCCCTCTCTTCTTTCCCTCTCTCTGTCTCTCTGTCGAGCTATACATGTTTCGCTCCTGAGTTGCCAGTGATCCAGACCCCTCTGCCCTCTGGAGCCGTCTAACCAGTCCGGGAGTCCTGCTTCTGGTTGGAGATCTCGTCGCATGGATGCCCCGTGTGGTCTGCCTGGATTCGTATGGTGGCTGGGGATGGTTTCCATGAAGACTGTCCTGTCATCGATTGATGCTCTGGGGACCTGTTACTTCAGTTGTTCGATAACTCAGGACCGGAATCCCCTACAGTCTACCTGAGCCTCCGGGAACAAACTGGACTCCTTTTAATTTTAATTTTAACACATCTCCTGTTATACTGAACTTCCAGTCTTACACATTATTATGCTGATCAATCCCTGCTATCCGTTATCACCCAGATGAGGATGGGTTCCCTGTTGAGTCTGGTTCCTCTCAAGGTTTCTTCCTATTACCATCTCAGGGAGTTTTTCCTTGCCACCGTCGCCCTCGGCTTGCTCATCAGGGACAATCTTATCATTTTGATTCATATACATTGCATAAAAACTTACTTCTTTTTATTGTGTAAAGCTGCTTTGCGACAATGTCAATTGTTAAAAGCTCTATATAAATAAAATTGACTTGACTTGACTTGACAGTCACATAATGTATAAGGTGAATGTATGTATATTTAGTGTAGAGTGCAAGCAGGGACTCCGGCAGGACTAACTATAACACCATAACTAAAACGGAGAGGCAGAAGGAAACACAGACATGACCTGAGATGTAAAGCAACCAATCAATCACCTCACCATCAACAAACCTGAGTGATTAGTGAGAGTGGGGAAGACAGCATCTAAACATAGCACCATAATACTCTACGTACGTCCATGTGTCTCCCAGATCTGCTTCTTTACCTAAGGCGAATCTATTTACAAAATACTTGGCTAAATAACGAGGTTGATGAATTTGCAGAAGAGATGAGTAAAATGAGTTCATTCTCTTCAAGGGGAGTAAAGTATTCTAGGTTCCGATCTGACATGGTTCATTTAACATCTGCATTAATTACATTGTCCGGTTTCAAAGCCTCAATGTTTAATATTTACAATTTTATTATTAAAAAAGTTCATGAAGTCTTCACTACTGCACAATGTTGTTGTGGAGATTTCTGCAGTGGTCTTATTTGTTGGTCTTATTAATCTGGCTCCATCCCAGTGAGACGTGGTGACATAGATTACAGCAGGTTATGGTTGCTAAACCGCTGGATGTCCAGGTGGTGCTCCGAAAATATTGTGGGTTGTATAGACAACTGGAAGACCTTTGAGGGCAAAGCTGGCCTGTTATGGTGGGACGGTGTCCATACTACTCAAGAAGGTGCTGCTCTCATTTCCTGCAGTATAGCCCATAGTCTCAGAAAAGGCCTAGTTAGTTTTCTGTATTAATTTGTCATAAAACATAATCTGATATTTATTTCCGTCAAGAGTGTTGATAAATATAATGTGTCTAAAATAATACAATTCTGGTCTTTCATGTCTTAATTGAGAACAACCATAAAAACCTAGTACTGTTAGTTGAAAAAAGATGGGAATCCTTGAGTTAATGACCTCAAAATAGCTAATTCGCTAGTTATCATATGAGTTTGGAGGTGTGGACTAGAGCTACTTTGACTACTTTGACTACTTTGACATGCTTTTTACTAAAAAGCATGAAAACCTTTTGATTTTGCTCTGCGTAAGGGGAGAATACACTGATGTGAGCCATGCCTTGCCAAAAACAGCTTTTCAGAAGATCTATGATCAAGATTTGTTGATTTTCATCAAGATGAAAAAAGTTTACAAAGGGATTTCAAAGACTTTAAAAATTCACCAGTCTACAGTTAGACAAATGGAGACATTTTGGGACTGTGGCTACTCTACCAAAAAGTGGGTGCCCAGTCAAAATGACCCAAAGACGACAACATCAGTGAGGTAAAGAAACAACCCCAAATTACAGCCAAAGATTTAAAGGCATCATCACAGGTACCACAGCATTTGGTTATACTCAGCCCACTGCTATTTTCTCTTTACACAGTTATACTGTATGTCTTAGAAAAGCAGATGAGAAAGAAAAAAAAAAACGGCTTAATCAAGTTGAACAATGTGTGATGGACATAAAACACTGGATGCTAATTAAGTTTCATTTTCTTAATCCTGATGAGATAGGAGTACTTGTACTAGCACTATTACCACATGCAGTTAGAAGTAAGCTTTCTGATCACATAGCAACATGAAAATACCTTGTTGTGATTATAGATTCCAATCTTTTATTTAAAACTCATGTAGATAATAATTGTTACGGTCCATCCTGGTGGGTGTTGTTGAATGCGCTGATTGCCTTGTGAAGATGAGGCGGTGGTGAACGCTGGGTCAAAGCTGAGAAAACTAATAGAGTCCGTGATCCAAATTCTTGGTCAAGATACGCGGGAGGTGGTCGTTATCCAGAAATCCAAACAAACAACAATCCAAGACGTGAAGCAAAAGGCGTGATCCGTAAAACAAAGCGTGAGTCGAGATCCAAGTAGCAAGGCAGGTGAAATTGCTGGAAAATTGGGCATTAAGGTACACAATAATCTGGCAATGGGTGGTTGTTTGTGAGCAAGTTAAATAAAGCAAAGCAGTGATTGAAATGAGAAAGAGGTGTGCTCAAGCCGGTCAATGAGGTGGCAAAACAGAAACAGCGAACTGGAGTATGGAATGAAGTCGTGGGAGATCATGGCTTATTTTGACAGGTGGGCGTGACCTGGCGTGCCATCACAATATTACCAGGATAGCATGCTTTCCTATTAAAAATATTGGCAAGATAAGCAATCTAATGTCACCACATGATGCAGAAAAATGTGTTCATGCTTTAATCACCTCTATGTTGTATTATTGCAATGCCATACTTGCTGGATGTTCTTCTAGTGCATAAACAAGCTCCAATTAGTCCAGAATTCAGCAAGAGTCCTCAACTAGAACCTGAAGATTTAAGCATCTCTATCGTATCCACACAGCATTGGCTACCTGTGAAATTTTGCAGTAATTTTAAAATGCTACTACATTATTGACCTATAAGGCACTAAATGGTCTTGCTCCACAATGAACTAGTCTTATAATCTGCCACACCTACTGTACGGATGCAGGCTGCTGGTCAGTACCACCCATTTTGAAAACCATATCAGGGAACCGAGCTTTTTCTTACAACAACCCAAAGTTATGGAATAGCCTTCCAATTAATGTTCGGTTCCCTGAATGCAGTGTTTTAATCTTTACCCAAGCATTTTTGTAAATAGATTTGCCTTAGGACTCATGGGCTCTACGTATTATGACAAACTGGTATGTTTAGATGCTGTCTTCCCCACTCTCATTGCTCACTCATCTTTGTTGACAGTAAAGTGACTAGTTGCTTCATGTCTCAGGGAGCCCTCATGTCTGTCTTTTCCCTTTTAGTTATGCTTTCATAGTTAGTCCTTGACTGTACTTTGTACTGAATATAAACATACCTAAATGTTATCTCTCTTTTCTACTCTCTCCCTGTCTTTCTCCATTGAGCTACACATGTTGCTTCTAAGCTCCCAGTAATCCAGACCTCTCTGCCCTCCAGACCCGTCTGACTCATACTGGTGATACGCTTCTGGTCTCATCACATGATTTATGCTGTACATACTTTTTCCCATGTCATACTTATTTCCCTAATTTTCTTTGGATTCTGTAAAGCTGCTTTGTGACAATGACTATTGGTAAAAGTGCTATACAAATAAAATTGGATTGAGAGATTGGCTCTTATGGAACAGAAATGCATTTGTGTGCCATTTACCTTAGCCAAATCTTGTGTTAAAAAAGATTATTTTAAAGTTATGTGGAGAAGTTCTAAAAGAAGACAATAGACTGAAATGTGTTATATGTCCTGTATACACATGTGGACAAAATTGTTGGTACCCTTCGGTCAATGAAAGAAAAACTCACAATGGTCACAGAAATAACTTTAATCTGACAAAAGTGATAATAAATAAGAATTCTATGAATGTTAACCAATGAAAGTCAGACATTGCTTTTCAACCATGCTTCAACAAAATTATTTTAAAAAATGAACTCATGGAACAGGCCTGGACAAAAATGATGGTACCCCTAACTTAATAGTTTGTTGCACAACCTTTTGAGGCAATCACTGCAATCAAACGATTCCTGTAACTGTCAATGAGACTTCTGCACCTCTCTGCAGGTATTTTGGCCCACTCCTCATGAGCAAGCTGCTCCAGTTGTTTCCGGTTTGAAGGGTGCCTTTTCCACACGGCATGTTTCAGCTCCTTCCAAAGATGCTCAATAGGATTGAGGTCAGGGCTCATAGAAGGCCACTTTAGAATAGTCCAACGTTTTCCTCTTAGCCATTCTTGGGTGTTTTTAGCTGTGTGTTTTGGGTCTTTGTCCTGTTGCAAGACCCATGACCTGCGACTGAGACCCAGCTTTCTGACACTGGCCAGCACATTTCCCTCTAGAATCCCTTGATAGTCTTGAGATTTCATTGTACCCTGCACAGATTCAAGACACCCTGTGCCAGATGCAGCAAAGCAGCCCCAGAACATAACAGAGCCTCCTCCATGTTTCACAGTAGGGACAGTGTTCTTTTCTTGATATGCTTCATTTTTCCGTCTGTGAACATAGAGCTGATGTGCCTTGGCAAAAAGTTCCATTTTTGTCTCATCTGTCCATAGGACATTCTCCCAGAAGCTTTGTGGCTTGTCAACATGTCCAGTCTGGCTTGTTTATGATTTGTTTTCAACAATGGTGTCCTCCTTGGTCGTCTCCCATGTAGTCCACTTTGGCTCAAACAACGACGGATGGTGCGATCTGACACTGATGTTCCTGGAGCATGAAGTTCACCTTGGATCTCTTTAGAAGTCTTTCTGGGCTCTTTTGTTACCATTCGGATTATCCGTCTCTTTGATTTGTCATCAATTTTCCTCCTGCGGCCACGTCCAGGGAGGTTGGCTACAGTCCCATGGATCTTAAATTTCTGAATAATATGTGCAACTGTAGTCACAGGAACATCTAGCTGCTTGGAAATGGTCTTATAGCCTTTACCCTTAACATGCTTGTCTATAATTTTCTTTCGAATCTCCTGAGACAACTCTTTCCTTCGCTTCCTCTGGTCCATGTTGAGTGTGGTACATACCATGTCACCAAACAACACAGTGACTACCTGGAGCCCTATATATAGGCCCACTGACTGATTACAAGATTGTAGACACCACTGATGCTAATTAGTGGACACACCTTGAATTAACATGTCCCTTTGGTCACATTATTTTCAGTATTTTCTAGGGGTACCATAATTTTTGTCCAGGCCTGTTCCATGAGTTTATTTTTTTTTAATAATTCTGTTGAAGCATGGTTGAAAAGCAATGTCTGACTTTCATTGGTTAACATTCATAGAATTTTTTTTAATTATTACTTTTGTCAGATTAAAGTTATTTCTGTGACCATTGTGAGTTTTTCTTTCATTGACCGAAGGGTACCAACAATTTTGTCCACGTGTGTAAATACACATTATATATAGTGACTTTCTAACGCCAAACATATATGAATAGGATGCATTATCATGAAAATCAAGCTTACCCATCTGCCTCTGGTGCTCCAGGAAGTGTGACATCAGTCCACAGCCAGGATTCTAAAAACTTGGTGCGGATATAAATATCCTCCTCCTCCTCCTCTAATTGTGGTATTGCTGCCTGCTCAGTGACTCCACTCTCAACATGAGTATGGGCTTCACGAATATTAGGAAAGGAAGCTGATGAAAACGGAGCCTCTGAAAAAAATATGTGCATAATGAAATGAGCAAAACTACAGCACTGTTCCAGAAGATAGGAGGAGCAAAGCAATGCACATTGTGCTGTTAAAGGAAAATACAGTCTTAAGTTTCGGCACCCCTTAATAAATAGCGGATTTTGGTGATCTTTTTATGAACAAAGATAAAAAAATAAAAACATTATTGTAGCACTGTGCAAAAGTTTGGGCACCCTACATAATCAGTACTTCGTAACACCTCCTCTGGCAGATATCACAGCTTGCAAACACTTTATAGGCAGCTAAATGGCTTCAATTCTTGTATTTGGGATTTTCTCCCATTCTACCTTGCAAAAGGCTTCTAGTTCGGTAATATACTTTGGGTGTCTTGCATGCACAAAATCGATTTTTTCAATGATGTCAAGGGATTGTTATGGTTATTCCAAAACCTTCAGCTTGTGTCTCTTGAGGTTTTCCATAGTGGATTTCCAGGTATGTTTAGGATCATTGTCCTGTTGTAGAAGTCGTCCTCTTTTCAGCTTCAGCTTTTTTACCCATGGTGTGATGTTTGCTTCCAGAATTTGCTGGTATTTAGTGGAATCCATTCTTCCCTCCACCCATGCAATGTTTCCTGTTACACTGGCTGCAACACAACCCCAAAGCATGATAGATCCACCCCCATGCTTAATAGTTGGTGAGGTGTTGTTTTCATGAAATGCTGCTCCTATTTTTCTCCAAACATGCCTTTGCTGATTGTGGCCAAAGAGTTCAATTTTAACTTCATCAGTCCACAGCACTTGTTTCCAAAACGCATCAGGCCTCTGTAGATGTTCTGTTGCATACATGTACTTCTGATGTTGGATTTTATGATGGGGATGAAGGTAAGGTTTTCTTCTGCTGACTCTACCATGAAGGTCTTGTGGAACGGTGCACCACCACACCTGAGTCTGGTAAATCTTCCTGCAGATTTTTTGCAGTCAAATGGGGGTTTTGATTAGGCTTTCTGACCAACCAGCATACGAGCAGTTCTCTCCGATAGTTTTCTTGGACTTGAGCTGATTAAGGTCTGAAACCTTATAAAAAGAATCTGAGACTCTGGAACTCTTAGGGTGCCCAGACGTTTGCACAGTGCCATGTTTTTATTTTTTTTTATTTTTGTTCAATTTATGGCATAAGAAGTAACTATTCATCAAAGTCTGCTGAAAATATTGTGCATTTTTTTTTCCATTTGCAAGAGTGACTGTGTTAACATCTTTTCAATTAAAAAATCACCAGACTCTGTTATTTATCAAGGGGTGCCCAAACTTTTGCATAAGACTGTACTCAGTTGTCTTACAGTATATGCTATTTGATATCTTGAAAAAAATGAATAACCCGTATATCTATCTTTAGCCGCAGGAAGACTGCTCAGTAAAATGTACAAATTTTGCCGAATCGGTATCTTGTGTACACGGAGTGGTGGAGTGGTGGGCGGTGGTGGGGTGATGATGCCCAGCTCTTCATTCCTGTACTTTGAGCAGCACTTGAGAAAAGCCCTCACGCAGCTCCATGCCTCAGTGATGTAAAGAGCTCGGCGGCGACATGAGTATGGCATGGGGATCTCCCTCATGCCATCGGAGCAGCAGCGCTGTAGAAAGTGGTCAGAAGAATAGGATTTCCCTGATCACACCCACACACACACACACACACACACAAATAAGACATCATTATTTGGTCAAATGTTATCCTAGTCTTTTTTTATCCTATTTTTTTTCTATATATCTTTCTTCAAAGTGTTGAATTCTTGACCTTTCTATACACACATACCAAATGTGTTCCACAAAATATACCAAATGTTTTATCATTCTTAACAAATGGAGCAACTTTTACAAGCCATTTACAATTTAAAACAAACCTCCTCCCACACACCACTGCACTAAGGGGTGCTTTGTTTTGGGTGTTAAATCATGAAAAAAAAAAAAATTGTCTGCATTTAATACTTTTTACACAGACCATAGTGATTTGGCCTTTTTTTTTTTTTAGAGTTGAAGTTTCATTAATGATTGATACACTAGCCATGCTACGGTATATGAGAAAAGCCATTATTCACCCAGCTGTTCTCTGAGACGCAGTTGTTCAGCTGAACGCTTCCTCCTGGACTTCCAGTAACACGGTTTGACTAACATGAAAATACAAGAATACCAGAATACAAGAATTAAAAAAAAAAATCCTATATAGATCATCAGTGATCATTAGTAGTCCCTGATTAGCTCAGCATTTTAATACAAAGTGTACAGTATCTAATTCATATCTTTGAAATATTAGTAAGAATTTTCTCATGGCCAAAGATCTCATTATTATCTGTGACATCACACCATGAGTTCCTTATAGCCTCTGGGTAAATCTGTTACATCAATTCCTGCTCACTTAGTGCTCAACATCAAAGCTTATCTCGGTCAGGTGAAGTTTGTGCTCAGGCAAGTGGAATGCCATAAATATGTTTTTCTCCAGGTCTTTTTTTTTTTTTTCTTTTTGGTTCATTTGAGACTCACTAAGCTACAAGATGGAAAACAACCATTAACTTCTAAATCTCTTAAGTACAAAGAATACCTTGTCTTTCATCAGTTGCTACACTGAAGCTGGACTGAAAATGTAGGCCTGCATCCAAGAACACACCCATGCTGTTTTTCCCTCCTCCTGGAGAGCAGCCCAAGTCCCCCTGTGCGAGAGTGTCCCAAATCTGCTGGTACACAACCGGATTAGTGCAAGAATCATAATTTAGTGTTCCATCAGCATTCCGTAAGAGTGCACACATAACGTCACCTTCCCCTGCGTCAGGCGGCTCTTATTCAGCAGGAAAATGGAGTTGTCCACCGCGAGCAGGCTGACCTTTGCTCCAGGGTCACCTCTAACTTCAAAAGAAAAGCTTTCGCCAGGAGAATAAGAGTCCTTTACCTCACCTCTGAATGGGTCAAGTTTGAGCTACAACATTCATGATGTCAATTAGATAGATTTGATACGATATGAAATTCAGAATCAATTAAGTATCAATGAAACTGACTCACTGATCCAACACACTGGCTCTCCACGTCCACTGAAACGGAATCGGCCACCACCTCCACGTCAGATTCCCACGGTAATAGGTAGTAAGATACGAAGCGAAAAGCAGGCAGCATCTCTGATGTCAGCACCAGAGTAACACTGGTCACTTCATGTCCTCCGATGCTCACTCTGCCTGCACGAATTATTCTACCTTTATTCAACACCTAGAACAGGCAAGCAAAAAATGAAAACAATACTTTTTAAAATGGAAACGTATATACAGTCAACATATTTCATACCGTGTTAAAATTGCAATTACACACAATGTTAGTGGTCTCCAGCTCCATCTACAGGTTATTTACAGTGATGACAGAGCAATGTGCACCGATGATTGAAGTTTAAAGAAGGGGAACTGATGGGAGACCATCAACTGCGACAACAGGAATTTCAAAAACTGTTCGAGTTGGGTCCAACAATGGTGCATATACATTGCTTGTGACAGAGAATATGTTGAGTAGTACCTTTGTATTTACTGTACGTGTGTCAATTAAGCTGGCAGAGTGACTTACAATGTAGGAAACATGCTGAAGGTAACTTCTTTCTTTTTGTGAGAAGGTGCTCAGATGCAGTTTAAAATGTAAGGTCTGTCCAATTTTTACAGGGTTTGTATCTAACTTAATGTAAAGCTGATTCATCCGTGCAGAATTATAGGGCAAGTACGGCTCCACGAACCACTCAGCATGGGTCTGCTGTTCCTCCTCCAAATCTGGGATTACTGTCTTTGCCTAAAATGACAATTCAAAAAACACACTTATGTCTGGCTTAAATTGAACATATAGTAGTCAATTTTAATATAAAGTTTATTAAATAGATTCTGTTTCTATTTTTATGTCTGACTTACTGTTATTGTGACAGGGTTCATGCGAGACATGTTATGAGATGTTCTGATGGTGCCATTATGAACCGTGATTGGAGAGGACAGGAAGGACGTTTGAACAGGAACGTTTGGAGCTGGGGAGCCGTCATAATGGCTAACTGTTACCTGGGACCCAAAACACAAACCATTAAAAGGATTCATATAAATCGTACTCACTTTTTATTTACTAACCACTATATTTGTTGTATGTTACCGTGAATTTAAATGGTAGGCCTGATTTAAAAAACCTTGGTGTGTCCTTGATAGTGAGCACATAGCGTGCCAAAATGATTTTGATGCCTGTCTTCTCTGCATCCACAAGGTCACCTCCTGAGGATGATGATGCATTAACATACTTCACTGCAACTTGCTTTGTGTTGCACAGTACAGATCTATATACAGTACCGACCAAAAGTTTGGACACACCTTCTCATTCAAAGAGTTTGAATTTGTATTACGGCAAGAAAAAAGCAGCTAAGTGAAGAAAAAAACGAGTGGCCATCATTACTTTAAGAAATGAAGGTCGGTCAGTCCGAAAAATTGGGAAAACTTTGAAAGTGTCCCCAAGTGCAGTCACAAAAACCATCAAGCGCTACAAAGAAACCGGCTGACATGCGGACCGCCCCAGGAAAGGAAGACCGAGAGTCACCTCTGCTGCGGAGGATAAGTTCATGCGAGTCACCAGCCTCAGAAATCGCAGGTTAACAGCAGCTCAGATCAGAGAGCAGGTCAATGCCACACAGAGTTCTAGCAGCAGACACATCTCTAGAACAACTGTTAAGAGGAGACTGTGTGAATCAGGCCTTCATGGTAGAATATCTGCTAGGAAACCACTGCTAAGGACAGGCAACAAGCAGAAGAGACGCGTTTGGGCTAAAGAACACAATAAAGAACACAATAAAGAAAACTCTTTGAATGAGAAGGTGTGTCCAAACTTTTGGTCTGTACTGTATACCATTTCCTTGCAAAATTATATCAAGAATATATGTAGTGATAAGACATCGTACAGTACCTGAGCTGGTCAAGACAGAAGCTCTGACATATATAGACGAGCCCTCTAGGCTGTTGATATCGGAGTATGCGCTTTGAAGTTCAGCTGCGGTCAAAGTGGCGATCCCACCATCCAGCTGCAACCAGTCAGAAGCAGAAAGGGGTTTGATAGACAGTGAAGGTACACTTGCCTGTTTTTTTCATTTATCAAAAACAATTCTGGCTTCCATTAGGATCAGAACTCAGTAGTTCCAGAGCCAATCCTGGAAACACTGGACATGAGGTAGGATAGGACACACTGGATAGGACTTTCTTAGAACTTTAGAACATAAGTAGTCCCTGGATATTACCTATCGTACTTACATTTTGTACTTGTTTCATAGATGGAAGTCGCACTTTCTGTCCATTTCTCTCTACACCAAACACCACATATGCTACACCTTCCACTTGCTCACCGTGCACATATCTAAAAAAAATAAAAAATAAATAAATTGATATATTGTTGATATCAATGACAGAATATATGATGAAGACAAAACACTCTTTAACCTGAACATACAGGTGCATCTTAATAAATGTGAATATTCCATTCAATTCAATTTTATTTGTATAGCGCTTTTAACAACCGTCATTGTCGCAAAGCAGCTTTACACAATCAAAAGAATTAAAGTTTATATGAAATGTGAATCAAAATGATCAGATAGTCCCTTAGTCCCTGATGAGCGGTGTTGGGGGACGTTACTTTTTAAAGTAACTAATTACATTTACAAAATTGCTGTCTTCAAAAAGTACATTCAGTTTTTTCGCGCTGTGATTAGGTTATCATCTTTCCGCGCGTCGGTCCTCGCATAGTCAAACCGCCTAGGTGATATAGGGGTATAACAGCAGGAATAACAGAGGGGGGCGGTTTATCAGCAGCGGGGCTTATAGGACGACTCACACACACACACACACACACACTAATGGATTGGGAATGACTGCTGTCTAGCTCACGGATTACATAAAATGTCTGTTACTTTGTAACGTGTTAGAGTTACTCTAACACGTTACTTTGTAATGCGTTACACCCAACACTGCTGATGAGCAAGCCGAGGGCGACAGTGGCAAGGAAAAACTCTCCAACTTGTGAATAGGAAGAAACCTTGAGAGGAACCGGACTCAGCAGGGAACCCATCCTCATACGGGTGAAACAGAAAGCAGGAATTGATCTGCATTCATACTGTGTGTTAGGTGGCAGGGAGTTCAGTATAACAATTGATGTTAATTGATTTTTAATGTGGAGTGCAGGT
Organism: Clarias fuscus; assembly: GCA_030347435.1. Classification (NCBI taxonomy): domain Eukaryota; kingdom Metazoa; phylum Chordata; class Actinopteri; order Siluriformes; family Clariidae; genus Clarias; species Clarias fuscus. The sequence goes on from CM059228.1 coordinate 5,442,955, forward strand.
AGTTATTGGAGGCTCAGGTAGACCTCATAGAAGAGTTTATTTATTTCAGTAATTCAATTCAAAAAGTGAAACTCATATTATATAGATTCATTACATACTGTACATACTGATATGTGTCAAGTATTTAGTTCTTTAAATTTTTTATAATTATGGCTTACAGCTAATGAAGAAAAAAATTCAGTGTCTCACAAAATTTGAATATTACATAAGATCAATTATAAAAAAAAAATTTAAAAAAAGGTTTTTAACACAGAAATGCTGGACACAACATTTGGTCGGCGCTCCCTTTGCATGAATTACTACAGCAATGCGACATGGCATGAAGGTGATCAGTCTGTGGCACTGCAAGGTGTTATGGAAGCCCTAGGTTGCTCTGATAGCAGCCTTAGCTCTTCTGCATTGTTTAATCTATCATCTATGGGGTTTAGGATGGCCAAGTTTGCTGGCCAATCAAGCACAGGGATACCATGGTCCTTAAACCAGGTAATAGTAGTATAGGAACCAGTAATAATAGTCGTACTTCTGGCAGTATGGGCAGATGCTAAGTCGTCCTGGAAAATGAAATCGGCATATCCATAAAGCTGGTCAGCGGAGGAAAGCATGAAATGCTCTAAAACTTCCTGGCTTCGCTGACCTCGGACCTAATAAAACACAGTGGACAAGATCAGCAGATGACATGGCTCCTCAAACCACCACTGACTGTGCAAACTTTACACTTGAGTCACCTCAAGCAATTTTGTTTTACTTTTTGATTTTTTGCCTCTGCTCTCTTCCTCCACACCTTGATTTCCAAATAAAATTGAAAATGTACTTTGATTTGAAAAGAGGACTGTGGCCCACTCAGCAACAGTCCAGTCCTTTCTGTCCTTAGCCCAGGTGAGACGCCTCTAATGTCGTCTCTGGTTCAAGATTGGCTTGACACAAGCAATACAACATCTGCAGCCCATGTCCTGAACTTGTCTGTGCATTTTTAGGCCAAGCTTTAGGCCTCTCCTTGTAAACCTCCCCAAATTCTTCAGTGGGCTACTGAACCAGACTAAGAGACCATTTAAAGGCTCATTGAGTAAGACACCATGAGTCTATTTAACTTTTTTTTTTTTTTTTACAATATTGTAATTTTCTGATATACAGAATTTTGAGCTGTTAGCCATAATCATCCAAATTAACATGAATAAACACTTGAAATATCTGTCTGTGTGTACTGAATAGATATAATATGAGAGTTTCACTTTTCTCATTGAATTACCATGCTTTTCAAATTAAACTACAACTTTTATGATGCACCTGTATACTGTAAATAAGCCACACGAGTCCTGATTGAACTGGGATTGATGGTACTGACCTGGCATGTACTTCCACATTTAACTCCTGCTCTTCCCAACTGAAGTAAGTCTTTTTTGGTATTAGTGTAACATTGAATGCTGGTAGCACTGAAATCAATAAGAAGAACACTATTGAGGGGTTCAACACATAGATTCCTAAAATGCACTGCCTTGCATAAGTATTCCTCCTTAAACATAAACAGGTCAAGGGGTAAAAAAAGCCATCAAGTTTTCAACATCGTTCCCACATAAGTCTGGAACAAATACAGAAGTTCAGATAAAGAACCTTGAAAGCCAAAAGCCAGTGCTTGGCTAAAGAGGAAACTAGTCAGAGAACGGACCGCGAACACTATAGAGCATTGCCTGTCCTGGCCTTATTTTGATAGTGCTGTGGTCTTCACAATGTTTGTTTTCTATCAATCATTTTGTAAACTATATAAAAAATTTTCCTCCTATTTTAATATTACAGTATGTTATTGTGTGAAGCCCAGAACCGAGTTCGCTGGCGGAGAGTCGTCGATGGCCTATGCTGATGACCTTTCCTCATCTGTGGGCTAAGGGCTTAAGACGAAGAAGAATGTTATTGTGTAAATTCATGACATATAAGTACTGAATAAGTAAATATACAGTAAAGATATAAATAACTGAATACTACTGAATAATTCCAAATTCATTTCCAGTCTGTAACATTTCAAAATGTAAAAAGAGTTCAAGTATTTGAATACAATGTATGTTTGAGCACTTTATTTGTCCAACATGGAACTCTGATACAGTATCTCCTTTCCAACGTTATGTGTATGAACATGCAAAAAAAAAAATACTTTTTGCTGCTTTCCATTACTTCAGGATGTACATTTCCCACACTATGGATGTTTGTTTCCAGGACATTTGACATTTTAACTACTTTACTACTACCACTAATTCTACTCTTCCTCCTCCTATGACTACTGAACCAATGGTATAATAAAAAATGGGTTTTCAGTCACAGTAAATATACATTTGCAATATTTTCTTCTATTAAAGTCAATAATATTTTAGTCTATGAGCAGAAAAAAAAAACCCCACCCAAAGTTAGAAATATGCACACATACCATACTTTTTCACTAGAAAATCAGCACTAAATTCGTTCTCTTTCCAGTGGTCAAATTTGGCAACAACCTTCCACTTGCCCTCTCTAAAACAGTAAAAATGTTTCATTGAATATTCTTAATTTCTTTTAAAAAAACAAACAAAAAAAAAAACACCACACACAAATAAATAATGAATCCAAACATACTTGACAATGTCTGAGAGTCCATAAGTAGTAGAGAGAATGCCATTTGCTGCTTTGCTCCTTGTTGTGCTATAGACTGTAATTCCATCAGGATTCTGCAACACAGCGGAGATGAACAGCAAAATGATGAAAATGATTTTCACTCTTCCACAGACATTAGCTCACAAATGCCAATTTGTGCTCAGGGTCTCTTTGATTGAAAGGACTAAGTGTACTAAACCCCTTCAATCTCCTGATGCCCGTCTGGTTGAGGTTTTGTTGGGATTTTCTATTGCTTCATGTGGGATTAGCTTTTCTCTATCAAATGGTTTTCAACGTAAGCACACTGATTCTTGTAAAAAAAACCTTTTGCTGCATATTTTTTTTACCTGATATTAGATCATTCTGTCTAACTTTAATGATCAATGATTAATTGTAGCTTAGTTTTTTTAAAGAGGTCAAGTGCAAGGTAATGTCTTGTCACTATGATCATACATGAAAGTGGGATCATTTAACTTTTAATAACATAAAATTATGTTTTTAATTAAATGAATCTGCTTCACAATAACGTATCTTAAAAAAAAACATTTTAAAATATTCATATACTGTATATAATTAATAAATGATATATTTTCAGTCACCTCAAACTGTCACTGGTGTTACTGTTACACAGAAAGTGTTTTATTTTAAAATAAGCTTGACATTTTTTCCTGTGCCAGAGTTCACTACATGAAGAACCCGAGACGGATGTAAAAGGTATATCAGATGTCCCTTTTCATTTGTTTAGAATTGTCATCATTTATTTTACAACTTTGCATGAAGCTTTTAAATTGGTGACACTTATTTTATAACAACAACTGTCAACAACTGGACGTAAAAACTGATTAGATGTAATAATCAATTGATTTTTACATAATTGAAAATAATGTGGTCTTACACATACAGTACAGTGTAGAAGCCATTTTGTAAAAAGATTTTCCTTTAAAATGTCATTGCTGATCTTAACAGGAACATTAACATGAGTTAACACATGTTATTGTATAAAATGTATTTAAAATATGTAGTATCTTATTGCTATTAAAGAAGTTCTAGGTGTGAAAGAAGAGATATATTTCAGAAGATTTTAATGACCAAAATTCCACCTTTTCTATAGAATGGCCCATGTGACTCAATGACATGTTTTTCACTTTGAATGCCCATCGCCAGTGTTTTCTCCCTCTGGTGTGTGGAAGCATGCTGTGTGTGTGTACAGTATGAGAGTAAGGCTCCATGTAGCAAAACAGCAGGACAAGCTGGAAAGACATGATCTTTCATTTTGGCATTGGTGCGCACCATGATCAGCCAAGTAAATAAAAAGTTCAAAGCTCACATTGAGTCTGCAGGGACGAAATCGATAAACCAGGAATTGACAGAGCACGGATTTTTCCAGACTTGGTTTTTCACATATCGTCACATAAAATATTGTCTATATTTGAACTTAAATATAATTTTAGGTATAATACTACAGAACCTCCAAACTCTCTGTAAAGTTTCACAAATGCCTTTTTGGTTTAACCATCAGCACAACACATTTTTAAGACCGATGAGCTCCAGAGTGGTATACCAAAGGCAATGCTGGGTCTGAGTTCTTCCTAGACCAGACTGTGCATAGACTCATGCATTCTGTTCAAATCCCACTGTTTAATTTTCAAGCTGTGGTCTCACCTGGATTTCAACAGAAATGGTGCTATCGAAGGCCTGGAAATCTGCATTGGAAATAAAAGCACGGCAGCGCACTGTACAAAAGAGAAAATACCTTCAGAATTGAATACTCCACATGGTATTGATATATAAAAGTAATAAAGATAAACTAGGTGGACATGACATTTTAGATACTGTAAATAGTGCATTTATTACCTGTGTCTCCTGGGTTGTACACGGGTTTGTCAGTTTGGATGAAGATGTAACCAGACAGAAAGGACACTTTACTGACTTGTTTAACCACCTGGAAGTGTCCAAATTGAGCGACTAGTTGGACATACTTCGTTTCTTTTTCTTCTGGCCTCAGGAGGCTCGAATTAATCTGTTTAGAAGATTCAGCTTCAGTGATTTAAACCATTCAAATAACAGAACTAGAAAGTCTTATCTTAAACCCCGGAAGTATACCATTCCATTCCAAGATTGGCATTAATAACAGCTTTGTGATGTTTTTGCTTTTTGACATTTATGTTTAAACTCAATTACTTTCAATATAATAAGATGGAATAGAGCACTTCCCTGAATGACACTATAATGAAGACAAAGATCAAAACCGTATTTCCTCTACAAGATGCAACAGAAACATTACCAAAGTATGATCTGGTATCAAAATGTTTTGAGATTATCTCAACTTCAGTTTTTTCCCCATATGTTTTCCCTTAGACACCTTAAGACCTGCCACTAGAATTCTCAATTGATGGTCTGGCCACTGGAGAAGAATTCTCTGTGCCCAATGCTGCTCTTGTTTGAGCAGCCGTCCTGCCTTGTTTATTTCAGTCATGGAGATGATGGCTTTTCCACTGTGAATACTGTTGCATCATCTCAAGGTTGTACCATTACACCCAAGTTTCATCACTTGTAATGATACTCATCAATGCCACACTGATAGAGGGCAAGGTCCGCCAGAATGCAGTGCCTCTAGACCAGCTCAAGGACTCAACAAGGGTTGGAAACCCCTATCCTCCCAATCAGTAACCCAGTAATCCACAGCCATAAAAGTTTGAGGCACCAATGCCCAGTTGCACAGCTCCTGATGTACACAGTTCCTTTTGGCACACTAACCTATGACGATTGGTGCTCCCTGTAATTGCGCATACAGTCCTGTGATGCTATCTGTTACAAAACTCGGTGACATTAAAGTAAAGGCTCGGCCACAAAAAAAAGGTTTGATGGTTCTAGGATTTTATTTGCTGGTGGAACAAAGAAGTTCAGGAGTGTATGCTGGTGCAACTCAATAAATTAAAATATAATTGAAAAGTTAATTTATTTACGTAATTCAATTTAAAAGTGAAACTTGTATACTATATAGATTCACTACAAACAGTCGGATATATTTCAAGTGTTTATTTCTTTTAATTTTGATGATTATGGATTACAGCTAATAAAAACCCAAAATTCTGTATCTCAGAAAATTTTGAATATTAGAAAAAGTTTTATATTGAAGTCTAATGGCATCTAATCAGAATTAACTCCAAACACTTGCAAAGGTTTCCTCAGTCTGGTTCAGTGGGTCACAAAAGGTCATTGTTAAGAATATGGTTGTTTACAGAGTGCTGTATCCAAGCATATTAATGGAATGTTAAATAGAAGGACAAAATGTGGTTAGAAAAAGGTGCACAAGCAACAGGGATAACCTTAAATGGCCTTAAATGGATTGTAAAACCAAGCTCATTCAAGAATTAGGGGGGTATTCAACAGGAGTGGACAGCAGCTGGAGTCAGTGCTTGAAAAGCTGGCACACACAGACTTATCCAGGACAACGCCTACAATTGTCACATTACTTGTGTCAAGCCACTCTTTAACCAGAGACAACAACAGAGGTGTCTTAACTGGTCTAAGGACAAAAAGGATTGGACTGTTGCTCAGTGGGCCAAAGTCTTATGAAAGTAAATTTTACATTTCATTTGGAATCCAAGGTCCCTATGGCTGGAAGAAGAGAAGAGAGGCACAGACTCCAAGTTGCAGGAAGTCTAGTGTAAAATTTGCAGTCAGTGGTGGTTTTGAGGTTTTGCAATCATCTGCTGGTGTTGGCCCACTGTGGTTTATCAGGTCCAAGGTCAGAACAGCCATCTACCAGACTTCTGCTGACTTGTCTTCCCTCTGCTGACAAGCTTTATGGAGATGCTGTTTTAATTTTCCAGCAGGCCTTGGCACCTGCCCACACTGACAAAAGTACTCATACTTGGTTTAAGTATACTTACATTTAAGCATTTAACAGAGACAATTTGGTGGTCATGGGATTTGAACCTGTGATCTTCCCAATCGTAGTCCAATTCCTTAACCTCTGTACTAACCCTGATCCCAAGTATCATGGTATCCCCGTACTTGGTGGATCAGAAAACTCACCCGACCTAAATAAGGAAGATGTGAGACATGATAACGCAGAAGAGCTAAAGACTGCTATCAGAACAACCTGGACTTCCATAACATGTCAGCAGTGCCACAGGCTGATCGCCTTCATGTCACAAGTATTGAGAGCAGTAGTTATGTTCCTACTTTTCAGTAGTATAACATTTTTGTTTTAATTTTCTGAGATACTGAATTTTGGATTTTCATCAAATCAGTAAAATTGAAAGAAAATAACACTTGAACTATATCAGTCTGTGTGTAATGAATCTGCATAATATACAGTATATCACAAAAGTGAGTACATCCCTCACATCTTTGCAAATATTTAGTTATATCTTTGCATAGGACAACACTGCATAAATGACTCTTTGACACAATGAAAAGTAGTCAGTGTAAATTTATTGTCCCCTCAAAATAACTAAAAATACAGCCAATAATAGCTGAACCCCTGGCAACAAAAGTGAGTACACCCCTAAGTGAAAATGTAAAAATTGAGCACAATTAGTCATTTTCCTTCCCCTTTGTCATGTGACTCATTAGTTTTACACTGTCTCAGGTGTCACCAGATAGCAGGTGAGTTAAATTTAAGCATAAAAGCTCTTCCACTCTCTCAACCTGTCCACATGGCACCTCATGGCAAACAACTCTCAGAAGACCTGAAAAAAATAATTGTTGCTTTACATAAAGATGGCCTAGGCTATAGGAAGATAGCCAACACTCTGCAACTGTGCTGCAGTCCAATGGCCAAGACCATCCAGTACTTTAAGAGGACAGGTTCTTCTCAGAACAGGCCTCGCCATGGTCGGCCAAAGAAGCCGAGTGCTCGTTCTCAGCTTCAGATGCAAAGATTGGCTTTGGAAAACAGACGGCTGAGTGCGTCCAGCATTGCTGCAGAGATTGAAGGGATGGGAGGTCAGCCTGTCAGTGCTCAGACCGTACGCCGCACACTGCATCAAATTGCATGGTTGTCATCCTAGAAGGAAGCCTCTTCTAAAGATGATGCACAAGAAAGCTTGCAAACAATTTACTGCAGACATGCAAACTAAGGGCCAGGATTACTGGAACCATGTCCTGTGGTCTGATGAGACCAAGATAAACCTATTTGGTTCAGATGGTGTCAAGCGTGTGTGGCGGCGACAAGGTGAGGAGTACAAAGACAAGTGTGTCTTGCCTACCGTCAAACATGGTGGTGGGGGTGTCATGATCTGGGGCTGCATGAGTGCTGCAGGCATTGGGGAGCTACAGTTCATTGAAAGAAACATGAATGTACTATGACATACTAAAGCAGAGCATGATCGGCCTCCCTCCGGAAACTGGGCCGCAGTGCAGTGTTCCAGCATGATAATGATCCCAAACACACCTCCAAGATGACCGCGGGCTTGCTAAAGAGGCTGACGGTAAAGGTGATGGACTGGCCAAGCATGTCTCCAGACCTAAACCCCGTAGAACACCTTTGGGGCATACTGAAAAGGAAGGTGGAAGAGCACAAGGTGTCAAATGTCCACCACCTCCATGATGTTGTGATGGAGGAGTGGAATAGGATTCCAGTGGCAACCTGTGAAGCTCTGGTGAACTCCATGGCCAAGAGAATTCAAGCCATGCTGGAAAATGATGGTGGCCACACAAAATACTGACATTTCACATTTTCACTTAGGGGTGTACTCACTTTTGTTGCCAGGGGTTCAGCTATTATTGGCTGTATTTTTAGTTATTTTGAGGGGACAAAAAAATTATACTGCTATACAAACTTTACACTGACTAGTTTTCATTATGTCAAAGAATCATTTATGCAGTGTTGTCCTATGAAAAGATATAACTAAATATTTGCGGAGATGTGAGAGTGTACTCACTTTTGCGACATACTGTATGTGTCTCACTTTTAAATTTTTGAATTAAATGAAATAAATTAACTTTTTGATGATTTTATAATTTATCAAGATGCACATGTACAGAGAAAGATGCTAGCTAAGAAGAAGTGGGACACTGAGAGGACTGAAAAGAGTAGACAGGGGTATAAGAAGATGCAGCATAAGGTGAAGGTAGAGGTGACAAGGGGCAAACAAAGAACATACGAGGACTTGTATGCTAGGTTGGACAGTAAGGAGGGAGATGGAAATGTACAAAAAGGTGCCAAGAGGGTGATGGGAAAATGTCTTGGAGATAAAGTCAGAAAGGCCTGGTTTGGACATGTTCTGAGGAGAGATTGTGAGTGTATTGGTAGAAGGATGAGGAAGAAGGAAGTTGGAACTGCCAAGTAGAAGAGCAAAGAGGAGATTTATGGATGCAGTGAGAGAGGACATGAAGTTAGTTGGTGTGAAAGAAGATACAGAGGGTAGGGTTAGATGGAGGCAGATGATTCAATGTGGCAACCCCTGAACGGTAACAACCGGAAGACAAAGAAGAAGGTCTTGATTTCAGTTGGACTCGAGTTTCACTTATTTTCTTGACCTTGTTACACATGTGAAATTGTATAGTGGTATAGATACAGTAGCAGTCTAATGGTACCTATACCATGGTATGTAGTACAATAGTGTCATGCGCACTCCCAACGCAACCGGCACGAGGACACGGAAGTAGTACGGTCGTGGTTCATCCATCAAAAGGAAGCATAAAAGGAGACAAGATGGTGCTTTACACTTGCTCGGTCATTGAGTTTTCCTTATGCTATCGCCGACGCTGTGCTCGTCTAAACGTGAGTCCCATCGCAGCGGTTGCTGCGCCGCCAAACCCCCGCCCGCTTCTTCTGATGTTTTTCTAGCTCTACCGGATAAATAGGATGGCACGTTGGGAAGTACAGTGTTTTTCTAACCCACCTTTGAACATCCTGCTGCTGAGGTGGAGACCGACTCCAAGCTATATCATCTACGGCAGGGAGGGTCGTCCATGGGCCACTACTCAGCTGAGTTTTGTACCCTCTCCGTGCAAACCGACTGGGGAGACTCCGCCCTCTGGACTGGCTTCACGCATAAAGGATGAGCTCGCAGGACGAGAGCTCCCAGCGACCTTGGAGGGCTTAATTCAACTCGCCCTCCGGCTCGACCAACGTCTGCTTGCTTGCCCCAAGCCAGCTCCCCGTACCCTGCCGCCCATCACGACATCACTACATAATCCCGCACCTCGAACCACTCCCTTCTTCTCCCACGCTCCAGTCTCAGACGTCCGCTCCCCATTCACTGCTGCACCTACCGGAACCGTCAGTTCTCCACCTCCCTCCATGGTTGACACAGGAGCCGAGGAACCCATGCAATTAAGGTGTGCCTCCTTAACCGCTGCAGAACGGGAGAGGCTCTGCGTGTATTGTGGATACGCCTCACACCATCGTGCCATCTGTTCTCTGCGGCCGGGAAACGCGCAGACTCTGTGAGAAATGAGCGTAGCTCACCGGGTTCCATCTCCCTCTCCACCACCCTGACTGATGATTCCCGTCTCACAGTAAAAGTACACCTCCAGTTTGGCCACAAATGGGTCGGAAATACCACGTTCGTCGACTCTGGGGCTGGAGGTAACTTCATTAACTCTTCATACGCAAAAGAACTTGGGTTAAAAATCGAGGCGTTATCCCAGCCCATAACGATTACATCACCTTTCAAACCCAGCCCATCACCCTCATTATCAACCAGCGTCAGGAACAGATTCTGTTTTACACCACCACCATCTCATCACCACAAATCATCCTTGGACACCCTTGGCTGCTACGTCATGACCCACTCATATCATGGACCCAAAACCGGATTCTAAAGTGGGGGCCGACCTGCACCGAACTCTGCCTATGGGCCAAGGCTGGGACGTGCTCTATGGAGCCAGTGGCCTCCGATCGATCTTCAGCCAGGCTCCTATTCACTATCCAACACTGAGATGCAGGCGATGGAGGAGTATGTTTCCAGCGGACTTCGCCATGGTACCATTTGGCCCTCATCCTCACCTGCCGCCGTGGGGTCTTCTTCGTAAAAAAAAAAAAAACAGATGGTAGTCTATGCCGACACCCGCTGCCTCTTACCAACCAAGAGACACCCGCTGCCTCTTACAACTTGGTGCGCATTAGAGAGGGTGATGAGTGGAAGATGGCCTTCATCACCCATACAGGATGCTACGAAAGTCTGGTCATCCCTTTTGGTCTCTGCAACGCACCTGCCACATTTCAACAGTTTATTAATGAAGTCCTCAGAGACACGTTAGGCCGCTGGGTGTTCGTCTACCTCGACAACATCCTCATCTACTCCCGAACCGTCAATGAACATATACAGCTCGTCAGAGTGGTCCTAAAGAGATTGCTTGCCCACCAGCTGTACTGTAAGTTGAAGAAGTGCGCTTTTCACGAGCGCTCCACCACATTCCTGGGTTTTGTCATCTCGTCCCAGGGTGGGGCCATGGACAACCACAGAAACTGGAAGTTGTGAGTCGTTGGCCTCTGCCCAAGACTCTTAAACAACTCCAGCGATTTCTCAGGTTTGCCAACTTCTATCACCACTATATCCGGGACTACAGTACCGTTGCAGCTCCATTAACTGCTCTGATTCGTCCATCATCTCACCCCTTTAACCTCACCTCAACTGCCATCTCCGAATTCCAAGAACTCTGTCGTCGCTTCACCACTGCTCCCATCCTCCTTCACCCGGATGCTGACAAACCCTTCGTTGTGGAGGTGGACGCTTCGGATGTGAGTGCTGGGGCCGTTCTCTCCCAGCGAGGTCCAGACCAAAAACTGCACCCCTGCAGTTTTTTCTCCAAGAAATTTGATCCCACTCAGCAGCGATACGGAGTAGGGGGCAGCGAGCTGCTGGCCATAAAGTGGGCCTTGGAGAAATGGCGACACTGGCTTTAGGGTGCCAGAGAGCCGTTCATCGTCTGGACCGACCATCAGAACCTCATCACTATCTGCACACTGAAGCGACTGAACCCCAGACAGGCGCGTTGGGCACTGTTCTTTGAAAACTACAACTTCCACCTGTCATACTGCCCTGGTCCAAGAACACCAAGGCTGACGCCCTCTCACGACAAAACAAGGAAGACATCCCCCGGGCGGACCCCCGCCTGTTCTACCACCTACCAAAATTCTCACTCCAATCAGTTGGGACTTAGAAACGAGGGTTCGCCAGGCACAGACTGCGGGAACCGAACTGGCAGGTGTGCCACCTGGTTGACTCTACGTACCCGATGCAATCAGGACTGACGTCATCCAGTGGGGACAGTCCCCTCCCCTTTCTGGACACCCCGGGAGGCGACGCATCCTGCTGTTTATTCAACGTGCCTTCTGGTGGCCCAACATGAGGAGGGACATTGACGAGTTCATCCAGGCATGCCCAGTGTGTGCCACTTCCAAGGCCAATAACCAGCCATCACCAGGTGAACTTCAGCCACTTCCGGTTCCTCGCCGGCCCTGGACACAGATTGCCGTCGATTTCATCACGGGCCTGCCGGTTTCTGAAGGAAAACACCATCCTTACCATCGTCGACCGCTTCTCCAAAGTTGTGCAGCTGGTGGCCCTCTCCGGGGTGCCGTCAGCTAAAAGGACAGCTGATATTAGAGCATGTAGTCTGCCTGCATGGGTTCCCAAAGGACATCGTCTCGGACAGGGGGCCCCAGTTCACGTCCCGGTTATGGAAGGCCTTCTGCCGTCTGATCAATTCCACCTGCAGTCTGTCCTCCGGCTACCACTCACAGACTAACGGTCAGACGGAGTGGACCAACCAACAACTGGAGCGCTACCTGAGATGCTTTATTGATCATCGCCTGTGCTCCTGAGCCCGCAACCTCATTTGGGCTGAGTTGTCCCATAACCTCCACATGTCCTCCACCACCAACCTAAGCCCATTTGAAGTATGCTACTGTTTCCAGCCTCCGATGTTCGACCATCAAGAACCAGAGGTTGAAGTACCGTCGGCCCAACAGTTGGTTCGCTGGTGTCGACAGCTCTGGAAGCAAGTAACCAACGCCATCCAACGCATCAACACCCGCTACACTCTTCAACATCGCCGTCGACACCCACCGGGATGATTGTACCACGTAGGTGACAAGGTATGGCTATCAATAAAAAACCTAAACCTGTAAACAGAGTCACGAAAACTCCGCGAAAAATTCCGCGTTTGGGTCTTTCATCCACACTACAGGGCTAACTGCTAGTCTTCTGGTCCATCTCTGGTTAGTTCGTGACAAATAGTAATTTTACAGTACCATTGTAGTCACTTGCAGACTACAGTACATGGTTCTACCACTTTACCTACTTTGGTACAATGGTACATGTATCAACATGCATACGTGTATGTTGAATCTTTTAATATTACAAACAGTAATATGATACTGCTTGTACTCTAGAGCAGTAATATGTACTAACGTTTTGAAAATGTTTAGATAGATATCTGATCAACATTGGTAGCCACTAAGGACATGGATTTTACCAAACTGCATTTGTCCATTGCATAGTACAACCACAGTACCCACTGAAGTGGTACAGTGCTAAAACCTGTTAAGAAGTGGTTTCACATAGTCTGTGGTTTAATTAATCTGTGCATTGTGAACAGCATTCCAGGTCTGCTTTGCTTTTGGCCAAAAAAGCACTTGTTGCCTTGGTTCATTGCTGTAAAACATCAATCCATTTAAAAAGTACAATATATACAATAAGTTATTTTATTTGTATTTATAACTTATAAATACAATAAAGTTTAGTATTAGTGTAATATTAACAGTCGAACCTCTATGTAACTGGAGACAAAACATTTTATTTTAACTACACATAGTGCATAAGTCTGAAAATGGCTCATTAAAATCAGATGAGAAATGTTTATTTTATAATGCACAGTTGCTAGTACTAGAATTTGTTTACAGACTGTTATTGCCTGCAATAAGTCTAGAGAAATCATAGTGAAAAAAGAAAGAGGCCACATCAGAGCAGAAGTTAACTAGAAAGAAAACTTTTTTTTTTCAACATAACTTACAATATGAACAGAAAGAGAACCAAAACAATTTTCTTTTGGTTAACAAATAGATTTAAAGAGGTTAGTTTGTTTAAAAAAGGATTGTATGTCAAATGACCCTCAATAACAACTGTCCTGGTCTTGACTCCAGCCCCAGTAGTCATTATGATTGATATGCATTGGGTAAGTGATCTCTGTATAAATCTGAAATGTTCTCATGACATGTAGTGTTTGTTAGCTCACACTCATTGTTTTGACCTAGGATATAATTAAACCACATAAGGGAGCATGGCCAAACAAGTTGTGTTTTATTGATTCTAGGTCACATATAACAAACCTGTAACAGATTCTATTTCATTTACCTGGATACTTTGGAGGAAGCTGTAGTTATTATCTGAGCTGAGTGTAATGGTTTCCTGCCAAAGTAGCCTTGACATGACTTGGAAATCGTAAACTGAGAGACAAACGCTGACATGGTCAGAAAGCCCAAAAGCCTCCAGCAGGACGTTTTCTTTACATTCCACTCTCAGCACTGCCGGCGTCACCAGCACAAACCTGCAGAAGTGAAGCTAAACATAGTCTTCTGGCACAGTTTCCCAAAATGTCTCCTTTATAACCAGTAGTAAGTGGCCTTGTGCTAGCTTATATTTTCTACAACATGTTAGCGATTGAGTGCTAAAAATGATTGTCTAGTGTCCTGCAGTCGAAATATAAAACAAGAAAGAGAATCTGATGAAGAAACAGCAAGAACTAAGTTATTCCTCAACCTTAAATTTAGCTTTTAATGAATATAAATGTACAATTGGTTTCTATTGTGATAGTGGGTTTACAGCAAGTGTGCACATACATCAGACTCAAAACTGTCGACAGCAGCACACAAAGCATTTTATGTGTGGAAAGCACAGTATGTGTGGAAAGGGGACGGGGAGCCCTCACTCACCTGGTCTCATGTATGATGGTTACCCTCCATTCTACAGTAAAATGGCCATTGAACCCCAGACTGGTCAGTAGATTCTTTCTAATATACACTCAACCCAGCACACAAGCCATGTTCGAGTTTCACAGGTGGGCAAATGACCCACAGACTGCACCGAGATCTTTTGGCTCCGGCCAGAGCACCTAACTTCATTAAAAGTTGCTGGGAAAGTTGCGATGGACTGTATCCTGCACTCCCTCCTGAATGACGAAATAAATGCAACAACCAGCAACTATGCAAGATATTGTATGCGTGCTGGAATGCACTTTCGCCACCTTGTCACTCAGCCTTGAGAGGTGGTGTCACGCAGAGAAAAGTCCTTCATGGGCTTTCGGAAAGACTAAAAGTGCTTAAAAGAACCTGCTACAGCACCGGCTACTCTGCTTTGAGTAGATAAGACGTGCTCAGTCAGAATGAATAACACAGGAAATGCAATCACTCTAGCTTGTCCTGCAGTGATTCTGCCTAATGCACAGCAATGCAAGCCACTGCTAGTTACCTGTGTGCATGGCGATCAGCGGGAGGTTGCGGGCACGCATCTTGGTCAAAGACCATAGGGGGATATACAATCTGAAAGCCATCATTATTTCTGATCTGCCTGTCCCTCTAATTCTAGGTCGTGACTGGCCCGGCTTTTTTCCAGCAAAAAGGAGTAAAGCACAGAAAAAGCCTGCAGAATGCCGACCCAGACAACAAATAAGGCAGAAGGTGAGGGTAAAGATCTCTTTAATCCATTTTTCTAGCTGTCTCAGCAGGTGAGATCAGATGGCACCTTCGCACAACTGCAAAAAAAAAAAAGCCATACATTAGAAAATTTTGCTTGAATCTGTCAATTGCATCACACAGAGCATTCGGCACTTTCAGCAGCCTCATTGTCTGTGGAATGGGGTTAGGGCACCCTAACTCACCTGGCCTGGAGCATGATGATTACTCACCCTTCCACTGTAACGGCCTATAAAAGGGTCTCAGAACCTCAGACTGGTAAATAGATCCTTTTGTTATATACACTCACATTTATCTCTTATGCCCGCAGATTCTGCAAGTCTGCATTCTCTGCCACACAGAGATTCCGAAGACTATGCACTGAGCTTTGTCAAGCGGACCTGCGCCACCTCCTTGGGTGACAGAACCACCAAACCTCTAGATTGCGCATCTATCTGTTTAAATGTTTTTTGCACACCTGCAAATAAAGAACACTCTCTGCCTCAGTATAAATTAACATTTTAAAATCCAACACAGATTTTGTGTGTTTGCGTGTAGTGTGAGAGGGGAAACTCACTTTGGTGCAGGGTCAAATTCGTCCTCTCTGCTAAAAACATACAGAAAAAACACTCACTGCCAATATAAAACAAAAGCAATTTGTCTTGATATAAACATTATGACAATATCTTTTTGGTGTATTTTACTAATTAGTATAACCATAAACACTTTTTCTGAAATTGATAACTCACAATACTTGCATATAATCTACATGTAACCGAACAGGAGGTTGATTGTGTCTTTCAGAAGAGAAAGTTTTTTGTTAATTTTTTGTTTGTAATCCTTTTTTTCCCTGTTCATTCTAACCTAATACCACACACATATATAATAAACTCAGGTACATATACCTCCAATGCTGAGGCCTGTAATAAAGGCATAGAGTGGAACCTTGGATTGCGAGTAACACAGTTTTGCGAGTGTTCCGCAAGACTAGCAAAGATTTTTAATACATTTTGACTTGAAAATGAACAAGTCTTGGTTTATGAATACAGAGTATCATGTGGCACTTATGGGCTTCTTGCTTTGATCACGTAATCTCTCTTGCACTGCAGAATTGTGGGTAATCGTCTCCCCTGCTCTGCCTTAATGTGTGTCTCTCACTCCGAGTGCACGTGTAATTTTTGTCCTCAAAAAGTTTGCAAAACATACTTTATTTTGTGTTTGTATGTGTGTGTGTGTGTGTGTGTGTGTGTGTGTGTGTGTGTACAGCACATTTTCTCTCTCTGTAACAGCCTGCACTTTGTGTGTGTGTCATTGGATGCCGTGCGCCTTCACACACACTCCTTCTCCTCTCACCTTCACACACACACACACACACACACGCACACACACACACACACACACACACACACACACACACACACACACACACACACACACACACACACACACACACACACACACTCTGCTCTACACATAAACAATGCACTGTCACGATTCTTTTTAAAGGTAAAGTGCAAGTCAATTTGTTTTATTTTTACTTTACATCAGTGATTACGTTTAGAGTGTCATTAGAAATCTTTAGAGATCTTTAGAGTGTCATTAGAAAGATTTTTTTCCCCAAAAAAACAGTGTTTCCATTGTGTGTGCACATGTGTGTGAAACTCATTTTGCCTCTCCTCTTACATTAGCTTCACACACAGAAACACAAACACACACACACATACTGTACATACAAAGCGCATGTGCGCACAAACGGAGACACTTATCTGTCTGGACATATTTTAAAAAAAATTTAAGGTAAAGTGCAGGTTAATTTGTTTTATTTATACTTTATATTTTCAATTAATACTTTTTTGTATTTTTTTTGGGGGGGGGGGGCTGTAGAACGAATAATTTGAGTTTCTATTATTTCTTTTATATTATTCTTATGGGAAAATTCAAGTGTTTTGATATACAAGACCGCTTAAAGAACAAATTTTGTTCATAATCCAAGGTTCCACTGTACATGCAAAAGATCTAGCATGAATCATGCAGTGATGAAAAAGGCACACCGAACATGTTTAAATAAATAATCATTTAAAATCATTATAATAAACAGTGGAGATAATGAATGCAGCCAATCCAGCCTTGCAGCCTTTTTTCCAAAAGTTTGGACACACCTTTCAAACTTTTTGTGATTTATTTCTATATTCTACAACAATACTGGAGATTTTTTAATTATCATATAACACATATGAAATTATGTAATTAATTAACAACAAAGACAGTCATTTGTTTATTTTAAGGATGAAGGTCAGCTGTTCTGGAATAGTTTTTGCAAGAACAGTATTATCAAGTGAATTTGCAAACAAACACTCACAATCACATACTATGATGAAACTGGCTATTCCAGGAAAGCAAGATCAAAACTTTTAACTCGTAGTATGTATGTTATTAATGTTCCTGTTGAAAATTCTACAAAACTGACTTACCGTAAGTCCTGATCTTCAGCTGGAAAATCTTCAAACTGAGCATTTAAGTCAATACACATGGACATGAGACATACAAACAGCGTTAATGAGTACATCCTTATAGATGATCTGCTACACAGTCTAAGCCTAGCAAAATCATACCAAAGCTGATAGCAAACACATTCTCTCTAATTTTAGATGTCCCACTATTGCGCAATTTGCAATCCATTATAGATTACTGGAAATGCTACAAAAATGCAGCCTGGCCAAATCCTTGCTGAAATTCAGATGTGTCTTGTCCAAATGTAAGATTGGTCATCTGTGTTGTGGTTCATTAATTTCTTTTGATTAATTATTTAAAAAATAATAATAATTCAAACTTTGTGCAGAATGAAAAGTTGACATGAATGTGACCGAGCCCTGAGCCAAAATCATTTAATGATTTAAAGGATTTAATATTTTTATTAAACAGACTTACTGCTCTGTTTGTTAAACTGGCTCCTAGCAGACAGACACCAAGGCAAGATTAAAGATAGTCCCATTTTTAAAGTACTTCTCTTTACAGGGATAATTAAATTGAAAATGTAATATAAGTTGTAGGTATCTGAGCCTGAATTACTTTCTATAGAGACAAACGGGCTAAGCATGGATATTATAAATATTTTCTTTTTAATTATAAAACTATTTTAACAAATTCAGGAATGTATATTTTATTATTTATATTGATGGCATATTTAAAGGTAGGTGGCACAGTGGTGTATTGGTTAGCACTGTATGCATGAAGTTTGCAAGTTCTACCCATGCTTGGTGGGTTTCCTCTGGGTACTTTCTTTTCCTCCCACAATCCAAAAACATGCAGATTAAGCTAATTGGCATTCCCAAAATTAAACATACTAAAGTATGTGAATGAGTGTGTGTGTGTGTGTGTGTGTGTGTGTGTGTGAGAGAGAGAGAAAGAGAGAGCGAGAGAGTGTGTGTGTGTGCGTGTGTGTGTGTGTGTGTGTGTGTGTGCGTGTGTGTGTGTGTGTGTGTGTGTGTGTGTGTGTGTGTGTGTGTGTGTGTGTGTGTGTGTGTGTGTGTGCTCTTCAATGGATCGGCACCCTGTCCAGGGTGTACCTGTACCCCACCTCATGCCCCAAGTCTCCTGGGATAGGTTCGTGGCCCTATGCAACCCTGAATACAGGATTAAGTGGTACAGATGATGAGTGAGAGAGAGTGAGTGAGTGAGTACAGTATATGTAAAGGTCAACACCCTATTGGTCACTTATACTAGCAACAAAAGAATTTGGCTTGGTGAAACCTCCCGATCTTTTCGGTCAAAAGAGGTTATATTTACACTTCACAGATGATTCCAAAGTCCAGCATTGGAAACACACAATGCAATCTGTGTAAATACAGATAACATATTGTATCCTAAAACATGGTGATTTTTTTTTATTTTTTACTTTGTATATGCAAACTATATATAATGCATAAAATGGCCACTAAGCACAAGGTATGTGTACAAATGTTCCTTGTGCTTTTAGACAAATGAGTCGATTTATTGCTACTATTTTTGCTATTGGTTGTAGATTCCACACCATGTTTATTTACATGTTGAAAAATCTGGTGCACACCGTCATGGTAATGAACAGATGGTGCAGGATGATATGTTTTCCACAATTCATGATTGCAATGAAAAAGTACACTGTTGAATATGAAATGTATTTATTTAAAAATAAAATAGGCAACTTAAATTATTAATGAAAATTAGTATTAAATTAGCCAATTAAATTTCAATAGAACATTTTATTCAATAAAATCTACTTAATAAAATTAAGAAAAATGACAAGAAAAAAACACCTTGTTCCTCCTACTAATTATTTCAAGTTTTCTAAGAAATAAATTAAGTAGGGATTTCTTGGTTGCTTTTAGCAGATATACTACAGTACATTATTTTAACTCTATTAATACATTGTCCATATTTAAGCAATATCATACAAGAGGTCATACTGTTGTTCTGAATATCAGCACAGCTGTGATGCTCAGTACAGCAGCACCTACTCTCGTGTGATACTGCATAAATATATCATACATTACGGCCAAATTTTGAAACGATTATTACTTTAGGCCACACATCTTGCCACAATCTGTGAAGAAACACCAAGCACACAGAGCAGAGGCGAGATTCAAACCTCCAACCCTCCAACTCTCACACGACAATGTTGATTAATGCTAATGTTTGTTGCCATTTTCTTTGATGCAGCCAGCAGCCCAAAAAGGCAGATAGAAAATCAATATATAATAAATGGATAGTGATAGCTCAGCTTATTCTAGGTCTGCCATAAATGTACCAGATATGGTGCATGTGTTAAATCAGACAACAAATATCTATTAAACTTACTTTAAGAAATAGCAACCTGATGAACTTCAATTGGTTAAAAATGAACTACTCATAATAAAATAATCAGATCTCAGATTTCCATCTTAAAAAAAAAAAACGAAAAGCTGAAAACATTAATTATACGCATAACAAGCCATGCATATCAAAAATTTATTTTACATGAAAATGTTTGAGTATTGTGTCTCAAAGTGTAGTTTTAAGAGTTGGTTAGGCAAGAATGCATGTGTGTACAGCTCAAAACCTCCATCAGTTATAAAAGATAGCGTCTTTTATGCCCCAACGTTTTCGGAGATTTGAGCTCCAGGCAATCCCCAGGCACTCTGCCCTCATGTACACGCCCATCGAAGCCTCACCTTGGAAAGAATTTCTGAAAGCTACCACTGGCTGTGATATCTCAGTAGTGGTAAACAGCGGATGTATTTTATTTTGGGTATTTCTAACTGCCGATCTTTGGTATAATATACAGTAATATATCACGGCTGTGTGACGCGTCCCAGTACTCTGCGTTCCAGACTCTTTGGTGGAGGCTGTTTGTTTTAAAGGGTTTTTTTTGTCTTTGATGTTAACTACACAAAGCAGTGTCTTCCCACCTGGGAGTTTTTCCAGCATACTGTATATCAGATTGATGGACATGAGTCCTCATCTGTTACATTTTTGAGGACAACAGTTTTTTTTATTCCACATTTAATCAATAATATTTTTTTAATGTTTTATTGTTCTTCTTAATGTTATTTTGAAGTAAATAAAATAGTAATAGTTAAAATAGTAAAATAAATAGTTAAAATATTGAGATGGAGAATGTTTAATGTCATGTGGGCATTATAACATTTGTATTGAATCTAAAAAGTGTTTGAACATTGTTGTAGCGAAGCCATTTCCTAGTGGGAAATGAACCCACTAGGTTTTATTTTTTCCCATTGGTTCCAGGGTTCCGCGGCTGCATCGCGAGGGTAACCCCATGACGTGCCGGGTCATGAGATCCGGCATAAAAGAGTACCCGGGAAACAACTCGGGGAGAGAGATGATGAAGAGACAGCGCTGTGTATGTTCAAGAGAGAGAGAGTGAAGACTGAGACAAGTTAGATTTTACTTTCTGGACTTATCCTTGCTGGACTCATTCACTACACCTCTTGCTCCGTTTTCATGCTCCCGGACTGATTTAATAATACCGATGAGACCGAGCCACCTCTCCTGCTACACACACACTCACAAATACACTCATAAATAACCCAGACTCTGGACAATTTATTCCATCCACACACACACTCAGCCATTTTTTTTTTGGTATTTGTATACCCTGGAATTACAGTACTGTATATGGTTGTGTCTGACACAATCTATTTACATTTTGTAAAGTTGTGAACATTTTGGGACTTTATTGAAAACTTAGATAGAAATTGTTCTATCTACTAAATCAAATGGAATGTGTCAACCTAGCAAAAGTGTTAATTTTACCTACTGGCTGGGTCAAATAAATAACCCAGCACTTTAACATTTAACCCAGCTAGAGTGTCAAATTTTACCCACTGGTTGGACAAATTCTGGGTTAAATGGTAAAACCCAGCACTTGGGGTAAAACAACCAAGCGCATGTTCTGATCAATAGTGACCCAACGGCTAGGTTAAAGTTGGGTTGTTTAACAGCTGTCACATAGTTCATCAAGTCAAGTCAATTTTATTTATATAGCGCTTTTAACAATTGACATTGTCGCAAAGCAGCTTTACACAATAAAAATAAGTAAGTTTGTATGCAATGTGTATGAATCAAAATGATAAGATTGTCCCTGATGAGCAAGCCGAGGGCGACGGTGGCAAGGAAAAACTCCCTGAGATGGTAATAGGAAGAAACCTTGAGAGGAACCAGACTCAACAGGGAACCCATCCTCATCTGGGTGATAACGGATAGCAGAGATTGATCAGCATAATAATGTGTACTGGAAGTTCAGTATAACAAGAGATGTGTTAAAATTAAAATGAGTCCAGTTTGCTCAGGTAGACTGTAGGAGATTCCAGTCCTGAGCTATCGAACAACTGAAGTCACGGGTCCCCAGAGCATCAATCAATGATAGGACAGTCTTAATGGAAACCATCCCCAGCCACCATATGAATCCAGGCAGACCACACGGGGCATCCATGCGACGAGATCTCCAACCAGAAGCAGGACTCCAGGACGGGTTAGACGGCTCCAGAGGGCAGAGGGGTCTGGATCACTGGCAACTCAGGAGCGAACATGTATAGCTCGACAGAGAGACAGAGAGAGAGCAGAAGAGGAGAGAGCAGAAAATAAGGAGAGATGGCAGTTAGGTATGGTCACAGTCAACATGTATAAGGTGAATGTATATTAGTGCAAAGTGCAAGCAGGGACTCCGGCAGGACTAACTATAACAGCATAACTAAAAGGGAGAGCCAGAAGGAAACACAGACATGAGGGCTCCCTGAGATGTAAAGCAACCAATCACCTCACCGTCAACAAACCTGAGTGAACAATGAGAGTGAGGAGGACAGCATCTAAACATACCAGTTCACCAGAATACTCTACATCCATGAGTCCCCCAGATCTGCGCCTTTACCTAAGGTTAATCTATTTACAAAAATGCTTGGCTAAATAAATGGGTTTTTAGCCTAGACTTAAACACTGAGACTGTGTCTGAGTCCCGAACATTAATAGGAAGACTATTCCATAACTTTGGGGCTTTGTAGAAAAAAGTTCATGACCCAAGCGGGTGTTTCTTCTTCTTGGAAGTAGTTGGAAAACAAACCAACTACGTCTCTACCGCCACCTACTGTTTCCGGTTGTGTAAATACGCAAGTGTGCTCGGGATCGGAACCGATGCTACAGTGTGCACCCAGACCTGCGGGGGGATTGGGGAGGGGAAGAAATCGTCATCGGGTACAGAACGGAACAAATCATTCCCAGTGTGAAAACACATTAAAAAAAGAGGCCTGAAGCACTGCAGGTCCACTTAAAGTGGGGAGGGGTGCATTTCAGTTTCTCCTGGGGAGGGGTGAATTATTTGCATTTGAATGTATACTGTATACATTCAAACATATTTTTTGGGGGGGGGGGGGGGGGGGGGTATGGAAAGTATTCAGACCCCCTTCAATTTTTCATGCTTTGTTATATTGCAGCCATTTGCTAAGTTCATTTTTGCAGATTTATTAAAAAAGAAAAACTGAAATATCACATGGTCCTAAGTATTCAGACCCTTTGCTCAGTATTTAGTAGAAGCACCCTTTTGATCTAATACAGCCATGAGTAAAAATGTAACAAGTTTTTCACACCTGGATTTGGGGATCCTCTGTCATTCCTCCTTGCAGATCCAGTAGGTTGGATGGTAAACGTTGGTGGACAGCCATTTTCAGGTCTCTCCAGAGATGCTCAATGGGGTTTAAGTCAGGGCTCTTGCTGGGCCAATCAAGAACAGTCACGGAGTTGTTATGAAGCCACTCCTTCGTTATTTTAGCTGTGTGCTTAGGGTCATTGTCTTGTTGGAAAGTGGATCTTCGGCCTGGTCTGAGGTCCTGAGCACTCTGGAGAAGGTTTTTGTCCAGAATATCCCTGTACTTGGCCGTATTCATCTTTCCCTCAATTGAAACCAGTCGTCCTGTCCCTGTAGCAGAAAAACATTCCTACAGCATGATGTTGCCACCACCATGTTTCACTGTTTGGACTGTATTGGAAGAGTTATGGTCATCCCAAACATCTTCCATTTAAGGATTATGGAGGCCACTGTACTCTTGGGAACCTTAAGTGCAGCAGAAATCTTTTTGTAACCTTGGGCAGATCTGTGTCTTGCCACAATTCTGTCTCTGAGCTCTTCAGGCAGTTCCTTTGACCTCATAATTCTCATTTGCGCTCACATGCACTGTGAGCTGTAAGTTCTTATATAGACAGGTGTGTGACTTTTGTAATCAAATCCAATCAGTATAATCAAACACATCTGGACTTAAATGAAGGTGTAGAACCATCTCAAGGATGATTAGAAGAAATGGACAGCACCTGGGTTAAATATATGAGTGTCACAGCAAAGGGTCTGAATATTTAGGACCATGTAATACTTCAGTTTTTCTTTTTCAATAAATCTTGAAAAATTTCAACAATTCTGTGTCTTTCTGTCAATATGGGTTGCTGTGTGTACATTCATGAGGAATGAAAATGAACTTAAATGATTTTAGCAAATGGCTGCAATATAACAAAGTGAAAATTTTAAGGGTGTCTGAATACTTTTAGTACCCACTATATATACAGGGGTTCGGCAATAAAACTGGCCACAATAATTCATTAATATTGTGTAGGGCTTCCTTTTGTGCCCAATCCAGCATCAATTCAAGAATATTGTCCAGGTCACTACGTGATGCTGGTGGAGGAAAACATTTCCTGACTCACTCCTCCAAAACACCCCAAAGTGGCACAATAATATTTAGATCTGGTAACTGTGCAGGCCAAGGGAGATGTTCAACTTTCAC
Source organism: Clarias fuscus (assembly GCA_030347435.1). NCBI lineage: Eukaryota > Metazoa > Chordata > Actinopteri > Siluriformes > Clariidae > Clarias > Clarias fuscus. Next base: position 5,467,504 of record CM059228.1, read on the forward strand.
CTGTCTTGCTCTGTGTAAACATATATACACCTATATATGTTTACACAGAGTACTTCCGACCCGTTTGTGGCCAAACCGGAGGTGTATTTGAACCGTGAGACGGGAATTATCGGCTGTCATGATCGAGAGGTGGAGGGGGCCCGGTGAACTGCCCCGTCTGCTCACCGGGCCTGAGCGTTTCCCGGGCGAAATGGACAGATGGCCCTGTGGTGCGCCGCTGACCCACAGTACGCGCAGAGCCCTTCTCTAAAGCATCGTTCCCGTTCTGCAGCGGTCAAGGAGGCGTGTCCTAGTTGCATGGGTTCCCAGGCTCCCGTGTCAACCACGGAGGGAGGTGGCGAACCGACTGATCCCGTAGGTGCATGAGGGGCAAGCTTCCGGAACAGGCGTACGAGAGAAGAAGGAAGGAGTTTGGGGCGTGAAATGGGGCAGTGATGGTGTGATGGGCGGCAGGGTGCGAGGAGCTGGCTTGGGGCGGGCGAGCAGACGCTGGTCGATTCGAAGGACGAGTTGAATTAAGCCCTCCAATGTGGCTGGGAGTTCACGTCCGGCGAGCTCGTCCTTAATGCGCGCCGCCAGTCCCTCGTAGTAGGCTGTCCAGAAGGCGGAGTCTCCCCAGTCGGTCTGAACAGCTTGGGTTCGGAAATCAGCCGTGTAGCAGCTCACGGACAAGCCTCCCTGCCGCAGATGATACAACTTGGAGTCGGTCTCCACCTCGGCAGCAGGATGTTCAAAAGTCAGTTTTAGTTGGCGGGTGAATTCTCTGTAGGAGTAGGCCGTATCTGAATCTGACCTGTGGCCCACTCAGCTGCCTGCCTGGCAGGAGTGCAACACGCAGTCGGTCTGTGGAGTATCTGGTGGAATTAAACTCAAACACAAGTGCCTAATGCTGTTAAAAACGCACTGCACTTCCCATCTGTGCCATCCCACTTATCTGGTAAGGCTTTGAAAATATCGGGGGGCGCTGCAGCCGCTGCGGGGGGGCGTGGCAACAGCCGGCTGTGAAACTTCTCCTGCCGTAGCTCCGCCACCTCGTGGCGCAAAACAGCGACATCTTGGAGCTCCTTTCGGAGAGACGCGACTTCACCATGGAGCTCATTGATCAGATCGGCATGCTGATCAGCCACAGCGCAGAGGCAAGCAATCTCCGCTGGGTTTACTGCTTTAGGCTCAGTCATTCTGTCACGAGCAACAGAGAGACGAACACAACAGCCTTAGCAGTTAGCCCGTGTTGCGTGGACGGTAAACCCAAACGCAGAAGTTGCGCGAGTCGGCAGGATAACCACACGTTTACTCTTAGAACTCTCTTACACAAAGAGCAAGGATCTACACAAATAAACCCGCGTTCTGGCAACACACACTCAATCAAGGAAGCAACCTGAATAGGTGACTACTCACGAAATAGTCAACGAAGCGAAAGCGAAGGCATAGATGAACTCAATGACTGAGCGATGTGAAGCGCCATCTTGTTTCTTTTTAAGCTTTCTGAAAGCGTCCATCTTACTTCCGGGTCCTCATGCCAGTTGCGGTGCGAGTGTGCATGACAGTAGGTGGCTTCTGCTTGCAATAGCTGTGTGCATTTCGATTACTTTAAACTGGTACAGAATGTCATTTGGAACAGTAAAACTGAACAAATCAGAAAAGAATGCCTGCTAATAATAAAGCTTTATTTACTGTATGATCATGTACATATGAGTTCCAAGGCTTTCACATGCTACATACATGTGACCTAGACATTAAATCTGAAATCTACATTAAACGCCAGGACTAAACAGTGGTAAATGGTCTTTAACATGTGCAAATGTGTTATAATATGATGCGATATGATTTGACCTTTATTATAACTTTTGTAGTGTAAGAATTTTTAACAGAAAACAGAGAAAGGATAGACAGTGAGATAAGAATACTGTAAATACATTTCTGTAGTACACTTGTTAAAACAAAAATAATATGGTCACATAGAATCAGTGAAGCAACTGATAAAATATATTCACTAAAACATTTCTGATAATGTATGCATATTAAGGTTAAAGCATCAATCTTTCATGCTGCATATTTACTTACACATGGCACTGTAGCGTAGTAGACAGATTTTTAAAAAAATATACCATGTATGTGTATGTTTCTGGTTTTGTGGTTCCTCAGGTCTAGCAGCCAGTGTTCTGTAACTCTGTGCTAAAATTGTCCAGTTCTGTGCACCTGTCACATGCGCCAGACGGCCAGTGCTCCACCCAGGTATTCTTCCCCAGAGTGTAAGTGTAACTGAAAATGACAGAAGAGAAACCATATTCACACTGTGCTCTTTTATTACCTATTAAAAAAAAGTCCAGCTTTTATTGCCCATGCGAATGATTTAGGATTTGGTGCTTTTTGAAGGAATAATGGCAACGTAAACATAATTCCTTAATTCTTTAATTCCTTAAATTAATTTAAAAAAAGGGGGGGGGAGGTATAATAGGGAAAAATATTTACTTCAATAAGTGATAAATTACATCACCTGGTGCACACACCCAGTCAAAAGTTTGAACACCTACTTTAGATTTTTTCTTTCCACATTGTAAAACAATGCTGAAGCCATTCTAAATATATAATCTCTTTTAAACAGTTGATATTAACATGCGTCTCGTACTTATGCTCTGAAAAGCCTTCATAATGGCTCTAATCTGGGGTGCTGTTAATTGGTCATTTTTGAGGATGGTAACTTTTGCAGCAGAGGTAAGTTTGGTCTTGCTTCACTGGGAAGGTCTTTATGAAGTCAACAACTTCAGGGAAAGCAGTGACACACAGCGCACACGGACGCTCTTTTGCCTTTTCACCCCCTCCCCGGCTTCACAAACACACAGAAACTCTGCTCTGTCGCGATTCTTTTCAAAGGTAAGGTGCTAGTTCATTTGTTTTTTTTTTTACTTTACCACAGTGATTCCCTTAGTATGCGCTCACGCCAGGTCTCAGAGAGATTTATTTTTTCCCTGTTAAAACGGTGTTTGCGCTGTGTTTATGCGTTTGTTGTGAAACTTAAAAAGTGATTCCGTTAATATGCGCTCATGCCAGTCTCAGAGAGATTTCTTTTTTTCCTGTTAAAACGGTGTTTCCATTGCGTGCATGCGTGTGTGTGTGTGTGTGTGTGTGTGTTTGTTGTGAAACTTAGTGTTAAATTTTCTTGTAAAACTAGGCGAGGGAAGGGGCTAATTCCACACACACACACACACACAAACACACGGCGCCTACGCACACCAACGGAAACACTTACCTGTCAGGATTTATTTGTACTTTTTTTAAAGATAAAGTGCAGATTAATTTGTTTTATTTTCATTTTATAGATTGTATAATTTTTATGTATTTATTTTTGGGGGCTGTGGAACGAATAATTAGAGTTTTCATTATTTCTTATGGGAAATGATGATTTGGTTTACGAGTGTTTTGGAACACAAGCCCACTTCCGGAACAAATTATGCTCGTAATCCAAGGTTCCACTGTATATGGTTTTCCTAAGACTACTCAGCTGTATCCCTTGATTTCTCTTTGTAGTGTGTGTGTGTGTGTGTGTGTGTGTGCGTGGAAATGCTCTTACTTTCACTATTAAATATAGTTCTAATTTGATTTTACTAAGTGATCTTAGTGATGAGGTCAGCTGACAACCTACATGTACTGACTGACCTTTTTTTTTTTTTTTTAACATGACAGTATCAGGAGTCAGGAGACTGCAATTGTGAAAGCATGAGGCATCATTTTCACACATGAACTGGCCACCACAGAGTCAAGATCTGAACCTTATTAAGAATATTTGGGATGTGCTGAAGTAGGTTTTACTTAGCAGTCCAAGTCTCAATCAATATTATGTAAAGAAATCAATGGGAAATAAATCTTATGTGACATAAGATTATTGAAGGGATCCTACGACCATAATCAAAACAAAAGATAGTCCAATAAAATAGTAGATGGTGTGACTTTCTACCAGGCAGCATATATTTTGATTTTATATGGTTAAATTGCTCAAAAATAATATATTTTTATTGAGACAACAGGATGGTGTTAAATGTTTTACCCGTTCTCATCACTGCCTGTTTGCCAAATGTCAGACCATGGTCCGATGATGAGGTAGTCCTGCCCCGTGATCAGATTAAGCCCTGTCCTACAGCCGGCGTGAGTAAAAAACACACGTGTATCCTTTTCTTTTACACCAACCTCGGAACCTGTGTGCACACAAACACTGTTTCAAGAAACAAACCAAAATGCTACACAATGTTACAAACAATATTTGGATAAAAACACACCTTCTTTGATGACCTGCAAGATCTCCATCTGATATCTGTCATACTGGCTCGTACTGATGCTCAACACTCTGACCTTAAACACTGTTACACACAGCACTCACGTTAAACCTGGAACTCTAGCTTGATGGGAATCAGGTAGCATAAAGCTAATGTGTAACGCTTACCATGGTGGATTCCACTGCATGCAGCCTTCTTTCTCGCTGAACCTGTGTAAGCGCTGGTCTTCAATACACAACAGTCACCTACAGGTGATTAGTCATAAATTAGCAAAGCATTTGCTCGACCTTGCTCGACATGCTATTTTATAGGTTTACCCTTGTATGTGGGTTTTTTTGCTTCTAAATTCAACTAAACAGCACTGAAAAAAAGCCTCATTAGTTTTATATTTAAAACTTTAAATGTAAAACTTTATATGAAAATATTTATATTATATTGAAAACTTTATATATATTTATATTTAAAACTTTAAATGTGGAAATTGACAACCACAAATACTAGCTGTTAGCTAACAATAGGATAATCTGTGCACCAGTACAGTTTGTTGCCAAGTTTGTTCAAACTTTCAGGAAACTGGGTTAACGAGTAACATAAAATCTTAAAGCAGTCATAGACATCCTTTGATCATATATAGTGTATATAGCTTTGTGTGTTAGCATGTGACCGCTCACCCTGTGTGCAGCGACAAATGTTGTCTTTGCAGATCTGACTGAGCTGCTCTTTGTCCTCTGGTGGAGTGTAAAACCTGCTGCAACGTTTATCTGAAAACACACTCACATTTCAACTTTTATTTTTTTAAATCAAACATCCAAAAAATTTAAGTTCATAAAGTATCATTCTTCATAGTTGTCTGTACCTGTGTCGTAATACTGGTACACAGTGACTGTAGATGGTTGCAGGAGGCCGATTTTAAACTTTTGGTTCAACCTGAAGGAGATGACGTCTGGCTCTTTGTTTGATACCTGAACACACACATTAAGAAAGCTATTAATAAAGTTTTTTTATTTTTTTTTTATGAGAAGGATTTGAGCCTGAACAGCATATAATCCTCCATGTTACCTTGAACAGATGAATGATGAGAGATCCTCGATCGCTCAGATTATCTACAATTTGGAAATTGTTAATGTAGCGATCCACAGAGTTGCTCAGCTGTAGAAACACACAGACGTAACAAGCTCGATTTACAGTCGTGTTTTTATTTAAAAAATTTTGTGTATGTTTCTGGACTTGTTTTTTTTTTTTTTTTTTTTACTTCTTTTGGTGAGGTGAGCTTAATTTGTTGTTGTGAGTTTGTGCTGTTGTCTGATTGTGCTGTTATGTCTTTGAGATGGTGTTTTTGAATTTCGATGTTGCCGTTGTTTTTTATTTTGGCATTTTGTTGTTGACTTTGCTGTTGTGTCAATGATTTTTGCCACAGATTTTGTGCAATTTGAATTTGTGGTTGGGGTGTCTTTAATTTCCTTTTGATTCTGCTGTTATGGCTTTGATGTTGCTCTCGTGCCTTTGATGTTGCCATCATGTCTTTGACTTGGAACAGTGGTTCACTTTGGGATCACACCTCCAGGGTTGAAGGTCCAATTCCCTCCTTGGCTCTGTGTGCATAGAATTTTCATGTTCTTCCGGTGCTTGGTTTGTTTCCTCTGGGTACTCCGGTTTCCTTCCACAGTCCTATGACAATTGTCTCAAATTGCCCATAGTGTGTGTGTGTGCATGTATGTGTGAGCGTGCCCTGAAATGGATTGGCACTTGTTCAGGGTGTACCCTGCTTCGTGCCCAGACTCCAGGCCCCCCATGACACTGTTCAGGATAAGCATTTTAGAAAATGAATGAATGAATAAATTTTGTTGAACTTGTGGTTGTCTTTAATTTTGCCACACTGCTTTTGATTGAGCGTGTCTTTGATGTTGCCGTCATGTCTGATTTTGCTGCCGTGCCCTTGATTGCTCGCTTGTGTTTTTGATTTTGTTGTTGTGTTTTTGGTTGATGAAGGTGACTTGACTTTAGGCATTGCTCGATATGACAATATTTTGTGCAATTCGGCAACCATACAGACTGAATCACCAGAAACGTACCAGCTCCAGGTCAGAGTTTTCTGGTTCAAAGCCAGTAGGCAAATTGATGTCCAGCACAGTCATGCGCACCTGCCGCCGCGCCAGAGCTCTAATAAAACATGTTCCAATCAATACAGGACACAGGACTCTTACTCGTAAACTATCTAAAGGTGAACATCTTACCTTACACTAATACTGAGTTTATACACCTTTTCTACTTCAGCTGGAGGCTTCTCTGTAACGCACAGAATGTTTAGAGAAATTCTCGTTCAACTCATTTTCAACTTCTATAGTATTCAGTTACATCATTAATCTTGAATTCGTGTCCAGGTTGTTATTTTATGTCTTCATTTAATTTACACAATATTATATGTTATGCCATAATAGAGCATGAAAAAATGAAAATGAACATATCAGATCAATGCTCAATATCCGTATATATTTATGTAACCTACAGTAATAATTATACTACCAGTCAAAAGTTTGGACAATCCTCCTACATACTTGCATGGTCTTTGCTGACTTTTATTTCGTTCTACCATATAAAATGATGCTGACAGCATCCAAAGCATCTGTGAGGCTGGTAACCCTAAATGAACTTCTCCTCTGCAGCAGTGGTAAGTTTTAATCTTGCTTTCCTGGGAAGGTCTTCATGAGAGCCAGTTTCATCTTGGTGCTTGATGTGTTTTGCAAATGTACTTCTTGATTATACTGTTCTTGCAAGAACTGTTCTAGAACCAACTGATTTTCACGTCTTAAAATAACAACTGACTTGTTGTTGTTGTTACCTAATTTCATATGTGTTATTTTTATAGTTCTGGAAAAAAAAGAAATCCAGTATTGTTCTAGAATGTAGAAACTAAATCTGTGTCCAAACCTTTGATACTGTACATCAATATTTTCACACAGACATTGTTATCTGCTATGATTCTAGCTTTGGATTATTATCAATCTTGTATGCACTGAGGTCTAGTCTAAGGAAGCTGCACATAGAAATTAAAATAAAGTCTACTCAAGGAGAAACTCACCGCTGGTCTCGCTAATAGAAACGTTCAAGTCGAAACCATTACAGGAGCTTTGCTCGTGAACATCTGGCAACTCATTGTACACAGTTACCACCTGCAGAGGCAGACAAAAAAGGAAAATCAAACAAAAATGCAATCAAACAAAAATTGGCCTGTATGGCTATTATAGAACATACCTCCAGTATCCCCTGACTACTTCCTGAGGCCACCACTGTGAAGTTCTTATCTATCGCCACCTGTGTGATGCATAAAAAAGTGTAACATGCATGGGGAAAATGAGCTTTATGAACAGACAGAAAATGTCACATAGGACAATGAAGGAAGAACACGTAGCTAAAAGCTAATGAAAATAAACATTATAGTTGTTAGTTTGAAAATGCAAAGGTCAAAGGAAATATACACACGTGGACAAAATTGTTGGTACCCTTCGGTCAATGAAAGAAAAACTCATAATGGTCACAGAAATAACTTTAATCTGACAAAAGTAATAATAAATAAAAATTCTATCAATGTTAACCAATGAAAGTAAGACATTGCTTTTCAACCATGCTTCAACAGAATTATTTTAAAAAATAAACTCATGGGACAGGCCTGGACAAAAATGATAGTACCCCTAGAAAATACTGAAAATAATGTGACCAAAGGGACTTGTGGCTCAGATCCTATTTGACTGATCGTTATCAGTTTGTAGATTTAGATGGTGACCATTCCTCATGTTCTCAAGTGGAGTTTGGTGTTCCACAGGGCTCAGTTTTAGGCCCACTGCTTTTTTCCCTTTACATGCTTCCTCTGGGCAACATAATTCGTAAACATGGTATTAATTGTCATTGTTATGCTGATGAGACACAATTATATGTCTCAGCAAAACCAGATGAGAAAAACCAGTTTGCTAAAATAGAGCAGTGTGTGCAGGACATAAGAGATTGGATGTTAATTAATTTTCTTCTGCTTAATCCTGATAAGACAGAAGTTCTGGTCATACGACCACAAGTAGCTAGAAGTAAGCTTTCTGATCGCACTGTAACTTTAGATGGCCTTTCTGTTCCATCAAATGCAACAGTAAAAGACCTCGGTGGTGATTATAGATTCCAGCCTTTCGTTTGAAGCTCATGTAGATAATATCAACAGGATAGCTTTCTTTCACCTTAGAAATATTGCCAAGATAAGAAACATATTGTCACTAAATGATGCAGAAAAACTAGTTCATGCCTTTATCACCTCTAGGTTGGACTATTGTAACGCCTTACTGTCTGGTTGTTCAACTAGGTGTATAAACAAGCTTCAGTTAGTACAGAATGCAACAGCGAGAGTCCTCACTAAAACCAGAAGATAAGAGCACATCACCCCTATCTTATCTACACTGCATTGGCTCCCTGTGAAATTTCGCATCGATTTTAAGATACTACTTTTGACATTTAAAGCACTAAATGGTCTCGCGCCACAGTATTTGAGTGAACTGCTAGTGTCTTACGATCCGCCACGCCTACTTCGATCAAAGAATGCAGGCTGCCTGTCAGTACCACGTATTATTAAAACTACAGCAGGGGGCAGAGCTTTTTCCTACAAAGCCCCAAAGTTATGGAATAGTCTTCCTATTAATGTTCGGGACTCAGACACAGTCTCAGTGTTTAAGTCTAGGCTAAAAACCTATTTATTTAGCCAAGCATTTTTGTAAATAGATTAACCTTAGGTAAAGGAGCAGATCTGGGGGACTCATGGACGTAGAGTATTCTGGTGAACTGGTATGTTTAGATGCTGTCCTCCCCACTCTCATTGTTCACTCAGGTTTGTTGATCACAGGTGTCTACAATCTAGTAATCAGTCAGTGGGCCTATATATAGGGCTCCAGGTTGTCACTGTGTTGTTTGGTGACATGGTATGTATTACACTCAACATGGACCAGAGAAAGCCAAGTCAAGTCAATTTTATTTATAAGCGAAGGAAAGAGTTGTCTCAGGACATTCAAAAGAAAATTATAGACAAGCATGTTAAAGGTAAAGGCTATAAGACCATTTCCAAGCAGCTAGATGTTCCTGTGACTACAGTTGCACATATTATTCAGAAATTTAAGATCCATGGGACTGTAGGCAACCTCCCTGGACGTGGCCGCAGGAGGAAAATTGATGACAAATCAAAGAGACGGATAGTCGGAATGGTAACAAAAGAGCCCAGAAAGACTTCTAAAGAGATCCAAGGTGAACTTCATGCTCAAGGAACATCAGTGTCAGATCACACCATCCGTCGTTGTTTGAGCCAAAGTGGACTACATGGGAGACGACCAAGGAGGACACCATTGTTGAAAACAAATCATAAAAAAGCCAGACTGGAATATGCCAAACTATATGTTGACAAGCCACAAAGCTTCTGGGAGAATGTCCTATGGACAGATGAGACAAAAATGGAACTTTTTGCCAAGGCACATCAGCTCTATGTTCACAGACGGAAAAATGAAGCATATCAAGAAAAGAACACTGTCCCTACTGTGAAACATGGAGGAGGCTCTGTTATGTTCTGGGGCTGCTTTGCTGCATCTGGCACAGGGTGTCTTGAATCTGTGCAGGGTACAATGAAATCTCAAGACTATCAAGGGATTCTAGAGAGAAATGTGCTGGCCAGTGTCAGAAAGCTGGGTCTCAGTCGCAGGTCATGGGTCTTGCAACAGGACAATGACCCAAAACACACAGCTAAAAACACCCAAGAATGGCTAAGAGGAAAACATTGGACTATTCTAAAGTGGCCTTCTATGAGCCCTGACCTCAATCCTATTGAGCATCTTTGGAAGAAGCTGAAACATGCTGTCTGGAAAAGGCACCCTTCAAACCAGAAACAACTGGAGCAGCTTGCTCATGAGGAGTGGGCCAAAATGCCTGCAGAGAGGTGCAGAAGTCTCATTGACAGTTACAGGAATCGTTTGATTGCAGTGATTGCCTCAAAAGGTTGTGCAACAAACTATTAAGTTAGGGTGCCATCATTTTTGTCCAGGTCTGTTCCATGAGTTCATTTTTATTATAATTAGGTTGAAGCATGGTTGAAAAGCAATGTCTGACTTTCATTGGTTAACATTGATAGAATTCTTATTTATTATTACTTAGTCAGATTAAAGTTATTTCTGTGACCATTGTGAGTTTTTCTTTCATTGACCGAAGGGTACCAACAATTTTGTCCACGTGTGTAAGAAGTAAAACATTAGTTAACCTCTTTAAATCTAACAGAAAGAAAGGCAGGGAAAACAGTGAGTGAGAAAGTAAAAGAGTTTAAAAAGTACCAACCTTAGCAGAGCGTGCTACATGAGCCAGTTGTCTGGGGAAGGCCCAGTTAGTTTCCGAGCTGCCGGGAACATTGAGTGTCACCTTTAAGCTCTTGTCAGCTGGTGGAGGTTTTTTCACCAGGTACTCTGACAGAGCCTGCAGTACCACTATGGTGGACTAAGCGAGAAAGAAGAAAATCAGTCACATCCCACATATTAAAAATGCTCCACCTGTACTGCCAGATTCATCCAATGTACCGTTTCTTTATATTTTGCTTCCAAGAGGCCCGACCTTCTTATATTTTAATGTAGTTTTGAGGACCAGTTTTCCAGGCTTCTTGATGGACTGTTTGGCATTTTAATTTTCAGGACTCGATTTAAAGGGGGAGGGGGGGGAGGGGGGGGGATGGTATGTGTGTGAGGCATCCACCACCATTGAAAAAAATGACAAAAAGCATCCCTCTCTGTAAAACCATGTAAATTTAATTTGTCATGAAAATGTTTAATTCTCTATTTCTCTATGGGCGGCACGGTGGTGTAGTGGTTAGCACTGTCGCCTTGCACCGCCAGGGTCCGGGTTCGATCCCCGGCCAGGCTCGATTCCCGTCTCTGTGTGCATGGAGTTTGCATGTCCTCCCCGTGCTTGGTGGGTTTCCTCCGGGTACTCCGGTTTCCTCCCACAGTCCAAAGACATGTACGTTAGGCTGATTGGCGTTCCCAAATTGTCCGTAGTGTGTGAATGAGTGAGTGTATGTGTGTGTGTCTGTGCCCTGCGATGGATTGGCACCCTGTCCAGGGTGTACCCTGCCATGTGCCCCAAGTCTCCTGGGATAGGCTCCATGCCCCCCGTGACCCTGAATACAGGATTAAGCGGTATAGATGATGAGTGAGTGAGAAAATTCTCTATGTATGATGATTTTCAAACTAATAACGGTGATTAGCCAATCAGAATTCAGTATTGTAATGCGCTGCTCACAAGCTCATACAAGTTTGCCTCATTATTCGCGCAGTTCACATTTTCGCGAGAATAGTTCAAGCACAGCTTTTGACATACTTCAAAAAGAAGAGAACTGAAGGCATCATACAAATACAAATCCTCTCAGCTGAGACGCAATGAAAAAGAAGGATTCAGTATAACACGGGAGTTTTCAAAATGACTGACAGCTTTAATGATTATAAAAGACGAGTTCTTTACCCAAATTGTGTCATTTTATTCTCAATCTAAAGGAGAGGTTTCGATTTTCATAGACTTATAAGACTAATAATTAGACTGTGGCTTCACCGATATGCTTGAGTGCAAAAGGGTCCAAATAGATTTTTAAATGCCATAATAGTGATTTGATTTGTGTGCGTGCGCGCATGCGTGTGTGTTTGTGTGTGTGTGTATGTATGTGTGCGTTTGTGAGAAACAGAGAGAGAGAGACTGGTGTGTAGTCATACAAAACTACAATACTATTAATTAAAATTATTTCATTAGTAATGTTTATGTAAATTTTTATTCTACTCTTATAATTCTCACCAGATAAAAGCCATGGAAAGGATCAAATGATAGTTTTGACATGTTTAAATGCATGTGTTTTCTTTTGATGGCTCCAAGTTGATTTAATTAAGTTTATATTTTGTTAATAAAAAATTACTAAAGATTTGACATATTTCACAATCATTTTGTATGGTTAGTTATAGGTATGCATATACTGTACTAAATACTTGACCACACCATCCCCTTGAATTTTTATTTATTTTTTTACAATTCGACCACTGGGTGTATCTGAGCAGTTTCCGAGGAATTTCTTTGTTAGTTAAGCTAGTTAAGCACAGCGACGTATGAATCATTCAAGTATAAAAAAATAAAAAAAACATCTGAGAAACAGGTACAGATGATGACAGATGATCAGGTGGGAATTACTGGTGATGCTGAGTGGTTGGAACAGATAAGAGGGGAAATGAGGTTGCTGTTGAGGTTGTTTTTTTGTTATCTTTAAGCACTTTGCAGCCTGTCACACTACAACATTTGTTCCCATTACTTTCATTTAATCTCACACACTTAATTTAATTTACTATGGCGAAATGACAGGGACTCAAGATTTTTTCCACAGTATGGTATATAGACAGTGCCATTTTACATCAAAAACTGTAGATGCAGGCAATTAGTAATTGATACCTGTGTGGATCCATATCCTCCCCCTATCCTTCGCTGATTATTTAGCCACTTGAACGGCGCAACCACCTCCTGAAGATGGCCTCCTTTAAGCAGGGCTAGCAGTGCGTAACCTGTGGCCTCCAGTGTAAACAATTGGTTGTCTGCGTCCGGCCAGTGTGTGAGATCTGAGATCAAAAGGCGGACAAATAAATGCTTCAGATAAAGCTCTTCAAATGGCTTATAATGTATAATGCTGCAGATATATACAGTACATCAATATCCAGCAAGTGCGTAGATGTTGTGCAACTACTGCCTGTATGTAAGTACTGTATATGTGAAAGTACCTGCCGAAGCCGATTTCATCAACATGCTCTTCGTGCAGTCATGATTGCTCAGAGCCAGAGCATAACATACAATTGCGACAGAATACGGCCGGCGCAGGTGTTGAAACTGTCTCTTCAGGTAGTTTCCTGCTTTCAAAAAGTTCACCTGCAAAGAACAATGTATGAGTGTGAGTCCAAAATTCCTAATAAACCTCCAAGAGCATAAGGACAATAGAATGAAAGCAGTGTTTATGCTTCCAAAATATTAACAATATACAGTGGAACCTCGGATTGTAAGTATTTAGATCAGCTATACGATCAGAAATTTGTACTATTTTTGACTTGAAAAACGAACAAGTCTTGGTTTACGAGTACTGAGTATCATGTAGTATGCATGTGCTTCTTGTTTTGCCGCCGAACGCCACATGATCACAACTGAGCCAACGGTTTTTCTCTCTTTTGCGCTGCGGAATTGTGGGTAATCTACTCCCCTGCTCGGTCTTAATGAGCGTCTCTCACTGGTATAATCACGTGTGCACACATGTAAAGCAAAAAAGGTTAAAAATCCATTTTCTCAAACACAAACTAACACGCGACACAGCACGGCTAGCAAAAAAGATAGAAAGGTCATTGTAGGTTTATTTTTCCTGAGGGAAGTTTAAAACCGGTTTTGTCTCATATATTCTGATTTCATGAATTAAAGCAGTCATGTAAAGGGCGGCTATGAGATGAAACACAGGTCGTATCCACAGCAGTTTGAGGTGATGCCGTGTAGAATACCCAAACTGAGTGTATTACACGCTCAAACAGAAATGGTGTGTAAAAGTGATGTTATGGACAGACATTTACCGGATGTAAAAATCTACTTTAAACAAAGAGTGTATTTGTCTGACGACGAAAGAATTACAACTTAGCGTAAGCAAGGCGTGAGATACTCAACCTTACAAAATATAATTCTGTGTATTAATAAGTTAGACAGAGAGTTCTGCTGTACAGAAAGACAGACAGACATGTACGTGGGCTTCAACCTGAAATAATAATAATAATATCACCGATCACATAAAAGCTCATCAGATACAATCATACAAACTTCTTTCTGTTTGTGTGTGAGAATGTTACCTCTGCGTACAGTCCTTCGTCATTGCACTTAACGGCTCTCTGAGCTTCAGCCAATGCAATCAGTACAAATGCAGTCAGCGTTTCCTTGGATTCAGCTCCCCGAAGACCTCCCTACCCAAACACACTCACACATTTAATTCAATTCAATTTTATATGGTCAGTGTCGCAAAGCAGCTTTGCAGAATCAAAAGAAAATAATGGAATGGAGTATGAAATGTGTGAGAAAATACATCGAAATCAAAATGATCAGATAGTCCCTGATGAGCAAGCCGAGAGCGACGGTGGTGAGGGAAAAAAACTCCCTGACATGGCAGTAGGAAGAAACCTTGAGAGGAACCAGACTCAGCAAGGAACCCTTCCTCATTTGGGTGATAACAGATAGCAGCGACTGGTCTGCAGTCATACTGAGGCTGGAGATTCAATATAACAGATGATGTGTTTAAGTTAACATGGCGTCCACTTTCATGACATGAAAGTGGCTCTGGTACAAAACTGTAGGAAATTCCAGTCCTTGATTATTGAGCAACAGCAGTCACATAGCTATACACAGTCAGTACAACCGAAGCCTCGTATGCCTGTTTTAATACATGTCAATTATTAGCTACATATGATGTAATACATAATGTATTGTTTCATTCCAATACAAGAATTACTGAATGCTGATAATGTTATAAATGATATAATTTGTTCAGTGCTTTGAAGATATTGTTTGGCTCTTGAGCATGGCCCCTGAGGCCCTATTTCCTCCACGAGTGCTTTATGATGTCTGTCCCTGTACTGCAACTCGTATCCGCAAAAGAAAAAAGAAAAAAAAACCTTTCTTGTAATGTACATTACATATGACGCATTCAAGTTAGTATTAGTTAGTATTATAATAATTAATAAGTGACTAGCTTGACTAGCTAATCACCTACAATCTACATCTTCATGGAGTCTGTCCTCTCACCGTCATGGAGGTGGTGTAGACCGGGTTAGACTCCTCGAACGCTCCAGATGGCAGCTGCTTGTGTTTGAGCAGGTAGAGCAGTGGACCACAAATGTGCTGCTTATCCACCGTGATGAAGGGATGAGCCATGGAGAACACTTTCACCACGAACGCTGTGATCCTGTGATCACAAAACAGAGGAGATGACTGCTTTAAAGGAGCAGGGATACATTCACATCTTATCATATAAATCATGTAAATACCAGGTGCTGGTTCCTTCATTGCGATAGGGTGGATACGAGTCATCGGTTTTACGATAATGAAGCTGGTTCTCATAGCCTGAGAAAGAATTAAAGATAGATTATTATTATTATTATTATTATTATTATGTAAACAACACTGGGAAAATATTCTCTTTGAGCCTGTCCCAGGGATTTCTGCCCTGCAGGGTTCAGTTATGGTTTTTCGAGCATAATGATCTTACTTTCAGTGAATGCTTGGGAGAAGGTTCAAGATTCAAAAATTCTCTCACACTGGAATAATCTGGCAGCATGTTTCTGAACATTACTTGTGGCAATAAGAATTGTTGTAAACATTACTATTCCACCTTGCATCCCTTTTAATATTTCTCTGCCATTTTAAATGTCTTTCCCAAACCAAAGGGGTTTGAGAGAGACCAGTGTTTTTGCCTCAAAAACAACACATTTAATAAAACATTTTATAAAGCTAACACTATTCATCTATCCACGTTACCCGTCTTGATGTAGGAGATGGCTTCCTCTCTGCGCTGTATTCCCACATTCTCCCATTGGGAGCTGCGGTCCAGATAGTGAGTTGCTATGAGCGGCAGTGTGATGCTGGCCAGGTTCTGCTCCACACAGCCTCCGGGCATCCGGATCAGCGCCGCGAGTGAGTCCTTATTGATGGCATTGTCAATGCTGTCTGCCAGCAAATTACCTAAACACATACGGAAAGTGAATGTTCAATAAGGTCAGTCAAGCTACGAAGTAACTTATTCTTTTACCTCTGACATTGACAATTATTTCTGGAACAGAGTTGGGCACCACTGATCTCGGCTTAGCTTTGTCCACTCGAATCAGCTGATTTCCATCTGCAGACAAAACACACCAAAGCACATACACCAAGTCTGTATTATTTCTTGTGACTCTTACTAAATTAAAACAACAGCGCATGTCCTCACCGCCGTCTCCTTCCTCGGCAGGATTCAGCACAAAACTCCTGACGTCCATCTTCTGGATACCTTCCAACTGAAGCAAGAATTGAAACACACAAACATATGCCATACACTAGCTTTATTTAATGTAGCAAAAGCATCTATTTTAAAATATGCATGTTAGATAAAATATACAATGAAAGATTTTGGCGATGCAAGAAAAAGTGGCCGCCCATCAACAATGAAATTTAAAGATCTGAAGTACAATTTGTTTTAATAAATTGATATTAGAAATATGGACTACACTGTAAAAAAAAAAAATCGTAAATTTTACGGTATAAAAAGGCATCTGTGGTTGCCAGAATTTTATCATAAAAATTACGGTAGCACCGTTATTGCACTGTAAAAAAAAAAAGGCAGCTGTGGTTGCCAGACGTTTAATGTAAAAAATACAGTAGCAACATTTTTGATTGTATGAGATTGTATGAGTCATAATACTGTATATTTTATGGATTTTAATAGTTTTCATTTTTTTCAAGCCTGGACGGGAATCGTTAGCATGGTTAGCACTGTCGCCTTGCACCTCCAGGGTCTGGGTTTGATTCCCGGCCAGATTCGAAAAATTTTTTTTTTTTTATGAAAATCCGTAAAATTTACAGTAAAATGAGTGCAATCCCATACAACCTAAAAACATTGCTACCATATTTTTTTTTTACAGTAAACTTCTGGCAACCACAGCTGCCAGTTTTTTACCATAATATTTATGTTTTTTTTTACTTTTCACCCACACTGTATATGCATTATGAATTATTGCTGATACTCCGTTTAGCTAATTCATCTATATACTATCTTAGAAAAAACACAATTTCCATCCCAAGCCTCACCACCACACGGAGAGTTTTACGGATTGCATCCCGTCCTGAGAAGCTACTTGACACAGCAGTGACCTGCAGCGGGAATTCTCCTACTTGAAGCGGGATTATGGTGTAGGGGATGAGTATGGAAGAACGAGCTCGAACCAACACCTCCTGCTTATGATCCTGAGTAAAAGCCACACTGCACACATCCTGTGTCTTTGACAGCACCACCAAAACCTACGCACGCACACACACACACATGCATAGTCGGCAGCCAGTGGTAATAGTATCATAAACCATAGTAAACCCTCTGTGCGCTGAAGTTACCTTTAGGTCCTTGCTCAAATGGTTGTGTAACACAGCCTTAACCTCAACACGTTCGTTTCTTGCTGCGGTGCGGGGAAGACGCAGGTTGATGAAGAATGGCTTCCATGCTCGGACGTTGAAAGGCTCGGCCACACAGAAACCTGTAGAAGCACAAAAATCTGTTTTTAACCCCAAACCAACTTAGTTAAATGACAAACCTAATATATAAAGGCATTGATGGACAAACAAGGACAAATAGAAAAACTGAAGACAGATAGGAAGAGATGGAGAAATTGAGGAAATCAAAGATTTCAACATGATTACCTGTACTAGGTGACGTACTAATGCCCAAAATACCCCACTGAGTGATGCTGTCGGGGAGAACAGTCTCCACTGGGGCAACGGTCAATCTGAAAAGGTGTATAATCCAGGGCTTTTACAATGAATTTTAAATATGAGCAACAATATTCAGTAGAAAATGTTAAATAAATATAATTAGACTATTTGGGAAAAAAAGGTTTCTCTTTAATTGTATTTAACAGAATAATTTTGTCCACATATTATTGCACTTACCCATCAGGACCAGGTGCTCCAGGAAGTTGGACATCTGTCCAAAGCCAGGACTCAAAAAACTTGGTGCGTACATAAATATCATCTAACGTATCGTAGTACTGATCATTCAACCTAGATGAAGTTACTGTCGTACCTAATGCAACACCAAAAGGTCTAAAGTCTGCACCAGCAGCAGCACCGGGAGCAAGTCCAGCAGTACGAGGAAGTCCAGCAGCACCAACAACAGGTCCAGCATCACCAAGAACACGTCCAGCAGCACCAACAACAGGTCCAGCATCACCAAGAACACGTCCAGCAGCACCAACAACAGGTCCAGCAGGACCAAGAACATTTGCAGCACCAAAACCTGCACCAACACCATAAGCACCAGGAACACTGGGTAAATTATAACTACCAAGACCAGGAGAAGGAAGACCAGTAAAAATAGGAGCATCAACTGAAGAACCGCCAAGAAACATGCCAGGCATGACACCACCTGCAGGATAGATAGGATAATGTTTATAGGTTTAAAAGATATGAAAAGTTGATTATTTACCCATTATTGATTGTGTATTGATCAGCGATCAAACATTTTAAGATCTAGGGGTGTGTACTGGTAAAATGGTTAATCATGACGAAGTAAAATGGTTAAAACAACACCAAACAAATGCTATACTGAAACGGACAACAAAATTACTACAAAATAAAATTGTTGCTCAAATCATGTCATGTCCATGCGGCAGCTCATGCGGCATAACGATGGCGTTAGGTGAGTGTATTTTTATCAAAGTGTTATCTGCTCTCTTCCATAAACATGAGCTCACAGTTGCACATGAGTTGCCGTCGCTTTGATTCACGGAAGATTATAACTATGAAGCGAGTTATTATCCTGTAACAGCAATACAAACATTGGAGACTTTTTCTGTCCAAATTTCAATCTGTACAAAGTTTAAATGCTTCTTTACAACACAGCTGAAGCTAATGTCAAACTAATTTCATGAGTGGGAATGTTATTACAGATCAATCAGATAAGCTAAAATAAAAATTGAAAATGTGAAGATTGGAGCAGATACCATGTATTATAGGATCAAACTGTGATGGCATGGTCGGCTCTGGAGTGGTGGGCGGTGGTGGGGTGATGATGCCCAGCTCTTCGCCCCTGTACTTTGAACAGCACTCATAAAAAGCCTTCACGCAGCTCCAGTCCTCCGTGATGTAAAGAGCACGGCGGCGACACGAGTACGGCATGGGGATCTCCCTCAAACCGTCAGAGCAGCAGCGCTGCAGAAACTGATCGGAATAGGATTTCTCTGATCGATCACACACACACACACACACACACACACGCACACACACATGTCACACAAGTCAATCTCAACTCTATACAGCCCCATCAGAGAATAATCTGTAGACTATAATCCATGAACATATATGCTATTACTTTTAGTAAATATAAAGCAAAAACCCCAAAGGATCCTGAAACCAATTATTTTTTATTAAAAAATAAGCCTGAGTGTATGTTATATTTGATGCTGAAGGATACCTCCCAAAAAACGAAACACAAAAAATCTTACCAAGCTGCCTCCGGAGATCCGGTTTTTCAGCAGATCGCCTCTGCCTGAGCTTCCAGAAGCACGGTTGTGGGGCTAATCGAAGGGAAAAGTTATTACAATCCAATCTAACACTCCAGCACAAATATGCAAATGAGGTCAATTATGTAATTGGAGTGGCGTAGCTTCATTACTGCTATTTTATTCACCAAGTATTGCAAAAGCACTATGATAATTTCTTTACATTTATAAATCCATTAATCCAAGTGCTTGGGTGTTGTTTGGAACTATATGGAGAACCTGCTGTACACAAGAGCTGTAGATGAGTGCTCGCTCAGCATGCCACCACACAATTTAGTATATTCCAGGGTTGCAAATTAGTGCCTTTTATTATAAACTGGTCATATTCACAGAGCACTGCTTTGTGCTAACTTTTCCTCATTGAGTCAACAGGAAATAACAATCACTGGAATTAGAATAAAATGAAAATGTTTCCGATGTTGGGTTGTGATGAGACGTTTCACTCCAAGCTAATTATAGTGTACCTTTCCTGTATCTACCTACTGTAACAAGCAATAGCAGGCATTGTATTACGTGCAGTGTGTGAGAAATATTGTAAAACATTGACCATGTTCAATGTTCCGTGCCATTATAAAAAGAAACGAATTACCATATGAATAACCAGATAGATGATTGGGAAATTGAAAGTTCAGGCCTGCATCCGCGAATACACCCAAGTTGTTCGGACCTCCACCTGAAGAGCAGCCCAAATCTCCCCGTCCGAGCGTGTCCCAAATCTGGTGTTACAAAACTGGATTAGTGGGAGAGGTCATTATTATTATTAAATGATTATTATACCCAAACAAATAGGAATAAAGCATTTATTAAAGTGCAGTGCAAATCACCTTCCTCTGCGTCAGGCGGCTCTTACTCAGCAGGAAAACAGAGTTGTCAACGGCGACCAGGCTGACTTTTGCGCCGGGGTCTCCGATAACTTGAAAACTGAAACTGTCGCCTGGCGAGTACGAGTTCTTCACTTCACCATGTAACGGTTCAACCTTGAGCTACAAAATACAACAGTAACAATAATTCCACTGTGCACCAGGCTGCATCGCAACACCCCATCATCACTTGATTATTTCCTAAAGCAACACAACTCAAGTTTTTATTTTTTATTTTTTTATACTTTCTTTGTAGAACTGAATGACTGAGGAGTAAACAATGCATGGGAGACTCCAACGCAAATAGACTTACTGATCCCAAACATTGCTCCTCTATGTTCACCAAAACGGAATCGGCCACCACCTCTTCTGCATACATGCGCATAACAAGGTAGTATGCCACAAAGCGGAATGAAGGCAGCATCTCCGATGTCAGCAGCAGGGAAATGTTAGTCACTTTGTCTTCTGTTACGTTCACCCTGTCTGCACGAATCATTTTCCCTCTGTTTAACACCTAGATGGTACAGATGAATGGATGATTGAGGGAGCAAAACTTGACCTTCAATTAATACATGTAATTCAAAACCTGCAGGGTCCTAATAAATCTGTATAAACAATGATTAGTATTATTAATTACGTGAAGTCGGAATAGTTGGAAGTTTATAAATAGTGTTAAAGGCAGGTAACATACAGGCTTTAGCGAGCAAAATACACTGCGACTCACAGTATATGAAACCTGGCCAGGGTCATTTTCTTTGATGTCAGAGGTGAGGCTGAGGTGCACTTGGAAGTCCAAAGTCTCTCCTACTTTCGCTGTCTTCTTATTGACACTGATGTAAAGGTGGTTCGGTTCTGAAATACTGTAGGGTGAAAACGCCATCACCCACCATTCAGTCTTCGCCTGCTGCTCAGGCTTCAAATCTGGGTCTATGGTTTTAACCTGCAATGATGAACAATAAGCATTAAAAAAACATCATAAAGTGTACTATAGAGATACAAATACAGATACAATAGGTATAGAATAGAATCACCCTATGGCAGCCTGAAATCTGCAATTATTTGGTCCGCTGGTCCAACGTAGGCCCATTGGGGGTTGGTTCAGTAAATAATCAAAAGGTTGGCCCAATGTTGGCACAAGGTTCAGTAGATAATGGCAAGGTTGGAAATTGGAAATTTAATTGGAAATTATATTGCTTTAGCCAGTGCAGCAGGCTCTCTCAATGATGCCATCACATCGGGAGTTCATATGAGGGTTGGCTACCAATCTAGCACATAAATAACATTGCAAGAACTATAGAGCTAACTCCATGGATACCGCCGTTGGTCCAACAATGTCGCCTACATTGCTCATATTCTTCCTGATAGGCGGCAGCACTTCTGTGTTGCTCTACTGGTTGCATCAATGCTGTGAGTGTGTGCGCTAGTCAGGAAGTAAGACTTTTAACAATATTACTGGAAGGATATGTCCTATTATCATAAATTATAGATCTTAAATCTTAATAGATTCGCTACTGTATGATGTCACCTAAACAATGGTGACAATGTGTTGTTATTAATTTCTATTTTCTCTGTCGTTATTTATGGCTAAATGACAGATACAGGTGTAAAAGGTTGTACATAAAGTAACATACATCAAATAAATAATATGCAGTTAAGACAATTAAAAAGCTAAAAATAGTTATAAAGTTCATTGTGGTACAGTTCATAAGGTCATAATGGGTACTGTTTGTATGCATTTGGTTATACATATTTCCTTAGTTTGTAAGCTTTTTATCACAAATAAAATAAAATTATGGAGATATAAATGTGTTTTCTTGGCGAGGATGAAAAGAGTAATTTAATTTCCAATTTCAACTTTGCCATTATCTACTGAATCATTGATTTGTTTTGTTGTTGTTGTTTTCCCCCCCTTACATGTTGGTGTTATGTCTTTCCCATGGATGTTAAAAGTTGCATGGAGCTCATACAATTAGATTTTTTTTTTATGTTTTCATTTCTGGCTGCAAAACAACATCCCTCCTCTCCCTTAGCAGAATTCTCCAACCTGTCAACTGATGAGATTCAGCACATCATCTCATCCTCCTATCCCACCACCTGTTCATTAGACCCAATCCCTTCCACAATGCTCCAGGCCATCTCACATGACCTCATTCCTTTCGTCACAAGCATCATCAACTATTCCATATCATCTGGTCATGTTCCTTCTGCTTTTAAGAAGACGAGGGTTATTCCCATCCTCAAGAAACCATGCCTTGATCGAGCAGATGTCAGCAACTATCGCCCGGTATTACTTCTCTCTTTTATTTCCCAAATTCTTGAAAGTCTGCAACCAAATGTTTTACATCTATTCTTACAAGCCTTGGAAACTGTGAAACAGCGTGATAATTGTTTGCAATCATATAAGGTGACATCGAGGGGATCCACATCTGCCCCACACAGACTCTCTACTGGTGTCCCACAGGGCTCAGTACTTGGTCCTCTTCTGTTCTCCCTCTGTACCCGGTCTCCTGATAAGGTCAAATTATCGCATGGCTTTTCATACCATTGTTATGCAGATGACACTCAACTTATTCCCTCCTCCCTCAGACAGTCAGGTTTTCAGTTGGATCTCGCATTCTGGATGGCAGCTCATCAGCTGAAACTCAATCTGTGTAAAACCAAACTGCTGTTCATCCCTGGTGATGTATTCCTTGGTCAAGACCTTGTGATCTCTCTGGACAACAATCAGATCACCCCTTGAGCTTTTTCTTTTTTTTTGTTGTGGCACCTACTGTAGCTGGTGGAATCAACTTCCTCTAGATGTCTTTGACAATGTTTAAATGATGACTCATGTAAATGTACTCAATAATACATATTAGTCAAGACATATCCGTTTCTTCACTAAAGTGGAACCTAGGATTGCAAGTAACCCGGTTTGCAAGTGTTCCACAAGACGAGCAAAAACTTGCCATAAAGTTTGTCTTGTCTTACAAGTACCGAGTATCATGTAGCATGCATGCGCTTCCTGTTTTAACACTGAGCATCACCTGATCACAACTGAGCCAATGGTTCTTCTCTCCGGAATTGTGGGTAATCGTCTCCCCTGCTCGGTCTTAGTGCTCGTCTCCCACTGGTATAATCAACATCCGTGCACGCGTCTACTGTTTACTGTAACACTGTGACCACACGTGTGCATGTAAAGCATCTTTTATTTTGTGTGTGTGTACACAGCGAGCATGTACTATTTATTATAACACAAGTGTGCGCGCATGTAAATCAAAAGCAAGTCTCATTAGAGTCTCATTCGTCCTCCTCTCACCTTCAAACACACCCC
Organism: Clarias fuscus; assembly: GCA_030347435.1. Lineage (NCBI taxonomy): Eukaryota > Metazoa > Chordata > Actinopteri > Siluriformes > Clariidae > Clarias > Clarias fuscus. The sequence goes on from CM059228.1 coordinate 5,491,298, forward strand.
TCCTCCTCTTGTCTTCACACACACACACACACAGTCAAATGGAAACACTGCGCTGTCGCGATTCTTTTCAAAGGTAAAGTACAGATTAATTTGTTTTATTTTTACTTTACAGCAGTGATCCCGTTGTGTGTACTTGAGTGTCAGTGACGTTTCTTGTTAATTTTCCCGATGATGCAGTGTTCCCATTTGTGTGTGTGTGTGTGTGTGTGTGTGTGTGTGTGTCTGAGAAAGTCGTCCCACACAGTAGTCCTTGCCATCTCAAATAAGATACGTGCATGTCGTACGTGTTCAGGACAGGCGCCCCCTTCTGAATTGTAGGGACCTTACTTAATTTGGAATAGTCATACAGTATAATGTGTGTCTGACTCACCTTTATAATCTTGGTGCCCATGCCACATGGCATGTTAAGAGACACTCTAATGGTGCCACTGTGCCTTTTGACAGGAGCAGACAGAAAGCTGATTTTAACTGGCACGTCTGGTGCAGGAGAGCCATCATGGTGCCTTACTGTAACCTGAGACACGAAATATAGCCATTTAAAATGTACCTCTAAAGCAGTTAAAGGTTCCAGGTATATGCTGATTATCATGAATGCATTACCGTTAAATCAAAGGGCAGGCCCATTTTAAAAAACTTTGACGTGTCTTCAATGGCAAGCACATATGGTGTTAAGATGATTTTGATGCCTGACTTTTGCGCCTCCACAAGGTCACTTCCTGAAAAAACACCAACATACATTAGAGACCCTTTGGTAAAAGGACATTTATTTAACATAACCGTAAGTTAAATAGCCTTAGGTTTAAAAAAAAATAAATTAAATTAAACAATATGTTTGTGTGGAGAAAGATGTTCTTATCCAAACTCACAATGTTGGTCCATCCAGATTAATTTGGTTATCATCATGCACATTATGCCTCAGATTTGCTGGGCAGGGATTGTGCTGAGACTAAATCCTTAAACCACACATTTTAATTAGGCCCAAGCATCAAGCATTCTATGCAAAATTACAAGATGCACTGGATCAAGTGCCATTTTAAAAGCTGCTCAGCCCTGTTTTTTTCTGTTTGTTTTGGACTATTCCTAATTTTTCAGTGTTTAAGGTGAGTGCTAGATTACACAGCTTTGGTCTACATGCTAAGACAACTCTACATTAAAATATGGCAACCTTAAAATGTAAAAAATAATTTTATTAATAATGTAAAAATAATAATAAAAAGTAAAATATTAAGATCATAATATAAATACTGTGGTCATTGGTCTATAAACACTAAAGAAAAAAGAAAAAAAAATAGTTTTTGTCACCAAACCAATCCCCACATTCCTTCCTTCAAGTGATTTATATGAAAATATCGGGTAAATAATAGGGTAAGGCCATCTCCCAAATGGCCTATCTATTGGCCAATATTTTGCCAGGTCTAAACATGGCCCACATATTAAGAAACAAAGGGATCCTACCTGTGCTGGTCATTACGGAAGCTTTGATATATATGGATGAGCCATCTAAATGGTTGATGTCAGGATACGCTTCCTTAAGCTCAGCAACAGTTAAGGTGGCATTCCCTCCATCCAACTGAAATTAACAGACAGAATGAAATGAGTGTGGTGTTTGTGTTTTTAGACAAACAGCAACAAGTAATTTCTCATATTATGAATAGAAATATTGTTAGTAGTTGCATTTTGAAGATTTCACCAAATATTAATTGTTGATAAGACTAGAACTATATATACACGTGTAGAGACACTAGCAAAAAAAAAAAAAAAAGCTGCAATTTGGGAAAAGTCAAATCATTGGGCTGCATTAATCAAAGAAAACAGTTAAGAAGGTTTTAAATTGTTTGAACTTGGTGAAGTTGCATGGTAAAAGAGTCAACAGTAAAAACCAGAGCTATTTTTAATAGTGAAAGTAAAAGCATTTCCATACACACACACACACAGCTGTATAGTAATGTGTGTTCTCTTCATATTGTGTGTCTGTAAGAAACCACTTGTTAGTGAGAATCATCGGGAAAAAGGCTAGAAAGCATAAAGGTTGGGTTTTGGAGCAATGAAAAAATGGTTCTGGGAGCATGAGGAATCATTTTCACACATGAACTGGCCACTACATTGTGCACTGTAATCAAAGCTAAAGGTGAGTAAAGGAAATCTTTTGGCCAGGCAGTGTATATCTCAGCATCCAGTTTCTTAAAAACACTGTGTAGAGTTGAGGTAGTGTCATGGCTTGGGCTTGCATGGCTGCTTCTGGAACTGGCTCACTAAATTTTAAGCAATGATGGAACTCACGATGGTGGCAGCATAATTGATCCAGATGTCTACAGAAACATTGAATCGCTTGACCGTAACTCCTTATGAGGAGACTGAAGGGAGAATAGAGGGAAATTAAAGCTGAGCTTCTGAGCAGATTTTTTTTTTTTTTAATCATGGAATAATGTCAAACTAACACACATCTCAGTGAAAAGACAGGACATTAAATACAGGAAATGCAGTTTCAGTTTCCACCTTTACTTTATCTCTTAGGTTCAATACGGTAACTTCATATTTCACTCACATTTGTTACTCGCTTCATAGATGAAAGTCGTATGTTTCGTCCATCCTTCTCTATTCCAAACACTACATATGCGACACCATCCACTTTCTCGCCATACAAATATCTGAGGAAGAATACAAGAAGCTAATGGGGGGGGGGGGAAGTCTAAAATGATAAAGTAATAAATTAGACTTACAGGGCTGACTGCATTGTTTAAGGTCGCATTTCTAATAGTTGCTAAAACTTGTCAACTCTTAATTTGTGTTAATTCATTCATCTTCTATAGTGCTTTATCTAGGGTCATGGGGGCCTGGAGCAATATCATAATATAATAATTAAGGAGACTTAGGGCATGAGCCGGGGTACACCCTGTGGACTGTGTTCCAATCCATCGTACAGTGTGCGCACACACATACACACGCACACACACGCGAGCTATTGGGCAATTTGGTAGCACCAATTAACTTATTCTGCATGTCTTTGGACTGTAGGACGAAACCCATCAAGCATGTAATATTTATATCATTTATAATAATAAGCTATTAATATTATACACTGTGTAATTTCAAAAGACAGCACCTACTTGGCATACACCTTCACCTCTAATTCTTCATCTTCTAAACTCAGATGGAACTTTGTAGGGATCAGCGTGACATTGAATGCTGGGAGCTCTAGGACCGACAAAATTTAATTAAGAGCATTGTCAACAAAAACAAATTCTCGTTATTTACAAGCAAATGGCATTAATGTCCAAATATACACCAATCATGCAGAACACTAAAACTATTAACATTAAAAGACCCCTTGTGCCATCTGGGCAGCTCTAGCCCTTGGAGTGTGGCCCCACAAGACCTTTGGGTGTCTGGCACCAGGACGTTAGTGGCAGATCCTTTGGTTGCGGGGTGGGCACTGCATGACTTGTTTGTCCGGCACAATGGGTGCTCAATCAGGTTGGGATTTTGGGAGTTTGAAGGACAGGTTAACAGTCTTGAGCTCTTTGCCTGCTTGGCCAGTTGCATGGAAGGCTGTGGTGCACTGGGTGTTCTGGTGCCTTTCTATTGTATCCAGCATTGATGCTTTATGTCAATTTGTGCTGCATTGGCTTTTCTGTGGAATCTGACCACACATGCTGGCATATGGTCACATGTTAATGTGTTAATGTCATGGCTGATTGGTGTATCTCAACCGAATGTTTTATTTGCAAAATTTGCAAAAAAAAAAACAAAAAAAACAAAAAAAAACAATCATCCGTCACCAATCTGTGATGGAAGAAACACCTGATGGAGTGAAGTGAGAACGACTTGAGGAGCTTACTAAGAATTTAACAAGAAGACTGAACAGGATGGCAATTATACAGAAACTCCTAAATGGTCCTAAAGATTACTTTTCTTGTATAAAAAGCATTTAAAATTTTTCAGTGCAACCATGGGCTCCACTATTAAGTATTAAATAAAGTTCATTTAGCATGTTTCATCAATTTTTCTCATGTGCTATTCCACTTTATTGCACATATGTACTGTAACTATATTATGCATTTAAACATTAGTTTCTTTAGCTATGCATTGTTACTTACTACCAATGTGCACGTACCATATTTCTTCACTTCAAAATTTGCATGATACATGTTCTCTTTCAAGTGGTCAAATTTGGCAATGATCTTCCACTTGCCCTCTCTATAAAAGGAAAAATGTTTAAGGGTGAGCAATCAATTTCAGGGGGGAAAAATTAAATGATATCTCACAACATCTATACACACTTGACAATGTCAGAAAGTTTATAAGTGTCAGAGTAAATGCCATCTGCTGCTATGACCTCAGACTTGGCATGGAAGGTGATTTCATCTGGGTTCTGAAAAAAAAAATTAAATTATTATAAGTTCAGTGTCATCATATTATGACCTTCAGAAACCTTAAGAAAGCTCTGTTAAATTCACAGGCTAACACTTATTTCCCTACATTAAAGCATTTATGAATATTGTTTACTTTCTTTATTTTTAATCCTGCTTCTCTTTGGTACTGCAGAAGAAAATGCTAAAATGTGTATTGAGTGTACACTGCTGTAGAAGCTTCTAAATTGTCTTTTATAAAAGTTAAGAACATTAGTGGTCTACCTGAATTACAACAGAAATCGTGCTATTGAAAGCCTGAAACTCCACATTAGAGACAAAGGCTCTGAAGCGCACTGTAAAAGGAAAACAAACAAACAAAGGAATTATTTTATCACATTTAAACCAGATTTTTCCACAATGCACCACGAATAGGTTTGCCACATCCATAATCTAGGTCATTCGTACCCTGCAAGAACAACTCGATTTGACCTATGGGGTAGCATACTTCTACCACAGTACAGTGGAACCTTGGATCATGAGCATAATTCGTTCAGGAAGTGGGCTCGTATTCAAAGCAAATTTTCCCATAAGAAATAATGGAAACTCAAATTATTCGTTCCACAGCCCAAAAAAATAAATACATAAAAAAAATTTTATACAAAATATAAAGTAAAAATAAAACAAATTAACCTGAACTTTACCTTTAAAAAAAAATTTAACAATAAATTCCGACAGATAAGCGTTTCCGTTTGTGCGCGCAGACGCTGTGTATGTGTCTGTTTGTGTGTGTGTAATTAGCCCCTCCCCTCTCCTTACACGGTAACCCCCCCCCCCCCCCCTAAGACTGAGCAGGGGAGACGATTACCCACAATTCCGCAGCGCAAAGAGAGAAAAAGAGAAGAAGCACATGCGTGATACATGATACTCGGTACTCATAAACCAAGACTTGCTCGTTTTTCAAGTCAAAATTTATTAAAAATCTTCGTCAGAGGATATATCAGAGGAATTTTCAAGGCATCACAGCACATTGTATATGTGGTACTCCAGACAAAAGCATTTTGACAATTGGAAATGCAGCCAATCTATCATGATTTTTTGAAGTGTGTTGTTGAGCTTGTCAACTGTTGCTCCATATTCTCCAACTTATGGATTAGAAATTCATAAATTACAAATTTGGGCAGATACGAATGGACCGCTGTCCTACAAACATTCGCAGATGCAAACTAATTAGGGAAGTAGCTCACGTGTATTGTACAAAAACAGACACTGCAGTACACCAGAATTCTAAAGTCCAGTATATTGTTTGTGTGTGCATGTTGGCGTGTGGGAGAAATGAGTCGGCTTCACCGGTTTCAATGAGGGCTAATCATCTCCCATGTAAAGTCAACATTCGTGGATGTGTGCTTGCACGTGTGAAAGTCATCCCACACAATAACACCCCTCCACCGCCTGCTCCTCCTTCACACACAGCCTAATTCTTTTCAAAGGAAAAGTGCAGGTTAATTAGTTTTATTTTTACTATATATTTTGTATTAATGATTGTTATATACAACTTTTTTGGGTTGTGAAACGAATCATTGGAGTTTCTATTATTTCTTATAGGGAAATTCACTCTGAGATGAAATGGATCCCGGATTCCTAGCGCGATTTAAAGGTGCAGAGACAACACTGTGTGATGTCTCAATGTGTGAGATTCATTTCCTTAGGCTCGGTTAGAGTTTTTGGCCACATGATGGGAGCGTGGGGAAATGTGACAAAGATTTAGTCAAGTGAACATGCTTTACAAGGTATATTTGTGTACAAGGCATACAAGACTCACTTTTTCGAACTTAAGAACAAATCCAACTTATGAATGTTCTCCCGGAATGGAACTTGTTCATAAGTAGGGGACAACCTGTATTCAAAGGACCGAATCTAATTTTAAGGTCTGGAACGGTTGGTGATAAGCAAATTCAATTCAATTTTTTATATTAAATTCAGTTTTATTTACAGTGATCATTGTCACAAAGCAAATATGGAAATTAGTTTGAAATGTGTGAGGGAATATGTATAAATTATAATTATCAGAGAATTAGAATTATAGGGAATGTCCCTGATGACCAAGCCAAGGGTGACGGTTGCAAGGAAAAATGCTCTTAGATGGCAATAGGAAGAAACCTTGAGAGGAACCAGACTCAACAGGAACCCATCCCCATTTGGGTGATAGCTCAAATATCATATCAAATGACTTTTATTATAAATTACAAGCAACGTACATTCACGTTTACGCAGGCTAAGACAAAATAAATTTAAACCAGTGGAAAAATGCCAACCAAAGCAACTCTAAAGCAACATGCATTAAAGTGTTAGAAAGATTCCAAATCCCAAAGTTACATGGTGCCCTAATGGGTCACGCACATGTCATGTCTAAAAAGTGTAAAAAGCACCAGCTTTATCCTTTTTTCCAGAGTGCTTGCAAGCTTCCGCTCCCATGGTGTATATTATTGCTAAGTAACCAAGAACACATGACCTGCAGTGTACTCGTCCACTTTTGCCTTATGGCAAGGAGCTCAATCATGCTGGAAAAAGCATTGTTCGTCACCGAACTGTTTTGGACGGTAGAAAAGAAGCTCTTGGAGGATTTTTTTGTACCATTCTTTATTCACTGTGAGTGAGATCAAAAGATCTAAGAACACTGAAAGAGCTTTGTGAAAATTTATATTTGTGTCATTCTCAAAACTTTTGGCCACAGCTGTACTGAGAAGAAGAAAGGTAAACATCTCACAGTGAGAGATGAGACTTAACTCATGTCTTGCTCTGCAATGTTTACAGCTATTACCTATATCTCCGGGGTTGTAGATGGGCTTGTCGGTCTGGATGAAGATATAACCAGAGAAGAAAGACAAAATACTGAAATATTCTATTTGCTTGAAGCGTCCAAAATTTGCATGCAGCCGAACCATTTCTGGCTGTACTTTCTGCGGGTCTTCCCCAGGAATCTGAAAACAAATTAACAAATACTTTTTTGCCATCTGTACTTAGTTCATAAGTTCTTACCTAGCCTAAGTCTGTACTCATTTACAGCAATCATGATAGCATAAGGATCAGGGATTTATCAGATCATATACAGTAGTTAACCTAGCTTAACCTTAACCTTAACCTAACCTTAGCTGGACACTAGATAAACAAGAACCATGTTAGTAAGTTTATTGGAAAGCTTCCTGTATGTAAAGGCAGACAAGTTCCAAGTTCCACTTCTTGGACTACTTGCTGCTCCAGGAGGTAAATGTACGGAATTGCATAATATGCAGGTGGTGCAGGATTGACCTCTTCCCAGAACTGGATGCAGAAAGGGCCATGTGGGTGCAGGCTTTCATTCCAAACAAGAAGAAATCAAGACTGTTTAATTAGTCATTCTTGGCTTTCAATAGACTATAAGGTGTAGCTTCTGCTCGGTTGGAATGAAAGCCTGCATCCAAATGACCCTTTTTGGATCTAGTTTGACACTCCTGCATTAAAACCTTTACGATTTATAGAGGATTCACTATAAACTTTATACTGGAGAGCTATCAGTAAAACGTTATTTTCACTTGCTGCAGAGGAAGCATTCACCTAATTGACGACAATGTTGTTCACAATACCTGAACATCAACCAGAGACTTAGATTCCATTTGTCTTAGCCATGAATGCATCTAGGGTAGAAGTTGGTGCAAATCATGAGCAGAAGCAACTTGTTTCCTGTGGAAAGGAACTTCTAGGATGCATTCAATGGAGGATATTCAACCTATTCAATTCTTTGTGTTCACCATAGAAAAAGTTCACAGAAATTAGGGAGTAAAGATTTTGTGAACATTAAAGCAACTACTTTCTATAGATATCCCAATATCGGTTTCCAGATGGTGTGCCCTCTTTGCTTTTATACCAGCCTCATCTACTCCACCTTACTGGAAAGCTTTTCCACTAGATTTTGCAACATGGCTGTTGGGATTTCTTCACATTCAGACAGAAGAGCTTTACTAAGATCAGGCACTGATGTTGGTTGAGGAGGCTCAACACACAGGTAGCTTTGCATTTCATCCAAATAGTGTAATGCAGTCGAGTTTAGGGCTGTGTGCAGGCCAGGTTCTTCCACACCAACTTAAAACAAAGCATGTCTTAATGGATCTCGCTTTGTGTACAGGAGCACTGTCATGGTGGAACAGGTTTGATGGACAGATCTAATATATTTATGAAGCAAGGAATTTTAGTCTGAATGTATTTCAGCACTCATCCACTTAGTCACATGCACCCGGTGCATGCACCTCATCACATCACGACAGCATACAAGCCCAGAAAGAGGATTTCCGTTTTAGAGGCCATGTAAGCTAAAGTGATCAGTTTCTCTCGCATATTTCTAAGGTTACACAAAAGCTATTTCTGCCTTCAGCATATTGGTGGTTTACATTTCAAGCTGATGTAACGCACACATGCCCAGACTCCAGGACAAATTTTCTTCTAGAACCATAGCCCACACTTCAGCGTCCTTGGCCAAGGCTCTTAATGAACCTTCACACCAACCTTCTACAATCAGGGGTTGATATAGAGGGACTGGTGGTGGATGAGGAGTTCTTTAAAAACATTGTCTGTTTCCAAACTACTGAGGTCAATTTTCACTATTCTATCTGCAGGTATAGTTTGACGATTCTGGCTCAGGTAAATATTTTACTTCTCACTTCCAATGTATCTAATGGATTAAAGCCCTTTGAAGTGGTCCTTGGTTATTATCATCCTCTTCTTTTTTCCCTGCTCAATATGTACCATTCTTTACCCTTTTTTAAAAGGTGAATCCAATGTCCAACATTGTCCTAAAACCTGCGACTCATGCTCTAGTTACTTTTAGTAACTCTTGTACTTTCCTCTCATTATTTAGCACTTGCCTAGCCTAATTAGTCTGGAAGTGTTTATGGTGAGCTTAATTTTTTAGTCAGTCTTTGTCTTTAGTCAGTGTGTGTGTGTGTGTGTGTGTGTGTGTGTGTGCGTGTGTGTGTGTGTGTGTGTGTGCTGAAATAGGCTCCAGGCTCCCTGTGACCTTGGGCACAGGGTGAAGCAATATAAAAGATGAATGAATAATTTTACTTGTCTCTGTGGTAACATTACAGCAGTTATCAGCAGTTATGTGCACTAGGTTTTTAGTCCAAGGCTTTCACTTTTTATTTCTTTTATTATTTCTTAAATACTTTATTATTTACGACTTGTGTTCCTGTGTAAAAATACTACAATCTTTAAACCTATGCTCATCGTAAATGTATTTAAAATTGATGAAAATGGTCATTTAAAGAAAAACAAAGATTTTACATTACTGTTATGGTTTTGAGGACGCTGTAGTCATTTTCTGCGCTCAGGGTTAGGTTGTCCTGCAACAAGAGCCGAGATCTGTGTGTATAACGGTACACCGACAGAGTCACGAGGACGGGTTCAGAAAGTCCAAACGCCTCCAGCAGGATGTTTTCCTCCGTTCCCGCTCTTAGCACTGATGGGGATACCACAACAAACCTGCAAGTACAGAACCAGATACCATGTTTTTCTCACCTTTGCCTTCAACGTTTAGTCATGTGACTATGACTCTGGTGCTCATTGGCTCATGGGAGAACGATGACTTACTTTGGGTCCTGAACGAAGTTCTGCGATGGTCTGCAAACACAGAGAACACCAAAACATGAGCCTACAACGGTAATTAGACACTTTCTGATCCGATTATACTGGCTGGCACATTTCCGTCACATATTTTTCAGTCACTTTACATATGCATCAAAACAAAATGAAAACATAAATAAATAAATAAATCACTTTCTGAACAATTAGTAGATTTATGGTACTTTGAATGGATTGGGAGGAAGAGGCGTATGAGGATACTTCTATTACATAAGGCATTGTTCCAGGGCTTTTGTTATGAATGTACATATGGCAAATGGTAAATATAAATACTAATACAAATCTGAATTTGTAAAGCACAGCAGATTAAACACTGTAAACAACATACGGAGACATGGCCACTGTTTTTTGAACGTGCGAACGCAAAGTGAAACACGCACAAGGTCCACAGGAACAGTGATCATACACCTGCTGTACAATTTGTCAGAGGTGGAAAGTAACAAATGACATTTACTCGCGTTACTGTAATTGAGCAGTTTTTTTTGTGTGTGTGTACTTCTACTTTTTAAAATCTGTCATTTTACTTTTACTTCAGTATGTTTTGTTTGAAGTATTGTAATTCGCTACATTTGAAATCATTTGCGCTACTGAGTAAAACAAATGAATGAAAAGGCAAAAAATATTCCGCTTTGTACGAAAGCTTCGTTGCGCTCGCGTGTGTGTCTCGTGTCCTGGTCGCGCGCCGCTCCAGACTCCACTCCAGGTTTTCTGACTGTTTCCCCACATCGGCGTCTACCTGACCTTCCACACGGCCGCTTCCGCCCTGCGAGTGACGTCATCAACCAGCGCCAGCATATATAAACCGGAGAGAGACGCGGGAAAGAGGAAAGAGATTGTGATTTTGGCGTTTTGATATTTGTTTGTGACTTTTTGCCTCCCATTGACTTTGATTATTGCTCTGCCCGGTCTTTGTGTATATTTGTAGATACACTGTAGATTTCACTGTATGTTTGTGCACTCAGCAGTAGTAGGGGGCGTGGCTGCCATTTATTTTGGGAAGAGGGAATTTATTCACTGTTTTTGGTTTAGGGAGTCAGGGAAGGGACCTGTATTTTTGTTGGCAGGTAATCTAGCTACTAAATATAAATACCATTTAGTTTATTATTTTGGCCTGGGTCCACCCTGAATCTGATCCACCTACTGTTGTGTGTGTATGTAAAGCAATACAAACCTCATTATTTCATCAGTTAATGACTGGATCTAGTTCTTTCTGCCATATGCCACCATTTCCATACAGTTTATAATAGAACCCTGAACCGTTCTCTTGCTGTACGGCCCGACACTTGACTGGGACGTGACGCCGTATTTAAGTGACCACTTTGATTTTCAAGCACAAGAAAGACAACAGCTTTATTATGCAAAGGAGTTCCTTCATGTAAAAACAACTAGTTTGAGATTTATATCTGCTCATCTTTTTTGAACTAGTAAAATTTCACTGAGGTAACAGTACTTTTACTTGAGTACAAAATTTTAGTACTCTTTCCACCTCTGGGAATTTGTATTAGTCACTTTTTATATTCATCAGAGCAAAATCAGAATAAAAAGATCTGAGCAATTAATAGCTTGTGGTACTTACAAGTTAGGAGAAAATGGATAGGGCAGTGGATAATGAGGGCCCATATATAAAGGAGGTTGAGGAACAATAGGTGGAACAACCCTGCAAATGAAAAATGAATTCTTATTTCCTGGATATATTCCAAGCAATCTGCAAATAGTATAGTATAGTATAGTATAGTATAGTCTTTATTGTCATTGCAACAAGTACAACGAAATTTTAAGTGCCATTCATCAATGCAAAAAAGAAAAGAAAAAAAAAAACACCGCACACACAGCATACATTCCATTATTGCACGATCCACAGTTGTATATATTATTTTGCATTAACTGCAGAAAAATGCATAATAATTTAATCTTATTGCACAATGTTTGAACCTTTTTTTTTTATAGCAGCATTAAGTAGATTTATTGCTCTAGGATAAAAACTGTTTTTATATCTACTGGTTCTGGTTTGTAATGCTCTATACCTTCTGCCCGATGGCAGTAGATCAAACAGTTTATGTTAAATCTTAACTAATATTATTATCATTATTAATATTAATAATAATAATAATAATAATAATAATAATAGGCCCTAAGGGCCTGTTTTGTAATTAGCAACGGTTAAATATAAATGTTAAAAAATCTGCATTCGTAATGCAGCCTAAAGACTATAAACAACAGAAAAAGACCAGACATGCACCAAGCGATACATCCGACATAGACCAACGCAGTGTAGTCCAGTTTTACACTTAAAAGGTCCGAATGTTGTTTGAATGTTCTACTCACATTGAGAAAGTGCCGACTGGATCAAAGTGAAACATGGACAGGATCCCTAAGCACAGCATTAAAGCGCACATCCTTACAACGAGGAAATGCTACACGCAGTAGAGCGACATCAGACGAAGCACATGCAGAGTTATGTCGGCTCCCCTCTTTCACTGGCCTTTAAATATTGCACAATATTCAGTGAACCCTGGTACTCCGTCAGAGCAGCGAATCAGATTATCCTTGATCCTTTAAAATCGACGGATAACTTGATGCCAGCTTGGAGAAGAGACGTACAGTATCTGTCTGTGGGAACTGAACACACAAAAACACCACTTGCATATTACAGGATCCAGAATGCTGAGAAAACGTATTAGTCCGATTGTATCCGAGCACTAGTATTAAACTGGGATGAGTGCATTAGTGTAGCAGGAGATTATATAGAGAAATAAAGGGAGCTTTTACTGTCTTCTTTTATATTGCAGAGTCATCAAACGTCTCTGTGTGACTTGGACACGCCTCATATTTGTGCTAAAAGATATTCAAAATTAGACTTTTTGAAAGAATTTTTATAAGCAAAGTCCTATGGTGAACAGTCTTTACGATGACAGCAGCAGGTAGAAGTATTCCCAGATAAACTACATTATATAGTTTTGTCCCGGTCCCAGTTTTTGGGAACTGCAAATCTTTTAAGGTGTTCGAAAGCTTTATAGGGGCAGAATATCAGCAGCAATAGTGCAAAAGCTCAAACCAGAAGGTACAAGAAGCTTTTTAAAAAATAGATGTACCTACGGGCAGCATGGTGACGTAGTGGTTAGGACTGTCGCCTTGCACCTCCAGGGTCTGGGTTCGATTCCCGTCTCTGTGTGCATGGAGTTTGCATACAGTCCTGAATATACTAACCTTGAACAGGGTCATGAGCGGCAAAGGCTTAACAATGCATGTGGGGAGTGAATACTGATTTAGTCTGATCCAATACTGTAGCTCAAACTGTTGAAAAATGTAATGCTGGTACTGATAGGAGTCAGAACGCAGTTTGTTGCGTATGAGGATGCGTAGCTGCAGACCAGTCAGGGTGCCATGTCGACCAGTGCCCACTGCCAAAAGCACCTGTAATGGGCCTATAAGCATCAGAACTGGACTACAGAGCAGTGGAATAAGGTGACCTGGTCAGATGAATCACTTTTTTTTTTTTTTTTTTTACTTCACGTGGATGGCCACGTGTGCGCTTGTGCGCTACTGCGGAAGAGATGACATTAAAGAGATAACAGAGGATGAATTCAAAAAAGGAAGTGAACCGGTGGAGGCTGTGATCCTCTGGGCAGTGTTCTGCTGGGAAATCTTGGGTTCCTGCCTTTTATATGTAAAACATATTTTTGTTGCAGTTACCCCTTCAGGGAGACGTTACTCCCTGACACCAGTGACCTCTTGCAGCAGGAAAATGCATTCAAGAATGGTTTGAGGTACATGACAAACCAAGAACGAGTTTGAGGTGATCTGCTACTGACAGCTTGGTGCCAGATACCGCAGCACGCATTCAGAGGTCTAGTGGAGTCCAAGGGGACATACTCAATATATACTCATACAGTTAGTAAGGCAGGCTCCCTTTATGATAAAAACACCAGGTAATATAATACGCAAAGCCAATGCCATTTTACACTTCTAACTTAAAGTATCATTTAAAGTGCTTTCAGACTCAAAGATGAATATTGGACATTTGAATGCAGACCTAAATGACAATACTGGAAACTGTGATTTTTTGGGAGTGTAAACACTGACTGAATAAAACGCATTAGGAAACATGCCACTTTGAAGTGAAGGTGATCAACCCAATTTACGGCACAAATTAAATGTTACATCAGCAACAAGCAGTCCTCTCATTTTTTTTTTTTTTTTTTTCCCCTTCCCCCGGCAGGTCCAAGGTTCAATATCCCTCAGCAAACACAGATAAAACACATTTACCGGAAGATCTCACTAAACAGTGCTATTGATTTATTTATTTCTACACTGTCTTATATAACAGTAGGCAAGATCAAGTGCAAGATCATGCACGTTTAATACATTACAATAAGTCACAGTAGAAGATTTCTCATATACGAATAATAAAGTGAAATGTGCATTTTAAACAATAAAGCATGCCAATAATTCTGTAACTGATGGTATAACAGTTATGCCATGTAAGCGATGTAAACGATGTGTTTGTTTGTTTTATTTTATTTTAACATTAAACCCCTGTTCTTCGTCACTGACACGAATCCGAGTCTGTGTCGCTGTAATCTGCCACTAGTGACTTTGTAGAGCAGGATTCATTACTATTCTGTCCTTCTATCCCACAATGCACCTCTGGAGCTGGCTTTCCAGACTTCTCTTCTGTGGTTTGTATGTGTGTGTCCTGTCTCTTGTCTGAGCACTGTACGGAAGGCGACTCAGAGTTTTCCAAGTTTAAAGCGGCCATGTTCGGGCATGTTACAGACTCCTGGGAGGAACATGATGTCAGGGTGGCGTTTTCGACGACAGGGCTGCCGCCGTCTGACCGCCTGCGGACGAGCGAGCTGCTCGGAGTGGCGTTCAGAACTCTGGCAGCGGCTACGTCTCTGCTCTTTTGACCCAGTTTGTTCAGAAGGATTCCCACAGCGCTCCCTGATGGATTGGAGGAGGATGAAGAAAACCAGGAGCGAGAGGAGATCTGCTGCCGCTTTGTATGCTGTCTGTCGTCGTACGCTGGAAAACACACAAATTGCTCTCTAAAGTGCTTTATTTCACAATAAACTTGAGAGCAATTCATCAATAAAATCATGAGCCGTTTCTTACAGTCAGGGCTCTGGAAGGTAAGTAGCGAGGCGAGTTTTTTATCCTCCTCCTTCTCTGGTACCAAAGGTATAGACAGACCCATCCTCTTCCTCGTGGCGTTGTCCTTCTCCTCCTCTTCACATATGGCCTTCTTCTCATCCTGTATTACGGACACAAGCATAGTACACATGGTCATGTTGAAACCTCTGCATGAAGAATATTCCGAGATTTATAGACCCTAAACTTATTATGAGCATTAACAGACCCTAAATTTTCTGCGGAGGGAGCTGTTGAGCACAAAGTCGTCTTTCCAGCCGGCCTGTTGTTCTTGCAGCTCAGACAGAGTCGGGATGGCGGCGCGCAGCTTCTCTTTGTCTTTTCCGCCGTGATCCAGCTTGTACATGGCATCGGTCTCTAGCTTCTCTTTCTCCGTGCGCTCTGAGAGAGAAGAACACACAGAACAGGAGTGTAGACAACACCAAGAGCGAGTTAGGAACATTTGCACCGACTGTGTGCAAGTGAGTGTGAGAGAGAGTGAGAGAAAGAGACGTACCGGTAGTGAGTATTTGCTCATTTTCAGCCATGTTCCATCTCTCCTCTTTGCGGTTTGCACCGCTTACGATGACATAATCGCACGTGGCTGGATCCGTCTGCATTTCAATGTAGTTCACACACAGGTGGCATTTCATTCTGAACCTAGGATTCAATAAAAAAAATTTTGACATAAGTGTAATCAAAGACACTAGAGAAATGTATTATTAACGATGGTCCACAAGCTCCTTCTTAAACAAAAGACAGTTCCGTCCAAGCTTGTACACTTAAATCATTGATTCCTTTGTTCTAATGCTGATGTGAGGATTTGTGACTGCTGTGCTCGATACTTCAGGACTCCAATTGCCTACAGTCTTATACCTGAGCCTCCAATATTGAACCAGACACTATATTAACTTAAAACACATCTTCTGTTATCTTGAACTTCCAGCCGCCTAACACACATTATGACTGTAAAATCCCTGCTATCCGTTATTACCCAAATAAGGATGGGTTCCCTGTTAAGTCTGGTTTCTCTCAAGGTTTCTTCCTACTGCCATCTCACGGACAATCATTTTGATTCATACACATTTTCTCGCATTTTTTATACACATTTTCCTAATTCTCTTTCTTTCTTTTGAAGATGCTTTGAGCAATGACCATTGTTAAAAAGAGCTATACAAATAAAGTTGGATTGTATTGATCAAAAGCTACATTTCAACTTGATTTGATTTTAAAGAACAATAATCCTGAGTGAGGCAAACAGAAAAGTCAATCCCGACGATGATGAATTAGCCCATGGAGAGTGAGCTGGGTGAGCTGCACATCTTATGGTATCTTTATCATACGACGTGCTCTTAGACAGTTAATCCTTTAACGCAGTATGAACAGCAGTTTGAAAATGTGTGACCGGTAGCTGCCTTATTGTAAAAAAAATTAATAAATAAAAATGCTGAATCACAACATCAGCAAGAAAATGGGGGACATCATAACAGTACACAAACCATAAACAATATGATACAATACAACACATGACTTAGTATAAATATTTATCAAGAGAACAATCTTCACACTAAACTCTCTGTAAGCCTTTCTAATTTGAGTTTTTTCAAAACAGCAATGTATCACCATTCATACATCTCATCATGATGTAAATGGCATCCAGGTTACCTGTATATTGGCGTAGTGTAGTAATTGCCGACTTTCTTCTTTTCAGCATTGTATCGAACCCCTAGAAAGTAACACAACACTGAGGTAAAAACAGTTTTTAAAGATGCTGCTAAGCAGAACCGATGAGAAACATAAAACGGGTATGTTATGGTTCAAAATAATATCTAACAGGTAACAGTTTGTGTCTTACTCTAGTGCATACACACACATGCAGGTTCGCCCTGTCCTTTACCAAAGCCTGATGCTCTCTAATGCCAAAACAAACAACAAGCGACATCAGATCCCAAATTAATTAAGGTGCAACTTGTAAAGCGACATATCCAAACAAATGACCTGATGAATTAATGATAGTTCAGGCAGTTCGTCATTTCTTCAGGTCCCGACTTTAACACCTTCATGTTTAAATCTTGAAACCTAACCTATCTTATCCAATCATGGACAAGCTCCAATTATATCAGTATAGAGATATTATGAAAAACCATAAGACTCAGAAGACTTTCATAAAACCTCTGGTAACTTCTAAGTTTAAGGTTGCGGGCAGTGACTGAAGGAATGATACGACTGTTGTTGAGATGTTGAGATAATGAGATACTGACAGGAGATGGATCACCTGGGATGAACTTCAGTTTGGTTTTACTAACATTGCATTTCAATTCAATTCAACTGATGCGCATTCATCCAGGATGAGATGTCTGCCAAGCATGCTTTTTTTTATTATTATTTTTTTTATTAACATTGTGTTAGTTATTGACCAGAGGCTGTCAGTTTGGCTACTCGTCCTGAAACAAAGCAACAACTTGAAAATCCTGTGTCAACTAATCTGCTCCGATTCTCACATCGAGAGCGTTTTACAACTGTCATCGTCACAATTGTAATGTTGTCATACAAGTGTGATTGTAGATTTATATTGCTTTATTGATAGTGATAAAATTCTGGTGATTCTGCAACATGTCAAACTTACCCATGCCTATGTGATTCTTACAGCCATCGCACCAGATGTTGTAGGGCATCTCAAACCTGAATCACACACACACACACACACACACACACACACACACACACAGATTATACTACCAGGTTCCCCACCACTGAATGATTGGGTGGTCTGCGTGAGCGGAAAAAAAGACAAATTCAGAGCAGCATTGCGCGCGCGTGTGTGTGTGAAGGAGAGAATAGACCAAAGATACTGTGTGCGTTTTACCTGATAATGAGGATGCCCTGTGAGAGCTTCCTGGCTCTCTCGCGTAGCGGATGAGTGTTCCAGTAGCCATTGATGGAGCGATGCTGCAGACCAAGAGAGACACACACGGCCAGGGTTCCATCACAAATATGCTTTTCCTCACTGTTACTTTGGTGTTATACCAAATTTATTAATGAATGCAATGACAATACCACTTACCTTAGCAGGGTCAAAATCTGGAGGGTAATACTTGTTCACTCCTTTTCTCTCTCCCTAAAGACGACACAGATATTTAGTACAATACCAGAAAACATGCTTTGTGCTACATTGTGCTACAGTGCACACGAACTCACTGACCATGATTTCAGCTCAGTCAAATCCAGTCAAGGCGACCTGAGAGAGAGAGAGAGAGAGAGAGAGAGAGAGGGAGAGAGAGAGAAGGAAATAAGAGATCCGATCATGAGTCTGTACTACTTGTAGTCAGCTTGGACTGTACGCTAACACAGCGTTAATGACTTGCGCTTCCTGGCCATATTTCTAAAAATCCCGCCCCCTCTGCTGCGATTGGTTACGAGTAACGAAACCGATCGTCCTGTCCAATCAGCGGTCTCTTCGACGAGACCAGGGACCAATCATGATGCAAGAAACAAACACCACTAGCTCGGTTGGTAGCAAACAATCTAGAAGCTTCTTAAGTTGTACCGTTTGCTTTAAATATTATACCATCAGCTTCTTCGTTGCGTCCCTTCGTGCTTGGGTACATGTAATTAAAATAAATACAATATGAAAAAAAAATATGAAAAGAAACAGTTTAAAAATAAATATTCACCAATTTTAGGATCCTGAAGCTAGTCAGTCTAATGTGTTGACCCAAATAGTCTTCTTCGTCTTCTTCCGCACACAGCAAACGTTGTGGCGTGTTTTTGCCACCTACTGGACTGGAGGGTCCAGTACACTCGTCAAATGTGATTTTCTGAGGGCTTTATCCCTATTTTGTCCCTAGGGGTCGCCACCTCGGATTACAGTACACATACCACGAGCATGTTTGTCAACTCTCACGAGACAAATAAGCAACCACAGCTCCATAAACAAGCCAAAAACAAACCCAATATTACTATAGTCTTTTATGGCCACAAATTTAGCATTTAAAACTATACAGTATACACACACACACACACACACACACACACACACTAGTCAAAAGTTTGTACGTACCTTCTAATTCCATGGTCACTCGTGATATTTCTTTTTTCTTTCTTTCTATAATATAAAACAATACTGAAGGTGTCCAAAACATGCAATAATCTCCTTTGAACAGCGGATATTGAGATGTGTCTAGTGATGCTCATAACGGCGCTAATCTAGTGATTTCTGAGGATCCTGGCTGGTAACTCTAAATGAACTTCTCCTCTGTAACAGAGGTAAGTTTTATGTTCATGAGGGCCAGTTTTATTATCAAGCTTGACAATAATGAAACTGTTCTTGCAAGAACTGTTCCAGAACACCATTCCAAATCCACTATTGTTCTAGATTGTAGTAGATAAATTACTGGAGAAAAAAAAAACACTGAATTAAAAGGTGTGTAAAAACTTTCAGTACTGTATCATTATTGTTTTTGTTTTGTTTTGTTTGTTTGTTTGTTTGTTTGTTTGTTTTTACAAAAAAAAGTAAATTGCAACAAAGTTTGTAGGGCTTTTTTTTTTAAGGGCAGGCACAATTGGTCACAAATGAGCAGATTGTCAGATGGAAGAGGACAGGAGCAGGTAACAGGAACAGGTGAGCTATTGTTAGTTGTATATTTGGACGTAGTGCTTGTTTTTGCAACCTGCAAAAATGTATTACTAGCCTTTATTATGAAAACATATACTAAAAAATACCGTTTTCCTTTCCCCAATCTTTGGTATATTTTTCCATACTTGGACGTCTTTGTTGGTGGCATTGTTGAGTAATATGAAGAGACCGAGCTTCACATGATCATTGACATGATTTTTTTTTTTTTTTTCTGTTAGGAGGGCGGGGCTGCAGTCCCATAACAGCACTGGGGAACGGGCCCTCCTATGGGCTCTGCAGAGGTGCACAAGGGGTGTGTAGGAGGGTGCTACAATGCTGATTAGTGCGAGGATGTGTAGAAAGTGTCAAACACTGTATTTGGGTAAAAAAAAAAAAGTCAAAAAAAGTCGCTTGTCAGATTTTCACTCAAGCAACAATGTTTTCAAAAACAAGCCCCCAAAAAAGTGACCATTAATATATTCTCACGCGGAACTAGCAACTATGACCACTGAGGCCACACAAATTTTCGCCTTAAGAATCGAGTTGAGTATCATTTGGGTTTTTGACCACAGTATTAGTATACCAGTGCCAAAATGATTTAAAACAGTACCAGTGCTTAAATGGTGCCTGAACAGATACTTAAAAGAGAGAGAGAGAGAGAGAGAGAGAGAGAGAGAAATGGAGGATAATATTAAAAAATGGCTTTTTATTGAAAAAAAATCAAATGTTTATATTTTAGATAAACAATATAATAAAAGTTATATATATATATATATATATATATATATATATATATATATATATATATATATATATATATATGTATAAATTAAATACGAAACAGAACAAATTTACATACTACCCTCAACTAACCTAACTACAATAATGTAACACCAATAACATTAAAATGGTTGTATTCTTGGTCTGCTACAAACTAGCTTCAGATTTCAGCAATTCTTTTGCAAAAATATGACCACATTTGCCTTATCTGGCAAAACACGACACCTCTCCTGACTTTGCTAGGGTTGGTCTGAGATGCACACACTGCCAACTAATGGCCGCAAGCTGTTAAACATGCTGCATCCCTCTGATTTTAACTTTATCCCATGTGCCCTCATCTGTTTCATTAGGTATGATGCGTTTCTCCCTTTACGCACAACCGCTGAAAGACATTTGTTGCATGTCACGGTGTCGGAATCCTTTGTTGTAAAATACAGCCACACTTTAGACCGTTTGGCTGTATGCATTTTAATTGAAGTGTGTTTAGCTTGGCAAGCTAATGTTACCCACTGCCAACAGAGCAAGTGTAATTACTGCATTCACGCAGATGGTCTCATTTCCTGAGTTGCGCTTTTGAGTTGGAATGTGAAAACAACATGCTCACTTGCCTTGCTACAAAGATTTAGCTTTTAAAGATTAGATTAGCTTTCCAACTCATGTTCACTGGAAAATGAATGTTAATGTGCGATGAGGTTGTTCAGTCACATACATTTACCCAGGACACATATATCATGTGACATCCACGTTAATGTTGCCTCTGCATTACACAACCGTCTTTGCCTAGAGTCTAGTAACGAAGCAGTTCAAAAGGGGTTTTGTGAGACACTTTGTTACAGTGTAAGTCAATGGATCTCTTCTTCTTTTCTTTTTTAATTGGCAAGTTTAAGAAATCCCCAAATCTCCTGTATGTAATATATTTGCGAAAAGAAATCAGTAAAATCATAGATTAATGGAAAAATTTAGTTATGGAGTAGATTGGATCTAAAAATGTTTCTGAGTTCTTCATTGTGGTTCTGGGAGTTTTTATGTGAACGTTTGCCCGTAAAAAGTTACAAGAAAGCTGTGGACTTAAATGCCTTCTTGGAACATGGATTAAATCAGATTTGTAAATGTAGGAAGAATGCCAAAATAAACAATCTAGAATTATGATTTATTATACATCTTATAGACATTTTTGGGGGAAAAAAGTGATAAAACAGACAGTAGTTTAATTGAAGCTGAGCTTCTGCCATGCAAACCATCAGATACTGGAATCAAGAACTGGACTAACGTCTCCCAAAAGTCCATTTGAGCCACTGTAGACAAGTGATGCTGGATGAAGTGATGGAACAGAGAGAAAGAGGAGAGAAGGAGAATGCGAGCCAGTGGAGGAGGCCCGGCCGCTGTCCGCCGCCTCAGGTTTGCCGGGTCAAATTTACGGCGTAAACAGCAGCCGCACGGCGAGCTTCAGATTCCGAACTAATTCCCATGAAATGCTTCCCATTACAGCCCCTGCATTCCTGCCCAAAGCAGACAAACCCTATATGGACCAGAGAGGAGACCTGCGCCTTCCTGAATCAAGCAGCCACCACTTCAGCAGCGCATCTATACACTGAGCCCCTTTACAAAGGGCACATGATGGAACTGCACACTGCTGTGGAAATTCTTTTGGTGAAAATTTTGTCTACATTTTTTTAAATGATTGGATGGGAATTTTAAATCCTGGCATAAGTGTTTATCGAGTGGTTATACAATCCTTGGCAAAAAAAAAAAAAAAAAGTCATCAACATACAGGGTATTCACCTTTTTTTAATTTTATTTTTTTTTATTCATAGCAAATAAACTAATCACCAATTTGCCACAAACGTTATTTAATATCTGACCATCCTGGGTTTGTGAAACACACCTTTTATTAATGAAGTCTTAAAACACACCTTAATTAACTGTTCTGCTAACTGAAAGAAAACATGGCCCAAGCATCAATGGAAACAACAGAACGGATAATAAAATATGAAATCGTGTTCCGTTATAGATTAATAAAATTATGGCCATCAGCAGCCACAGGGACATAACTATTAGTCCAGACTAAACACATTTCCCTTATATGCAAGTTTGTTATATCCAAAGTTTTTTTGTTTTTTTTTTGCACATTTATTTGGGTCTACTCTCCTGCAGACCTCATCCACTACAGCTGAGATTCCAATATCACCAGGTGTTATAATGGGATTATACTGTAAAAGAAAAAAAAAGAAAAAACACACATGGGAAGAGAAAACAGGATATTAAACTCACAGGAACATGCCTTAAAAATATATAATGCCCAACAAACCAAATGAATAACAAAAAGATAGAAACAGGACATGTTTGGGATCGAACAGTAAGACATCGGACTAGGGAAATGCAGTTATGATGTGTGAATAATTGGATGAAAGCGACAGTGATGAATCACAAATCTACAATGGCAAAGGAAATGATGCTGGAACTTTCAAATGAAACATATAATGATGACCGTCTGAAAATTATTTTGCCACATCTGCCATATACGTCTCCAAACCATTTACACGTTTGGGCCTTTAAAAGAGTTCCTGGTAGGCCAGCGTTTCAGAAATGATGCAGGCAGTCTGATCATGGCTACATCTTACTAAAACTTTCTACCTTGTTGGTATTCAAGCACCTAGTGAAACACTGAGCCTGGCATTACAGTATCAGAGGATTATATACAGTATATCACAAAAGTGAGTACACCCCTCACATCTCTGCAAATATTTAGTTATATCTTTTCATAGGACAACACTGCATAAATGACTCTTTGACACAATGAAAAGTAGTCAGTGTAAAGTTTGTATAGCAGTGTAAATAAAAATAACTAAAAATAACAAAAAATACACCCAATAATAGCTGAACTCCTGGGAACAAGAGTATATTAGAGTACAAGTATAGTATATATATATATATAATTAAATATTTGCAGAGATGTGAGGGGTGTACTCACTTTTGTGACATACTGTAGAAAAATAAATAAAGATTTTTTTTACTCTCATAACTTTGTTTGACTTGAAAGTGTAGAATGTGTGTCAGTGTGGGTCACAAGCAGTGCCAGCAGGCATGTGCAAATAAGCCAACAGCAAATCCATCGCAGTCTGGAAGTGGTGGCATTTGAGGCATGGAAGCCTCTGGCAGCACCAGAGGCAGATGCAGAATTTGAAGCAAAGGAGATGGATCTGGCTCTCACAGCGCAGAAGCAGTGGCAGCAGACCAGAACTGTAGGCAAGGGAGAAAACAAATCAGCGGCCCACATCTTAAATGGTATCTAAATCTCAGGAGCTGGCCATAACTAAAGGTGGAAGTGCCAAGGCAGAGTTCACAGTCTGTCAGTGGTTGACCTTTGGCAAGCTGACCAGCGATAAAGAACACTCTTCAGCATAAAAAGAGATGCTGTGAGAATACTGTGTGGTTAAACTGACTATTAATCGATCATCGATTGGTTTATTCAAACCAATAATTGGTTGTGGAATGGTGATTACCATCACTAAAGGGCTCTATGCAAGAATACAGGGCAATTTAGTGTACCCGAGTCACACACTGGCATGTTTGGGAGATGAGAGGAAACTTGAGAACTCAACCCACACACCTATACTCGCTAACTTGAGTCCATCAAACTGATGGCCGATGCGATGTGAAGAAGCTACTCGCTTTGAACATTTTGCCATTTTGCAAAAACAAATACAATGAAGAATGATGGGAATCAAACCCAGACCCTGGAGATGCAAGGTGAGAGTGCTAACCACTAAGCCCCAGTTCCCTAAGGAATTTATGCTCCACATAATTCAAGACTAGGAAAAGTTATTTAACCTCTGTGAGGAAATGGTAATATTAATATCCTCGCCATTATCAGCAATTTGTAACATTCAGAGGTAAAGATGAGGTTTTTCTCGACACAGGAAAGAGCTTGCAGCTTCTTTGTGGTAAGACATGCTCCTTATTTATCTGATTATCTCAACAACAAAAACTAAAGAAAAAAGTTACCCTATCATCTGAAGACTATGAGTTCTCACATCAATCATGTGAGACTGCTCTAGCCGTCATTACGTCCAAACAGAAGGTAAGGATAGCCAAGGAATGTTATGCCGTCCCAAACCTTCTGTGAGCAGCAGTTTAAAAAGATGTGGTCAACTGGCGTCACATGTTTCAGAGGAAGCATGTGATAGTTTTCACTCTTCCTGGTTGGTAGTTTTACCTCTTGATGGGAGAGTGCCTTAACAGTGATGGGTGAGAAATGACAATGGCTAAATTAGGGGAAAAACCAGGGAAGAAGAAAAAAGAGGGGGAAAAAAAAGGATATGCCAGATGCTATTCTTTAATAAGCAAAAATCAAAATCACTGGCACAAGATGGTACGAGATAAAGACCTTTGGACAGGCTTTTATAAGGAAACAATCAACTTTAGGGTGGTACCAAAAGTTACCTGCTCTTGGCAGGCTGCATCATTATGAGCAGCCTGCATGAGCACAGCATGGTGTGTTTTATTCCTTACTTAATCCAGTAACATCTTGAGATCATGCTATGAGGCATAATTATTTCCTGGAAACCCAAAGCTTTGTAGAGATTGAGAGATTTATTCAGCTTGCAAAAGGATGTGTAAACAGCAAAACCCACAGGCTTTAATGATGAACACAGCTTGTTTATTAAGGTTCACCAAGCATCTTCTTCATAGAATCTACCTCTGAAAAAATGCTTTCCCTTAAAAACATTAGTAAACAAGAAAACATTAAAAAGTGTCCATGTTTTACTAGACACTAACATGTGATGACTTTTCCTGTGCAGGACAGAAGAAGATGAAAGGCCAGACAGATGGACAAGAAAAGAGAGGTTGAATAACCATTCATCTTTTCTAAATCTTTCCCTGGAGAAGGGGAGATGAAGGGGAAGCAAACATTCCTTTCGTGAGTTCCTGCAAGAAGCAAAGCCATGAGGAGGAGTACAGTGGAAGATACAGCATGCTTTTTGGCATGCCCTTACACAGACGGCGTGGAATTTTGGCCTGTCTTACTGCAGAATGGCAGGAATTTCGTATTAGTGTCATACGATGAAATAATAGCTCACCCTCACGCTATAAAACTTGCAGGTAACAGAAAAGAGAGGAGTAGACTAAATATACAGCAGGAAGATTAGGGAAAAAACTTGGTTGGATTCCCTTCTATTTATGCCAAGGGAATGAGACTTTCACTTTGTTGACATGATCTTTGTTAAGAGATCATTGCCCCCCTTAGTTTTCCAAAATTTACCCAATTCCAAAATTGGGTTTTAATGTCTGGATTGAACTAAACCAGATTTCATGGTTTAATCCGGTCCAGAAGCTAAAATCCAATTGGGCAATTGGTGACAATGTTTTCTGCACACTGTCAATAATGAATTCATTGAACCTCAACATTCTTTTCCAGTTTATTATTTCCATCAGGTCAAAGATGGAAAGACAGGCCTGTTGGAAGACAGATGGTTAGAGCAGCCAAAAATAGATCTATGTGCATGCAAAAAGTATAGAAACCCCATGTTCACTCACTCTCACTCATTCATTCTTTGTAACACTTATCCTGTTCAGGGTCGCAGGAAGTCTGCTGTTTCTCTTAAACCATGGGTGACCAAGGAAATTAAGGCCAGAAGGAATTCCCAGTTACAGGTGTTAACCCCAGAGAAAAAACACCAGGGAGTTGTGGAGGGGAACAATCTCAAGGCACAACTAAGAGGGATACCATATTAGTGGCGGATATAAACAGGGCCAACAACATAAAACTATTTTTAATAAGTTTGATACGTTACTCTTTCCCTCCCAGCTGAGACACCCCTGCCCCCTGTCCTAGCATTTACAATGACAATCCTTCTTTCAACCTTCTTATACAATGTGCAACCTTGACCCTGGTAAACCAGCTGATACAGATGCTCTTAGCAACAGAGTTCTCAGAATCTGTGCTGCCCCACTGTTTAGAGTCATCCAAGTCATCTTCAACATAAGTCTGAAACGATCAACTCCTGTCAACACCTGGATCCCTGTGCATTGCAGGGTCAAGTTCAAGGGATTGTTAAAGCCGTACAGTCCATACGGTCTCCCACGTCCGGTGACCAGCCTTTACTTACAGTTTCTAAATCTAGGTTGAAGAGTCTGGGCGATTGTGCCTAGCATACCCTAAATGAGCTTACCCTGTCAGCACTACTATTATAATTTCACAGGCTTATTATTCCCATTTTTTTTCTTCTTCCGCACAAAAGTTTGGCGCGTAACTAGTTCCGCACTGTTTGTCGTAGACCCACAAATGAGGGGTCAAATCGTGCAGCTCGTTCGGGAATGGGCTGCTATGACTTTTCTAAGGGGTGGGCGGTTAATTGCCCCATTAATCGCCCCAAAAAGTCCCATAGACTTAACATTGAGCCCAACTTTGACGGATTGTAGCGCAGAAAGAGAATTTTGTGGAAAGGTAAAATTTACTACATTTGAAGAGGTTTGCAACCTGTGTCAGAACATACCCCGCATAAGTTTTACCCCCGGGGCAGGAGAGGTCCCCAAATTTGCCCCATTGACATATAATGCAGATTTTGGTGCATAACTACTACAGTATCGTTTGTCGTACACCCATGAAAGAGGTGTAAAATCGTGCGGTTTATTCGGGATTGGGATCCTAAGACTTTTCTCCTCACAGGGGCAATTAATCTCCACAAAAATTCCCATAGACTTAACATTGATACCAACTACAGATTCTAGTGTAGAGCGGGAATTTGATAGAAATCTCAAGTTTACCACATTTGAACAGGCTTGCAAGCTGCGTCAGACATACAGCAAGAGGGTATAGGTTTCACGCCGCCGGGGGGCAAGAGGCGATAAAATTTGCACCAGTGAATTATAATGGGGATTTTGGAGAGTAACTAGTACTGTATCGTTTGTCATACACCCATAAAACAGGTGTCATATCGTGCGGCTTATTCGGGACTGGGGTGCTAAGACTTTTCTGAGGGGCTGGCAGTAAATTTCCCCGACAGGGGGCAATTAATCTCACCACAAAAAAATCCCATAGACTTAACATTGGGACCAACTTTCACAGATTCAAGCACAGAATGAGAATTTGGTAGAAATCTCAAATTTACCACATTTGAAAAGGCTTGGAAGCTGTGTTGGAACATACCCCGCGAGATGGTATAGGTTTTACCCCCGGGGGCAGGAGGCACCCAATTTGCCCCATTGACTTAAAATGTGGATTTTGGCGTGTATCTATTCCTGTACCGTTAGTCGTAGATGCATGAAAGAGGTGGCAAATTGTGCGGCTCATTTGGGAATGGGGTGGCATGAGTCTTGTGAAGAGGTGGAGGGTAAATTGCCCCCGCAGGGGGCATTGCATCACCCTAAAAATTGAGAAAAATTTTCTAGATTCTAGCACAGAGCGAGAATTTCATTGTAGGATAAAATTTACCACAATTGAAGAGGCTTGCAAGCTGTGTCAGAACATACCCCGCACAAGGGTATTAGTTTTACCCCCAGGGCACAACAGGTGCCCAAATTTGCCCCATTGACTTATAATTTGGTGCATGACTTGTCCTGTTCAGTTTGTTGTAGACCTATGAAAGAGGTGTCGCATCGTTCAGCTTATTCGGGAATTGGGGGCTGGACATGACTTTTCTAATGGGCAAGGGGTAAACTGCCCCAGCAGGGGGCAATTAACAGACAATGGTAACTTCCATAGTAACTTTGAAACTGAATTTAACTGTGGATACCACTGTTGATTTTTACACTTTGGTCAACTGTGTGATGTCAAAATTTTACTAGACTTTGAGTACAGGCCAATGGCACTGATTTTTTTTTTCGGTCACAGTAGTGATTGACTGCATCAAACAACAATCAATGTTATCACCGCATGCCTCAATGACAGACACACAAAAAAAGACAAAAACAACACTAGAACTCACATCCAGATTTACCCTGTTCCAGAGTGATGGAGGCATCAGGGTAAGAGGAGAGGCAGATGAAGTGATGCATCTATCCTTTCTACTGTACAAGCCTGAGGGAGCAGTACTATATGGGGTTGCTTCTGTTGATCAGGTCTAGGTTCAGCAACTATGTGCCCCAAAATCATGTCAGCTGACTACCTTAATTTACTGAATGACCAGGTCTTTCTATTAAATGGATTTTTCTCTTCCCTGATAGTGTGGACATATTCCAAGATGATGCTGACAGGATTCATTGGCCTCAAATTGTGAAAAAGTGGTTCAAGGTGCATGATACATAATTTTCACACATGGATTAGCCACCAAGGTGTCCAGACCTCATTGACAGTGTTTGGGATGTGCTGAACACATTATCACTACAAGATTGTGGAAAAAATTAATGCGACACTGGATAGAAATAAATGTTGTGACATTGCATAAGCTTATTAAAATGATGCCATGGCCAATGAAATATTAGAGTATGTGACTTTTTTTTTTTTTTGGCTTGGCAGTGTATGTTTTCTCAAGTGCAAACCCAATCTCAGTGCAACAGGCAACCAGAGTCACTTCTTTCAGTAGTATATATGGTTAGTATAAAGTCAGTTAGCAGGTAAGGAAAATCATAATCTTAGAAGCAAGAGGATAAGGGTAACCGTGAAAAAGTTGAAGATAGCCACAGTTTAGAGCTGAGCTGGACAACCGTAGCCAGGACACTCCAACTAGGGTTCATGAAGGAGTGAAGGATAACCTTAGACGGTATGACAGTGGGAATGCATGCAGCGAGGCATGGTGAACGTAGCCATCACGAGATGAGAGTAGTATTTTGTG
This sequence comes from Clarias fuscus, assembly GCA_030347435.1. NCBI lineage: Eukaryota > Metazoa > Chordata > Actinopteri > Siluriformes > Clariidae > Clarias > Clarias fuscus. The sequence continues at coordinate 5,520,619 of CM059228.1, forward strand.
TATGTCTTTGACAGAGTATAATCTTAATCTCAATTACGTCCATATCAATTTCACGTAGCGCCACAACAAAATGTACAGTATAACAATTCAAGGCAAGACATTATGGGTTCTAAACGTGAAGTCTTTCTTTTGGTCACAACATACTGACATGACATTCCTTAAAATTGACATTCCAGAACAATGTTGCATTAAAAACTCACCAATGCCTTGAACAGTTGAATTCATAGATAAGGGCTGTCTCTGGAAATTAATATGCAGGTTGTTAACACAATTTAACTTCTTCAGAACATTTCTCTGATAGCTGCTGTGTCATGCTGTAGATCAGACAAGGCTCAGAAAGCAATGGAAACATGAGTTAGCTCAGGGCCAACATCAGGATAACAGCAGTGGAAAGTAGTTCTGACTCTAATCCTGTGGGTGATGGATGGCTTTCTATGGTGTTGCATTATGCACGAAAGTTTCCCTCTAAAGCTCAGGGGTTTTTATGGCCTCCTGTCAAGATGGGGGTGAAGACAAAAGAAAGCTGCTCGCATTGATGCAATATATATGTATTATACGTATGAATATCTAAGGCAAGTTGTGAAGCCTACGGAATCACGCTCAGGGACTAAATACAGTCCCAGGCCGTCACCTGGCCAAGACTTTAGACTATTATAAAAACCTTTTTTTAAATAATATATATAATAGTGTAGTAAGTGCACCAGTGTAGCAAGACTACAAACTACATTTTAATTTAACTAAAATTTAACAGCTTAAAGCTGTTGTAGGGGATACCTGGTACCAACTTATTGATTAAAAGAACCCCTGGTTAGAGTTTGGAAATAACCATGGAGGATTTTTTTTGGGGGGGTGTTGGGGGGGGGGGGGGGGGGTTGTTCTATTGTTAGAGTCTATATTAAATTCCAAAATGTTTGACATGAAGTCAAAAATTTTCCTTGGCTCTGTAGCAGGTGTATTAGTGTTGGCGCCTTAAATTAGTGTCTGCCACATGTTGTTGTTGGTCTTCCAGCTGCTACCGTTCTTGACATAACCCTGCCATTCTATCCAGCCTCAACAACCGAGTCAAACCCAATCCTTGCTCATTACACGTGAAAAACCTAGCACTGAGCTGCCAATGCCCCTAGAAGTGTCTGCCACATAAAGAAAGGTAAATACTGAATAAAAATAACGTTACCAACAGTTGGAGATGGTTGTCTGTAACCCCCGAACGAAGATTGGTTAGGTGGTAAGTGCCTGAGGTCAACAGGCCAGCGCTCACGAGGCTAACACTCAGGCCACTTATCGTGTAACTGAAAGGCAGTAGGATAAGAATACAAAAAAATGGCCGACATCTCCACACTTTTTCAGTGTCTTCCCCCTGAGCATGACCTTATAAAGCGCAAGGAACATATGACCGTGCTGCAATCCTTCTGCCAGTCAGACACATTCCACGATTCCTTCGGCATTAGTCTCCTCAGAGCTACTTTAGGAATGTTGCAAGTAGGGGAAAAGGCACATTTCTGATAAAATCCCTAAATTTATGTCCGGATTTCAGAAGTCAGTCGTCGTTCTCGGAATCTTTCCAGGAAGATATCTAGCTGTGGTCTGCTGTGTTCTTTCTTAATTATTATCCTTTGGTCTGTCTCATCTTCATGGATTTAACCCATTTGCTTTCTCATTCTTAATCTTTGATCCAATAGGTCACGTGTGCTCGACCACGGGCTAGTCAGGAATACGAACCAACGCGTTCAGATCAAGCTCCGGAGCGTGATTGGCTCATGGATTAAGATCGCAGACACCTTCTCCTGCTGTTCTACAAACAGCTTTAAATGATTTAGCGTAAAAATACTTAAAAAGATTTATTTCCGCCTCCCAAGTACTCGGGGTATCGGAAAACACCTGCGAATCAATATTTATGCCATTTCGGTATATATTTTTTCTGGGATCAGCTTTGTCCTGAGTACAGGTGAGAAGGGGTGGGGCTAAGCCAAGCCCCCATCTTCGTGAGACAAGCATATATGAAGCAGACTCTGGTACACATCAGCATCATCCAGTTTGTTGCCTTGATTGCGGTGCAGGAAAGAGAAACGGAAAAAGAGAAAAAGAAAGATGTGTTCTCTGCTGAAGCTAACCATGCTGCTGTTCTGCGTTCAAGTCGGAGAGGGACACTGGCTGCACATGCTACTGGGTAAGCCTAATAAAAAGGTCATGACCTTACAAAAAGCAGATTTAATATTTTCTTAATTGTTTTAAATGTTTTCCGCCATTTACTTTGTTTTAAAAAAAATTTGTAGTGCATTTTAATGTATTCTAGTGACATTATATTTTCTTCTATTTTTCTAATATTTTATTCTATTTTTCTTAATATTCAATCGATCAGTGCATTTAACATGAGTAAACATTCAACTTTTATTTACATAACAGTGTTAATAAACTATCATTTTTTTAAATAAATTTATTATTATTATTTATTATAATTAAATGTATTATTATTTAATTTATTATTATCCAATTATATTATTATTTAAGTAAAAAAACAAAAATAGACTGAATACACCTTAATTATTGTACTATTATATAATACTTAGTGGCAGCATTGCAACATCGATCAGAGGAGTTTTTGTGGCATAACACAGGTAGTATATAATCTAGGATCTGAAACTCTGCTGTGTGTACTGTATATAGTAAGAAATATTTATGTTCCCATGTTTTTCAGCGTCAGGCATGAAGGAACAAGCCACTTCCTCCGAATCTGGCCATGCAGATGGGACTAGGACAGAAGGAAGAGAAGAAGATCAAAAGGAGCAGGAGAGATCAGGGAGACACTGGGGAGGGAGAGTGCTACGTTCGCGCCGAAGTGCAGAGGGCCCGTGTGGACTGCATTCGATTTTATTGCAGGTTTGAGACATCACATCAGATTGTATACATATCTTGTTGAAAAGAATGTTCTTCATTTCACACAACATGATCATCTTAACCAAAAATATAATTCTTCCACAGAATGAACCAGTTATTTATAAAAAGAGGAAAGTAAAGGAGATATTTATTATAAAATCTTTTTATAAGTCTTAAAGTCCTCTTACACAACACTTTTTATATTACAATGTTCAAATCCATTTTTTTTAAATGTAATTATAAGCTGAAAGACAAAGTCATTTTGAGAAAAGCCAAAAATATATCCAAGGAGCAGGAGCCAAAATGAAACTTAGTTTGGGTTTGGATTTCATTTTGGTCGTCTTCCTCTGTCTGTTTGTCAGCCATTACATATGATAACATTAGGAACCTGCTGAGCAGCAGCAGATGAAAATACATTTAAATAGGTATATCTTAAAGTCAGCAGTGACGCTCCTGCCCATTATACTGTACACTCGGCACGTAACAACCGCAATACGACTGTGTTGCAGGTGCGAGACCTTGGCCTCGGGTACGACTCGGACGAAATGGTGCTGTTTAAATACTGCAGTGGTGCGTGCCCACGAGTGCCCTCCAACCACGAGCTCACCCTCACCAATCTGCGCTTAAGTGGGGCTTTGCCCCCCACCGAGACCTGGCACCACACGCCATGCTGCCGCCCGACGCGCCATGAGGACATGGCTTTTCTCGACAACTCCCACCGCTGGCACAAGGTCGAGAAGCTGTCCGCCTCCGCCTGCTCCTGCGTCGGCTGAAAAATGTAAACAACATGGACATTCAAACAAAAAAAAATGCTCAGGCTGTAAATATGATCTGTGTTTAGGAACGGCAGGTAACAAGCTGACGGCGTATCCAAGAGAGCCTCTTGCTTTCTCTTGGCTTCTTTCGCTAGTGATGCTGAAAAGTTCGGCTTTAGCTTGCGAGGATGGTAAGAACTAGGAATATATTTATATACTGTAAATTATTTATTTATTTTTTTTTTAAATAAAAGGTCTTTTATATTTATTGTTAGTCTCTGTTCTTCTCTTCGGAGTATATACAGTGTGTGTACAGTTCCAATAAAGATTTTACATGATTTCTGATTACATGTCTGTTAGCAGCATTTGTATTTAAAGATTTTTGTTTGTTCATTTACTCACTTATTCATTCTTTAAAATGCAATATTTTCTTCTTGCGGTCCTAACACGGACTGTTCATTTTCAGCATTTAATTCCCAAGCAAATCGTCCAATAACACCGTATATTTCACTGCCGCTAGTAAAGCATGGAGTCTTGCTTGGACTAAGAATAGGAACTTGCTTGGACTAGCTTTGTGAAACAGCTGAGAAACTAATAAAAGTATTCGCAGTGAAGTACAAAAGTGAAATAAATCCACGGTGCGTGACGTCCCTCACCATGCCTTACTCCGCCGTGTCCGTTTCCTCTGGCTCCGCCCCCCAGATCTGGACACGTCCCTCCATGGCTGTGAGTAAGCGAGGCTCTGTGGGGTGAAAGGACAGCGACTGGACGACGGCTTTCCCGACAGGCAGCTTCAGCGTTAATGAGCCCTAATGAACGAACACAGACGATCAGTGCTAACGATCATCAACTGTCAAACTTATTTAATCCTGAATATATATGCGAGACTTTAATATCCCGTGTTTGTCATTGTCAGGTGTGGGAGAGCTATTTAACGTATTAGAAGATTGTAATGTCTCTCACACACCTCCACCAGGTCCCAGACGTACACGTGACCGTCCTCGGAGCAGCTCAGCACGTGAGTGTCTTTCTCAGACAGGCAGCAGTCCAACTTGTAGTCTTTATTCTGGTGTCCTGTGTATCTGCACACAAATACAACACACACACACAATGACGTGAAATGTCATTAAGCAGCTCCTATGGGTTCCCATGGATGCAACTCTATTGTGCGAGATATACAATAGAATCTCGCATGTGTGTATCGCCACAGTGACTCCAAATGAGATGAGCCGGTCGATCGGCCAGGGACCAGAATCGGCTGGTTTTCAGTTTGATTGGCCTCAGATATAAATGATTCTGTGCTGAGCTCTGAAGCTTCGGCGCGGCGCGGCAGAAATACAAAAAAATACAAATAAAATCACACACATTAAAAGCCTCCGATCTGCCTTTCTCTCCAAACTCTGTGAGCGAATTAGTCTCAACCCCACTCATTAAACACACTTACACCAGTCTCAAGACACAGCGAGCGATATTTAATCGAAAGTCGTGTGTGTTAGAAGCCCCGCGTGCCCGTATGAGACGACGCACACACACACACACCCGTGCTCACAGTCACTCAACCCGCGAGCTCACTTCTGAGTTTTGAGACTTTGAGGAGGTAAAACATGACAAAGTCTTTATGGTGATGTTTTACTACCATTTCCAGTTAATCTATTTGCATATTTTCATCCCGTGTGGTAGTAGTAAATTATTTGCTAGGTTTGCTTAAAAATAATAATTAATGGCGAGGACAGAGATACGCACTGCTCCATTAAATATTAAATCCTGTATTTGAAGCTGGTTTGTTTTGTTTTTTTTAAATGCTGCGTTTGGTTTTCAAATGAGAAAACTAATGTTATAAGGAACGGGCTACAATTAATTACTTAAAGTTTTTCAAAGGGATAAAATTGTAGTAAAATCTGATGAAAATTTTATATCAAATCGGGATAATTATAGAATCGCAATTTTTATTTCTATTAATCATATTTAATTAAATCGGCACCAAGAATTGTAATATCGTATTGGGAGGTGACTGCTAATTCCCATCCCTAGTGTGTGTTCGTGTGTGTGTGTGTGTGCTTTTATGACTCACTCTCCCAGCAGCTCTCCTGTGCTCTTATCCAGCAGACGCACAGAGGCATCCAGACTGGAGCTCAAGGTGCACTGACCGTCCTGACTGAAACATACGCATGTGATCGGACCTGCGAATCACACACACACACGCACGCACACACATATATATATATATAAGCAAAAACAAATTAAAGACTTTCCCCAAAGATTATCGTGGACCTGACAAACACTTACTGGCAACGTAGTCGACGTGAAGTTGTCCCATCCGCAGGTCGTATCGTCTCACCCGTCCGTCCACAGAACTGACGCATAAAGCAGTACATTTCAATCACATACTGTATGATACTGTCAATCATTAAAGGTTTATATGTTGACCTATTCTGTAGCGGGAGCAGGATAACTTGTACGGTTTTATACAGAGTGCCTGCTGAAAGTTACCACGGAAATGAAACGAGTGCTTTAGTAATACAGGAAATTTTGGTTCTCACCCAGTCAGCAGCTCGTGCTCCACCACTTTCAGGCTGCTGACGCCGTCTCGTGCCTCGTCCAGAGTCTGAATCGAATTCATCTTTCTGGACCGAGTGTCCCAGCAGCGCACTGTGCCGTCTATAGAACCTGAAACACAACATGGTCTCATTTAATATTAAAGGTCCCGTAGTTTACTAGCTAAGACAAGTCTCAGTTACTGCCGAGCCACACGCTCCAGAGAACAGCCCAGCTGAGGGGCTCGTCTTTAGGGGAGAAATTGAATAGATTTGTTTTTTAATTGATTTGATTATTTTTTTTTGGTTCATTTACGTCTAAACATAACTAAAAAGTTAATTTTGCATAACAGGTGCCCATTAAACATGAGGCGATTAGAGTATGAGCTACATGGACTCACCTGAGAGCATTACAGTGGCCTCTTCATTAAATCGCACACAGTTCACCCTCTATACAGAGAAGATGAGATGTATGTCATTAAATACTATTTGCTGTATAACAGTAACAATCCATATTTTATATTTAAACCCAAGCAGGTCTACAACTCGTACCCCTGCGTGACCGCGGAGTTTGCGGGTGACCTGCCCGGTCGCTACGTCCCACAGGATCACCGTCTTGTCCGCGCTGCACGAACACAGCTGGCCGTTATCAAAAGAGCTGCAAAGATAAAAGTGAATCCTGTATTAGCTACACTACTGAGCATGTGCGGTCCCAAAGCATGGCACCTACGTGGCCAGGAGAAACGCGAGGCTCTCACCCGTCCGCGTCCAGCACCTCGTAGCCGTGGCCGCTGTACGTCTTCAGCAGCGCTCCTCGGCTCGCGCTCCACAGCTTCAGGCTTTTATCGCCGCCGCACGTCAGAAAGTAGTTCCCGTCAGCTGGAAAACATGTTGCATTTATTAGGACACGGAGTACTGAAGGACGGACACGTTCACGAATTCTTTCACATTTGCTCCTTTATGTCCGAATACAGGAAGTTGCAGGAAATTAGGTTGATTTGACTTTAACCACTTTCTTATTAATCTTATTACTTGGTATGAATATATACATTATACTGCCAGAAGTATTCGCTCGCCTGCCTTCACTTGAATATGACTACTCTACTTATGACTATTACTACTACTAATAATACTACTTTATCCTCTTAAATATGAATTAAAGTATAATTTGGAATTTGTTGACTTTACTAATATGTATTAAAATACTAAAACACGTCTAAAAATACTGTTTTGCTTTGAATAGAAATTTGACTGTATTATTATTATTATTATTATTGCTATTATTATTACAACGTCTTACATAAATACAATTATTATAAAATAAATAAATAAAATTGTATTTTACATACAGTATATTGAAAAGGGACTCAATATATGTTGGTTTGGAAAAGTATTATCATCAATATTATTATCATTGTTTTAAAAATAAAACCCATGTTTAGTAGATCTATACGTTTTGTTTTAAAAAAAATTATAAAAGCAATACAAAAAAAAATAATACTTCAGATTATACCACATTTTATAAACTTGTAAATGCAATAATAATAATAATGCAATAAGATGTCCATTCAAAACTGTATTATTGTTTAAAAAAAAAAATATATATATATATATATATATATATATATATATATATATATTTTTTTTTAAGATATATTGATAAAACTACTGAAAACCAACATATTAAAATGTAATTAAATTAGGCAGCTTTAATTTAAATTTACAATAGACAGTAATATTAATCATCACAATAACAAAATCCATTTTAAAATAATTTTACTACTTTAAGACATATTAATAAAACCACTTAATAGTATTTAAAATGACACTTTTCATTCATATTTAACAGAATAAAAGTCAAGAAAAACTTAGAAGAGCGTGGTCTCTGATTCTCACTCATTACTCATGGAAATGTTCGCATATGATTTGATGATAGATCTTCTGTACAGTATTCTTTCTATTTGATTTACCGTTGAAGCGCACGGCTCTGACAGCGGCTTGTTGACACTCTACAGTCCGGAGAAGGTGCTGCGGGAGGCGGAGAGGCTGCGGCCGGGGCTCGGGGAACGCCATCACTCTCTCGCTGCTTTAGCTTAGCAGTGCTAACCTACACTAAACACTGGGGAATAAGGGGTTTAATAAAACCTTCAATGTTTCCCCATAACGCTGCTTACAAGCACGACATCGTATACTAACACAGATACTTTAATTTCGTTTAAAAAGAGCTAATTACACGATTTAATCTAGCAATTCAGGGTCGTGATAGAAGTGCCGCCGTAGTTTTTAAGCTAATGGTAATATCCTAAATCAACTACTGCAGTACTACATAGTGTGCCTAATTATTAGCAAGCTTCTTTATACTCGTGCACTATTTAGTACGAAAGAGTTCCGTTTCAGACGCAGCCTCTGTTTCCTCTGCTGCTGTGCATGGATGGTGAAATAAACTTTACGCGCTTTAGCGCCCCTGCTGTCTAGGAGGTAGGTTACATTACTGCCAACTGTAGGTTTCATTCTCCCTCAGCTTCCCAGCCTCTTGAAGTTGATTTTACAGTCCTGCCTTCCTTAACACGCCTAATGCATCTTTCCCTGATCCTGAAACATGTGATCATGTGTATATGTGCTGTTTCGTTACCTACGTGACCCTCGTTCTCTCTCATTCATCTTACATTCAGTTTGATGCTGTATACAGTGTCGTGGGGAGCCTATCCCAGGAGACTAAGGGCATGCAGCGTGGTACACCATAGCTGGGGTGCCAATCGATCACAGCGCGCACACACAAACACACTCATTCACACACTCCGGGCAATTTGGTAGGTATATATGTAGGATTCGTAAATTATGTACTAGGCACAAAATTCTTTAAGTGTACATACAGTAGATTTGGGTTCATGATCATACTATATGATACAGGTTGCTTATGACACCTTCTGTCTACATTATAACTATATATTACAATATAGATTTCATATTATACCTGATAAAATTGACAAGACAAATCACTGAAGCAAAAAAAAAAATTAATAAATAAATAAAAAATAGAAACACTGTCATTTTCCCTCCAAAGATTTATTTACAGTAATACAAGTATCACTTTAACACAAAATACACACAAGTATAGTTTAATAGGCAAATCAAAAATGTGTTATAAGGAAATGTACAAAATTCCTTAGAGAAGGAAAAAAACAAGAACCATTACTTATTATTTCCCATAAACCTTAAAATGCTGCTATTTTGGCTAATATTACAAAGTGACGTATATTGTGTCCTGATGATAGTAACTCATTACATTTACAGATGCAAAGCCTCCTCTCCATTCTGCCATTTAATTTGAGCTAAGACATGGAGCAAAATGATATTTTACCAAAAATAAAAACAGCTTTAAAAAAAAGGGCAATTCATGTGTTCTGGTTATTTCTTTTTGGCCTTGCCGGGTTTGGCTAAGAGCGCCGATTTGATCTGATCAGCACTCAGTCCTCTGACGGAGTAGAGGCGAGCAGCACGCTCTTGCAGCGTCCCTCCGCACTTCATCCCTCTCTTCGTCAGCTCGGCTTTCAGTCGCTCCAGACCCAGAGCCTCCAGCTCCTCCACGCTGCTCACAGCCAGCAGGTCTAATGGAGCGTCTGCTTCCTGATGGAGGATGAGAGAGATGCTGTCTGCAGTGAATACTGTAATGAAATAAACTACATTTCTCAGCAAAACTCACCTCTGTCTGAACTGGCGGTTTGTCTGCGCAATCTTTTGTCTCAACAGTTATGCTCTTCTCGGGTTCCTGTTGATCACTGATGGCCTGGTTGTACTCCTCTTTTTCACTGTGCTCCATCCTTACAGGTTCATCTTTCTCTTCAGCTTTTTCCTGGCTAGGAGGTGGGGAGCAGGGCGCTGACCCTGCACTGGAACCGCTGCTGCTGCTGCTGGCCTGGTCCTGAGACTCGGATTCCTCCTGCCCCCTAGTTGCTGTTGCCTGTATTGCGACTGGCACAGAGCTGCAGGAAGGACCAGCCTCAGAAGAAGAAGAAGAGGAGGAGGAAGAAGCCCCAGCTTCGCTTTCATCGCTGTCTCCGTCTGAACTGTCCATGTTCTCAAGGTCCCCAAGGCCGGTCCTGTGAAAATTAATATATTTTACTACATAAAACAGGTTGTTTAAAATGACTAACAGCATGCACACGTTTAAAAAAAATATGGAAGTTTCTCTCCTTCCCCAGAGCACTGTGGCTTATGGATTTCTCACCAGAAGCATTTCTTCTTTGAGGAAGTGTTTCCATTTTTCGTAGCTGGCCGTTTACGATGTGGCTTTTCTTCTGCCTGTACCACTCCACTAGATGAAGCCTGCATGCCTGGATGCAAAAATTATAGAAAACTATAATTATATAACTCGCTTCAATTCTGGCCCAAGAATAAGGCTTAGCTAGGGCGAGCTTATATCAAACCTTGATAAGCAGCATAAAAATATGAGAAACAGAAACTTTGTAATGAATAATCTACAGCCATTTAAAACACTTAGATAATTTACAAGCTGCAGTTTACAGATCTAATTATTATAACCAACAACCGCCCTGTTCATTACAAGTATATGAAAAGTTAGACTTTTAAAAAAAATAAAAATAAAAAAAAACCTTTGAGAATGGAGTCCTCCAGCCTCTCAGAGAGGTCATGACACTGCTGCTCGTACTCGGTGTCTGTGAAACGGTGTTTGGGCTCGGCGAGTTTCCTCTGAATCCTCTCCAAGCGTCTCTGCTCCTTTTCCGCATCTCGGTCAGCCTGCTTCTTCAGCCACTCGGCCATTCTGTGCTCACAAGTGGACAAATGCTGAACTGTTAATCTCACTGCACCACACCAACAATCATCACCTTTGTCAAGGCAACACTTTTTCATTTTTAGTGCACCCTTGAAAATGGTCCCATTGGTCACATTAACATTCCGTTTCAACATTGACCTGAAGTCAAGACGTGTATGTGCTCAGCCTTACTCTTTTTCATGATTAACATCTCGAAGTCTCCGCCCACTCAGATCTCTGCAGGCCTCTCGATTGGTGGTTTTCTCAATCTGCGCCCCGAGAGCTCGCAGCATGGAGCCGAAACCTGTCACACAAATATCGAATGATGAAGAGGTTAGAAAATCGAAAAGAGGAATTATTAATTAGCAGACTAAGAATCGGATACCATAATTTGTCTAAACTGTTGAGCATGCACTGCACTCATACAGTAAACTTATGCAGGAGGGGCTAGACATGGTGGCACAAGTCCAAGAACTAGCGAGAATAGTCATTGTTAAGGCGCTTTTAGAAAGCGGAGTCACTAAGCAGGGAAGTAAGCATTTATTGTTGTTTTTAAGGAAGACTGGACTGGACAGGGAAGCTGAGAAGAAAATCTGTAGATGGCAATAATGCAAGTTAGACAACTTCAACTAGATACTGAGTGGTACTGAAAGGGAAACCTGTCGAGAATATAAAGCAGACTAAGAGTTCAAAACACAGAACAAGTCAAGACAGGAATAGAGATAATGGTTTAAGGAAGACTGGTCTGGAAAATCAGCTTCAAGAAGGCGGGAAGACAATGGGAAATAAGACCTCCAGTTGCTCTTAATGTAAAAACAAACAAGGAGAAACAATCACCTCCTTTGCCTCCACATAAGCGAGGCTCGAGCCGATAAACTGCTCCAGCTTGCAGTCTCTCATCGCCACCAGGAATCCGGCCATTCTTCTTCACATAGAAGTCCACACAGGAGATGGTCTAAATTGAAATATTTATGAATGTTATGTAATAAAAGTTAATAAATGAACCAACAACAGGCTGGTCTGCTGCAAACCCTCACAAAATATATTAGCTAACAATCAAACGATTAAAGGATTTTTATCTATTTCTTTAATTAGACTGTAGTTATGTTTTAGAATTCTGGTTTCCTTCTAATACAATATGAACGCCTCATATTTTTCCTTCACTTTTATTCTTTAGCACTGTGTCCCATTTACGTGTATTACAAAAACATCCCTGATGACATAAGCTCTAGAAAAGAAAAGAAAAAAACTGTATTGCTGTGATTTAGGATCCCTAACCTGTTAGCAACGACGGTTAGCCAGTAACGACTAAACACCAGTCAGTTTGAGCGCTCACTACTAAACGGTTTAAATGAAGAAGAAATAAAAAACACGATTAAACCTACCTCTCCGGGGTTAAGCAGGCCTATCAGGTTTCTGACAGTCGACTCATGTGGAACAGTAACGTTAATAAACCTTACAAACGGAGAAACAACGAAGACCTCCATGTTTACTCGAAACTTCCTTTACACCGTCGCGGTTTAATGTCGTCATGCCAAGCGACGGAGCGAAATGACCGCGCATGCGCACTGCACTGGAGAGCGGTTCCAAAAAAAAAAAAAAAAAATGGCGTCTCTGTACAAGGTTGTGAGCTGCGCTAGACACAGAGGAGCACGCTTATTGATGAGCCCCGAGGTTTATCTAGCGGGCAGATGGTACAGCAGTGGCGGCGATGAAGGGATTTCTACAGGAGGAGGAGGAAGAGAGGAGAAGAAGCAGAAAAGTGGTTTCGCGGTTGCTTATGAGCTTCACTCCGAGCTGAAACAGCAGCAGGGCACCAAGGTCTGTGCGGTTATACCAGGGGTTAGGGGCAGGGATCACCAGGGACCTCTCGATACGATATTATCACGATATTCCTGTGCCGATTCGACTAAAGTTGCGATTCTATAAGTATCACGATGGTTTTTTTTTTAATATTAGCCAATTTTGTTTAAATTTTAAATCTCAAACAATATTTTTAGCCTGTTCCTTAGAAGAATTTAGCAAATAAGCCACACGTGATACCAGTGTGTAAATATGAAGTACGGACTAGATGACATAACGGTGAGCTGCTCGTTCTGTTTATATTATGTCCTTAGCTGCATTGAAACATTTTAATTACTGGAACTATAGCCAACAGTTGTGTATGTAGACATGTTGGCGGTTTGTTTATTGAAAATGTAACATTTTATGTTATTTCTGATCAAATGAACTAAATGACTCAAAAAAAAGATTTGTTCATTTTGATGAACGTGATTCAAAGAATCGAGTCACTACAATGATTCAAACTTCCCATCACTAGAATGCGCCACCTATAGGTTTGTAAAGAAATTGACGTTTTACCGCCTCCAAAGTCTCAGAACTCAATTTGACAGTGACCGCGCGGGTTGAGTGGCTATGTGCACAGGGTTTCGACTATTTAACGCTTGCAGTGGTTTGAGACTGGTGAACGTTCGTAATGAGTGGGTTTGAGACGAATTCAAAACAGATAGGAGGCTTGATCATGCAAGCCGTAAAGATGCGTTTCTGTGGCGTCACTCAGAAACCTCTGTGCTCGGTACAGAATCATTTATATCTGAGGCTGATTGAACTGAAAACCAGTGAATTCTTGTCATCAAACTGTTCATCTCTAAACATCAAAGTAGTTTTTCAAAATTTTGGAGCCATTGTGGCAATACGTGAAACACCTGTACAAAACAATTCGATTCATAACTTATTTCCCCCTCCCATCTCTACCAGTTCTACACCCGTCTGTTCATTTAGTAAAGAATAAAACACTCCATTACAATTTCTGAGATAATAACTTTTAATCCATTTATTATACGTACATTAAAACAGATAAATCCATGTTTTATGACTCGCCCTATAGCAGGTCTAAACATTCCTTTTTTCAACACACTGAATATAATAATAATAATAAAAACACAGGATGTCATGTTCTTGAGAAATCCCAAAGCACAACTTCTTTGCTCCACGCAGGAAAAGTTTACATCTCTATCCCTGACTGTTACAAAGTGCTGAAACTGGAGACTCCTTTCATAAATGTTAAATGTAACATGCCAATCAGATGTTTCCCCCTCGTTATTAAAATGAACTTTAGGTCGGTCAGGGAATGACCGTTTATAGTCGCAGAACAGAAAGTCAATTGTTTTGCGGCCCTTAAGTGCAGCTATAAACAGACCTTGAGATGGACTCTTCTTGAAAAATGTCTAATCCAATAATCATCAGGGTAGCGACAGGAGCTCCGCAGTGATTGTTTTATTTCTTGCAAGATCACGCTACTTTTGATTCTAGAGCATACCTTCATGAACATGTTCCAGAGCCATAATTAGGCTTTTTTTTTAATTTTTTTTATAAAATTAAGTTAATGGTTTATTGTTAAAACTATATTTTGTCTATTTTTTTGCAGAGCTACAAGGAGGACAAGGCTCGTAGGCGCTCCTCTGACGACACTCAGTCCTTTGCGTCACTGTTGCGTCACTCGCCGTTGATCCAGATGGGTCCGGCCAAGGACAAAATAGTCACCGGGAAAGTTTTCCACATTGTCCAGGATGATCTGTACATCGATTTCGGTGGGAAGTTCCACTGCGTGTGCAAGCGGCCCAAGACGGACGATAAATATCGGCGGGGCAGCCTCGTCCGGCTCAGACTGGAGGACCTCGAGCTGACCTTACGATTCCTGGGCGCAAGCACGGACACCACGCTGCTCGAAGCTGATGCAACCCTCCTCGGACTGCTCGAGGGCAAAGATGCTAAAGAGAAGGAATAGCTTTGGGCAGAGAAGCTACCGATCAACAGAGACTGTTAAATGACTGCGTCAAATAGATTGTGTTTTTGAATTGCTTGGGATTTTTTTTTTCTTAAGTTTATATTTGTACAGCAAATGTTACTTAAACATATTAATAAAAATAAAAGTTATCATTGATTCCATGAAGTGGTCTGTAAGGAAATTTTTTTTAGGGGCCTCAACATGAACCTTTCAATATCTTTAGGACAGAGAAGTTTTTGACATTTTGTTTGCTTTGTATTGTAGCCTTCCAGGATATTCAGTGCAACTATGAAGGGATTTAAAAAAAAAAAAAAACCATACCATGTGTCATTTGTGTGTCTGTATATATACATTGTGTGTGGATGTGTATATTCTACACACACACACACACACACTGGTGGGCAGTCATGTTGGAACTGGTGTCAGGTTGTGTCAGGAGTTGGGCTCCGCCCCTTAATGCTTCATCGTACCAAGACATTTTGGCAATTTTATGCTCCCAAAATAACACCTTTGGGATGAATTAGAGTGGAGACAGCGAGCCAGACCTTCTCGTCCAACATCAGTGTCTGTCCTCACAAATGCGTCTGAAAGAATGGTCAAAAATTCCCTTAAACATGCTCCTAAAACTTGTGGAAAGCTGTTATAGCTGCAAAGGGGGCGGGACCAACATCATATTAAACCCTATGGATTAAGAATTAGATTAGTTACTCGTGTTCATATGCATGTTAATGCAGGCAGGCTAATACATTTGGAAATAGTCTTAGTTTCGAAGTCTTAGAACTCCAAAATCTGTGTGCCAATGTTCTGGCTGAAGATACGGCTCAGATCCTGGATTCCGGCTGCTTGCGTTTTCTTTTTTACTCCTTTCCCAAAGTCTACAGATTTAAAATGAATTTGAAATGAACTGCTTCTGTACACCCATCTGAGGAAGTGAATTTCGCTAGCCAACCGAAACACAGACTGAAGAAGCTACTTGAATGAGAAGTGAAACGTTTCTACTAAACTCAAGAAGTCGTCCAGTTGACATGACTGAGAATCCTCACAAATAAATAAAAAAATTTAAATTTACGACACAGATACTTTTTTTTTTTTGTAATACTTATGACTTTATTGTTAAGCAGCATTATTTGAGAAAACATCCCAGAATAAAATAATATTATAAAATAATCTTCCTTAAGGCTACCACGGCGGAGTGGGAAGTGTAGACTGTTTTTTGGCTTTAACTTCGCATATGAGATATTAGACACAAAAACATGTAGTGAAGCATGAACGTGTTATTCGACACGTCTCGATATCAAGTCATACGTCATGATAATTGTCTAACGAAATATCTTGTTTTTCCGATATCATTACAGTACTGTATTATATATATCGCTCGGAAAATTTAGGGAACACTTGGTCCTGTTTTTGACTGGAACGACCCTCATATGTGCTTATAAGACCGGTGTTCAAGTCAAACCGGGACTAAGCTTTCCGAGCGTTTTTAGAGAAGTGGTGATACTGATAATAAAACACATGCTGAACAGGATGAAGTATCGTTTAGCCAATTATCAGCACATGCCTTGTGCGGTAGTGTTTCATGGATACACACTGGTTAAGGAAGCATTCCATGACTCCCAAATAAGAGAAAAATATATTCTACCCTATGAAATAAGATTAGTGACATGCAGTTATGCACGGTGCGAGATTTGTTCGCTCATACTATACATGCGTGTGTGCGGAGTGCAACGTAAATCATGTCGTTTTACATAGGCTAAGCTGTTTATGTTGCATAGTCGTTAAAGCACTAAGGTGTCTGAGGTGGGTCTAGTTAGCGCTGAAGTGGTGAAGGGAGCCTGAACCGAAGGCGCCGATTGTTCTCTCTGTGTCCTAGGATCATTGACGCGCCGATCGTGATCCTCGTGGACGTCAGAATTTTCTTCGGGAGACTCAGCCGCACATGGTCAGGTACAGCCACTGCGAGCGAGACAGACGAATGTTAATTCCTAAACTTAAGATCCAACACTACTGAGTGATACGATACTGAATCGAATACATCTACTGCATTACTCGATCACAGCCACGGGAGAAGAACTCACCTCTGGCAGGGTGAGCTCGGCGACCCCGGAGCCTTCTTTGTCCAACTGCTTAAAGCTTCCTGTTTAAACAGAAATAGCATAAATATGATTAATATTTAAAGAACAAAGTCTTTAATAACGATGCCGTTTCCTCTGCTCACATACAAGGGATGTTCAATTCAAACCGAGACTTTTGAACGTGCAGAATATCAGCCCCAGTATCCCCTGACTCGGGTTCGGATTTATCTCCACCTGTGATCCCCGAGTCATTTTTTGGGTTTGGAACGAATCCTCGGAGTTTAATCGCTTTGATATACGAGTGTTTTGATATACAAGCATGCTTCTGGAACGAATTATGCTCGCAATCCAATGTTTAACTGTAACAAAACTATCTATAATTCCTTAAAAAAATTACAACAAAATAAATATAAGATTACTCTCACTAACTCATCTTCTATGCCGCTTTTTCCTGTATTCAGGGTCACAGGGAGCCTGGAGCCTATCCCTATCACAGGGCACACACACACGCTCACTCACACACTACGGGCAATTTATTGGGAACACCAATCAGGCTAATCTGCATGTCTTTGGACTGTGGGAGGAAACCGGTGGACCCGGAGGAAACCCACCAAGCACGGGGAGAAAATGCAAATTCCATGCACACAGAGACGGGAATCGAACCTGGGCCCAGGAGGTGCAAGGCAACAGTGCTAACCACTACACCACCGAAAGACAAAGAAGAACGAAGACTCACTAAACATGGCCTCTAGTTTGACCAGACAACAGATGAAGTTATCAAAGTCGATGATTTCTTGGTCTGCGTAGCGAGCCACCAGCACCTGGTTCAGCTTGTTGTCGAGCTTAAAACCTGAAACAGAGACAGACAGACAGAGAGATCAGTGAGAAAAGTTGCTGCAAAATGCGTAGAAGTCATTTTAAACTAGCTGACTAATAAATCCAACGTTTTTCCATCTGTGCAATAAACAGGGAAATGCTTTAATAAGTGTATCATGTTACAATATTTAAGGATGCTCTAAATCTTTTGAAAGTTTTCAGTTCAGCTCAAACTGCTGAGTGCAGCAAGGAAGCTCATGTCCTTTAACAGCATGTCCTTTAACATGATGCCTTTACTTGGGCGGAGGATACAACATTTATAGCAACGTCTGAGAGCTTGTTAAACACTTTTACAGAGCTGGTTATGCCGGTGCAACGATCGTACTTCATTACTGTTCAGCTTTAATATGCAGGATGAGTCAGAATGCATCTCTCTTTAGACCAGCCATTCTCAAACTTTCTGCGGTCCAGTTTGAAATGTGAATACTTAATAAGAATTTGAAATCCAATTAAACAGAATTTTTTTGTATACAGTAAATGACGTCTTGCAGCCAACCTGCAGTACACTAAGTGCCCACTAGGGGAGCATGAACACTCACTCACTCACTCATCCTCTATACCGCTTTATCCTGTATTCAGGGCCGCGGGGGGGTGGAGCCTATCCCAGGAGGCTTAGGGCACAAGGCGGGGTACATCCTGGACAGGGTGCCATTGCATCACAGGGCACACACACATACACACACTTACACACTATGGGCAATTTAGGAACACCAGTTAGCCTAATCTACATGTCTTTGGACTGTGGGAGAAAACCCACCAAGCACGGGGAGAACATGCAAACTCTATACACACAGAGACGGGAATCGAACCCGGACCCTGGAGGTGCAAAAGGCGACAGTGCGAACCCACATTTTGCAAAACATTGCCTTAGACGTTATAGTAAGTCTATGCTCAAGTGATAATGCAACACTGAACTAAACAACGTGCTTCATGATAATATCTTGATCAATAAGCTAAACAAACTTCATATATTAACTATAATAAGTAAAAGAATATCTGCTTTTCCAACCCTTGCAGACATACAGTAAGAAGTATCTGTTTGAATAAAGACATCTGTCTCCTTTACCCGCAGACTCCAAGGCCAATCGCATCTCATACGAGCTCATGGTTCCTGATTTGTCCAGGTCAAATTCCCGGAAAATTCCCTGCAGAGATAAAGGACAGAAGCCACGGGTTAAACAGCGGGACCTTTTCACACGCTCCAGGTAAAAGCTTAAAAAATAAATAAATAAATAAAATAAGATCTAGAAGGATCTTCTACAAAGGATCGACGGTCAACGTAAATCATGTCGTTTTACATGGCTAAGCTGTTTATGTTGCATAGTCGTTAAAGCTAAAGTCTAGACGACATGTCGCTTTTCAGCCGCTCACCAGCCACTTCCTGATCTTATTCCACAGGATCTGGAACTCCACGATCCCCAGACGAGCGCTTCCGTCTTTCTGAGGTTCACTCGGTTAAGGTGGTGTGTCTTTGTTTTAATGCAAATAAGCATGATATGATGCAGGTATTTCAGTTAATGTTCACGTCAAGCCCACTGTGCTATTTATTCTGCTTCTACACCATGCACTCGGGGATGCTGTTCTTCTCATCACAGCTGTTTTTTTTTTTTTTTTCACAATTATTTATACAAATATGTAAACAATAAATACATGATGTAACAGTGATGGAATCTATTATTATGCAAGGGGTGTTCAAGTCAAACCAGGACTTTCGATTGTGCAGAATAAGAGAACACAGTTACGAGAACAAAAACGTAGGCTTAGGGTTACCTAAAAACCTTTATTTCTCTATATAATCCCCTGCTAGACTAATGAACTTATTCCAGTGTTTCACTAGTGCTTGGTTACCATCAAGGTAGAAAGTTTTCTCGATCCGACTGCCTGCTTCATTCATGTCTGAAACGCCGGTCTCCCAGGAACTTCTTTAATGGTCCAAACATGGCTTGGAGTGAGGTCAGGACCGTACGGGGGATGTGGCAATACAGTAACTCCCGGCCGAGCTCCTGTAATGTGCAAGTGGTGCTGGTGGATGATTGCGTCTACGGTTCAATACAGACAGATACGTCTTTTTCACAAGTGACGACAAGGTATCCATCGATCTTCAAGCACCAGGTGTTCCACCTTCTGAATTTTCACAGAAACTGCACAACTGCAGTGGCCTCTGAGCCACCTCAGAGCTGGACCTGGACCCTTTGACCCTCTTTAAAACGTTAATCAAATGTTTTCAAATGTTGATAAAGGTCTCATCCGCATACTGTGCTTAAAGTCTTCTGTAAATGCCAATCAGTTTGACACCTTTTCACCAGAAACTTCAAAAAGTCCTGGTTTGACTTGAACGCCCCGTATATGTGGGGGAAATAAACCATAATTCAAACCAGAATTTTTTTTTTTACATCAAGCCATGTATAAGTCAAGGTGTGCCTACAGTACATAGCAGTAAATATACGTTTACTCTCATCTAGTTTATTAATGAGCGATATTTGGATACATCCATGAGGGCCACCATAGACCTACAGGACTCCAGACCGAACCCGTCTGTCTTTATATCTTGGTCTGGGGAAGAAAAAAATAAAGCACATCACCACGACATGTTCACACTCTCATTCACACAAACACACACACACACACACACACACACACACACACACACACACACACACACACACACACACACACAAAGCTCTGTAAACAGCATTAACACAGGCTTACGCTTGGACACTACTCTGTTCAGGATGGTCCTCAGTTCATGGACTGATATCTCCATGTCCTACTCAGAGAGAGAGAGAGAGAGAGAGAGAGAGAGAGAATGCGGTTATGTTGTACATCTGGAGAATTAACAGCTGTATTACAGAATAACGGGGTTAGATGTGTTGTGAGCAATCGTGCACCAAACAACACACATTCTTACATCGCCAGAAAGCTTGGCAAACATGCTTCGGAACGAGGAGTCGATGTCGTCCTCGGTGATCTCCTCCTAAACAAAGAAAGATGTGCATGAAATGTCAGTAAGCTTGCCTCGGTTGAAAAAGCTAGATGTGTGATTCTAAAAGAACACTGAATATTTTTTTAAAATCCTCATTATCAGTACTGTAGACTTTACATCTGCTAGATGAAAATCCTATTATCATTAAATTTGTGTCAAATCCATAACTTTCTAATGGCCTTTACCTCTTCATCCATCGTGAACATCACCTCATCATCCAGCTCTCTAAATAAAGAAACATTGTCACTGTCATACTGAACGCATGATTACACAGATGAATTGTTTGCATGACTCAAATGTCTATTTCCAAAATAGATAGACCAGTGCATCTAAATAAAAAATACAATATGGTGAGTTAGTTGTCTTGTAATTTTACTAAAAAAATGCAAAACTCATATTTTAGATTCATTACATGGTAAGTGAAAAATGTCATGACTTGTTTGTTTTACTTTATTTTGATATTACAGTTTACTGTTTAAGTATTTCAAAATAAAAAATATATACAGTGGAACCTCGGATTGCGAGTAATGTGGTTAACGAGTGTTCCGCAAACCGAGCAAAGATTTTTAATACATTTTTAATCGGAAACCGAGCAAGTATTAGTTTACGAGCGCCGAGTATCATGTATCCCGCTTGCGACTCTTATTTAGACACCGAGCAGCAAGTGATCACAACTGAGCCAATGATTTTTCTCCCTCTTGTGCTGCAGGAATTATGGGTAATCGTCTCCCCTGCTGCATCCACTGTGTCAAAATAAGAGTCCCCTGCTGCGTCTTAGTGCTCGTCTCTTATAATCAACATCTCCCTCTCTCTTCTGTTTGCGCATGCGTAATTTGACACTGTGCCCCACACTCACCGACACACACACACTTACTTTGTGTGTGCGTGTGCGCGCGTAATTTGACACAGACACCGCGCGAAATTTGACACACACACAAACACACACAGATCTCCCCGGCTGCACACGCGCTTTATTCACACAGAAAACTCAGCTCTGTTGCGATTCTTTTCAAAGGTAATGTGCTGGTTCATTTGTTATTTTTGATTTTTTACTTTACAGCAGTGATTCCATTACTATGCTCATGCTTTTTTTCCCGTTAAAACAGTGTTTGCATTGTGTATGTTAGTTGTGAAACTTAAAAAGCGAGGTGTGGGAGGGAGAAGGGGTTTTACTGTTTAAGACGAGGCGAGGGGCTAATTCCACACACACACACACACACACACACACACAAATACACGGCACACAAACGGAAACACTTAACTGTCTGGATTTATTTTTACTTTTTAAAAATGTTAAGTGCAGGTTAATTTGTTTTATTTTTACTTTATATGTTGTATTAATTATTTTCATGTATTTATTGTTTCGGGCTGTAGAATGAATAATTTGAGTTTTCATTATTTCTTATGGGACAAGTCTATTTGGTTTACGAGTGTTTTTGGAATATGAGCCCGCTCCCGGAACAAATTATGCTCGTAATCCAAGGTTCCACTGTATATTTTTATTTATTTTAGAATTTTAGATTTTATTTATCTTAGAATGTTTCTTTCCTAAGATAAATAAAAAAT
Organism: Clarias fuscus; assembly: GCA_030347435.1. Lineage (NCBI taxonomy): Eukaryota > Metazoa > Chordata > Actinopteri > Siluriformes > Clariidae > Clarias > Clarias fuscus. The sequence goes on from CM059228.1 coordinate 5,542,843, forward strand.
AAATAAAAATTTACAATACAGAAATTTTCTAACGTCTGAACAGTATGTTGATTTATGCCATTGTATTGATGCTAATACATGAGTGTCACTATTTGTTTGTTTTTATTATTAAATTGAGGGGAACTTCGACATACGAACGCACAACTTTGTAAATTTCCATCTTAAGGACTAAAAGTTTGCTAGAAATTTCCCCTGGCATACAAAACATTTTCGACATACGAACGACCAAATAGAACGATGGCTAAGTTGCACGTACTTCCGTTCAAAACTTTTTTTTGGTCAGTGGAAATCCAAGAGAAGAAAGTTTTTGCCTTATATTGTTTTAGTTTTTTGGCATTTTGTGCTAAGATATAGAGGAGACACAGCACTATGGGTCCCAAGAATGCTAGCAAGGACGGTAACAAGAAGAAAAGGGAGCGGCTTTCAGTCTGGTATTTATAGCAGCCGGTGCGAAGAGAATCGTAATCATAAATTTCATATCTTACTTCATTCACGTGTCTTTTTTAAATGTGTCCATTGTTTTATATGCAAAAAATATGATTTTAGTGTTGGAAATTGGTAATATTTGTGGGTGAAATTTCACCTTAAAAACTCGCCCCTGGAATGGATTAAATTCGCATGCTGAGGTACCGCCATATAATGAATTTCTTTTAGATGCACTAGTATAAAATGAACAATAACAGTATAGTGTTATATATAGGTGCTAATATGTATGGTTATTCTTCTTTTCCTGCTGTACAAACGAATTCTAAGAAAAATATTATTCAGCAAAATTGCACAAATGTTTCATTAAGATTTCATTTTATTTGTGGGTGGGACTGAAAATGTTTGAAAGAATAAATAAACCTCTAAAGAATAAACAAGTCGATAAATTAAAGTCGCTCACTCAGTCTCGGACTGTTTCTCAGTGAACACACGGAGCACGAAGTCGGCCTCTTTCCCGGGTTCGAACGTCGAGGGTACGATGAGGTACTCGCCCGGAGGCAGCCGGAGTCGCGTGCTCACCTCGCGCAGGTTGATGAAGGTCTCGGAACGAGCGCAGGACGAGTTTCGGAGGAAAAACTCCTTCTTCAGGTGAACGCTCTGGCAACCGCGGAACTGAGAAACAAATGAACAGTCATTCGTATCGAGTGCGGTTTTACTTTAGCTACAGTTAAATACAGAAACGACACCCTAGTATAAAACAAACAAAAACAAAAACGTCTCCGTCAAAATGTCAACAAACTGATGATCGTTGTCCTGCCACAAGTACAAAAGCAGCAAGTTAGCATGTTACTAATCTGGAACTGTTACCTAATAAGTTTTCTACTGGCCAATTAACGTCTAGTCCTGCCCACTTTTGCTATTGGCTCATAACAAGATCACTTCCCAGAAATGTTGTATTTTTGCTGGTTTTTTTATTTGCACCTTTATAAATGTCAACAGGACTAACAATTCTTAGTGTCAGCGCCCTTACCGGGGCCATTTGGGGGCTCAGAAGTCTAAGGCACTGAGTTACTGATCATAAGGTCAGCTGTTCGCGCCTCAACTCCACCAGGTTGCCATTGTTGGGGCCTTGAGCAAGGCCCTTCACCCTATCTGCTCCAGGGGTGCTATATCATGGGTGCACTCTGACCCCAGTCCCCAGATACACTGGGATACGCAATGAAAGAATTTCACTGTGCAGTAATATACAGTATATGTGACAAATAAAGGCTTAACTCAAGGAACCCTGCTATTATTATTCTTATTATTACGAGTGCAAAAATTTGGCAATTAGTTTGTGTCACAGTGGCTTATCCCCCCTCACCAGGAATGGCTCGCTAATTACATTTCCCCAAATGTTATCCTGTTTTTCAGACTGGGGACTAGGTAACCCATCACCCAGCATTTTGCACATGCTGCCAGGAAACCTCCAGCCAAACGTTCGACTGGGTCTCCCACTTCGGTCCCCTCACTCCTCACTTGATCTTTGTTGGTACAATCAGAATGCGAGCCATGGCAGACCAAAGAGCTTTGAAGAATTCACCCCTGAAATCACTGCTGGATACATTCTCCGTTTTTGTGAGTTTCAGGTGCAGGGTGGAGAGGCGGCTACAGCAAGTGGACCAAGCCACACACCCCTTTGACATACAGATATCACAGGTAGTCAGCAGTCTAAGAGGTTTGTCATGGAAAAAGTGGCGCGCCATTGTGCCCAGACTTCACGGCTTCTCCAGAAATCGTATCTACTTCTACTTACGACTCCTTCTTCTCCTCTCAGTTTGGATCAACACAACCCAGAAAATGCTTTCATATGTAGCAGAGCAGATAATAAGACAAAATAAAGCCAATTTAGACCAAATTTGACTGTAGGGTGTCTCCCAACCAAATGTAACTGGAATCCAATACAGCTGCTGTGTTTACCTCGTCTGGGACCTGCAAAAGGGAAAAACAAGAGGCAGACGCATCACATTAGCACAGCATCATCATTCTTAAGAATATTGTAATTAGAGCAATGCTTGAGAATCGATGTACATTTATGCTCGTGGACGCCTGACCTCATAAATGGCGAAGCCGATGGTGTGCATGTCCTGGCCCTGCTTACGGTAGCGCCGCCGGTCCTTCTGCATCAGTGCCACCAGGAAGCTGCAGGCCACCTCGGCATCATCGGGATCATCGTCCTCCTCCAGCAGCGTGATCTTGTACTGTGGGTTTATCCAGAATGTGTCTGATAGATAGAGAGAGAGAGAGAGAGAGAGAGAGAGAGAGAGATTATGAACATGATGCTGTAATAAGATCAGCCATTAATATCAGTAAAACTAATACTTAGTGAACTGTTAATACAGTGTCAATATGCACTGCATGTACAGTACTAAAGCGACAGAAAATGGCGTTATTTAGTATGATATGTGTGTGCGTGTGTGTGAGCTGCGTACTGGGATGATTCCTGCAGCCTCCCGCCGTGCTCCCTCTCCTCCAGGTGCCATCGAACTTGATGGTGTTCCAGAAACTCATACTGTCATCACTTAGTGCGTCCGGTGTCAGGTTACAGATCTCCAAGCGCGAGAACTGGCGCTTAAACTCCTGAAACGACATCCTGGAACAAAGAAACCAGACGGGACGAGGAAAAGGTTTAGATAACGTAGGCTGAAATGGGAAATACTTAGCAAGTAATCCCAAGCCACACGCAGTTACTATACCGAGTAGAGTGAGTGTGTCCAATCAGTATAGTAGAAAACATACTTCTACATCTGGATTCTGCCTCAATTCATTATCTTGCTCTGGATAAAACTATGAGGGGTGTTCAAATCAAACCGGAAGTTGTGATGAAATTTCTTGTTAATGAGGGCATAAAACAAGCGTACTGAGAAAACCTTCTACCTCATAACAGAACTTATAACTGTGTTGTTGTGTCTGTTATTCTGCACAATTGAAAGTCCCGGTTTGACTTGAACGCACGTTGTAACTGCAAAATGACATTTATGCATAAACAAAAACCCCAGAACTCACCAGAATTCTCCGTCTTCTTTTTTACAGTTCATATCCTCTCTGTCAGACGGATCGACCTGGTTCCATTCAGAAGAACTGAGGAAGAAGCATGGTGACGTCAGCACACATTACACAACCAAACAGCTTTCATATACAGAGTCAGTTTCTTTCGCTGGACGCGGGACTTGGGCTCGTCCGAGACCATTAATTACAGCCGTTTAGATCTAGTAACCTTTCAATTTCTGCTTTCCTGTTCTCTAAATGTGATGTTCTATAGTCAGATTTCGTATGTTGTGGAACCAAAGTGACTTTGATCGTGATCCTCGTTCTGATTGGCTGACTCACTCGTCACTCCACGCCCCAGTCCACTCGACCTGCCCCCACGGGTTCCGGATCCGGATCAGCTTTTCTCGGCTGCCACGGAAATCCACCTACACACACACACACACACACACACACTTCAAAAATCAATTATTTTGCATTTGTCCAATCTAAGGGTCTTTATCATCCAATACATCAAACAATCATTCCCCGATTAGCCTTTGAATTATTTCTGTCTGACTTTATTACGTCCTCGCGTCAATTTTCTTACTTCTGCTTCATCAACCTGCTATCCATACATTCTCTTTTGGATTTCTGAGCGCAATCGCCCATCTTTTTTCCACTGTCGACTTTACCAGTCATCAGTCTGAACCAATGTCTATTCTGTCACCATCAAAATCATAATCATTTTCTGTAATCGTCTTCAAGCCCATTACAGGTACATAAAGGTAGACGCAGAGCTCCGGACCCACCTCTCGGAGTCCTGTCACGGAGTAGGCGTGACCCTTCACTAGCTTCTTGAAGGTCACTGCTTCCATGTCAAAGGCACTAGTGATCTGTAAAGTTAAAGCATGTGGCCAAACTCTTGTTAAAGAGGAAATTAAACGGTAAAGCAGAAACAGATCAAATTTCATGAGAACTTGCATGAAAACAACATTACATGTGGCGAAATACAAACCTCTAAAGGATATTTTAAGTAAATGAAAATCACCAGGACAAAAAAAAAAAAAAAAAAAAAAACAGAAAATATATTTTGACATATTATGACATATCCCATGTTCCTAGGGTAGAAATTAAAGGTCATTCATACACACAAACCAACATCTGCAACATCACCACAGGGAGGAGCAACAAGCAATCTTGAAGTGTTGGACCGATAGCATCAATAATACGCCCTTCCTCTCTGGACTCACATCAATCGAGCACCCGAGCAGCGAACCCCGTTCCAGAGCCTTCGTGATGATGCGGGGCAGATCTCTGGGCGCCGACTTCAGCTCGTACATCTCAGACACGCCGCCTGTGAAGTCCTCGAAGCCCTCGGTGGTGGAGCCTCCGGACAGAGCCTCGTATGAGCCGTTCAACCTGGAACGCAGACGTGAGAAACTCGTGAACCGGCCTGGCCTACAGATTTGTTCTATGCGTTTAGATACAGTATGAAGAGCATTACTTAGCGTAGGCTTTCTCCAGGAGGGCGCTCCAGAACTCGGAGCCTTCTGCTGAGTGCACGAAAACAAGCTCTCCATCCTTGACAGGCAGACGGTCGTCGATGACGATGTCCACCCAGTCGCCGAACTGCCAGAACTGTACGAGAAGCAAGATTCAGAGTAACCAGCAAAATGGCATCCTGATTCCCCATGCTTTTGGGAGGGCTTTATCTCTTTAGAACTTGATCTCTTGACTCTACTGCCGTACTCATTAGTATCTGAGCATTTTTAACCTTTAACAGTGGTGTTGATAAACCAAGAACAAGTGACAACTCTTTTCAATTAGTGCATTCTTGGTGACGTTGACGCATTCAGACTGCAATTCGAATTCTGGAAATATTAGGATTTTTTTTTTTAATAAAATGAAACCTAAAAGAATTTCAAATCACATGAGCCAATATTTTATTCTCAATAGCATCTCCTCTTCTTTTTAAAACAGTTTGAAGACGTCTGGGCATTGAGGTTTCTGGAGATTTGGTGTCGGAATTCGGTCTCATTCTTGCCTGACATTGGTTTCCAGCTGATGAAGGATTCGTGGTCATCTTTGACGTATTTTTGGATGAATGATGCGCCAAATGTTCTGCATAGGTGAAAGATCTGGACTGAGGGCAGGCCAATTCAGCACCCGGACTCTTCTACTACAAAGCCAATGTTGTTGTACTAGCTGCTATATGCGGTTTTGCATGGTCCTGCTGAAATGCACAAGGCCTTCCCTAAAACGGACGTCGCTTGAAGGGGAACACATGCTCGAAAGCCTTTATATACCTTTCAGCATTCATAGTGCCTTCCAAAACACGCAAGCTGCCCACACCGTATGCACTTATGCACCTCCATACCATCAGAAATGCTGGCTTTTGAACTGAAAGCTAATAACACGCTGGAAAATCTCCCTCCTCTTTAGCTCGGAGCACTTGGCGTCCGTGATTTCCAACAAAATGGCAAATTTGGACTTGTCCGAAAAGTGAGCACTTTTCCAATCTGCAGATGGCACGGCGGACTATGTTTACGGACAGTGGTTTCTGGAAGTATTCCTGGGCCCATTTAATAAGGTCAATGACACGATCATGCCGATGAGCAATGCAGTGCCGTCCGAGGGCCCGAAGAGCACGGGCAACCAACATCTTCAGCCTCGTCCCTTACACACAGAGATTTCTCCAGTTTCTCCGACACCTTTGATGATGTTATGCACTGAAGATGAGGGGATTTGCAAAGCCTTTGCAATTTGACATTGAGGAACGTTGTTTTTAAAGTATTCCACAATCCTTTTACGCATTCTTTCACCGATTGGAGAGGCTCTGCCTCTTTACTTCTGAAATACACTGCTCCTCTAAGACATCCCTTTTATACTGTAGGTAATCATGTTACAGCCCTGATGCTAGATGATCTCCCAGCTGAATCTTTTAAAAATGTCTTGCTTCTTCAGCCCTATGTTGTCCCCGTGGCGAATTTTTTTGGCACCTATAGCAGGCATCAAATTAGAAATTTCTCAGTTTAAACAATTATGGTGTTCCCTGTGCGCTAGTGTGAATACAATATTGGCTCTTGTGATTTGAAAGTCTTTTAGTTTTCATTCTATTTAATAATACATTTTTAAAAAACTTTTTTTTAGGTTGTAAAAATAAAAATGCCGCATATTTGTGAAGCCAAATTTTCTGCTTGGTCACTAACATAATAAACAGAATGTCAGGAACACCACCTTTTTTTCTGCCCTTTTTTTTTTTTTTTTTTTTTAAACGTTATACAATGAAGTGGTAATATGTTGTTTTGGATGAAACTTGGTTCTGTTTGGTTCCCATCATCGTGATTGACTGTAGAACTGTAATAATATAATGAAATGGAGACATTTATACTTTGTTGTGGCTGTTTTTTTTTTTGGAAACACCCACATTAGTTACATCCATCCAACAACAACCACCCATATGTGGGGCATACCACCCACACCGTCGCTACATGCTGAAAAGTTTCCCAAGGAAAAAAGAGCAATTATTCTGTATTTTAAGACTTGGGAATTATTGTGCGTCACATAGTTTGACATACGAGTATGTGTTGAGATGTCTGTTGGTTTTTACATTATTTGGGAAAAACTAAACAAGATGCAAACTGCTTCCCTGTAGTTTTTCATCCACTAAATGAATAAAAAATTTAAATTAAATTAAGCCTTTAGTTGGCCTGTATACATTACTGCAACGTGAAATTCTTTGTTTGTTGCATATCCAAGCTTTGTTAGGAGTCAGGCGTTATACAGCACCCTTGTAGCAGACAGGGTTAAGGGCCTTGCTCAAGGGCCCAACGGAGGCAACCTGGTGCGGCATCGACTTTCTGATTAGCAACTCAGAGTCTTAACCCACTGAGTTATTAATGCGCCATTTGACTTGGGTATAATGTGAATTTATTAGAAGCTGTACCTGAAAGTGGAAAATCCCGGCGTAATCATCGGTGAAGCTCTGGCCATGAGGAACCACCCTGTGTAAGAGCTTGTCGTTGAGAGTGAGAGATGCGATTGCAGCCAACAGCCAGCAGTCACCTGAGGAAGAGAGACGATTGTGGAAAAACACTTTAAAAAGGTTTTTTAATGCAAATCTCAAGTTCAGCAAAGGGCTAAAGTTTTTATTATTAAAAGTTATTATTAGATGTAGGTGCTGAACATCTTGCCAACCATCATTACCTCATTAGCGGCTGACCTTCTGAAAGCTGTGAAAATCTGCAGCACGTCAGTGCATAAAGTCTACAGCTGCAAACCACAGACGGACTGTCGATTTGAATAGATATAGTGCATTTGCGATTTTCTATTAGCACTAATGTTTACTGCCTCATTACTGTTTTACGCAACTATATTTTTATCATAAGTTTGAAAAACTATTAAAATTTCTAAGAACCACTGAAGTACTGCATTACTTGTGTTGTTCATTGTTTAAACGTCATGTCTCATACAAAGTGGAGATTTTTATTTATCTTCCGCGCCACACTCCAGGCCAGTAGATGGCGGTGATGTACCAACCAACATAAACACAAAAGAAAAAGAAGCACAAAAAGAGAGTATTTGCGATTGACACAAGCATTTTCTATTTTCTGCAAAAGTCGTGGTATATTTTAAAGATCTTCATCAGTTTCAGACGACTGAGTGATTGTTTAGCGAAGCTTAGCTTAATCGTTTAAAACTGATGAACAAAATATCTCTTAATCGATTAAAACGTCCACCAAAATAAACTCTTCCCTTGAAAATAAAAAAATATATAGTTTTGATCACAGCTGTATGCAATCTTTATAATTCAAGTTTAAGCAATATCGCAAACAAAAATGTACAATAGTCAGCAAAATGTTTAACAGCAAGTCAGACAGTAGTTTCAGTGAACTAGAACGCGAGCTTATTTGAATATCAGGCCCCGCCCAGAAAGTTCATACGACATAGCAGGAAAAGGTCTGAGCTTGTCTACCTTTTTAGTTATTACCTCGGCATTTAATTTGCTCCGGAGGCGAAAATTCATATTGCAAAACGCATTGTTCCATAGGAAATCATGTAAATGCAGATAATCTGTTCTAGCCACCCAAAAATATTACCATTATTACCAATTTCCAACACTATAATCACAACTTAAGTTAAGTCAAGTTTTGCATGACTCCCGGGTGTATATGCAACTTAGCCGGGGTTTGGTTCAGTCACTCCTATGTCGAAAAGGCTTCAAATGCCGAGACAAATTTCTTGCAAAATTGAATTTCTTGAGGCGAAAACTCATGAGATGGGGAATTCGTATGTCGTGGTACCGCTATAATTTTTTTTACGGCTGTCTTAGACTCTCAAAGCAAGACTAGCCATGAGTTAGAGTCCAAACACTAGAGGGCAGCAACCACACACCTTAAAAGTTAAGCATTCCAAGGAGAAACAGTATCGCAGCCTATTTTCTTCACCTGTTTATTACCACATTTGAGCTTAGCAGCCTAAAATGCTGCATAAAGAGAAATTTCTTGGGAAATATATTTAAGGAGCTTTATTTTTTATAATGTTTTTTTTTTTTTTTTACGAGGAGTTCAAGCTCAAGTCAAACTGGGACTTGTGATTGTGCAGAACACAGTTCTGAGAGAACAAACTCCCTTAATTTCTCTGTATAATCCTCTGCTCCGTTAATGCACTCATCCCAGCATTCCACCAGTGCTTGGATAACATCAAGTTAGAAAGTTTTCTCAGTACGCCAGAGCCATGATCGGACTGTCTGATTCACATCTGAAACGCCGGCCTCCCAGGAACTCCTTTAACGCCCCAAACATGTGGAAATGGTTTGGAGCGGGGCCAGGACTGTATATGTGGCAGTAAATGACTGCTTGTGGTCGAATCAGATTTCAAAGTTTAAACAAAATCAAATTTATAAACTATGAAGGAATGTGAAAACTCTTTCAATAAGTGTACAGTACTGTAGATACTGTAGATGTACTAGATAAGGGAAGTAAATACACATAATCTGCTAACGGCCGCGTGCTGCTTCACGTTTAAACAAAACGGATCTCTTCTGCTACAGTATTTTTCCATGTGCTCTTTCAGGGTCGCTGAAATATTTTGCCA